>CM053409.1:91243945-91290143 GCA_028644305.1 Xerus rutilus | reverse complement strand
AGTTCTATTAAACTTCATTAACATATAACAAAAAGCTACCATGCACTATAAAACGTTGCCAAGCACTCAAAGGTAAGCAAGTATAAACAAAATAAACTTTTTGCCCTCAAAATAGTCAAATAAGAAATATAAGTTCATAGATAATAAACATAATTAAAACTTTACACAATGTAACAGTTTAAAAAATTCCTCTCCAAAATAGTATTCTGTGAATGAGCAATTATAGAGAATGTTAAGAGGTTACCACAAAAACAAAATACAAAAAATAATTTCCATAGCCAAATAATTTTGGGAAACCCAGGGAGGCAAGGGTTCCTCTTAGAGACATCATATTATCATACAAAAGATCCTGGAAGGTTTGTCACAAGAAACATTTAATAAAGTTTTTCTAACCCAACATTTCAAAAACCAATTTGAGCACAGAATGATTTTTTCACAAGTAGATCAAATTTGGTGGGGCATCAAATCAGAAAAAAAAAATGTTTTAGGGAACTTAATTTCTACTAGATTATAAACAAGCATAATAGAGAAAATGTCATTTGAAGAAATTTTACAATAGAGAAATATTGATGGAGACCACTGAAAGCATATAGGAAATACCAAGATAAAAAATGCAGATTGCATCAGGATACAGCCTGACAGAGATCTGAATGAATGTAGGAGGTTGAGTCAGCAAAAATAAAGTCTCCCAGCTCAGTGCAGGTGTTTGTGAAATTTTAGATTAGCAAATTCTAGGCTAAAGTGCCTTGATTTTATTCTGTAGGCCATGGAGAGATGCTGAAGTTTTCTGAGTGAAATAATACAGAGTAGCATTTAAAGTTGGAGAAATTAAATGCAAGAAATTAAAGAAGGGAGCAAGTTGGAGAGTCCCAGAGAAAATGAAGAGCATATATTCTAAGAACCGTATCTTAAGAAGTATGAGCAAGTGCCTAGTTCCAAACAGTCTTCACTGGCCCTGTCTCTAAGAGATAGAAGCCATGACCTGGCTGGTGGTTAACATCCTTCATAGATTGCTCCATTTTCTTTATTTAGTAGCTGTCATTCTCAGTCTTCTTCCACATTCTTCTCATCATATATATACATATGTGTGTGTGTGTGTATGTATATATATATATATATATATATATATGTATATATATATATATATATACATCAACCTAAGGGAACTATTAGCTGTATTAGTTGTTTACATAGGTCCCCAAATCAGAAAGAAAATTAGGAACAGAGGTGGAGATGTGAACATAATCCACAAGAAATGGTAAATCATTTATATTAAATAAATGAGTTATTAAATAAAATTATTCTTCATTAAAATGTTACCCATTAAAATATCTGAATATATTCTGATTTATAATAATAAAAAAAGTAATGACTAATAAACAAGATGTAAACAAAGCAGTTTCACCAACTGAACAACTGCAAAAGGAAGAAAAAACTACCCAAGCAATACCTGGAATATTTATCCTCTCAGGTAGAAGACACTTGAGAGAGTCAATAACCCTGTCACACAGAGCAGGTCCTCGGAGATTCGTAACACTTCTGGGAGAAATTCCATGTATCAAGAGCCTCATTTTCCTGATAAAAGTAGCATTGTTCAGGTAATACTTATTAATATCATCATAAGGTATCACATTCATTGAATGCTTCTAGTATGCCAAATGTATGCTGAGCCCAGTATGTAAGTTCTCTCTTTAACCCTCATGAACATCCTGGAATCCTATCATCACCCCACGTCACATATGGTGATGCCTATTCATTACTGTGCCTAATGCTATATAATTGATTTACTTGGATAGACAAGTTCAGGTCTTGGCTCTTTGATTAGCTTTGTGAATTTCACTGTTCATCTAACTACTAATTCTGTTGCTTAGGAAAGGACTTCATCTATACTATAGCTTCTTTGAATCTGCAAAATTAGAATTCCAACTTTGGGCTTTACTAAAAGATTCATTAGTGGAAGCATGCTGGGATAGTCAGAGTGCCACCCAGTCCTGAATGGACAGGGCTCCATTGGCTCCTCATTGAGTAAAAACCAGCAATTTAATTTGGTGAAGACTCTTACCTTCTTTTTCTATCTCATCTCTGCTTCTACTGTGTGTTACCCTCCTTCAGCCTTTTCCACTACGACAAGGACACTGGTAGCTCTGAAACTACATTTCCATAACCCAAGTACCTTAAAGAAAAAGGGATTTCCCTGTCAACTATACTTGGAAAACTCTAGGTGGAGGAATTTGACTGTCTTTGATTCCTTTTCTTGGGCCAATTCAGTCATTCAGTGACTATCATAGGAAACCTATTAAGTTCCCATTATATTCTCAGCCTAGTTATATAGAAGTGAACAAGAAAAAGTCTGTGTATTTTTATTTTGTTTATTTGTTTCTTTCTTTATTTTTGTACCAGAAATTGAACCCAGGGTTGCTTAGCCACTGAGCCACATCTCCAGTCCTTTTTTTTTTTTTTTTTTGAGACAGGTTCTTGCCAAGTTGCTTAGGGCCTTGCTAAGTTGCTGAAGCTGGTTTTGAACTTGCCGTCCTTCTTCCTCAACTTCCTGATCCATTGAGATTACAGTTTATCACTCCTAGCTCTCTGTGTATTTTAATTTTAGTAGAGGAACCAGAAAAAAAACAAATCAAACTAATTTAGATGCATGGAATTACAATGAAGAACTTAATATGGAATAGTGGGACACAAACAAAAGTAGAAGAAGACAAAATTATTCTAGAAAGCCAGGAGAATGGGCCAGGCATGCCAAGGTTTCTGAAAGAGAATGAATCAGAAATGAATGAATGAATGAATGAATCAGAAATACTAGGTTGAAGTCAGAAAGAAGCATTTCCCTTAAAGGAAGGGAGTGTTTTCTTCCACTTCACTTTCTTATTCTCCAAAATATGTTTATGATGAGTAAATATAATAAAAATGTTCATTATATCCCCTTCTTCTGTTTTTCACTACACTAACTTCAAAATTAGGTGAGTTTTAGCTTTCAACCAGAAGTGAAGACAATGGGCACTTTGTAGATGGCCTTTTAGCCATTGTAATTAGAAGTTAATCTACAGAAGATGCTGCAGTTAGTAGTTTATACAACAGTGATTCTTCTGAGCCTCTTAGGAGGCAATGAAATTGTCAAGTAATAATCCTGACATATCACTGAAAATTGTAGAAAAAAAATTACTCCCAAGTTTATGGGACATTATTATATGTAATATTTCTGTTGGAATATATCTATTTCACAACCCACAGTTGTGAAAAACTGAGCCTATGATAGTGGTTGCAATAATAAACAAAATAAAATGGCCAAGTCATATTCAAATTTAGCTGACACTATTACCAATTAATTTACCCACAGTGTTTGAGATTGTGAAAGAACTAATTTTAAGTTGAAAGTTTTATTCTTCAGGTGTTTTTTTCTTTTTATGGATGAAGTTATAAGTGTCTCAAGATGACAGGAAAAGAATAGAGAGAGATAAACATTCTCTCCTCTGTGCTCTAATCCTCATACAATCTTATTAAATCACTTTTACACATTATTTTAATGTTTTTATACATTATTTTAATGTGTTTGTTTATAGTTTTGTCTCTCTTACCGGTCTGGATGTTCATTAGCGCAGGTTCTATTTATAATCATTTTTTATCTTTAATGCCGGATATAATGCTTTATATATCATCATTGCTTAATTAATATTTATTAAACAAATGAATAAATCCATTTTAACAATATCAACACTGAATGGGTTTGGAAAAGTCATCTTTTTCTCTTTATCTGTTGGAGACTTTGGGGATGAAACTGAATGATATGAACATGAATGAGGTAATTCATTTACATTGCTCAAAATCTATTGCAAAAACTTAATAGCCAAAGGGCAAAATGGAATTTTCTCCATCTTTTAAGTAGGAGATCAGGGAGCAAGTGTCCTCAACTCTCTCTGCTACACAGAAATCTTTGAAAGGGGTTTTTCTCTCTTCTGTGGCTTCAGTTAAAATGTTTTCACCTTAGAGAAATAAACTAGATGATACAAACTGATGATTACTTATTTCACTTTTGAGCATAATGTTGGAAAAGTCGTAAAATTGTTTCCCTTCATCAGGGGTGCAATGTGGCAAGTACAAGGGTGACCAAGCAAACTCAGCTCAACCTTTCCAGCAATTTAATTGGATGCCATTGGGTACCATCTCTGTGGACCATTTCCCCTAAGAAAAGGATTCTTTTCTGTGACCTCCAACACAGTGAAAACTATTTGGCTCAATTTCATCTTTTCCAGAAGAACAGATCCAAAGAGAAATTACAAAAGAAATGTAATAGCACTTTTACTCTTTTCTGCTGGAGGGGTTTGCAACGTGACTGCTTTAAAACTTACTATTTGCAAAAGCCAATTTTCTTCAAGAGGCCGTTGGCACTCAAATCAGCAGCACAATAAACTTGCCAGAATCAGACTACATTGAGTGATGAAAAAAAAAATCACTGCAATTTTATAAAGCAGAATGACTTGCTTTGTGATATTATTTATTTATTTTACTATACAATACATGTTAGCCTTGAGATGAAATGGGTGTTTCCAGTTTAAGTTCAATGCTTAATCCACAATTTGGTGAACCCAAAAGCAGGTAGTCTATTATACTTTCAGAATAGGTGACATCATAAGGATTGACTCCTCAGACACCTGAAACTGGCAGCCTGGATTCCAGCCTTAGTTCTGTCACTTATTCACTGGGTTAAAAATGTGCAACTTCTCCTTGTCTTATTCCCTTTCTGTAAAGGGAAATGTCTTAAGGTAAAGATAAGCATGTGCTTACCATTAGACTCATATGAAAGCCAAAACGCCTTTTATTCCTAATGGTTTCCTATTCCTCAGCAGTGTTATTTGGACCAGGACCATCCCTGAGTTCTCATACCCTCCATAGCCCTAAAATGATAAGTGCCCATATGCAGAATATATGTCCCCAGGGTCAAGTCACCACTCCCATTAATGCTGTCTTATCTAGACTTGTTCTCAGGTTCTTTACCCTAGCTGGGTTGGCCTTTATTTTCTAAACACTATAAGATTCTGGGCTATTTCATTCACCTTTTTAGAATTCAGGAAATGTCTTGTTCAGAAAACTAGCCATATATTAAGGCCTCCAAATCTCCAATCTTGTCACTTTAGCAACCCCTGCGACTACTAAAAGTTTTGATGATTTAGCTTTTGACCCAGCAGGAACCCGAGGCCCACTCCATGCTCATGTCTGCAACCTATACCACAACTGCTAGTGTCGGCTGGGATCATAATAGCTACCAATTGCCAGCTCACTTATTGCTTCCACTACTCTTGGATGCTTTTAAAAATATAAATTTTAGAACTTATCCAGGTTTTTCTAGTAGTTGTCAGTAGAAGCATTTTCCTGCCAAGACTAACCACATCTAACTCAAAAACAAGTTCTATTTTGTTTTAATGCTCAATTTGTCCCTCTTGGCTTCTACTTTTCTCAGTAAGCGGAAATTTCTAACCTAATTCAAACTTCAGCACCTACAAAAGAAAATTTTTCTTTCTGCCATGGGTGATCTGGAGTTTTCTTGCCCCAAGTATGGAATCATTTATTCTACTAAGAATCCCACATGGAAAAGACCTGGTCAGTTTTACAGCACACACTGATGACTGAGCCTCCAACACAGGATCTTTCAAGGGACAAAGTATGACAAACCATCACAGTCAGCTATTTCCTATATATCAGCTTAGAAAATCATGTCTCATTTATTTTACTAGCTCATTTATTTATTTTTGTGCTTCACCAATGATTATTCCTTCACACCAGTAGGAGAACTGTACAATGGGCTTTTATCATGTCATTGTAGGAGTAAGTTTTGGGGCAAGGAGAGCCAAAGCATATATCATTTGATAATTACCAGTCTACATTTAATTCAAAACATACTCAGTATACAATGAATATAAGACAATAGCATTTTGCTTTAAAATATATTATCTCTAGTGTAAAATTTATATTTCTTTAGGACAGTTCTCTGAGTGGCCTTGACAGACATGATTCATCCCCCTTTCTCACTTGCAGTTCTCAGGAACAACTTTTGATTGCATTGGGAATGTAGCATCCTCAGATAAGGAGGACCTGATCAGAATGGACTGGGCTGTGCTCCTGTGTCATAAAACAAGATGCATGACAACACTCTTTGAATTGTGTGGCCCCTGGAGTATAAAACCCAGAACAAACTTCTTTCCAAGGAAGTTCTGGTACAGCTCAGCAACAGTGCAACCTCCTTGGAAAGATTTCCTGAACCTTGGAAACCAGCTAATCATGAATCCTAGGCTTCCATTATCCCTTACTGCCTGTGAGAAACTTACTCTTTACAAATTGAATGACAATGCTCTGTCTCAGCAGACACATGCAGAGGACAGTTATTGGCATGGAACAAGTGCAGTGGTGCGTAGTCTTTCCCTGGGACTGAAAGCACATTTCTAATATACAATATCAGTAACTCTAATCATCACACTGAATATTAGATATCCAAAACTTAATTACCCTGCCTAATTGAAACCTTGTGCCCTTGACCAACTTCTCAACATTTTCTCTTCTGCTTGGTAACTGTTATACTGCAAATAAAATTGAGATCATATAGTATTTGTTTTCTGTGCCTGGGCTATTTCACTTAGCATAAAATCTTCCAGTTTCATTCATGTTATCATAAAGGTCAGCATGTCCTTTACTTTGTAGCTCATAGTTCATTGTACACATATATCACAATTTCTTTATCCATTCATTCATCAGTTGACACTTTGGTTGTTTCCATATCATGGCTCATATGAATAATGTGGCAATGAACATGCAGTGCATATATTGTTTTACTTGCCTTTTGCTATATACCTAGAAGTAGTATCATTAGATCATAAAGTAGTTCTGGGCCCCACAATCTTTTCCAAGGGCATCACTTTACACAGGTTTTGAAGAACCTCCATTCCATTTTCCATAGGACTATACTAATTTACAATCCCATCAACAGAGCACAAAGGGTCCCTTTTCCCCACACTCTAATTAGTACTTGTTATCTTTTGCCTTACCGATACTAGCCATCCTAACAAGAGTAAGGTAATATTTTATTGTGGCTTTGATTTACATTTTTCTTCTGATTAGTGGTATCATGCAACTTTTCAAATACCAATTGACCATAATATGTCTTTGGGAAAATAGCTATAGGGGTCATTTACATATTTTTTATTGTTGTTTAGATATACATGACAATAATGTATTTTGACATATTATACATACATGGGGTGGAACCCATTACAATTTTGATCCAATTCTTGTGGTTGAACATGATGTGGAGTTACACTGGTCCTGTATTCATATATAAGTATATAAAAATTATGTCTAATTCATTCTACTATATTTTCTATTCCCATCCCTTCTCCCTTCCCTTCATTCCCCTTAACTAATCCAATAAACTCTATACTTCCCCTCTCTATCCTCTCTTGTTATGGGTTACCATCCACATATCAGAGAGAACATTCAATGTTTGGTTTTTGGGGACTAGCTTATTTCACTTAGCACGATATTCTCCAGTTCCATCCATGTACCTGCAAATGCCATAATTTAAAAATATAATTTCATTATATTTTAAGGCTGAGTAATATCCTTTTATATACATATGCCACATTTTCTTTATTCATTCATCAGTTGAAAGGCACTTAGGTTGGATTCATAGCTTGGCTATTGTGAATTGAGCTGCTATAAACAGTGATGTGGCTGCATCACTGTAGTATGCTGAATTTAAGACCTTCGGGTATGTGCTGAATAGTGGGATCAAATGGTGGTTCCATTCCAAGTTTTCTAAGGAATCTCCATACTGCTTTCCAGAGTGGTTACATCAATTTGCAATCCCACCAGCAATAGATGAGTGAGCCTTTTTCCCCACATCCTCGCCAACATTCATTATTGTTACTTGTATTCTTGATAATTGCAATTCTAACTGGAGTGAGATGGACTCTCAGTGTAGTTTTAATTTGCATTTCTCTAATTGCTAGAGGTGTTGAAAAAGTTTTATATATTTTTTGACCATTCATATTTCTTCTGTGAAGTGCCTGTTCAGTTCCTTTCTCCATTTATTGATTGGGTTAATTGAGGTTTTTCGATATTTAGTTTTTTGAGTTCTTTTTGTATATCCTGGAGATTAATGCTCTATCTCAGGTGCAAGTGGTAAAGATTTTCTTCCATTCTGTAGGCTATTTTAATTGGAGATTTAGTTTTTATTTGCTATTGAGTTTTGTTATATATTTTGGATACTAACATCAAGTTAAAGTTTGGAAATATTTTCTCTCATTCTATAGGTTGACTTTTTATTGAGTTGGTTGTTTCCTTTGCTGTACAAAAGGATTATAGTTTTGTATACTCATACTTGTTTATTTTTACTTTTGATGCTTGAATTTTTGAGATCATGTCAAAAAAAAATCATTGCCAACATTAATGGCAATGAACATTCTACCTATGTTTTCTTCTAGATTTACATTTCTAGGTCTTATATGTAAGCCTTGAATCTATTTTAAAATAATTTTAGTGTAAAATGAGGATTGAATTTCATATTTTGCACATGAATATCTTATGACTTATTCAGTGATCCCAACATCAATTATCTGCAAACAGAAACAAACATTTCTTTTTTTATTTGAAAGTTTATAATTCTTTTCCTTGACTAAATGATATAGCTGAACTTTCCAGTATTATTCTGAATAGACATGGTAAGAGTCAGCACTCTTGTGTTGTTCCTAACATTATAGGGAAACATTTTCATATTTCATTTCATTGAGTATGATATTATATGTGGCTTGTCATTTTTGGTTCTCATTATATCAAGGTGCATTCCTTTTGTACCCAATTGGTTAGGAATTTTTATCATAAAAAGTATATTAAATTTTGCCAAATCCTTTTTCTATATTTATGGAGATGGCCATATGGGTTTTATCCTCCATTCTGTTACTATAGAATAATATTTTTTTGATTTGCAGATGTTAGTCTATGCTGTGTCATGTGGATAAATCTCACTTGGTTGCAGAGAATGATTTTTTTAGAATGAAACAATACTATACCTCTACTTATCATCCCACACCCTCACCCTGCACAGTCATGGAAAAAACATAAATCTTATCTCTTTTTCTATAACCTTGTATATTCTAGACAATTCTTATGACTATTGGTTATTACATTCTTTGACATAACCTATTAGTTTCATTGATATGTTCTATCATCTAACTTCAATTTATGTTTCAGTCTCATTTTTAAACTAATAATGCCATTTTACAAAAAGTAAGTTACCATGGAGAAAAAAAATCAATGTGTATGTGTGTGTGTATGTATAATATATATATATAGATATATAGATAGATAGATAGATAGATAGATAGATAGATATAGATAGATAGATAGATATAGATAGATATATATAGATTAGTTGTGGTACATTGAGACCATTTCAGTTTATTACAGATAGTAATAACAGAAAGAAAAAATTATAGTCATTAATTTACAAGACATGGATAGGTCAAATATTTACACATACTACCTAGTCTGGTATCACATAAATATGTATACTTATTAATGGAACTAGGGGTTTGTTTGTGTGCACTTTTTTATATTTTTTACTTTCATTTAAATATGCCTATTTTTTCGTTCAAGCATAAGTGCTCAGAATTTTCTCCTTAATGATAAGACAAAGCTTTTCTGGGTCACTTGAACTACCTTTGATCTCATTTTCTACAACCCTGACTCTTGTGCCCCAAAAAGAAATAACATTTTAATCTTCCTTTTTTATAATTAACTTTCTTTTTCTAATATAACTTTTCTAATCTATAAAGATTACAGTAAATATTTGAATTTTTATAAGTCCAGCACCATTTTCCTTTATCATGTGATATTTTCTTAAGGAACTCATACATCCCTGATATTCACTTATTATGATTTAAATGACACTGTCCAGTCAGGCCTGGTGGTACACACCTAATAATCCCAGTGACTCTGGAAGCTGAGGCAGGAGGATTACAAGTTCAAAGCCAACCTCAGCAAAAGCGAGGCACTAAACAACTCAGTGAGACCCTGTCTCTAAATAAAATACAAAATAAGGCTGGGGATGTGGCTCAGTAGTCAAGTACCTCTGAGTTCAATCCCTGGTACCAAAAAAAGAAAAAAAAAGAAAAAAGTAAGAAAGAAAAGAAAAGATATTTTAATAGCCCTGAAATCCAAACTGATAGGGAAACATTTTCTTGCCTAACCATTTCCTCCAATATTTTCAGAAAAAGGAACCATCACAGTTGACTTCTCTTTGCCCTGAACCAAATGTGTAGGCACAGAAAGAGTTCCTAATTTATGCACAGAGTTATAAATTAATATCACAGTAAAATAACAGTTATTTCAGGGAATACTTCAAAACATAAGTAAACAATTGTCAACTGAAAAAGCTTAGTTATTAAAGAAGTAAACATTCATAGATATTATTTACCTTTCTTCTCATGGTTTAAATTTTAAATTATAAAATTATGCTAATCTATTCCAAAAAGGTACATCAAAATAATTTTTACAGTTAAAATGAATATTCATCTCAAATTTATTTGAAGATGACTTTATTCTCTTCAGTCTGCATTATTTATTTAACAATGTGTTCATGAGAATGAAGTCATTAAGATGGCAGAATAGGAGGCTCCTGACATTTTTCTTTCTTAAGTCACACCAAATAAACATCTGCACACCTGGGTCAATAAGCACTGATTGAAAGCCAGAAACTAGTTGAGACTCCTACATATTAGGCTCCTGAAAAAAATTATTGTCATCAAAATTGGTAGGAAAAACTGCAACACACCCTTGGGCACAATCCCTACCATGGGCACTGAGCATTACAACTGGGAAAGGATCTTCTATTCCCAGCTTCCCCATGAGGAGTGAAGTGTTTGCATTACCAATATACTGCTTCAATTTTATGTTTCCCCATGGAAGATTTGATTTTTAAATCACCTAACTCTAGAAGCAGAAGTAACCAGGGAACAATTCAATCTCCCTAGATTATATAACAAGGAAGTTGTTTTAAATGGGTGCTCAAATACTTCTAGGGACTGTGCTACTCTGGAAACTTCAGAGAAAATGGGTTAAATTACTCACCTCCCTGTTTCTTTCTAGAAGGGGTTTTCCTATACTTTTCCAACTATTGCCTGACAGTCAGACTTCTAACTAACCTGCATCCTTGAGAGAATGGGGCAAACAAACCAACCTCTGAGCACCTGAATTTTGAAATGGGGGCACTTCCCATGTTTCCTCTATCAGCAAACTCCAATCATAATTCCAGGTCTGCAAATTCTCTCTACAAGGATATTATGTGTCAAGCACTCCTATGTTAACAGTTCCCACCAGAGAGACTGGTTTCTTAATCAGCCAGGACTGGATGTTGATGTTCATTCCTATGTCTCTCTAGACCACAGAGAAAAAGAATGATTTTTAAATGAGCACTACCATCCAGCAGCTATCCTCTTAGACTCAGAATGTATAGTCTGAATGGTACTACAGACATTTGTCTTAGATCTTTTTGCCAACTCAGTAAAATGAGTGGAAGATAAACTCTAGATCTCAGCTTCTCCCTGATGATAGGAAATATTGGAACAAATATCTAGCATCACAACTTTTCCAGCTGCATCTTGAAATACTAGCATCTAAATCATCTGCCACAGGACACTGACAGAACGTGGAATACCCTAAATCTCCTCGGGACCACTAAGAAAATAAGGAAGTAGTTTTAATAAGCACAAAGAACTGAGAGTCCTCTAGGTTCTCCAGTTGGGCTAGCTGGTAAGGCCTATCTTTCACACAAGAGTTGTTTAACAACACACAGAGAGTTGATTGTCTTATTTAATGTTCAGAAACCAACACAGAGTCAAGAAAAAAAGGAAGAAATGGTAAAACATTTTACAAATAAAAGAGTAATAAAAATTTTCTGAAACTGATTCTAATGAAATGGAGATATTAGAGTTTTCAAAAGAATGGTTATAAAGATGCTTACCACAGTCAGAGGATCAACACATGAATAAACATATTTTCAATGGAAATAGAAAAAAGTCTCAAACAGAAATCACAGAATTGAATAGTACAGTAACTAAGCTGAAAATATCTATAGCAGGGTTCATAAGCAGACTACGTTGAGTGAAGTAAAGAATCAGTAAAGTGAAATCTAAGTCATTGGAAATCATCCAATCTAAGGATGGTATTGTTATAACAGCACACATGGACTGAGACATTAAATCAATAGCTAGAAGTGATTTCACTACAAAAAATCTAAAACTGGGCTGGGGTTGTGGTTCAGTGTTAGAGCACTTGCTTTGCACATGTGAGATACTGGGTTCAATCCTCAGCACCACATAAAAATAAATAAATAAAGATATTATGTCCTTCTACAACTAAAAAAAAAATCTAAAACTGTGGAAGTGACTTTGTAACTGGGCATTAGGTAAAATCTGAGTAGTTTGGAAGTAAATGCATACAATCCTGTAGTGCCATGAATGGAGCAGTAAGGGTGATTCTGGTGAGGACTCAGAAGAAGAGTTGAATTGTAGGCTAAGTCTGAAACTTCTTAGAATATGCTTAACTAGTTATGATCAGAATATTAGTAGAATATTCAAAAAGAGGGAAATTATTTGAAGATGTAATTTATACTTATAAGGGAATCAAAGCATAAACATTTGGAATATACCCAGCTTGGTTATGTAAAGAATTAAAAGTGTGTTTGGGAAAGAATACCAAGGATGTGGTCAAGTGATTGATAAAAAAAAATTAATGACCAGAAGGAAAACAGATGTCATTCGTCCAAACAATGAGAGTAAGACCCCAGTGCTATTTCAGAGATCTTTGAGGCTGCCTCTTGTATCACAGACTCAGAGCACTAAGGCTTTACATGTGGAATAGTTTCAGGAGATGGGCCCAGGGTAACCATGGCACCTCAGGGTTCACTGCTCAGAGCCTGCTGGGGTCTCAATCCTCAAATTCAGGTGCAACAGTCCCATACCACTGTAGCTATGTCTCAAATGAGCCCGCGTATAGTTGGGACCATCACTTTGGAAGATACAAGGCATGAACGTTGATGACATCAATGTAGTACTATCTCTGCAGGTATGGAAAACAAACAAACAAAAAAAAAAACTGTAGAAGCATGACTACGTCCACTTATATTTCAAAGGAAATATAAGACAGCCTGGTGAAAATGGCAGAGACTTGCTGAAAAGTGGAGCAGTCAGAGAAAGAGTCCCAACTAGGGCCGTGCTAAGAAGGATGGAGAGCCTTAAGACTCCAGAACTTTAGAATAAACAATGTGCAAAACTAGCCTGGAGAGATGCAAGCATGAGATTGCATGCCATGAGAGTTGTGTGGCCTGAGCCTAGGACAAACATAAGGTTCTCTTATGCCTTGGAGACCCAAACCCCAACACAGAATAGGTCTCCATGTAGGACATGGAGTCAAGAAATATTATTGTGAAGTTTTAATGTTTGTTTTTATTTGCTATGTTGGATTTTGAACTTACTAAGGGACAAGTTACTTCTTTTTTCTTACTTATTGTTACATTTTGGAATGGAAATATCTATCCTATGGCTTTAACATGGTTGTGAAAAACATTGTGTTTTAGAAACACATTAAGTTATTTTTACTTTGAAAGCTCACAGGGGAAAATTTTCTTCCGGGTTAATCTTGAGTCTCATAAATCTTAAGATAAACTTTGCACTTTTGACTCGAGTTGATGTTGGAACAAAGTAACGTTTCTGGAGCCATTCGGATGGAACGAATGCCTTCTGAATGTGAGAAGGTCATGAGTTTTAAGGGGCTGGAAATAGAATGCTTGACCCCTCCAAACTTGTTGCTGGCATTTAATTGCCATTGTAACAATATTAAGAGGTGTGACTCTTTAAGAAAGGTTTAAGTCATGAGTGCATCTCTCTCAGGAATGGAAAAAAGTCATTATCATGGAATTAGGTTTCTCAGCTCCTGTTCTGCATCTTTTTGGTCTTCAGCTATATGATATTTTCTACCAAGTTAAAACACAGCAAGAAAGCCCTTACCAGAAGCCAGAACCTTGATATTGGACTTCCTAATTTTCAGAACTGTGAGACAATAAATTTTCATTAATTACAACTTATCCAGTATCAGGTATTCTAGAATAGAAACACACACACACACAGATGGTTATATATCCAAAGGATATGAGATCAACATGTTGAAGAAATAGCTGTATTCTGATTTGTGTTCATTTGCAACATTGTTCACAATTGCTACAATATGGATTCAATCTAAATTTTCTAATATCTAATATAATAGGAGAAACATGGTATATATACAATGGAATATTATTCATCTTTTAAACTAAGAAGAAAGCCTACACATCTCTGATGACATGGATAAGTCTGGACAGCCTCATGCTGAGTTAAATAAGTCAAGCACAGAAAGCCAATAGGTCGAATATAAAAAAGTTGAACTTATATAAGAGAATAGAGTTGTGGTTAAAAGGGTTGGAAGGTATTGAAGAGATATTTGTGAATTGTTTTTTTAAATTTGAGTTATATAGGAGGAATAAGCTAAAGAGATTTACTGTACTACATCGTGCCCATAGTTATAACGATGTGGTATAGTCTTGAATGTCACTGGGAGTATTCTTACTACAAAAAGTATAAATGTAGAGTGATACACATTTTATTTTAGCCATTCCATCATGTATATGTATTTTAAATCATTGATTATATATTTATTTTAAATTTATTTTAGTTAAAAACCATATATTTTAATCATCAATTAAAAATTTAAGTTATAAAATTACCAAATATAGAATTTATGCATTGTTTTAAAAACCCCAAACAAATAAGACATAAGGTTTCAGCTATGTAGGATGGATGAGTCTAGAGATCTAATATGCAGAATGAGGTCCATACTTAATTTGTAGTGTATAATAAAAATTTGCCAGTTGAGTAGATTTTAGTTTATCTTACCACACACACACACACAAAAGAAAAAAATGTACCTATGAAAGGTGATGAAAAGGTAGTTTACTTGACTATAGCAATAATTTCATTATCTATGACACATACACATATATATACACACATTACATTATAGTGAACATATATAATAATTTTATGCAACTTAAATATATGTAGTTTTAAAATCTTTATTCATAATTACAATAATTGTGTAGTTATTAACACAAAAACTAAGTCAATATATGAGAATTATCATATTCTTCATTTTAAAAATACATATTTTCCTAAATTTATATTTTTTCTTTAAAATAATTTTCACATAACAAAGACACAAGGTGCCACTTCGGTGATAGTTTCTAAAATTAACTTTGGCAGATTGTAATTTATTTTTCACACATGTAACACCAACTTGTATATTAAAGATAAAAAGGATTATTTTTAATATACACACACACACATATATATGTATGTTTGCTGTATTTGTACTTCAATTTTGTAGTCTGTACTAGATTTACTGCAAATATGCCTGACAGTTAACCTCACAATTAATAATGACTATGCCACTGGTATGATTATTTTAGATTATCTAATCAAAGCATTTTCCCAGGATCTGTCAAAGAATCATTAAAGCATTTGGAAGAGGCCTCTTTTGACTTTAGAATACCAACAAAAAGAAAAAGACAGATTATCCAATTATACTATGGTTCATAAAACTTTCATCATTGTAACACATATGAGCTTTGAGGTAGATGTATAGATTCTATTAGCAATTAGAATCCATGTAACTTATAGGTGCCATGGTCAATATTTCATATTCTAACTATAAGGCTTTTCCCTATGCACACTAATTTCTCTTTCTGTACCTGAGGCAATATTTTCATTGCATCCTAAATAAGGGATGTTATAAAAATACCATACATCCAGCAATAAGCCCAGCTAGGACCAAACTTGACTAATGAAGGATTCTGAAAATTGTGTACTTCCTTTAGTTGCCCCATTCCTTACACTAAAATATTGCTTCTATTGTGAATTAGGTCAAATGAGGTGAATCGCCTATCTATAACAATATCAGCACTATATTCTTATTTTTTAGAATGTGTAGAGACAGCCAAAACACTAACAGATGATAATTAAACTTGCATTAATCCATGAAAACCTGCACACTTCACTTTACAACTAAAGCATAAATATATATAAAATCAAGCTAAAAATTTCACACACAACTTGTCTTTGAATCTCATTAGTTATGTAAGTATATTTTGATCAGTTTTACAAGAGCACAGTAAGTGCTTCATTATATATCAAACCATAAGAAAGCACCAAAGTAAATATGGAGATAATTTTTTTATTTTAAAAGTTTTTACTGATACATAAAAATATAAAAATTCTACTTGTTAATGGGGTATCATATAATGCTTTTATAAATGCATATCTTGGATAATGTTTAAATCACTTTAAATATGTCTATTCAAATATTTTTCTTTTTTTATGGTGAAATCTTAAAATGTCTTTTCTTCTAGCTTTTCAAAATGCACTATCATTCTCTAGTTACCCTACTGTGCACTAGTGCATCAGAACGACTTGTCTCTATCTATAAATTAGTACCCATTGATCAACATTTTCTAATCTCCCAGACATCACCACTCTACCTGATCTCTGGTAACCTCCATTCTATTCTCAACTTCTATAAGATCAACTCTTTAAATTTCACACATGAGTTATAATGTATTTGTTTTTATGTACCTGGCTTACTTCACTTAATATAATAATCTCTAGTTAGATCCATATTGTCACAATTGATAAGATTCCATCCATTTTAATGACTGAATAGTAATCCCTTTTGTATTTGTACCACATTTATTTATCCATTCATCATTTGACAGACTCTTAGATTGTTTCAATTTAGGTATATACAGATATTTCACATCAGTTCAGGAACATCATTCTACTCAGCAAGTGAATATATTTCTGATGAATTTTCATAGGGAAATCTTAAATACAATAAAAACCATTTTAAACTATCATTATCAACTGTACCTAGAATTTTAATGTAATTTATTTTAAGTATATAATATATTTTTGTAATAGAAATTTCAAAAGATTTTTAAAATGTTATTTTTTATGCTTTGGACATGAGGGGTCCCCCAAGACCTCTGTGTTAATGCAGTAATATTCAGAGGTGGAATGATAAGATTATGAGAGATGTAACTTAATCACTACATCCTAGTTTGAAAGGACTAAATGGGTAGTAACTGTAGGCAGGTGGAATGTGGCTAAGAGAGGTTGGTCACTGGGGATATATCCTGGAAGGGTTCATCTATCCTTTGACCCTTTTTCCCCTTCTCCCTCTCTCTACTTTCTGGCATCCATGAATTTCCCTCCACCACACCCTTCTGCCAGGATGTCCTGCCTCACCTTTGGTTCAGAGCATTGGGGTCAGTCTACCATGGACTAATCTCTGGATCCATGAGTCAAAATAAATTTTCCCTCTTCTGAGTTGTTCTTTTCAAGTATTGTGGTTACAGTGACAAAATCCTAACATAGCTATGATACTGTCTCTGACATTATTCCAACCTGTATTTTTTATAATGTTTCCATAGTAATCTCAGAAGCTGGAGATAGTTTCTCCATTAAAGCAAAAAACAAGAATGCATACTTCCCACTACATAAGATTTGGGTTTACCAAATTCTGTGCTTGGCGTGTGTAGATCCTAGCCTATAACACAAGCTACTCCATGAACAGGTTATCAGTCTGTCCTTTGTATCCTTTTCAAGGGACTTGAGGGCAAATAAAATTGATAGAAATATACAGGTGCACATTTTGCTTGCTCTGCCCTAAGATATAAAGCCCTTTAATTCTGATCAAGAATTTAATATCTTCAGTTACATTGATGCAAGTGCAACAGGCTATTTTGCCTGCCTGTAAATCGGGTAAAATCTCAGCTGTTTCAAACTTCTTAAAACTTCTACCCATGAAGGCAGAGAGTTCACAGACATGGATGTCTGCTCCGAGTGAGGAAGGACACAGACCCAGCTGGTTGGTTCAGGTTTAGAAAAACATTCTTCCATGATCTGCTTTCTAATGCTCTTGTCCATTGATAGGTGAGGAAGTTGCATAAGTTTACCTAATGGTCCTACCAAAGCGAAAATTAAGGACAGGCAGTTAGTGTAGATAGGTGATTGGATTGGATAGGGGAGATAAAAACTAATTTGGGTCTGGGAAAATGGAGACTGCCTCTGGGGGATTGAAATGCTAATGCCTCCAGAGCCCTTCTGCACTCTTACCAAGGTTACCTGTCTATACTGTTCTTCCTAAAAGGTGTTAATAAAGTATCTCTTGGGCTCCTTTCTGGCCTGAGATTACTCCACCATTTTCATTTGGCCCTTCCCCTTTGCTCATTTGCTTCCCACTTTTTGGAGCATCCCTCAAACTGGTCACATGCAGGATACACAGAGATAAGGGGGAAGTAGAGTATGAGAACAGAAAGAGTCTAAAATTTATAAAAGAAACAAGACATTCCCACACTTCTTTGGATAATAACTAGATTCCCTTCTCTGAAAAGTCTGTGTTACTATTCTTTAAATAAAACTTGCTTTGTATGCTCACCTTGGCATTTCTCAGGTCTTTAAACTTCAACATCTGGGAAAATGAATCTCGTCATCTCCAATAATTGGTGGTATCACTACATTTTAATGGAAGTTTCAAGGCTTAGTGGTGAGAGACAAGATTGGAATCAATGCTCAAAGAGTACTATTGTTCTTGTTTTACTCTTCTGTGGGCAGGTGGAGAAGAAATATCATGAGATAGAATAGCATGTGTCACAGTCCCAGTTAAAATGCAATGTAAATGTGGATGTTGAGCCTCCAAAGCTGAAAAAAATACTCAGTGATGAGGACCAATTTAATTTTGGTAGAATGAAACAATGGACATTCCGTTGGTTGAGTCACTCAAAAATCAACTGGTTTGGCTGAATTACACAAAAATCAAAAGGAACAGTTAGCCCCTTGAAGGCAGAGTTGTTCTCTCCTCCCACACCAGATTCCTCCCTCTGCTTTTATTTTGATTTTAACTTACTTAAGGAAATTGATAACTAGGATTGGTTTGGAAGGCTATCTATTCCCAAGGAAGACTGAAGACCATAGACGTCCATGCTGGAGAAATTTGAGGAATAACACAAACCTGTATGGTTTGTTAGACACTTGTTGAAGGGTTATAAAAAATAATTTTCCTACAAGACAGCTCCCAAGAAAAGCAGAGAGACAATGCAGATGGAGAGAAGGAAGGGGATACTAGCCAAGCATTGACCTCCCAGTAAATCCTTTCCCAGTAACAATGGGTCCTGAAGGAATAGGGTGGATACTGATGCTGGACTCCGGACTTTGACCTTCCCCTATTGTAAATTAGTACTAAAGGGAGACACAGTAAATATTGAGACTCTGCAAAACAATGAATTCCAGAGAAAGGAAAGCACTGGGAAAAATTTAAGTACCCATTCCTGGGATCTGGGTTCCCATCTTTCCAGGTAACAATGAATTTCAACCTTTTCAGAACTGCCTTCCTGAGTTAATATTTCAATCTATCCAACTAGCCCCTGACTGAATGGCACATCTACAGTTTCCAATAATTAAACTACCCTTATTGTACCTTATAAAACTAAAATCTCCTCTGTAACCAATGACCATTTTCGTATCCAGAAGATAAGCCCTTATGGTGCTCAAGTCTATGAATGAATAAACGCCTTCTCTAAATCTCTTAAGGTCTGCATCCATCATTTTGTGCTTATAGTTGTTATCCTACCTGGACCTGTGGGGGAACAGGTAGTGTTAATGTGGGTAGATTAACAATGGGAAAGAGAACCTCACTTTGTGGTTGGAGCCATTTTGGTCAATGCAATTTACTGTTATTGTTGAAACACTAAAATTTCCAACAGTTAAAAATAATAGCATTAATGTTAACTAATAAAGATATTTAATATAGTATCAAAAATTTGCTATATTAATGACCTCTTAAATTTATCCATCCTATGATTTATTCCCTATAATAGTTTATTAATAGGTTTATAAAGACATGTTCAGTGCTTAATATCACATACCTAGTAGGTACTTAACAAGTGATTTATTGAACTGATTTGAAGTGAAACAAATATCATTCAAAACTTCTTACATAATGGAATTTATAATGGATTGGGCAAGAAGAAACTGGCAGAAATTAAACCTAAATCCATAATCCTAAATACATTTGTTGAAATTCTATGCATGTGAAAACTAAAATTCAATGAATACTTAACTATAAAGGCCAATCAGTATCAAAGAGATGATAGACACATTATCCTGGAAGGCATTTGTGACTCTTTGGGGAGGGAGGATTGAGTAGGGAAAGGGAAGTTTGAATTATAGCCCCTTAACCCCCAAGAATTTAATACTGGATTTTGCACCTATAGTAATCAGTCTAAAATGTATTCTATGATCTATGAAACACTTAACTTGAACTATTTAATTATCTTTGAATAGTAGAGATAGCAGGATTCAGAATATTTCAAAAATTTTTCACAATATTCATACACAGTTTGGAAAAAAAAGCACCCTAAAGAAAGATTAAAAACATCTGCTTTTCCCTAAAACATTGAATTTCAGAAAAATTATATATTAAACTAGGGAGGGGTCTGCATAATTAATGGGATATATTTTTTAAATTCAAATCAAGTGTCATCTAGATGATATAAAATTCAGGAAATTTTGTGTCCTTATTTATTGGGTTGTCTAACAAAGAAAGACAAAATTCTTTGTACATACTATTTGAGAAATTTACTTACAGAAAATATACTTGCCTAAAATCTCTAAATATCTAGGATTACAATCTGAAAAAATGCTTTGTCTCCTGGGATATCAAATGTAATTATTGATATAATTTGGTTAAAAGTAGAAATTTTTGATTAACAAAAATTCTTAAAGAATCTTTTCTTTTGTTAGAAAATATCAACACTTATCCTTCAAAAACTTTTCTAGTTCAACTAGTCTGCCTCTGGGGAAAAAAGAAAAAAAAAGTCTCCTTTTGAAATTGTCAGCACTAACATTGGATAGAATCAGTAGATAATTAAGTATGCAAATGTCTAACAGTGAAATCACTCTTACCACATGGTTTCTCTCAACCTGGGGAGAGGGTTTAGGTCAGCTATCATTCAACTGGAATAGATAGCTCATTTCTAAGGTATTAAAATATTAGTATGCTCCTAAAGTTAAACATTGGGTTTATTAATTGGGTTCAGCTTTAAAAGTGGCAATGCTGTGGAGTGTAATGTGAACTTTCCAGGTTTCTGCTTACTTACAGTCCACTGGGATGTTCTTAAGGCATTGAATGAATTTTACAGTTATGCTACATTGATCAAACACTGCAAAAATGAAAGATTAACTTAAATAAGTTAATTTTTATCATAAGGTTTGTCACATTAAATTAGTCAGCAGTAACAATAAATTTAAATTCTAATGCTTTCTGTTTGTGGCAAGAATTCTCAGTTTGTATTAAGTTTCCTTAAATACTAAAAGCTAGCAGACCTATGGAATGGAATGTAAATGTTTTTCATAACAACAGATATTTGAGAATGTAGATAAGCAGTTTTATTATCTTCCCAAAATATTTAAAATTTGGAATCAGGACAAAAAAGACAAAATTCTTTCTGAGTCCTGGTTTTTATTTCTCTATTTCATGATTAATAGATGGCACCATAGGCCCTTGACAAATCAGATTGACATATATGAGGAATTAATGCTTAGTATTCATTAAATTATGAAGTACTTTTAAATGTCTCACATAAGAAATAAAATGTTATTGTCTTAGTCATATAGTCAAATCTGTCAGGTTAGCGAGGCAAATGCAGAACGCACCAACATGGTCTCCCCCAATCCTGTGGGCCACATGTGCAAAGGAACACAGAACACACAGTATGGCCGCCACCATTTTTTGTGACTCATCCAGGAAGGACTCTGACCTCAGCAGGATCCCCTGACCTTCTCTTCCTGCCTTAAGCCCTCCCCTTCCTGACTGGGCCTTTTAAAATTTTCTGTGCTGCGGAACACATGCACGATTCTCCTGGACGTACTCTGATGGACGGGAACGTTTAGCCCGAGAGAGCGTATTTCCAATAAATCCTTGCCCAGCAGTTTTAATTCGCCTCCTTTTGGTCATCTGGCTTTACAAAATCAATTCACCTATTTATTCAGATTATATCAATCTCCGTAAGCACTAGTGGTACACTTGTTTTAAGGTCATGTTGTATTATTCACCTTCCCTATTAGAGGACAAGAACCATGTAATTCATCTGGTAGAGAATTGGATCCAGAGTACAGGGCCTAGAAACAAGTAGGTGTTTGATGAATTGAGTTAAAAGAGAGAAATAGAATCAGCCCAAATAGAGAACTCAAGGACCATTTATGTTTCTTCTCAGCCCTCTTCTAAGCCCAGATAATTATGGTTGAAAGATACTGTTATGAATTTGATAAGAGATGTCCACCCAAAGCTCCTGTTAAAGTAGTAATATTTGTAGGTGAAATTATTGGATTCTAAGAACTGTAACCTAATCAGTTAATTCTAGTTTGGATGGACTGACTGGGAGGTAACTGTAGGCAGGTGGGTTGTGATTGGAGGAGGTGGATAGCTGAAAAAATGTACTAGAAGGGTTGTTCTTCCTCTGACCTCTTTCTTAGCTCCTTCCTTTCTCTCTCCCTCTCCCTCTTTCTCTCTCTGCTTTCTCTCTCTCTCTCTCTCTCTCTCTCTCTCTCTCTCTCTCCATCTGTTCCCTGGAAAACCATGTGCTGAATAATTTTCCTCTGCTGTGTCTTCCTGTGATATAATGCCTCTACTTGGGTCCAGAGGTATGGAATCAGCCATCTATAGACTGAGATCTCTGAAACCATGAGACCCAAATAAACTTTCCCTCTTCTAAGTTATTTGCATTGGATATTTTGGTCAAAGTGACACAAAAACTAACTAAAACAGAAATTGATACCGATCAGTGAAATCGTTGCAGTGATTAACTTGACTCTCAGGTTAGAAGATTTTGGAGCTGGTTTGCAAGAAGAATTTTGGGAAGTTTAGAGATACAAGCTAGAAATGCTTTAGAGTGTTGGAAGCAGAGCTTCATGGACAATTCTGGTGGGAGCTCAGAAGACTATTGATAAGAATGCAAACCATTCTCATTCTTCTGGAAATTCACTGTCCCAGAAAGGATGAATTGGGATTTGGAAGGCTGAAGAAAATACATGGAACTGTAGATCTGATGTGCATTTATTTGATGGGTGGGCAATCAGACAGCAGAAAGTCCCAGTCAGTTCATATACTAAACTGAAACAAAGCTGGCAGTATGCCAAGTATTATATCACAGGTTACATAATAGTGTGCATTCACTGTTGTTTCTGACCTACAGAAAATATCTTTTTTTTTTTTTTTTTTGGGACTGGGGATTGAATTCAGGGGTACTTGACCACTGAACCACATCCACAGTCTTACTTTCTGTTTTATGTAGAGACAGTCTCACTGAGTTGCTTAGTGTTTCACCATTGCTGAGGCTGGTTTTGAACTCGTGATTCTCCTGTCTCAGCCTTCCAAAGTGCTGGGATTACAGGCGTGCACCACCACACCTAGCTACAGAAAATATCTTAGTCACTCCTTCCCAGACATTCAGGTGAGGAAGCCTAACCAAATCCATTTTCCTTTAACTCAAAGTTTCAGAGGGAAATAGGATTCTGTTGAGAATTATACTAGTGGCCACTCATGTTATACTCTGGCAAAGACTTTGGCTACATTTTGCCCATGTCCTAAGACTTTGTGTGAAGCTAAACTTAAAAATGATTGACTAATTAATCTGGCAAAGTAAATTCAAGAGAGCACAGTATTCAGTGACACTGCTGGAATATTTTAGCCACGTTTACTGTGAGAATTAGGAGTGGAAAACAGAGCTAAAGAATTTTAAAAACTTGTAGTTTGGCCAGAAATACTGTATTTTGCATGTAAAACTGGGACCAAGGAAGTTATGCTTGTTAAAGAGATTATAACCCCTAAAGAGATGCTAAGTGCTTTTCACAGAAAGAACAGTAAAGGTGACTTAGAGGCTATCTTAGGAATTTGCAAGACCGCAGCAACCCACTACAAACCAGTATATAGAAGGGAAAATTGCTTCAAGAAGAGATCACAGGGACACCCTGCATACACAGGTGGTCTAGGAAGTTGTTTTACCTTGCTGAATCATGCAGGCATTCAGAGGTCATTCCAGCCCTCATTCCTAAGGTCCCAGCCATTGCATGAGCTGGCAGCAGACCTTGACACCATCCACATGGTGCTGTGTCTGCAGGACAATTCAAAATAGCTAAATGTGGAACCAATCCAGATGCCCTTCGATAGATGAATGGATAAAGAAACTGTGGTATATATACACAATGGAATATTACTCAGCAAAAAGAGAATAAAATTATGGCATTTGCAGGTAAATGGATTGAGTTGGAAAATATCATGCTAAGTGAAGTAAGCCAATCTCAGAAAACCAAATGTTGAATGTACTCGTTGATAAGTGGATGCTGATCCATAATGTGGGGAAGGACACGGGAACAATGGTGGAACTCTGTTCACAGGGGTATAAGGGATGAGGGGACATGGGGAAAGTAAAGGTGGTGGAATATGATGGCTATCATAGCCCTAGCTTTATGTATGACTGCATGTATGTTGTGATTCTACATCACCATTATAATTTGCAATAAAAACGTATGAGGAATGAAATAATTTAATTATTTTGGTCATAAATTCCTGTGTGTCTGTGTGTGTGTGCGTGCGCACATTTGCATGTGCTTGCACATGCACAAGAAAGGAACAGCACAATAGAGGCCTTCACTCCTGAAGAGCCTTTCTTTTTCTTATCAGTTTCATTCCTTTCATTTTGAAGTCATTGCATTAATTTTACTAATTTCTTCTTTGTTTTCAGAAGTTTATTTTCTCAAGGATGTCTCTCAAATGTGAAAAGATAATTGTTCTTTGACAAAACCGAATAAAACTCCAACTGAATATATTTTCACAGCTAATATTTTGTGCCCTTTTACTCTCACATTTCTGTCAAAATTGGCAAAATAATGTGTATCTTCTCTAAAAACTCATTTTATCTTAACAAATTAGTACATTTTCTGGTACTTTAGCTATAGAAGAGAGCTCAGATGAATAAGTACCCCACTTCTCATTCTTATCCCTGTCAGAAAGTGCTCTTTATATGTCTCCAGGCATTCCTGAAGTTTGTGTCTCTAGGTGCAATTCCAAAACAAATGAGAGGAACATAAAGGAAAAGGAGTAGTCATTCAATTAATCAACAAATAGTTTGTGAGCACCTAATCTGTGCTTTGCAATATTTTGGACTCTAGGGATATATCAATGAACAATATAGTTAAATAATCTTTATGGAGTTTTATCTAAATTCTGTGCTTTCCCATGAAACTTTTAATAACAGTGGAAATGCTCTGTATCTGCACTTCCAAATACATGAGCTAGCCACTAGCCAGATATGACTATTATGTACTTAAGATATTGCTAATATAAAGATTAAATTTGTAATCTTATTTAAATTTCAGAAATGTAATTTAAATCATCACATATGGGTTCTGTATGACACACACAGTATGGTCCTATGTTTTTATGAGTGTTTTCAGGGTCTGAGTGGGTGAGAGGAAGTTGCATGGATATGGCATTAGAGAAAAATGGACAAGGAATGTCAGAAGACACCTCTTCCTTTACATTTTTAATTCCTTTAGATTTCTAAGACTCCAAGCCTGGTTAAAGTGATTCTGAAAGCCATGAGATGTATGAGTCCCTGAAATACATAATTAAGCTGCAAAATGGTCTTCTCACTGATAGGCAATCATGTTGATGTCACAATTAACACCCGAACACCATTTAGTGTCCACATAGGGAAGAATAATTACAGAAGGTCATTAATTAGGGTCTATTTACTGATCCATTGTCAAAATTAATTGCCTGGAGTAAGATGTTCCCCCTTGATTAATGGGTTTATAAATGTAAGCCCAAATCTATGAAGGCTATTCTCTGTTTCTCAGGCAAAGTATACAAGTTTCTCCTATCTGTGAATTCCAGGTAACAGCCAAATTCTGTGTGCTACCTGCCCAGGCCAGACCTCAGTGTCACATCAGGAGGAACTAATAACTGTATTGGCTTCAACAGTATAGGCTTCACTCAAAACACCACTATTTCTACAGAGATACAATTCTTTTCAAAACCAGAACCTTCTATATGCTGTGTGATTACTGTTCTTATTTTGGAAACGTGCATTCAATATGTAATACAATGTTGTTGTGTAAAGCCCAACACCTTTCCTAGTGCACACTGCTATGTGTGTGCACTACACAATTGCAGTCTTCTACTGTAATATAATCCTGGATTTTTGTTTAATTGGTTGGCTTTCATGGAACCCATCCCACACTGACTTCCTGGAGCCTTGGGTGTTTAGAAAGCATCAGAACAACAGCAAAGCTCATGGGTTCCCCGGTCTAGTGATAATTAATAGACACTTTATCTGATCTTCCAAAGACTGCCCTTCATTTCCTGTTTAGCACTTTGAACAAATTCCTACTCATATCATGGCATTTGGGTGCCTAATTGCTTCAAATCACAATTTGAGAGTTGGGATAAGGACCATTCAACTTGGAGCCTTTCCCAGTTCAGGAATTTGGTACCAACTCTGAATTGATGAGCGAATAGATGAACAAATGAGCCTCATAAGTAAATAAAACCACATTTGAATGTTCCAGATTTTATATTTCCATAACAAAAGTTAAAGCTTAACTATTCATTTCATGTAATTTTGTTCCCATCAACAAATTTTGACCCCAAGAGAAATATAAATAAGCCCTAATTTTACAATTAAAAATGTCTTTCTTCTGATGGTAGCAAGGACTGTTATCCAGCATTGTAGACATATTTACTGTACATCATCAACTTGTAATAGTGAGGGAGGAGATGTACACAAAACATTGGGGGGGAGCAATAGTGATCAAAATTCATTACTGTTGCGGTAATAAAAATGGAAAACATCATATACATATTTTTTCTGATAGTTCTTGCTGTACTGTACTTCTAAGAAAAACAGAAACCAAAATCAGTGGAAACTGAATTTTCTAGATTCTCTACAGTACATTTTCATCATTTGTGTTTCTTCAAGTAGCTACCAAGGTGGAATTAGACATGCAGGACATTCACTGGGAGCCTAAAGTGCAAATTGAGGTGAGCCCTGAAAGGGGACTATCAGTAAACTACCCTCTTCACAGCAGGCCCCCGTATAAAGGAGGTCTGAATGATGCTCACACAACTACAGCCTCCAGCTACCTTATCAAGATGAATGGTGGATCCCTCCTAAGTATTTCCATTTACAAAATTTCAGTAACTACTATTATATCACCACATAAGAACTGTGCTAGCTTAAAAGGTTCTTAAACAACAAAACTAAAGAGAATATGCATTTCTTGTTTGGAAGCCTGTCTTATTAAAAAAGAGCTTAATATATAAGCAACTATTAAAGATATTTGGGAAACAACTGATAGAGGAGTCTCAATATGAATTTTAAGGACACTTAACTTTTAAGTGATATATTATTATGGTTCTATAAAATATGTATATTCATTATAGAAGCAAAGTATAATATTTAAGGGGAAAATCCCATACTATATTTATTTACAAATATATCAACTATCAATAATAAATTAAATCCAAACATTAATAGTTGTTAAATATAATGATGCTACCTACTATACGAAAATAGCTAGTGGTACCAGGCAAAATAACTCTTTCACTATTTAATACATTGTAAAACTTGATAGGTAATCTACTTTAGTTACATGTTTGGATATTTTTATAACAAAGATTTTCAAGAAAAAATGGAAGCCAATATTTAAAACATATTTTAAACAAAAGAAGAATTTTAATAAAGAACAAATCTACATTTTACTACTCTCCATTTTTAGTAAACATAGAATAAAGATAGTAGGAACCTGTGGATGAAATTATTTTAAATGCTAATTTGTGTTTCAATAAGAACATCTTTAAGGAATATCTGACATTTACTGGTATATGACTGCTGACTCTGTGCCCTCACTCTGCTATAGAGGTCATTTTCTTTGGGCTTTCTAGTCTCAGAATTTTCCAACTTAGCATCATATAACCAAAAACATGTAAATAAGGCAGATCAAATTTTACAATATATTAAATAGTGAAAGAATTATTTCCCTGGTACATCTAGCTAGGAAAAAGACAACTGAGAAAGGTATCGTGTTAACTACAAGTTAATACTGTGTCCCAAAGAATGACTAAGAGGTTTAAATGTGTCTTGTATTTAGGGTCATCGCCTTACTCATTGAAATCAACACTTGCCATAAAAGGTTTGAATTTATAAGCCCGGGACAGAGAATGAAAATGCAATGATTGGAAAAACCAAAAAGTCACTATTCTTCTGGGAAATTCATGTGGCAATAACTGAAAGCTGTTGTATTCCTCATGTGCTCTCTGCAAAAGTGATTTATGTATATGACAAGGAAATACATTTTCTTCACATATTCTATTCAATGTGATGAAACTAATAATCAACCTAGCATCTAATAACAAGTATGGATTTTTCCTTCTAGAAAACACAATAGATTTTCAGTAGTAGCCATGTTTCATGCTTTGCACAAATCTTAAATATGATTTGAATTGATAAAGATGTAATGATTTCTTGATGATTTAAAATATGTATTCCTTATATCATCATAGTTGTTATTCTTTGCTTTGATAAACTCTATTCTGCCTCTGTGAATGGAATCCATATCTTTTCTGCAGTGGAACGTAACAATCAAATAATCTCTAACTTCATCTTTTACTAAATGCAATTTTTCTCCTCCACTGGCAGAAATACCAATACAGTATATTTATTTAATTATTAATTCATTTATTTGTTCTCAGTCATTCATACTCTCATTCATACATTTACACACAGTTCAATGTTACAAAGTATTTTAAAGATGGGAGAAAATCAGTCAAGTTGCCCTTTCTCAAGGAATTATGTGAGGAGAGAAAAACATTAATTTTAATACAAAGTAATAAGCACTATATCAGGGTAGGCTGAGTCCCTCACTTGTTTCACGTCCCCTGTTATGGACCCTCTCAATATGCCAAGAAACTCAATACTTTTAAATCCAGGCTTATTAGTGTCCATGGCATTGGCTATTACTGTTTCTAAATCACTATATAAAACCACAGTCAATGTTGGTAGGTCACACTACAGAAATAAAAATCAAGTATCCATCTTTATCTCTATTTCAATTCTGGCTTCACTGATTCTATACAGATTCCTTCCTGCTCCCTTCCTATTGTTTCTGATGGAATAAAAAAAATGGCAATGTTTCATGTACCTGAGCAATGTTCTATACATGCACTATATATATTCTAACTCAATTTCTCTCCATCAAAGTTAGTCTAGTCTTCCACACTCTCTTCTAATCAAGGCTGTCATCACTTCTTCACTTTTCAGAGAATATCTGTCTTATATGTGTTCATATTCAAGGCACCTAGAAACATTGTACAGTACACAAATGTCTACTGTAACCTTACATAGTTATGGAAGGCAAGTAGACCACAGCTCTCTCACAATAACAGGAATGAAGTGACAGATCATTTGGTCACCAATCATTCCCCAGCATGTAAATAAAGTGATGGTAAGAGAAAGGCACTGTCAAATAGCTCTTTCTACAAAATCAGAGAAGATTGTCCCTGAGATATGAGGATGAACATGCCAGGTTGTACAGCAAAGAAGGACACATCTAGAAGATAAAACGAGATTCTTTTTGAAAAATTAAACAAAACTCATTGTGCATTGGGAATGACACATAACTTATTATTGTTGAAGTATAAGGTTTATTGAAGAGAGTTCTAGAAAATCAACCCAGATTTGTAACAAAAAGAAACATAAAATACATCATAACTCCTTATAATCAAATTGCTTCAAATTATGATTAAAAATAATTTTTAAATTTCTGGATACATTTGTACACAAGAACAAACACAAGAATGGTAGAAGATATTGTCAGAATCCATGCAGATCAGAGGACAAGAGAGTTGTATCTCCAAGACATTAAAAATATATTTTAAAAAATTACTTAAAAGACATAAACTTAGAATTCTATACTGACTGAACAAAAATATTCTACAACAAATGAAACAAAATATTTATTCAGACAGATAACATTTTAAGATAACTAAGAATTTTTAAGTGCATTTGCCTAAATTTGTAATGGAAGGATAAAAGAGAGAATTAAGATAAAATGGTTGGTTTTTGTTGTTGTTATTGTTTTCTTTTGTTTTCTGCTGTGAACCAAACGATCTGACAAGAACAATTAAAAGAAGAAAAGTTCATTTGGGGCTTATGGTTTCAGAGGTCTCAATTCATAGAAGGCTGGCTCCATTCCTTGGATCTTGAGGTGAAACAGAAAATCTTGGTGAAAGGTTATGGTAGAGGAAGTCAGCTCGGGACAACACACCAGGAAGCAGAGAGAGAGAGACTCCCCTTACTGTAACCAAAAGCTCAGTCCCTGTCACCAATGCCAATCAATGTCAATTTAATAATGAGGACAGAGTTTTGAGAAAAAGGAAAAAGAAGGTTTATGGCTTTGCTAGCAAAGGAGAAACACAGGGGACTCCTGTGCCAAAGGCTGTGACTCTGTTCATCAGCAAGGACAGGGGGCGTTTAAAGGGTTACATTCCAGGTGTGCTCTGGAAAGGGGTCTCAGGGAGCCCTGTGGTGTTTAGGATTCACTTGTTAACTTGGGAGATATTCACTTCCCAGATCCTCCGCAGGCATCTCCTTCTTGTAGTGGTTGTGTTCAAGGGCAGTTAACTAGAAGAAGAAAAGATCACACTGTCTCCCTAATCTTGTTACGGAGGGGGAGAGGAGAGAAGAAATAAAGAAAAACATTTAAAAAATAAATAAACCTTAGAGCAAAGAGAGCTATATTAAGAAGATGAAGAGATCACTGTTACATTACCACAAACAAAATATATACCCCAAAGGCACACCCCCCAGTGACCCATGTTTTCCACCCACATCCTACATGCTTACAAACATCACCCAGTTAATCCTTATCAGCAGATTAATGCACTGATCAGGATAACCCTATCACTTCACTTCTAAATTCTTTTTCACTATCTCATACATAGCTTTTGGGGGACACCACATATCTAAACCATAACAGCAGATGAGAGAGAGGGAGGGAGAGACAGGGAGGAAGAGAAAGGGAGAATTTGCAGTGATACAATGATAGAATTCAAAAAAAAATCTCAAAATCTAGTAGAATTTTAAAATTCACAAATGAGATAAAGCACAGAAATGTTGCTACAGAGGCTTCATTTAGTACAATGAGTAAAAAGATTGCAAAACTCAGCCACATTGTATCTATTTTTAATTTTTAAATGATTTGTATATCTATTTTTATTTTTATAATAAGAATTGTCCACATTGTTCTGATCATTTAAGTAATGAATACAATTTTAATCATCTTAAATTTCTTTTCTAGGGAATATCTTTTTTAGAACATTCTGATTTAGTTACAGAAATAACATTTACAAGCATTTCCAAAAAGTGTGAGCAATTATCCCAAGCAGAAATTTTGATAAACATGGAGTAAAGAAGTAGCAGACAAAAATTTTTATTTAAGTGTATATATGTGTATTTATCTATCTATATCTATATATCTTTCTATCTCTATATATTTATGTATACACACACATATAACCATAGAACTTATTCTAGTTGTTGATTATTAATAAACAGAAGCAGAATCGTCTTTTAATTGTGTTTTCTCTCTCTTCTTTATGCCTTGCCCCATTTGCTAAAGATAAGTGAAATCCTAGTCATTTTGATTCATCCATACTTTAGAGTGAACTAAATGATGTGAATATATTAACAATAGCTATTATATTTATTTACTTCTAACTAGCTTTTTTCAAGTACATTACAACTTTACTTATTATTTCCCAACATTGTATTTGAGATTCTAGAGAATATAATGATGAAAAAAATGAGAGGCAAAACATATCACACTTTGTTCATGACATGATCAATATATGGAAAAAATTCAAGACTGAGAATTTTGCAACAAAGACTGGATACAAAAGGGATATATAAGTCAATGGGTTTTTCCATCTATATGGCATTTGACAAGAAACAGAAATGGACAAAACATATTTCATTTACAACATCAGCAAAACCTGTAAAATTCCATGGAGGAAAATTAAAAAGGAACCAACAAGGTTTTATGACGAAAATATAAAGCCATAATGAAATAGAAAGTATGAATATACAGAAAGAATAGCAATGGCTTTGAATGGAAGGAGGCGCAAAAAACAAAAACAGTTCTCTTCAAATGCATATTAATACAATTTTAATTAAATAATATTTTACTTTAGAATTACAATGATATTCTTAAAGTTTATATGTGAAATAAATTCTCTATTACAACCAAAAAACTGCTTTTTTCAATTTGCATTTGTTTTGATTTACATACTCATGAATAAGAAGGGTCTGTTACAGGAATCAAATGTCTGGGCTGCCTGGACTGATATTCAGGGATGTCTTGGCAAGAAGGAATCAGATTTATTCAAAGCTGACCCTGAAGAAGACAGTAGAGCTATCTCTTCAAAGCTCTATCTGCCAGAGGTCTTGAAATATCTTTATGGGGAGAGAAGGAGACAGTAAGGCTGGGCTGGGTCTTCTCCAGAACATCACAATGGATGTCCCCTTTCTGCAGTCATTTACTAAGGGAAAATATCATAAAGGCCACCTTCATTCTCTAGATCTAAAGGAAGGTTTAGCAGTTAAGATCTAGGTGGGGAGAATTACTATTGTTCAATTGAACATACTAGCAAAATTGATGTTCAGATTCAATGCAATCCCCATCAAAATACCATTGACACTCCTCATGGAACTATAAAAATCAGTCCTAAAATTCATATAGAAATGCAAAAGACTCCAAATTACCAAAGCAATCCTGAGCAGAAAAAGCAATGCTGGAGGCATACTTGATTTCAAGCCATACTTCAGAACTAGAGGAACAAAAACAACTTAGTATTGACATAAAAATAAACACATAATTGAACGTAATACTATAGAAGGCTCAGAAATAAACCTGTGCATCTATAGCCATCTGATACTCAACAAAGGTGCAAAAAACGTATATTTGTGAAAATACAGTCTCTTTGGTAAATTGTGCTGGGAAAATTGAATATCCACATGCAGAAGATTGAAATTAGATTCTTATCTTTCACCCTATATAAAAGTAAAAATGGATCAAAAACTTAAATATAAAACCTGAAACATTGAAACAGCTTGAAGAAAACAGGCAAAGCATTTCCAAGTCAGTGACACAGGCCACAGTTTTATTTCCTCAAGAAATAAAAGCAAGAATTAACAAATGGATTTTCTCTAGTTCCTGTATAGGGGGACCTCAACTCAGGACAAGTGTGGTCCTTGGCACATGTGAGGTGAAACGATGTCACCATGGGCCAGAGAAACAGACATGTTTTTAAGAAAGCAAGGAGAATGTAGGAAATCTCAAGAAAGAGATGTCTGTGGGATACAGCAAGGAATAAAGGGAGAATTCAAGCTATTAACACCCTTGGTCTAGGTTGTTAATATTTATAGAGGGATAGTAGTTAGTAGTTGACCTAGAGATGGAGTCAGAGCACAGTTTTATGATTTCACCCTAGTACATTACCTTTGTATTCTACCTTTGGCAGAAAAGGACAGGCTAAGGATGAGCTCCAAGGGTGAAGACCAGGGAAGTGGGCTAAGGACATGAGTTGGTTTGCATTTCAAAGGTTTGTGGACATTTCCTGCATTGCAACAGTTCCTGGGGATTTACCCTTTAAGCCTCAGTATATCTTTCTTTTTCTATATTCCCAAATTCCTGTGTCAGATTGCATCAAATAAAATAGCACAGCAAAAGAAAGATTAAGAGCAAAGAGCCAGGCCCAGAATGGGAGAAAATCTTTGCTAGGTATTCATCTGACAAAAGACTAATACTCAGAATAAAGGAACTAAAAAGACTAAACAACAAAGGAGCAAGTAATCCACTTAACATGGACAAATGATCTGAACAGACACTCCTCAAAAGAAGAAACACAATGTCCCATAAATATATGGAAAAAATGTTCAATATCTTTAGCCATCAGAGAAATGCAAATCAAAACCATATTGAGATTTTACCTCTACCTGGTCAGAATGGCTATTAAAAAAATTCTGGAAAACATTTTTTAACTCATTACTCTAGAAAAAATAACAGTAAAACAGTGATGAACCTTTTAGAAGTTAGAAAGTAAGGGAAAGTTTGTATCATATATAACTATAAGAAGTATACAAGTTTATCCCAGCACTTAGGGAGGCTGAGACAGGAGAATCACAAGTTCAAAGCCAGCCTCAGCAACAGTGAGGCGCTAAGCACCTCAGTGAGACTCTGTCTCTACATAAAACACAAAATAGGGCTGGGGATGTGGCTCAGTGGTCGAGTACCCCTGAGCTCAATCCCCAGTACCAAAAAAAAAAAGAAAGAAAAAAGTGTACAAGTTTAGTTTTGGAAAGCAATGTTGTATTATCTCCCAAATTTAAAAATGCCATGTCCTCCAACATATCAATAATAACAATGATAGTATGGAGCTTATTTTGCATCATTGTACCAAGTACTTGGTCTAATTGTCTAATTGAAATGTTATAAAAATTCTTTAATACATTTACTGCTATTATGCATTTTACAAGTAAGAACTTTGAGGTAAAGAAATGGTAAACAATTCTTCTGAGAAAATATCTCAAGTGACATTTGAATGCAGCAGCCTGGTTCAGTCCTGATTTTAACAACTTTGCAGTACTGGCTTATATCTCACCTCTGATAATCAATCCACAGAAAGAAAATGTGTACTTAGTGAACAAATGTAAAGCAGAACTGGTGCTGTGAGATGATAAATAAATGGGAGAATAATCAAAGTCCAGGATAAAGAAAATGGAATAAATCTTCATTATTAGGACAATGTCGAAAATTTCATGGAATAGCTAGGACATACAATGTTACAGAGTCATTAATTAACATGATTTAGAGCAATATATACAAGCTGTCTTGAACAGATTTGCACGAGGCATTGTTAAGGGAGATAGAGGAAGATATACAGACTGTGTCTGTTATGATTCCATTATTTTCAATGATAAAAGGTAAAGACAGTAGATAGGAGATCATAACTAGGTAGGTAATTATGTAGGTAGGTAGGTAGAGAAAAAAAGGAAAAGAGTAAGAAAAGAAAGAGGAGGAAGGGAGGGAGGAAGTATGGAAGGAAAATAAAGAATAAGCAATGGAAGGATTTATTAACAAGCACTATTCCAGGAATGACGCTGATAGGAGAGAAGAGAAGGGGCGATCACTGAGAAAAAGAATTTTTTAAAAAACTCTTTTGTATATATGACATAATCTCATCTGTGCAAAATGCTATGCATGTGAGTATACAGAAATTAGGAAAGACTATGAAGTTAAATATTAAATATCAACCTTTTGTATCAGACTTGAGAAAGCAGAAGCACATCAATGAGACATAATGGTGTTTGAGTGGAAGAAACGGGATGTATGATTGGCTCTTTTCATATGCATTGTTTTACCCTCTTTCATATGTATTACTTTTGAGGCTTAAAACTTCAAATAAAGCCCCTCTTAAAGGTAGATAAATAATTTATTAGATTATATGCAATGAAAAGCTATAATCCAGGAAATACCTTCACCCATACATACCACTTCTTTAAAAAATACTTTGACAAAACCAGAATATTTTTTTTGGGAGGGGGGGCTACTAAGGGTTGAGTACTCAGGGGCACTCAACCACTGAGCCACATCCCCAGCCCTATTTTGTGTTTCATTTAGAGACAGAGTCTCACTGAGTTGCTTAGCGCCTTGCTGTTGCTGAGGCTGGCTTTGAACTTGCAATTCTCCTGTCTCAGCCTCCCAAAGGGCTGGGATTATAGGCGTGTGCCAATGTGCCCAGCTCAGAATATTTAAATAGTGAAGAACAAATAGTCAATGACTAAAAGATTAATAGGAGTTGTATAAAAATCAGTAATTCTTTATAATGACTTGATGCTACAAAACAATATTAATCATTGCTATTACTACATCAGAACTCTCATACCAACAATATATTAATATGACTTAATTATACAAAGAAGAGGCTCTTTTTCATATTGTTTTGTAGCTTAAGAAATCTTCAGAAGCTTGTTTTAAAAGTCCACAAAAAATAAATAAATCAAGCATCACTATTACACAAGCTATGTATGTATCTAGGACAACACATTCAATTTTGCCAATACAAGAAAATAATGTATAATTTTCCTTTCTCTAAAGAACAACAAATACGAGCAAAATACTCCAGCTGGTGGGTCTCACTATATGTCTTTGCAGGAAAGTATAGACAGCTCAATCTTGTATTTGGGACCTAACAATAAATAATCAGTAATTCAGAAGAAGAGGAAAAGAGTATCTTTAAAATATCCCTGTAGAATTTTCTTTATGTCCTTGTACCCTTCGTTGAAGAAATTGTATGTCCCACTTCCTTGAAGAAGATTTATGTGACTGTGTGTGTATAAATATAGAAAGTAAAGGAAGAAGTGTTTTGAAATTGTCATAGAAGTTAAATTCTTCCCCGTAAATAATTTTCTTTAAGAAAAATTATCACTAGAGATGCATCTGATAGGATACCCATGGCAGTCGGCATGCATATTCATTCTGTGTCAGATCAAACACCTCTGTGAGATTGGCTCCTGTGGATGCTTCTTGCTGCCATGTAGCCTGGTATTTAAGTTTAATGGGGAAAAGGTTGTATCTGTACTGGAGCAAAAATGCTGTTCATCTCAGTTGATAAAAAGCAGTTGATAAAAGATTAGAGATTAGAAATCAAAAGACCAGGCACTATTAGTAACCCCCTATTTGGCTTTTTCTCATTCACTTTAGCCTTCATGGATCTTGTTTCCTTTCCTATGTTGCAAGGGCTATGTAATTTACCAATTTTTTTTTTTTTTTTTTGTTGCAGTGGAGATTCAACTGAGGGGGACTTTATAATGGAACTCTGTCCCCAGCTCTTTCTATTTTATTTTACTTTATTTTATTTTTTATTTTGAGACAGGTTCTCACTAAGTTGCTTAGGGCCTTGCTAAGTTGCTGCAGCTTTCCTCAAACTTGAGACCCTCCTGCTTGTCACCCAAGTTGCTGAGATTACAGATGTGGGCCACTTTGCTAGGTTTGTAATTCACCAATATTTTATGGGTCCTTCAAGGTGTTAATAATGGCAGAACCATAATAAATTAATTTAAAAAATGCTGCTGATCTGATAAGAATTATGGTACTAAATGCATCGTTATGCAATGATAAGTCTGTATGTGATTTAATGCAAATATCTAAAACTCTTGTTTCACTATACACATTGTTTTTCACTACAGACAGTTTTGAGAGCTCACAAAATTCAATTTGGGAAATAATGTGCTAAATGATATGTAATTCTGCCTCTGGGCATGAAAATATAGTCATTCTTCAAAAGAAGATATACAAATGACCAACGGATATGTGAAAAAGTGCTCAACATCACTAATATTCAGGGAAATGCAAATTAAAACCACAGTGATATATCATTTCATACCCATTAGGATGGCTATTATTAAAAACAAAAGACTGGCAAGGATGTAAAGAAAAGGGAACCCATGTATACTGTTGGTGAGAATGTAAACTACTACATATAGCCAACTAGGAAAATAGTATGGAGTTTTGTCAAAACAAAAAAAATAATAAAACTACCATATAGTCCAGAAAACCTATTTATAGGTATATATCCAAAGGAAATGAAGTCAGGATAGTGAAGAGACACCTGCACTCCTAAGTTCTTTGCAGCATTACTCACAAGAGCCAAGATATGGAAACAACCTAACTGTTCATCAACTGATGAGTGGTAAAAAAAAAAAAGTGATAAAATGAAATGAAATACCAGTCAGTCTTAAAAAAAATGAAAAAGAAGGCAATTTTACTATTTGTGACAACATGAATGATCCTAGAAGACATGCTAACTAATTGAAATAAGTCAGGCACATAAATATAAATATGGTACTTCATGACCTCACATGTAGAATCTAAGAGAAGTCAAACACATAGAACCAGGGAATAAAATAATTTCCTAGGGTCAGGAGGAAGGAATTGGGAGAAGTTGTTCAAAGTATATGATACTTTAGTTAGAATGAATAAGTGAAGATCTATTATATAGTATAGTAATTATAGTTATTATAATGTATTTTAAAATTAAGACTGCTAAGAAAGTAGATCTTAAACGTTAAGTGTGTGAAGTGATGGATATGCTGAGTGGCTTGAGTTAACACTATATGATAAATACACAAAACTTTGTTAATTATTTGTTAATTGTATCTCAACAAATTTGACAGAAACTAAAAATAATCATGCTTACCTAGAATAACAGTTCTTGCAAAAATAATAAAATATAGAAAAATGTAGGGATAAATTCTAAACAAAAATACAAATAAAACTGTAGTGAAAGTTTTTTTAAAGTAAACTTAATATTAAACTAGTTTACTTAAAAAATCATGTAAATTAAGCAGAAAAAAAAGAAAATTTTATCATGACTATTTTTTTCATCCTAAACTTGACACCATTTTTAATATTCTGGCATGACATAAACTAAGCAAGAAAGTATCTTCCCTCCCCAGCTCTCCTCCTCCCACATATACACAAGAATGGTTTTCTCCAAGCAATTCATCAATTCTAGTTGAAATTTATTTTTAGCAAATAAATACATTTCTTAGTAAAAGGTATTAATATAATACCAAAAATATTAGTTATATTTCATCAAATAGTGATACATTTAACTGACTTTTTCAAAATGTAGATATATTATCTGTTTGACTCTGTTGCTGAGAATACTAGAACTATAGTGGTATTCCTCACCCATCCAACTGAAAATGATAGAAATTTTTTTTCTATAAATTGTTCCTAAGCACAGCTCACAGGTATACTGAATATTAAAGAATCCAAAATTAATTATTTTTTTGCCCTCTCGAAATATGCCTGAGCCCAGAAGATATTGCCATAAAAGGAACTTACTTAATTTATACCAACTTAAAATAACCTGGCTGTGGCAAAGCATGACCAGACAGCTGCCTCCAGCCACAGTTTATGTTTAATGAACTATTTTGGTTATATAATGAGTATCGCTCAGCTTCCCTGAATCTGTGCTTTCTTGAACAGTTTCCAAGTCTTTGAGAGTTTAAGCAAAGACAGAGCAGCACGAGGCATAAAAAAAAAAGAAATGGTTCCTGATAATTGTCACCTTCGGCACCAAACGGAAAAAGTTGTAGACCTCAGTGAGCTGACTACACCTCAGCAGCACATGCTCACCTAGAGTCAAGGGCAACAAACATACAGCACTTTTTAACTGTATTCGTTTTTCTTCTGTTTTCTGCTCTGGTAAGTTTTTATTGAAATGCAGAGATCTGACTGGAACATTAAAGAGTTGCTTTCTAAGGAGTGGATGTCCAATTATTATGACAATAGTCAGCAAAGAAAAATTAATTCCAAGTAAAAAGTGACAAAGCTCAAACAACATGTGACCTTGAATACAGATGCATTTGTATTGGGGAAAGAAGCTGCCCTTTCTTAGTCACTCACAGATTAGTTTATTTACACGAGGAATATGTTTGTTTGTACATTTATTTTAAGTCTTCAATATTTAAATAAACATTTGAGCACAGTATTTTTCATGCTGCACACACAAAAAAATCTACTTTTTATGGCAACCTGAAAATTTTCACCTTTGAATATGTACAGTTTCAAAGGTTATTACACTCTTAGGCCATCCCGGATGGAGATAGCCATCCGTGAGCTGCATGTGGACTATCAGCATTGCAACCAGTGAGGGGGTAGGTCTGGCATTGTGAATGTCCGTGGCACCCCCACAGGGACAGACTGCCTGATGCAGGTGAACTTTCCCCTCTGCTCTTCCAAAAGTCCCACACAATGCATCTGCTGTAGCTGCATAGCCCCTCTGAGATGGGTATGACCTGCCAAGATGCCAATTAACCTGTTGACTGTGAAATACCATGAAGCAACACTCTGTCCTTGAAACCTTATCCCTGCCTTTGATGTAACCCCTTAAATAAACCATGGGAGCCATTTTCTCTCATCTAGTCCAGCTCTAACCTTTTGATACTATAATTCTGCCTTTGTCTTTTGTTCTTTACTAATTATTTCAGACTTTAATTTCTCAGGTGGTTTACATCCTCCTCGGTAGAGGAAGAATCCCCCAAAGAAGATGCTGGACATCTCCCCTTTCTGGATATTCCTGATTGAAAATATTTTCAATTAGGGAATAGAAAATTAATCAATAAGGAAGAGAAGGCCATGGCTGCTTCTAGAAACAAAGAAAAAAACAAGTGTAAATGTGGAATATGGGGATGGGGGCTGGGGTTCTGGATAGGATCATGCAAAGAACTGTGATTGATATCCAAGGGTTTATTTCTTATCCTAATTTATTAAACCACAGTAGATTTTATTTTAAAAGTAGCATGATGTGGTATCAGATTAAGAAATCATTTGTTTGATATTTTAAAATTGATGTTATAGCAGGACGGAATGATGGTTTCTTGCATTAGTACAAAGTATTAGAAGGTCAAGAAGTAAATGTTTCAAAGTACGTTCTGAAAGATTCGTTGAGGGTTATATGGGAAGGAGTGTAGAGTCTATTAAAAATTATGATCCCTTGGACAATGTGCTTTTGAGGGGAAATTGCTGGGACTGATAGAGAGTTTTAATACTTCTGGTTCTTTCAGTAATGAGTTGTGAAGGCTCACTACAACTCTGTTCCTTTCTGAAATGACCTCCACTTTTGTTTCCTACTTGAGAATGCTATCAGTGTTATGCATCTCAATCTGCTGCTGCTCATTGTTTTCATGCAACTCCTTTCTCTGTGTTAATTGCATAATATTCTACCTGTTCCTATTGAATGTCAGTTCCATTTGTTTTTCATAACTTCTTTAATTTATCAAACTCAGCTAAATTCAATCTTATCCGCCCAAGGTGTTGACCTTCTCTTTATCCCTTTTTGTTCTCTTGTATACTTCTAATGAGGTAAATTTTTTCCACTATCATGTAGATTCTGGATTCTTCTTTAATATCTCCTTCTACCATTGCTATAGTTTGGGTAAGTGTTCCCCATAGGCCCATGTGCTGAAGGTTTGCCCCCCAGTCCAAGGTATTATTGGGAAGTAGTGAAACTTTTAGAGGCCTACTGGAAGGAAGGAAGGTCACTTGAAGAGGATACTCTGGCCGTGGTCCCTTTTTGTCTTTCTCTTTGCTGCCCATTACCAGGAAGTGAACAGACCTCCTCTACCATGTACTGCCATGATATACTGTACTGCTACTGGCCCAAAGCAGCAAACCAAGCAGCTATGGATGGAAACCTCTGAAACTGTGAGTCAAAGTAAGATTTTGCTTCTTTTAAAGTAATTATCGGGGGATTTGTTACAGCAATGGAAAGCTAACACACAGATTCTGGATTCTTCTTTCAGTATCTGCCTCCACTATTCATTTGCTTTTTCATGGCCCATTGATAACTATAGGTTGTAAATATCTTGCTTCCTATTGATGCTGTGTATGAAATTGTTTTAACTCTTAAGACAAAAGATAAAGTTATGCTTCCCAATAGTTCATAGCAAACACTATTCTCAATGTAGTACGTCCAGAAACTACAAGTCGATTATTCATCAAAAAAGAAACAAAAATCCAGGGTTCAGGAGAGAATCAAAATTCCCTACAGAAACTTGAGGCTTCATACTGTAAATTCTGCCCACTTGAACATGCATTTCCCATTGTGACTAATCTTTCAGGTACGAAAAGTAAATTCACAAGTATCTTATTCCAAGTTCTATAGGTAACCAACATAGAAAAGATGGCTCAAGAATCACATAGGTAATGTGTATTAAAATCCTATATGTATTAAAATCCTATATATGTATTTTATATGTTTAATATGTATTTATATTTACATATAAGTGTACATATATACATACATATATCTATATAAAATTAAGATGTCTTTTATCATATCACTTCTAAATTGGTTTGGTAATGCCCTATTTGCTTGCCTTTATTTAATACTCTTTTATAAAATGGCAGAAGTGAAAGGAAGAAATGAGCATCAAAAGTTCTGCTTTCTCATAGTGGTCTTTGTATATTTATTCTCATTTCTCGTCTTTTATACAAACACACACATATATATGTAGATTCATATTAGGAATATAAGTTAATGCATAATGCCCTTCACTTATGTTCAACACATAACTTTTAAATATAAGAAATTAAATCTAACAAACTGCAATCTGCAGAGAAATAAATGTCTAATTACAGGAGAAAAATAATTAAAATAAGAATGACCTTTCCATATTGTATGTTTTAATCAGAAAATATTAATATAAACCTGTGAATACAGATAATTATTTTAAAATATCAGTGTGCATTCAATTTAATATGATTTACTTTTCTGCATCAATGCATACTTTCTCCTCATTAATGTTATTATATCTAATGTTGTAAAAGAATGACAATTTAGAGCAGTAAGCAACTCTTTTGTCATTGTAGAATTAAGAAGGAAAGTTTTATCCTTGTATGCTGATAGTTACTAACCTACCTAAAAGTGCACTTACAGCATTGTGTTACACAGTATAGGATCCAGTTTTGTCTAGTGTTTGTTTTTTTTTTAATTTTTTTTTTAGTTGTTGATGAACACAATATCTTTATTTTATTGCTTTGTATGTGGTGCTGAGGATCAAACCCAGGGCCTCACGCATGCGAGGCAAGCGTTCTACCGCTGAGCTACAATCCCAGTCCCTGTCTAGTGTTTCTTATGTACACATTACTTTAAAGTTTATTTCCAAGCCTTCTCAATACTTATCATCTAGTTTATACCTTAGATTACATATATATTTTATATATGTGTGTGTCTATATATATATATGTTTGTGTGTGTATGTATATATATACACATATATTAGTTTGTGAACTTGTATCTTTGCCTTTAATCTATCTTATTTAAAACAGTAAATATAAATTCTTCCTATTATAGATTCAATTTTATATATTTTTGGACAAATAAAATCATATGTAACAAATATATTTAACATTACTAAAATCAGCAATTCTTCATCTAAGTATTTTACCATAACTAAAACAGATCTTCTTTGTTTCTGACTTTGGTCAATAAGTTTATTTACTTTTCCTTATGTTCAAAACTTAAAATCTATCACTGGAATAAAACAAGGTAGCAATAGTGCATTATAGCATGACTACAATAAATCACTAGGGGAAATACAGTCTGAAAATTCTGAGGACAAAAATTTAATTTTTTTCATTAAATCTACTATATACCATCAATCAATAATTTTGGGAATATGCTCAAAATAACAGTGAGCCAATTACTCCACCCACAGTTCAGAGGCACTTTTGGACAATTCCTATGATAGGAATTTCCTTAGAACACATTAATAATTGTCTCAATTTTATGACAGGTCTTATAAATTATTTTGGTTATATAAAACTATGCCTGTCATTCTCACAATACCAACAAATGAAACATGTATTTTAATCCAGTGAAGACTGCATCATTAAAAGCCTTGAAATAAATACTTGAAAAATGTATTTTTAAAAGTAGGCATTCAGCAAGAAGTCAATTGATCCTAGAAAGTATAATAGATGTCTTTATGAAAAGTCATCATTTAGCAAAGGAATGTCATTAAAAGTTGAAAGTAGTGATCATATAAAAGAAACAATTATGGAAGAAAATTATTTTCAGTAACATAATTATATGTCCTTCTCTGCTCATCACCATTTGAGTCATTTATTTGAAAATAGAACTTTGTTACTCCATCAAATATTAAAGACAAAGAATTGCAAAAGTTTTTATGACATATAGCTTAAATATTAATCATTTTTTAAATTATAGTGCTGAGATATCTCCCTCAATAATGTTGTATATGCTAACTAGAAAAATAACTGCATAATTTAGGAAAACACACAGTAAAACAAAAAGGTCAAAAATTGATAGAATATTTTATATCTTCAGTAAAATGGTTGTCATGATCAAAACTATTAAAATATCAAATAATTAAAATTAAGTTAATTAAAAAATTCAACCCCTTAATTGTACTACTAACATTTCAAGTGATCAATAGCCACATGCTTATCCAGACTACAGTAACAATATGAACCATTTGGACAGTAATGATATAAACCATTTTCCATCATGGCAAAGTGTTTCACTGATAATGTTCCATTGGACCACATCAAGATGAATGTTCTACGTACCTTGAATTGTTCAAGTGAACAACTATTTGTTTCCATGTGTTCCCCATGAATTGCTAGACACAAAATCAGATGACATTAAATAATACACCTTCTTAAAAGTGAAAAAAGTTGGAAGTCACATGATTAGCTCAATAGATTCAGAAAAATCATTTGACAAAATACAGCATCCATTCATGTTCAAAATACTAGAAAAACTAGAGATGATAGGAATATACATCAACATTGTTAAAGCAATCTATGTGGTCTGCCTCTTTTTAATGTGACTGTGATGGCAAAGGATATATTGAATACTTCTGATAGAAGTTCTGGGTACACATTCATCAATATATTTATATACGTAAGGTATGGAACTGGAAAAAATAAATAGAGGTAAGGAGACCTGGAGGTGGAAAAAGGAATAAGAAATGAATCAGGACTAGATTCAATCTTAATGATAGCTCTGTGTGGGCCAAAGTAGAGATGAAAAATTGGAAACCATGCAGTAGTTTAGATTTGTGATTATCTCAAGAACTGGAAGAAGACCAGGAATCAAACTATTAAAAAAAGACTGAAGATTAGGAAAGGCTCAGAGAGAGACACAGTCATCATTGATTTAAAAGTATATAAAACCTCAGGCAGTTAATGATATTCCTATAAATTTCATATTATAAGAAATTATCAATGATCTACAAATGGCTCTTGTTATTATGTAAAATATAAAAATCTTGAAAACTTTTCTTCAGTTCATCCTCTTTATCTTTCAGTCACCAAGTTAATTGCTTTTAAACACTCTTCCATATTAATTACTTTTTTCCCTCTTAAGGTTTCTATGGTATTCATGTCCTCATTATCTCAGGTCTAGATTGCTGTGACAACTCAACATGCTCCCACTTGCTCCTCCTTCCCTCTGACACTGTCTTAATATTAATTTCTTCATTAGGGTCTATAGAAAGAGACACAGAATGACTCTATGTGGGAAGTAAAATCCAGCTAAATTACCCCACATCATTGCTGATGCAAATTCTCTCTGATTCAAATTCTCCATCATAGTAACAATCATCTTGAAAATCTACAATCATATAGAGGTGAGGGTGAGATTCAAGTCTTTGCACATGCAGTTTTTCCTGCTTTAGACTTTCTCCTTCTTTTTTCTCCCTGGGTTCCCAAAATTATTCATTAAAGAACAGCAAAATTTCTGTTTTCTCCGTAAATTGAGCATAGTGCCATTTACATGGTATCCTTTCTAAACAGTTCTCTTTAATCTTTGGACTAAAGATATAAGAAGGAGAACTGGGTTAGCAAAATAAATTATACATACATTGATATATGATGAAATGCCTACAGGCAATATAAATAAACACTATTTAAAATGTATCCAAAAATATTAAAATTACATATATAGTTTTCTGTATGTAGAGAGATAGTACATCCTTTGAGGATAGTCTATAGACATTTATACTTAAGAATATTTATAATGCAAAGTATAGTGACATCACTTTATCATTTAGAAATCTTTTTTTTTTTAGTTATTTTATTTTAATGTGTTTCAAGTCATAGTACATAACCAGAGCTCAGTTTTTCCATTTCTCTGGTTGCAAACTAGATAAAGTCACACCATTTGTGTCTTCATATATGCACCAGGGGTAGCAATGATCCTCTCAATCAACCGTCATTACTATGCCCATTCCCCTTTCCTTCCTCCCACCTGCCCCAGCCACATCCAGAGTTCCTGTATTTCTCCTGTTTCCCGTTCCCACCCCCCTTATGTATCCTCACCCACTAATCAGAGAGAACATTCT
>CM053409.1:91201653-91243845 GCA_028644305.1 Xerus rutilus | reverse complement strand
AACAAGACTCCTATAGCACAAGAAATAAAAGCAAGAATCAATAAATGGGATGGACTTAAACTAAAAAGCTTCTTCTCAGCAAAAGAAACTATCAATGAGGTGAACAGAGAGCCTACATTCTGGGAGCAAATTTTTGCCACACGCACATCAGATAGAGCACTGATCTCCAGGATATATAAAGAACTCAAAAAACTTAACATCATTTAGAAATCTTTTATCTAAACTTTCAAGTTGCAAATATATAAGTTCTACTATGATTTAATATTTGATGTTTATTTAAATTTTCTTTTTAAATTCAGGCCAGTGATTCTGGTGTTATATATTAATGAATCATTTATCCCCTTTATAAAAAACCTCATTAGTTTTTAGGTTAGCTGCTTTTGGCAAGATGTAAGAAATATTTTACTGGTTCATGTATTAAACTAACTATAGCTGTTAATATTTTTCTGAGAAATATTTTCTTAGGTAAAAAATATATATATATGATTAGAAACTTGTTGTACAAACCTTACTTTCCAAAAGCAGACTATGAAACTGTACTCTGCATAGGATATAGTCAATAAATGCCAATATTTGCTCTGTTGTATACTCACTTTTAACTTTGTATTTTTAACTAGATGAAAGTTCCATATTTATCTTACCAAGTGTTATAGTTTAGATGTGAGGTATCCTCCCAAAGCTCACTTGTGAGAAAATGCAACGTTCAGAGGAGAAATGATTGAGTTGGGAGAGTCTTAACCCAACCTGTGATTTAATCCCTGACAGAGATTGAGTGAGTGGTAACTGGAGTGGTAGGGTATGGCTGGAGGAGGTAGGAATTGGAGCATAGTTTTGGGGTATATATTCGTATCTGGGAAGAGGAGTCTCTTGCTCTGCTTTCTGATCATCATGTGAGCTGGTTCCCTCTGACACACTCTTCCACCATGATGTCCTGCCTCACCTCGAGCCCTGAGGAATGGAGCCTGATGTCTATGGATGGAAACCTCTGAAACTGTGACTCCCTGAATAAACTTTGCCTCCTCTATAATTGTGCTAGTTGGGTTTTTTAGTACCAGCAGCTAAAAAGCTGACTAAAACACCAAGGTCTGCATAGACTCTGATAACCAAAGAAAATCAGAACAAAACACTCCAAATCCAAAACCACTCCAAAGTGACAAAACATTATCCAGCATTTACTTGATCTTTTAAAATACAATGTGTGGGGGTATTTACATTTCTATGTGCATGCATTAGTATTAGTTATATGAGGAATCATTTAAATATTCTAGCCAGCATTTTTTAGAACTTTGTTTTAAAACCGTTTTAGGTTCCCAGTAAAATTGAGAGGAAGATACAGAAATATCCCAAAGACACTGTTCCCACACATGGAGAGTCTCCCCCATTAACATCCCCAGAGTAGTAATATTTTGTTACTATTGCTTAAACTACACTAACATACCAGCATCACTCAAAGACCACAGTTCACTTTTGGGTTGAATATTGGTGGTGTTTATTCTAGCATTTGGATAAATATGTAATAATGACATAGATACCATTAGAGTATATTATAGACAATTTTCATTGCCTTAAAAGTCCTATGTGCTTCCCCTATTTTTGTCAGCATTTTACTGGGAAAAAATGAGTGATATAATAACAAACTTCTTCATCATCAATATTTCTTTCTATTTTTCATGAAATAGATCCTAAGAACTTCCACACAATTGAAGGGCTTTTAAAATTCAAATTGCTGAAAAAACATGATAAAGCCAATATAAATAGCCAGATAACTTTGGATCAAGTTTTCAATATGAAAACTTAAATCAATTCTACCAGAGAGTAGAATCTACACCTCACTGCAAATATGGGATGCAGAATGGGCTGCTGTCCATGTCTGATGGTACTCTCTAGGAAATATTTCCTTGGGAAAAAATTTTCTACAGAAAATAATAATAAAGGGAATTTATTTATTCAGTCATCCTGACTTTGATTAGAACCCCTAGGCCATATTGGACTTGCCTCCACAAGGGTGTCTAAGTCTTTAGAGAAAAAAATACTCATTTAAATCCACCATTGCTTTGAGGGGATCAGTAGAATTAAGAGGAAACACAGATTTCCATTAGGTAGGAGAGAATGAAAACTGGTGTCTGCCCCTTCTGCAAAGCAAGCACTTTCATCTTTTACACATGAAAATGTTCACTACTATGTACCTCACCAAAATAACTTCTTTGAGAAGTAGATATCAGACAAAGAAACAACATGCAAAATTGAAACATGTCCAACTCAACTGAAAGATGTTTTTCTATATCCTATATAGAGGAAAACTTTCTACCAATATTGCTATTTAGTATTTTAACCAGATTATTTGTTTTGAAATCTAATTATAATACAAATTTGGTTCAAGAGAGCTATTAAAATCATAGTTATTTATCAAGATAACTATCCCCATTTAATGATGTTTTAAAAAATAGTTTTCTATAAGAGATTTTCTTCATTAAAAACATAAAATTGTATTACACAATTTTGTCTATGTACAAACATGACCAAAGAAATCAGTGAATTGGAATGAAAAATAAAGCTAACCTAATTTCTTTAAAAACAAAAGGATTATCTGTTCAGCTATTCCTTATGAAGAAATTTTAGTAAAGAACTATACAATAAAGAATTTGACAAGATGTAAAGCAGCAAAAAAATTGTGTTAGAATATGCTTAACACCCATGCATGAAGGATAGATAACTTAGCAGAATGTAAAGATCACACACACACACACACACACACACACACACACAAATGCTCACCAACTGAAAATCTTTGTGGTTGGTTATTTTTTATCTATAAGCTTTGGTTAATAGAAAATTCAAAATGGAACTCTCTAAACTCTATTGTTGAAAAGTACTTTGGGGCTGATGATGTAGCTCAGTGGCAGAGCACTTGTATGTACAAGGCCCTGGAGTTGATCCCCAGAAATGTAGTACTACCACTACTAATAATAATAATGCTAAAAATTTGTTCAAATTAAGGCTTTACCCTTTGCTCAACATCTGAACTTATACACTGTACTTTTACTTCTTATTCAGTGAAGTTCTGAAGGGAACTCTCCTAGTCAGCCTTGAGTGGGTATAGGGAGGACTATGGGACATGAGACAGTAACCAATGACAGAAGGATTAGTACTGTGCCGCTTTCAGTTATGTAATACCAGAGTTAGCTGGATAATGCTTTCCAGTCATCTGAATGAAGAAAAGAGTAGCATACAGGATCAAGAGTGGAAGTTTTTCTATTAACAATCACTTCTGTTTGTAACATAGTTGGCTAGGATTTTACTTCAAAGTCACATCTACCTATAAAGAAAGTTTAGATGCTATTTGGCCATGTGACTTGGAAAACCCGAAAAATGGATTTGTTGACTCAGTAGGGTTTTTTGTCACAAGGAAATATACACATATAGAGCAATACTGAAGATTAAATGACATAAGAGTAAGTTTAGTATTCACCATGTAAGAGTTAAAAAAAAATTTCCCATTATTATGAATGGCAGTATTCCCATTTTGAACTTCATTTCTTATTGTAGAGCTTTCAAGTTGTGAAAGAGTCTGTAAATTGGTTAAATATTTGTTCTTTCCCAGAGAGAGTCTGAAAATTTCCCTCAAAGCACTCTGATACAATTTTCTTATTTTGATGTAATGAAAAGAAAATGAACTTTGGAGTTACATTAAGTAAATTCTTAGCCTCTACTTGCCCACTTAATACCTGAATAACTACAACTTAGTAAATGATTATTGAATTTAACCTTGTATTGTGCTATAAGAACATATAGAAAACTAGAATTTGGAGAAATAACAATATTTTGAAGAAGCTTCATTGTAGTAATAAATTCAGAGGGAAAATATGGTCGATGTGAAATAGAGACTCCATTAAACAATACCTAGTCAGAGAGCTATTGTGCTAATCCATCAAGAAATGGTCAGGACTGGAACTTGAGAAGTGGCTAAAAAATAATTTTAAAAATCTTTAAAAGACATTTTATATGTGGATTAACCCCACTTGGTTAATAAATGAAAGCTGGGGGAAAAGATGAAAATGTCCCCAAAGGTGTTTTCAGGAAAGTTTGCCACCTGATGGATAGAGGTAACTTTACCTAAACATAGAACCCACAAGAAAAAATAGGTTTAGTAGAGAAGTCACTTCAGTCTCAGGTATGGAAGTGTGTTTCCTAATGGATGACATTGAAAATGCCTTGTCAGCGATCAAAAATTGTCTGAGAACACAAGAAATTCATGGTTACAGATTAAGGTTTCAGAATAATAAGCATAAATTGAAATAGCAAGTGGAAGCTAATCAGAAAACAACAAAGAAACTCCAGAAAGTGTCTAGGAAGAATTCATTAGAAGTAAAAAGAAGAAATGAGAAAATGCAGAACTGAATATTGAGAGCAATGAAAGTGCCAGGTCTTACTTTTATTTTTGTTCTAGTCGGGTATTTTGGAAATGTCAATTTGCATGATGACAAAATCAACTAGAGGTCTAGAGTGCAGTTCATTGAGACATGAAAGCAATGAGAGAAAATGCAGATACTCTAAGTAAAACCATTCTGTAATTTTCTTGGTAAAGATGTACAGCAGTATTTAGGAAAGTAGGTCAGAGATTTTACATTTCAGGAGAGAGGATACCTCAACACGTTTGAAAATTGAGATGAAGGAAATCAGTGGGAAGAAGATTTACATTATAATAGGAAAAAGAGACAATGTGAAAATCATAAGCTCAAAGAGGAACTGAAATACTGCTTCTACTGAGAAAAGTTGAAACCAGGTACATTCCATAGAAGATGAAAGGAAAGATGGGAAGTCATGACTGTTTCTCAGTGAAAAATGAACAAGGTTGTGTGTAGCAGGTGAAGGGAGTAAGTTTGACTATACAGATTTTATTTATTCATTTATTCACAGCATCCTTTGAGCACCAAGTTCCAAACACTGAGATAGGTGCTAGGAACACAAAATTGAATTCAACATGTCTCCTAACCTCAAAGTGATTATGTTTCAGTAGGGGAAAAATAAAAATATCAGGAAAGCAAAGAGTAGGAAACAGTGTGGTAAGTGTTCTGATAAGATAGGGACAGGATGCTGCTTAACCAAGAAGGAGCTCTAAGGAGAAAAAGAAGCAAGGACATCTCTTTGAAAGAAAGTGAGTCTTCAATCTGAGCAGTCCTCAGTGGACAATTAAGAAACGGGAAAGGGTACTCTTGGTAGACAAAGGGGAAGTACTATAGGCAGAGTTAGAAAACAGCACAATGAGTTCAAAATTGGAATTTAGTTTTATGACTAGAACTTAGAATTTGAGAGAAGAATTTAAAAAGTGATGTTTAGGTATTTAGGAGATAAAATGTAAAGTACATTTTGTGTTAAGCAAAGGAGTTTAAATTGTATTTAAACAGAAATTTATGTTCAAAAATTTCTGGATGTTAGATGTATGAAATCCAGATGTCAACAAGGCCACAAGCTTTCTGAAAGCCCTAGGGAGAATAGTTCCTTGCCTCTTCCTAGCTTCAGGGGATTGCCTCTATTTCTTGTCATTCCTTGGCTTATAACTGGATCACTTCAATTTCTACCTCCATCTTTATGTGGTCCTCTGTTTTTTGTGTGTCTATGCCTCTGTCTCCAATGTTCCTTTCCTTTATCTTATAAAGATATCAGTCTTTAGATATAGGGTCCACTCTCATCCAATATGGCTTCCCCTTGATTACATATACAAACAGTTTATTTCCAAATAAGGTCCCATTTACAAACACTGGAGTTTAGGACTTAAGCATATCTTTTTTTGAGAGACACAATAATCTACTACAATACTAAATATTTACTCAAAGATAGTAATTTTGGTCTGTCTGAAATCACTTGAAGTTCTGAAATAATTGAACTATTATTTATTTCTGATATTTGTCTCAATAACTAAGTTTTCTTTTCTATAACATGGGGACAGTTTCTATATATCTTTTCAGGTAGTTGTAAGGATTAACTTTGTTAATATCCATCAATTGTTTAGAACAGCTCCTGGCTATCAACACTTTATAGAGTGTGATGGGCATCCTTGAGACACCTGCTAGCACCTCCCACAATAATGGTCCTGCCAAGACTTTGCCCTGAAGAAGTGAAAAGATTAGCTGACGCAGATTGTCCAGACAATGTAGGAAGGAGACAGTCTATTAGTGAGACAGCACTGATTAAAGTATTTTTTATCATGTTTCCCCTATTGTTTCTGCAACTTACTCTATAATTGGACAATTTACTCTATTAGACAATGACCTTGGGCATGGTGGTTGGTTCTAGCAGCCCATGCTAAGTCAATTTTCTAAGAGAGGCAGGTGAACTCTCTTAATTGGTATGCCTGGGGAGAAATATAAATATGTCAAATGAATAACCATCAGGTAATACACAATGTTGGATGACGTTCACTTTTTTTTTCTGCCAACTGTCCTTAAAGTGAACTTGGTAGCCAAGCAGGAGAACTCATTCTTGTCTATACAGAGGTACAATTAGCTCATTTAAGAGGCAAAATGGGAAAGAAAGGCAGACAAAAATGAGTTCTATAGCCCAGTCCCCTCCAGGTAACCATGTAAGCAGTATTAACAGACAAACTTAGGCTGTAGAAAATGAAATATATGCTTTGAAGATTAATTTTCCTTCCCATATATCACTCAAATGTCTATCTTTTTAAGTATCATGGGATTAAGTTTACTGAAATTATCTGCAATCATCAGCTCAATTAAGTGGTAATTCTATTTTGCAAAGAATTGTTGGAAATCTCTATTCATCTGTGATCCCATAGATACACAAACAAATGATGCATTTCAATATTATGATCAGTCTCTCCTACAAGAGCTTCACCAAGCAGAGCTTCACCTAGCAGAAAAAATTAACTAAGGAACTATAATAAACACTGAATTCTAGTACTAGAATTTTGTTTGGGCACATTTTATCATATTGTCCTATTGATAATAGGACACTGATTGACAGAGCCAGATATTTAAATCTTTCATTTACACACTGTTAAAATGTGTGTCTAGGGGAAAAATGAAGAAAAGTGAGGAGTCCAGAGTTAGTCCCAATATTTTAACTAGGAAAAGAGAAAGTTGATGTTTTTCTCCTCTAATGACACACATGTACATGCACACATATATAATAAAATTCTCTAGTTTACTGTCCTAGTTAATACAGCATCTTCATCAGAGACAATAAATAGTGCTTCTCAAATATGTTAGATCATCAGGATTACCTAGGGTGATTTTAAGGCCCAGTGATGATTAACTTGGACCTATCCCAGTGAATTCTATGGGCTGGGGTGGGGTTATTGCATAAGCTCTTTTTAATTTTTTCCCTAAATATTCTAATGGGCTATAAACCACTGACATACATTGCTAGAGTCTGACATCTTAGGTACTTCTTTTTGCTCATCTTCTCCGTCCTTTGTTATTTCCCCAACTTGTAGAAATCACTGTTCCATGTTAATGAGGTTCTTATGCTGAGAAACACAATATTTGGTTCCTCATTTTCCATTTCACTTGGGACTTCCAGCATTTGGTTGTGTAAGTATTAGTTTCCAGAAGTTTCTGAAGCATAATTATATTAAGTTAATTCTGTGACAGCATTAATAACATAAGCCCTATTAAGAACTTTATTTCTGTCCAGAAAACAACACAAATATAATCAATGACCTTCACAATCTGGCATTGAAAATAACTAAAGTGCAACAAATATCACATTGGCTCTAAGCAGGGTGCAAGTCTATTTCTAAATCAGAAACAACTCTCAGGACATCCAGTTATTATTATACCATTTTTTTCCCAAAGTCTGTCCTATTTCATTTTTAAATAGCCTTTTAGATGTACATGGTCAGATTATTGCTTATCTTTAAAAACTTGTGAGTAGTTTAGTAGTGTCAAGAGGCCTAGAGCAACTCAGAAACCTTAACACAAGAGAAATGTACAATCTGGTTCTTAAAGGACTATGGCCTGTGGTATAGTGTGCTTTATAAATAAAATACACTTCTGGAGCAGTGTAATTTCAATATTTATTCATTTATTTCCACATCATAATGGAACAAAACTTATATGAATAGCCAATAGCAACATATATATTTCTCACATTATTGCTTCCAAAATGTCCCAAACAATGCTATTTTCAAGAAAGAATTCATTTGCAAATCTGGCAGGCTTTATCTGCTTCTAAGATATTCTTAGCAACCTTTAAACCTGGGAGGAAGGTGTATTTATTATAACAATGCTATCTTCCTGGCCATTATTGCTAAATTTTTTTTTTTTAAGTTACTATTTGAAATAAAATAGTATAAACTTTAAGGTCACTCACCAATACTACACAATTCACTACAGGTTGAAGACCATAGAAGAGCAGACCCACAAGTAACATTGTTTTGTAGTGTTTCACCATATCCAAGCATTATTTTGATTTCTTTTATGTATTATACTATTGATATCAGAATTAGAGAATCAATTGCATTTGTGGCCCCACAGACGACTTTGTTAAATTTACAAGTAGCAAGTTAGGATCAACAGTCAGAAAATCAATTTCCTTCTATTTTGTTTCTCATTAGTGTGTATGTTTTATTTTTGTTTTGCAGGATCGCCTAACTCATTTGAGAAAGCAATTTAAGTGATCTATCCTTGCATATCCTTTCCACTTCCAATCAAGCCCTTCCATGGCAAACAGGATTTTGCTTTCAGAAAAAATAACAACAAATAATAACAGCAGTGAGTAGTTTCCTTTTATAATTGTTCTTTCCCTCAAATCAACAGAGGTCATTCATACACTGGCTAAAACAGAAGGGTAATTTTAACCTCCACTCACCCTAGAAGAGAGTATTTGGGCAAGATTCAGTTGTAAAGACAGAAAGAGAACAGCAAAAACTAAAAATTTCTGGATATTTAACTTAACTTCTGTGGGTTCTATGTTGTAGAGCCTGTCCTGTCTGTCAGCCAATAAATATGTATTAGATACCCACAACATCCCAAAAGTAATTAAAAATTAAACAGATTTCTTCATCTCTTGGGCCTACAGTTCACCATAAAATCATAATCATAAAAATTCATTCTTACTCACTTGGTTCTCTGATATATTCAATTCAATCCCATAAATATTTATAGCATGCTGCTTTCTACTGTTAGAAAGTTGACAGTCTTGCATGAAGGACAACACAAACACATATAACTAGCTGTCCAAATGAGCTACATGTCATGAGACAGGAATGAATGAAGAACTCTGGTTCAATGTACAGGCAGTTATTCTCTTCACCAAGCACCCATATGCCAGAGTAAGTACCAACAGAGATCAGATATTTAAAAAGGAATTGATACATAGTCTTTAAGATGGTGGAGAGGGGGAATTCATGTCAAGAATGACATGAAGAGTCTTCTGCTTCTAGTCATGATAGAGCATCTCATACCAGAATGACCCTCTCACTCTACATGACAAAAAATTAGACAAGATAGAACACTGTACTCAGGTATTGGACAGTAAGCAATATAGAATGGTGACCAGTGAAGTAAAAGCCAGGGGAATCCCACTATTGTCCCATCATTGTTCTGGAAGCACTTTATATACCATGGCTCAGGGAAAATAAGTCCAAATAGTGAAAAAGAGCACAAATGAGAGAAAAAGTTTCATTCTTTACAGCAGCATGTACTTGTTCAAACTCCACGCTTAACATCTATACATTTTGCTTTTTGCAAAATATATTTTAATTTTATAAATATTAGAGATATAAGTTATTTAACTTTTTAATGGGATCAATCTGGTCACTGTTGAGATTGCGTCAAGTAGGAATGTGTAGAGACGCTAGGAGAAGGTTAAGAGCCTATTGCATTAAGTCAAATAAAAGATGGTTCAACTTGGACTCTGGTGGGATCAATGAATCTGGTAAAATGTGTTACATTTTGGATATATTTTGAAACTAGAGCAGGGGATTTACTGATGGATTGGCAAGGGGATAGGAGGCAAAGAAAGGAATCAAGAATGATCTCAAGTGCTTTTGGCTGAATAAATAAAAGGGTGATATAATCTACTGATATAGGAAAGAGTACGGATGAAGCATACATGAGAAAAAAATTAAGAATTCAATCATAGATGTGGTAAAAAGTTGAATGAGACAACCAAGATATGACATGTGAATAGAGAACAGTTCATATTCTGATCTCTAGGATACTCACACAGTAAGAATCCAGGTAGCTCAGAAGCCAGGTAAAGAAAGCAAGATGGAGAGGGTAGTGATATAGGCTAAAATCCAGGGCAGTGTCATCAATGTGCCCAATGACATATTGAGATCAACTTCTATTTATCAACTGCATCCTGAGATTTTAAACACAATCTAGTTTCTACTTTTAAAGCAAAGTGAAACAAGTATTCCTTTTATAAAACTACTTTCCTTGTCACCAAGTCATACTTTGGAAATAGTTTTTGTAAAGCCAGGGGACCAAAAGGTGGTAAATAAAACTGCTGGGTAAGGCTTTATTGGGAAATACGCTTCTGGGTAAATTTCCCGGTCCAACAGAGTGGGAGGGGAGAATCAGACACATGTTCCCTGGTACAGAAAATTTAAAGAGCCCTGTCAGGAAGGAGAAGGATTAAGGTAGGAAGAGGAGGGTTTGAGGTAGGAAGAGGAAGTATCTGGAGTCCTGTGTTCTCTGGGGTTGGTCAAGGGATCCTGCTGAGGTTAGAGTCCTTCAGGATGAGTCAGGAAAAGTCCGGGGATTGGTAGGAGGCACCATTATTACTTACTTATCAGCATCTGGTTGGTTGCTCCTTTGCGCATGCAGGCTGCTTGATGCTTCATTCCCCATAGTCGCTCCAAACTGACGTTTTGCACCCGCAGGAGCTGTCTGTGTGGAGTCTGCCATGCTGTATGTTCTGCTTCTGCTGCAGCCATGTGGAGTTCGCCATGTTGTACCTTCTGCATTTGCCTCGCGAGAAGAAACATGAGATCTCGAGCTGAACTAACAGTTGTCTCTTCTCTATTTTGTACTTTCTACAAACTTATCAATTCCTCAAACTGGCTTCAGATCTTATTGTTTTGAGTCACCAATAAACTACAGGATCAAAAACCAAAATTGGAGTTTTTCCCTTAACTCTTATCTTATGAATCTCTCAGGAGTATTTAACATCTTCTTAAAACACTACCTTAATTCTCCAAACATCACATCTCCCTAGTTTACTTCCTACGTTTCTTGACTTTTTCTTCTTAGTTAATTTTTGGAATCAATTTCTTGCATATTGATGTTGGGTTTTTCAAAACTCAGTTATAGGCTCATTAATTATGTTCAGTTCTTAAGCAATCTCATTCATGAGAAGTGGCACAGCATAATGACTAGGAATGTTCAAGCATTTTCAGGAATTCCTTTCTTGATTCTGTCTGGAATCAAATGTTACCTCTGACACTTAGTTTTGCCATCCTAGCAAGAACTCAACCTATTTTTTGTCTATTTTCTCATTAATTTTAAAATGATGATTATGATATAGGGTTGTCATAAAGATTAAATGAGTCAATATTTATAAATTGCTAATACAAATAAGCACAATTTAATTACATGTGTTCATGCTTGCTTTCCTCTAGCCCAAACTTCCTTTCTAAACTAGAAACCTACATATACAAACATTTTCTTATTAGCTTAACTTAAATTTCTCAAAGATAACCAAATCTCAGCATGGTCCAAAAACAGAGCTCATGATCCATCCTCAAAAGATATGTTTCCCATCCCAGAATATGACATTACAATCAGAAGACTAGGAAATACCCTGGACACTATTTTTTCCTCACCATACCATTCAAACCCATATGCAATCCATCCCCACATGTACTGACTTTATTTATTTAGATGTTTTCTAGAATCTCTCTTTCCAATAAATTATATACCCACTAAGCTATTTAACCTTTCTCTCTAATCTTCACTACTGCAAAAAATCTCTCTATCTGGTATCTTGCATGTATTCTGTGCCATATATCTACACACTGTAGCCAAAACAATTTTCTGAGTATGTCCCTCAAACTCAGCATATAACACTTCATTGGTTTATTGTGATTCAGGGCAAGATCTCAAATCCCTAACAATCCTTCCAAAACTGAATTTTGTCATGGTCTTATTTCTAACAATCACTCCATTTTTGGCTATGCTCTTGCTTTCAATTAATTTTCAAATAACTCATGTTTCCTCTTACAATATAGTATCTGTTGATGCCCTTTCCACTTCCACTTTACTTAGTTCTTCCTCTGCATTCAGAATTCAGTTTATCATTTTTTTATTGAAGATTGTCCTGGTCTATAGGTGCCATTAAGTGATAATTCATGCATATTTGTCAAAATATACCTTTCTTTATTCCATATATTATTGTGAGAATTATACACTTTTAAGCAAAATTTTGATTCATGAAAACTTCATGAGGTCTTATCATAGTAAGCCCAGGGTCTAGCACAATTCTTGGAAGTTACAAAGCCATCAATAAGTATGTGCTGAATACATAATTGGGTAGCAGTAGTTACTAAATTATAAACAACCAAAATGGTTCCAATAAGTTATGGAAGAAAATAAAGCAACTAAGTTTAAATAACCATTAAGAGGAGCACAGAGCTAAAAATTTGCATCTGGTCATTATCCAGAGACCATTATTAAAGAACAATCATCTTAGAGTGGTAAGATAAGTAGTAAACACTTACATTCTAAAAAACCATTATTATTCCCAAAGATCTGTTGGAAAAGGCACAGAAGTTGGGCTCTGATGTATTTGGTGATCTTTAAGCTTGACAGTGGTGCCTGCAGTTTTTGCTTTATATGCCCCACGTAGAAGAGGTATTTTTTTCTTATTATTAATGATTATGATGGAGACCCTTATAATAAAAATTAAGTTAATAACAACAAAAAGCATTCAAATATGTTCATGGGTTGGTTGGTTTGTTCAATTTTGTGGAGCTAGGTATTAAACCCAGTGTAGTATGCATGCTAGATGCCAGGCAAGTGCTTGACCACTGAGCTACACCCTTAGCCCTATTTAATATAAGTAAAATGCAATACGGAAACCTTTAGAAAAGACTCAAAGAAACAGGAACATTGTATTTTTATGGAAAGTCATGCAGAATGGAGAACAGAACAGAAGGTAGGATCCAATAGTAATAAAAATGGGGGAACTTAACAAGGCTATTTGTTCAGCTTCTTCTTGATGCTTCTATTTTTGAGGATAAAATGTCCCTGGAATGGGGATCATGAGGCAGTCTCCCAAACAAGAGATGGGCCTCAATTTAGGCTATGAGGGTCTTTGATGTTATCACAAAAAGGCATTTGAGTTATAAGTTAGATTGAGGCACATATTTAATTTATTAAAAGAAAGAAAGAATTACACACTCTGAAAGATAGGCTAGAGGTACTGGGAGGACTGAACTAGCTACACCTTAGCTAGGTGTGCTTATAAATGTAATATTAATAGTGTACATGATCTAAGAGGGTCGTTTTGGTTCTGTGTGTTGTTAACTGGGCATGTTGACAATTATCAGTGAGGTATCATTTAATGATGTATTGACTATTACTGGAAAAGAAGGGTTATTTTCTTCTCTTCTTTGTTTCTTATATTTTCTACTTTGTGAACATAGTACTATTTGATGTACTTGTGGATAAGCTTTAATAATTGAAATGAAAGTCTAATACTTTACAGGAAGGTCAGGATCCTTTTATGGCCTTCAGGATAGAAGGGTTGAAGTGGGTCAAAGAGACCTGTCATTTTCTTAAGTGTTGGGGCATATAATTTGGGGATAGCACATCCTGAACATCATTATCCCACAAAACCAAATTTACTTACAACATGTTAGGAGAAAAAAATGGCAAAATTCCTACAATAGGCATATTGATCCTCCTTAGAAATACCTGATAGAATGAAATCATCCATTAGGATATTTTGCTTCAGAGATCAGTATGGTTTGCTGGCACCTGTAGACAACTGATGTCCTCTCTATCACTTTTTGCATATAGAAAAAGAACTTCAGGGAAGCGGATAGCGGGAGAGAGGGCTATCCTATATCAGTCTCACAGATGATAATGTCTCTTGCAGCATGTAGTTGATTAGAAGGAGATGTTGAACAGGGGAAAATATGGTAAGTTAAGCCACTTTCTACCTTTCTCCGTAGTCAGCAGTTCCATCGCTGACTTCATTAAATAGCTCTAATTAATATTAAAAGTGCACAAAAAGTAGAGTAGACAACAGGCCAAATGCATATAATATGAAAAATTTTTCCTCACTCCCGAAGTCTTCCTTGTTAATCAGTGAGTTTGAAAACTCCAGAATAGGATCATTGATTAAAAAACATTCCAGAAATAGGTACATGTAACCTACTTTCAAGTATAATGTATTCCAGGTGGGTAAAAAAATAGTTAACTATCATAGATTTGGTTTATTTAATAAAGATCACTTATAACAGAAAGCAGTCATGACATTTAAAATTGCATCAGTCTCAGAAGAACAATATTGTGCTTTTGACTGTAGGCATGTGGAAAATATATTTAACACTGGAGTCAGTTACTTGATCTTATAAAGAGGAAAAGTAGATGATATCAATGAGTTAAAGACACCTTGCTCAGAAGACAAGAGAGTTTTAGCTGCATTGAAAAACAATGACAGTATATTTTCTTAATCAGAGGAAATGTTCGTACCTTAAATCACCTAGTTCATATGATATTGACCCAAATAAAGCCATCCATCATCTTGTTTTCTTATCTATGCTTGTGTTCCTGAAGAAATCCTATTATTTCCATGAATATTCTTTATTGCTGAATCATTTTGCATCCATCTGAACTTTCTTTGCCAGAAATAATCCCCTTACAAAAAATTGATTTTCATAATCTCTCTTCTAAATAATTACAATCTTTCTATGCAGCTGTGCTGACTTGAAATTAAGATGTTACCACTGGTAAATAGTCTCTATAATCTTAGCTTCCAGAAAAATGGTTTCTCTCAAATCCTTACCTGTGGTCTATCTCAGAAAGAGGACTTTCTGTCCCTTTGTTCACAAATCAAAGGATCTGATCGATTACTCTGTTATTGTGGCTCTACACTAAGCATCCTGGTGTAGCTATCAGTCCATATTATTTAAACCTCTATTTACAGTTGTACATGACCGAAAGGCAGCACTACCTTCTACCTTTGTGTTATTTTACATTTCAGTCATCCAAGTGAATGTTCGGCCTCCATTCAGAATTCAAGAACAGACTTTGTCCCTTAATGAACAGGATAGAATTGGAACACATCTTTTCACAATCACTGACTGAGATTAATTTGACAAACACCCATTAGACCAGCCAACAGCTTGCTCGGTTACTCCTATTTGCTTTAATTTATTTAGCAAAAGACCCTGATCTATCAAGTTAAATGCCTTGATCATTCATCAGTTCACAGATAGTAAAGTGTCCCAGGCTATAGCCAGGTTATCAATCTGTGAAAGGTGAACATTCAGTTAACTCATTTAACTGAGCAAGGTCTAAAGCTTGTAATATTTTAAGTTATTGGAGGCCATGGCTGAGCTCTAATCTTTCTCTTGTCAAATATTACAAACTTATAAGCAGAAATTTGTTTCTATGAACTAACTGAGCTCTAAATAAATGTATTTTCCCCTGAAGTTCATTCCAGACTAGGTATTTATTCAAAAGATCTTCATTCTATTATTATATTGGGTATGCTTTGGTTTGTGCAAAGAAATTACATTGTTTTGACAGCTCTATTATTTTTACTGGTTGGCTTGCAGCAATTTATCTTACAGTACATGAGGAATTTATTTTTTTAATTGGCTCTGCCTTTTTTTATGAATGTGTTTATGAGAGTCTATGGCAGTTCAACATTTTAATGTTTCAATGTTTTCCACCAATTTGGTAATCTTGTAAACAGCAGTGTTCCTGAAGGGCCTCTAAGCAGTTTTGAAAACAAGATTATAAAGAAAATGCTAGTGAATTTAGTTTCATCCTTAATACTTCCAGCGACAGTACCATTCTGGTATCAGCCTTGACTGTGTGTAAAAGAAGCAGTGATATTTGAACTGAACTGTAAAACTAAACACAACAAATTCTGATTAGAAGGCATTTGAAATTTATCTTTGTAAACTGCATTAGAAACTAACAAAAGAGTTGACATAACAGAAATAGCGTATTAGTTTTATATTGCTCATACTGTCATTCTACATTATCATATTATCAATTTTTACACTAGTACATCAAAAAACAAAGACACAATATTCAAATTTTTAACTTATCTTAGTATGCTTAAACAAAGAAATTGGAAATGAAGTAGTTTTTGACCATTAAATAAAAATTTTTAAGTTAAATGATTTCATAGGTAGGACTTGTTGTAGGTCCATTAGTTTTTATGGCCTTAAAGCAGATACAGCTTAGTCAGTAGAGCATAATTTTTTGTAACCTAAACCTATATAATAAGGATTTCTAAAATTTATTGCAATTATAAAATAAGTAATTCCAACACATATTGACTATAATTTTGTTTCACAATAGCTGAAAATAACCAAACGGCTTCTCTGTCAGATCTCAATGCTATTTCTTAAAACATAAAATTTCATTAAAAAAAGCCAACTACTTGTAACATGGGCAAATGCAACTTATTAGACTCATGTATACATTTCCTCATTCAGCAAATATTTAATAAGCACTTTTAAGTGCAAAACATTATACCAGGAGTTTTAGAAGATTCAAAGAGGAATATATAGTATCAATACAGATTCTCACTAAGTCTATTTATGTGTACATTAAATATGTAATATGAAACAGAAAATTGCAAGCATGTGTCACTTTGAGATAGTGTCAATAAGGCATTTTGCAAACCCTTTGGACATAGAGAATTTCCAGAAAGTAGATATAGAAAACAGATGTAAAGAATGACGAGAAAAGCAACCAGATGGAGGGACAGCATAAGTCCTACCTGACCTCTAAACCAATGTAGATGAGGTCCCCAGGTGATATGTCTAACCATGTGGCCACAAATTATCAGGAGGAGAAAATGTACCAATGCATTGTATAATGAGGCATAAAGTATCTTTCTTCCTACCTGTAGATTAAAATCACCCTCCTTAGCTCTACCTCTGACAGATTCAATTGGTCTCCAGTGATATGATCTGACTTAGGCCTCTCTTCAGTACTCCTCTAGGTGATTCAAATATACAGTCAATGCTAAGATACACTAATTATATTCATTTAGCAGAAAAACCAACTAACCATTAAGTGGAATAACTGCAGGTCCAAATATTCTTGTGGTAATTCTCTCACTACATGTTTTGTGACTGACAAAAGTCATACTTCTCTTTGGAAAGTCAACATGCTGATAAAGCAACCTCCTTTTCTTCACTGCTGTTACACTGTATTATACTACATTATATACTGTATTACACTGTGTCACACTATATTTCCTCTCACTTCACTGAAGACTTTAGCACCAAAATAATTGCTTTCCTCTCCATTCTTGATCCTACCACAGTAAATACATACATACATACATGCATACATACAGACCAGGATGTATCAGCTTCTAAGGTTTTCATCTCCAGTCACCTTTTTCTTCATTTGGTTTCACAGTTACCCTTGAGCCTTACTTTCATCACTTAAAAAATTCAACAATTAGTTCAACAATCACAGCTTCTAGTGAAAACCTTCTGGTCTTCCTACACACTTCCTCTAATCCACTGGAATAATTACTTAACTTCATCATTCCATATAATTCCATAACCTTCCTATTTTCACTCTACCCATATGTCATTTCTATCTATTCTTCTCTTCATATCTGATTAGGATTCCTAAGTAAGTCATTATAATTATTAACAAAAAAATAAATAAATCCTTGGCTGCTTCTACCTTCTTACCTTCTAAAAAACATTAACTTCAATTGAGTCACATGCATGCCCTTCTTTGTGATTATAATGCAAAAGATAGATATCACTAAAGAAGATTCACATAACCAGTGATCCTGGAATTGTGATATTTCATGCTCTTGAACTTTTCCTAGACTTTCAGTGTTATCAAGTTTTTCTTTTCACCCCATCTCTGTGGTAAAAATTTTCTCTCTTTCTCTGTAACACTTATTTCATAAAATCAACATTATTTTTAAATTTTAGGCTTCCCTGCCTCCCTGTCCATCTCAGTGAATAATTTCACCTCATATTTCAAAATAACTTGTGCACTGGCTTCTATCCCCTCTCGCCACATCATCTCTTCCCCCTCTACTGGAATTTTCGTTAGTATCAATATGATGACTCCATTTCTCTCCTCCTTTTAGCTTTTCTTTCAAAGTTAAACTCTTCAGACAATTGCCATTGCCATCACTTCCTTCAGTTCCATTCTTCTTCTTCTTTTTCTTCTTCTTCTTCTTATTATTTGGTACCAGGGATTGAACTCAGGGGCACTCAACCACTGAGCCACATCTCCAGCCCTATTTTGTGTTCTTATTTAAAGACAGGGTCTCACCGAGATGCTCTGTGCCTTGCTGTTGCTGAGGCTGTCTTTGAACTTGCCATTCTCTTGCCTCAGCCTCCCAAAGTGTTAGGATTACAGGTGTGAACCACTGTTCCCAGTTCCCATTCTCTCTTGAGCCCACACGATTCGATTTTTCAATAATTATTTTCACTTTATTAATCCAAAGACCAGTTCTTAGACAGCATTTTACTTCACCTGTCAGCAACACTAGACATGGTTCCAATCTTCATTCTTTTTTTTTTAATATTTTTTTAGTTGTAGATGGACACAATATCTGTATTTTTTTATTTATTTATTTTTTACGTGGTGCTGAGGATCGAACCCAGTGCCTCATGAATGCAAGGCAAGCGCTCTACCGCTAAGCCACAATCCCAGCCCCCAATCTTCATTCTTAAAACACCTTTTTATTTGGTTTCAAGGACTCTACTACACTAAGTAGATTTCCCTCCTTTTTTGAAGTCACTGCTGCTTTTCAGTTGCTTTTGTTGCTTGTTCATTTTCTTGACCTGGAAAACTTGAAGTGCCCTAGTTTCAGTCCTTGAACGTTTTTTCTATCTACATTCATTTTCTCAGTAATCTCATCTAATCTCCTAACTCTAAATGCCACCTACATGATACCTTATAAAAATCTATATTTTTCAGCCTGGAACTCTCTTCAAACTTGGGTCTAACATATGAAGCTAGTCACTCCATATTTCTACCTAAATATTGAATAGAAGTTTAATCTTTGATAAGTGAGTGCACAGGCTCACATTCCCTCTCTAGAGGCACCCAGAAATCTTTCATTTCAATAATACAATCTCCATCTTTGTGTTCAGTCTTAGCATATAGAAGTCTTCCTTGGCTCTCATTCATTTAGATCCTATAGACTTTACCTTCAAAACATGCCCAGAATCTCATTATATATGCACTAAAAATCTACCCTGAATCATGGAATCATATTTTTTCATTTAATTCAGTACTGTCACCCTGGGTCAAGTTTGAATTATTTTAATTCTTTAAATTCATTAGTACCTTTAAGAGAAAAAAAAAATTTTCCCCAAGTGGTCTTTTGATCCCATCTGGCCCACTTCAATCTATTTTCAATATAACCAGAAGGCTTCTGTTAAATATAATTAAAAACATGTTGTTCTTTGGCTCACAAATTTTCATTGCCTTCCTGTGTCAGTTGGAGTGAAAGCAACTGCCCATGCTGGGGTGGCAGAGCCCTTCTATCTTTGTGGTGAACTCTCTAGGCACATTTCACATTAGGAACTTCATTTCTCCCTTGGCCCATCTCCCAGATATCTGCATCGCTCTTCACCTCCTTCAGAGTTCACATTCCTTGTGAGACCTGTTCTGCTCATTCTATTTTAAAGTGCTACTTTTCCAGAATTCTCTACTCCTACTGTTGACATTCTCACAGTAGCCTTTATCATTTAAAACACATTTTCATATTTATTTAGGGTGTGGTAGGTCTCTCCAACCTCAATGAAATACAATATTTATAACTGAATAGAATTTATCTAGTTCATTATTTTTGTATTATTATAGTTCCACTATTTAACATGCTAACAGAATACATGAATAAAAGTAACCCAACATATTATTTTCTTGTCTTTGATCTGAGAAATGTATTTTCATCTGGTCCTATTCATTTTTTCTTCCCTGTTTGTACAAAGAAGAGCTACCCCATGCCTCCTTATGTACTTCAGAGTCACCTTACTGTCTTTCTGAGGGATTATTTTATTGTTATTTCCATTTTGCCTCTTTTGAAAACTTCTTTTCAGAACAATAACACTCTCTATTTTGTCTCACATTGTAATAGCATTTTTATGAGTAGATATTGCTCTTCAGGTACTTTCCTTGTTCTCCATGATCCTTACCAACATTGTTTTTAAGTAGCTGATTGCAGAATCTTCAGTTTTTTTCATTCTCATACACTCTTCAAGCATTCATATTTTAATCCTTTCCTAAGAATCCCTCTTTGTCCTTTATGGCTGTCACAAAAGTGCCCAACTTCTAGTAATATTAATAGTAACCTCAACATCTATCGAGGTCTTATTTTTTACCCACTTTGTTCTATACATTAAGGTTATTTGGAATACAAAAATTAACAAAATATATTTCTTTTAGTTTGTCAATGAATGATCCTGTGGATAGGCATTATGGTTGTCACTATTCCTCAGTGGGAAATTCCAGAATAAAAAAAGTTAACACATTAAACCCTGGATCCACTAAGCATGAAATTCAGAATTTATATCTGAATAATTTAAGTCCAAAGCACTATTCAAAACTATACACTAAATTTCCTATCATTTTATTTGTTATATCTCATTTCTGGGAGCATTTTAATGCACCTCACTGAATTTTCCAGTACTTCCTGACCTGTAAATGTTGAATTTCCTAGAAAGTTAGTCTTGGGCCCTATTCTTTTCATCATCTCTATGTATCTCATAAGGGAGCTTATCTCTTATGACTTGAGTTACCATCAATTTCCTACCTCCTCCAAGCAAATGTTAAGCCCAGACATCCTTTCTAAACTACCTAAACTAAAATAACTCTCTCGTGGAGATCTTAAATATATTTTCAAAATTCAAATCATGACCCCTGTCCACTGTTCAAATCAGTTTTACCTCCAATGTTCCCCAAATCAATTACTATCACTTCCATCCATCCAAATTCTCCAAGCTAGAAAACTCAGTTTCTTCCTTAACATCTACTCCCTTACTTCTCTCATTCAATCTGTTACCTAGTACTCTTAATTCTAATCCAAACATATTGAGTCATTCCATTCTCTCCATCTTCACTGCCATGGAAAATTCTAGTCATTCTCTTTCCAGTAAAATGCTGTATCCTCTTATCTATTGTTTCTATTTACCATGTTACCTCCCCTCAATCCACTCTTTACACCGAAGGCATTCTCTTAATTAATTTTTTAGAGTTCTTCATATTCTTCATCATGAGGATTTTAAAAATTCTGTTAGACTTAAATGTTTTGCATATCTGCTCCCTCTCTACCTTTCTAAACTTATCTAATTTCACTCACCTGTTCATTCACTATACTCTAAATACACTGGTTTATTTGTAGTTCAACAAATATTCTGATGCTCTATTTCTGCTGAATCATTTCTCCTGGATAATATGAGTAAATATCTTTCACACAGAACTTTAGTCCCCCATATCCTTCTTTGGCAAAAAGGTTAGTCCTGAGTCATTATGAAGAATTATTGGGTAAGTAATTTGATGAGGGGAAACAAAAGCTAAAAAAGCTTCATAATTTTGCTTTATTAGGAAATAAACTGCTACTAGAATGCAGCTACATAGTAATGGTGAATGTCTAAATAATATAAAATAAATTTTGGTAAATTTAATTGAAATTAGCTGTGATTTTGTGTATCTGTGAAGAAAATAATGATATTATATATTTAATGTATTAAATAGTTTTTGTTCTATTCCTGTATATACCATTTAATTGCTTGCTAAAAGTAAGAAAAAAGGTAACTTTTCCCTATGCAAGTTTCTTTAATTGATAAATATTCATTTAGCATGGTTATATAAGGAAAATGTAATTCAATGGTTCCATGATTTGTAAAATTTAATTACATACATTGGTGATATAATTGTATGTAGAATAATTTCTAATTTTAAAAGGTTATGAAGATTCTGGTATTAAGGGAGAATATAATATAATCCGTTAACAGTCATATTCTTAACAAATGAGATATAACTATCAGATATGGAAGAGAAGAACTAATACTATAAAATCATGAATTCATTTTAAGAATTTAATTAATTTGTCAGTTTTTCAAAAGTAATCGTCAAATTTCTGTCACAGATATTTTTCTGGTACAATATACTGTAAACTGTGAAGAATAAGCAACACTAAAAGGCAGTGTTAATTCCACAGGCCATAGTCTGTGTGTTTGTGACTGCCTCCACCCCCAAACTCACATGTTGAAACATTATCACCAGTGTGATGCTATTAGAAGATGGAGACTTAAGAAGGTGACTGGTGATGAAGGCAGAGCTTCAGGAGTGGATTAGTGCCCTTAGAAAAGTACCTAAGAGAGCCACAATGCCCCTTCCACCACATGAGGAAACAGCTGGATGATGCTGTCCTCCGCACAGACAGTAAAATGCACCAGGCACCAAATCTTCTGGTGCCTGAACCTTTGGTTTGCAGGCTTCTAGAACTGTGAGAAATAAATTTCTATTAATTAATAGCTACTCAACCTATGGTATTATGCTATAGCAACCTAGAACAACATTCTACAACAAGTTATGACCAAGACAAATTCTTTAAAAGAGAATTTTTTTAAAAAATGCTTTTATGGCGATAAATATAACAGCTTGAGAAAATGTTTAAATCTTAAGTTTTCATTAATAAAAATGCATTCTAAATGCATTCTAAATAATAAGCAAATGTCACAAAAAGCATACCCCAAGGTTCAGGATGGAAACTAGTTGATATATGAAAGGTGGTAAATAAATGAACAAGCAAATTGGTAATACTTCCTGGCCCTTCATTTCCCCATTCAGTATCCAGGATATAGAACTGACAGATACAAAAATGTAATTTTAAAGTAACAAGTTTATCAGACATCTATGTAAGAATACTGAATTTAAAATATATAGACACCTCAACACTTTAAAATAGCTGAGTAAATAATTTAATAAATCAAAATAATTACTAACAATGAATTCAAGCTGGTATGAGATATTTCATCCATAAAATAATCTTTCCAAAAGCATATCTTAAAAACAAAATCAGTGCAAAGAGGAAAAGGCCTTAGATATTTAGTAACAGAAATTTTGAAAGATACAGGAAAGAAATAGAATAAAATGAAAGAGAAATCCCTATTATTACTAAAAAGAACGAATGCCTCCTGTAAATAAAATCAATAACAATACTATTCATAATAAAAGATACAAAGATGCTTCTGCTTTAGAAGAGAAAGATTAAGGGAATCTCATAAAGACTGAGGTATGTTTCAGGTTTTGAAGCATTTGGTTCTAACAATAGGTCATATATTCATTGATTTCTTCTCTCATTTCTTCATTCAATATACATTTATTGAGTACTACCCAGTGCCATATATTGCTCAGCAATAAGGTCACAGAAGAGGAAAACGAAATACATACCTTCAAGGACTCACATTCTAGAATACAATCGAGTCCCAGAAGATAAACACGAAATTTCTTAAAAATTGCAGTAGGTATTTAAAATATTAGAGCTACTCCAGTACTAACAGAGAAAATGACTTTGGGGATTCAGAAGTTTGGTAACTGTTATTAAAGCTAACTGAAAGAGGACTCTTAATGCCAAGATAAATAGTAGATATTAAAAGGTATGGAACCATAATTATTGATGATTTTCCTACTGGACTTAAATAGAAAGTGAAGATTAGAGTCAGTAGAGAATTTTATTAATTATCTATGCTATGTAATACATTGCTAAAAATTTAGCAGCTTTAAACAGTAAACCATAATCATCTCACAATTCTCAGGGTCAAGAACATAGGAAAAATTCTCCTCCTATTGCAGATTCAGCTCAAAGTTCAGAATGCCATTATCTAAATTAAGTTCAATAGTAAATGAGTCTTCTCTGATAAAATATCATAATTATAGCACTTTGTATAGAGTTCCTTTTAACCTGTACCACTACAAAATAAAGATGCAAGTTAGCTAATTCTAACATCCAATGTAGAGTGGTGGAGTCAGCATAGGTAGCTACTATAAACATTATGTAAGGATCACAAAAAAATATCACTGGTTCATCCAATTCTTAAATTTAATCACATAAATGCTGGAGATTTCCTGATCAGATCTTAAGACCACAAAATAGTTCTCCATGACTCTCAATTTCTCTCTTCATTTCATTCTATATAAACATGACTTTTTCAAGTAAGGTAACACAGGTTTGCAAATCAGTAGTTGTCTCAGCCTGTGTCCCGATAATAGAAGTGTGAGACTCCACCTGCCTTCTTCATTCATTGTGTACTGTTTGTTCCCCCTCAGCACAAGCTAGCTACCTTCTAACATAATTTTCTCAAATGCTTTATGAGCTTCCTGTGAATATCAATAAGGCCCATTATGCAAAAGCCATACCCACAAATCTCTTCATGATAAGCTTTTAATTTCTTATAATCCATATCGTTTGTGCCATACTCTGTGAGTCAGGAATTTAGTTTCATCTGTGGATGAAACTTTCCAGAAGTACTCTGGATTTGAATGTTTCTAATAGGACATTTAAAAATTTTACCACCTTTGCCATCTAGGGAATTTGGGAATTTTCAAAATCATAAAGTCTTATCTTTTTCAAACAGTGTTTTCTCAATGTATCTCTTCCCTCTTGCATTTTATAAACAGCAAAGGAAAAAAAAAAAGCTTCACCATCAACACTTTGTTTATAAATATCCTAAAATAGATTAACAACTTCATTAGTTTCATTTTCTTCTGTCCATATTACTAAAGACAACCATGGTGCTTACCTTTCTGCACTGCCAAAAAAGGATCTTCCTATTTCCAGTTTCTAGTAACATGTTCCTCACTTTCCTTTAAGCCCTCACGAGCAGCATTCTCAAAGTCCGTATTTCTATAAACAGTCTGTGCAATGCATTTTAGGGTTTCTCTAATATGCTTTTAAAAATCCTTAAAGTTCTCATTCATTGCCCAGATCCAAAGGCATGCTTACATTTTTCAGTATTTGTTAAGACAACTTCCTACTTTTGGATACAAATATCTGCATGATTTAACTATTACAATATAATATTTATTCCAAAATTTAGTGTCTTAAAATGACAGATTTTTTTTTCTTTTAATCTCACAGAGTAAGAAATATGGTCATGATCTAGTTGAGTGCATCTTTCATGAAACTGAAACAAATTCTCACAAAAATGCAATCAGGGTATCTGTCAAAACTACAGTCATCTCAAGTCCCAATCAGGAAAGGTTCTACTTCCAGACTCACTCATGTAACTGTTGCTAGGCTTCAGGTGTTTGTGACTTTTGCCTAAAGGCATTAGTCCCTTTCCACCTAAGCATCTTCCTAGGGCAAGTGACAACTTGACTGCTGGATGACCTCAAATAAGTGAGGAAAAAAGTAGCAGCTCAGGAGAGGGCACCCAGGATAAAAGACACAGTCTTTAAATGATGTAATCCCAGAAGTGACATCTCATTATATACGCCATGTGTTTTTTTTGTTTTTGTTTTTTGGGTTTTTTTTTTTTTTTTGGTACTGGGGATTGAACTCAGGGGTACTTAACCACTGAGCCACATCCTCAGCCCTATTTTGTGTTTTATGTAGAGACAGGGTCTCACTGAGTTGCTTAGCGCCTCGCCATTGCTGAGGCTGGCTTTGAACTCACGATTCTCCTGTTTCAGCCTCCCTAAGTGCTGGGATTTCAGGTTTTGTCAGAAGTGATTCAGTAACTTCAGCTCATATTCAGGGGAGGTGGTTGCACAGAGTATGGATAATGGGATGTGAAGATCTTTGGAAGCCATTATAGAGACAGGGTACTATGGAAGGAAAACAAGAGTTGATTTAACTCTTGTTTTCTAGAAAAATAATAGAATCCAGATGAACACCTAAACATCTGGTACACTTGTACAGTAGACACTATAATAACTTTTCAAAGATGTCTACATCCTAATCCATAGAGCCTGAAAATGTGTTATATCATATGGCAAAGGGGAATTATGACTGCAGATGGAATTAAATTTACTAATCCACTGACTTAAAATAGGGAAATTATTCTGGGTGATCCAGGTGGGTCAAATGCAATCACCAGGGTTCTTTAAGGAGGAAAATGGAGAGTCAGAAAGAGATTTGACAATGTAATCCAGGTTAGAGAGATGCCATGTTGCTGGCTTTGAAGACCAGAAACATAGATGGCCTTTGTAAAACTGGAAAAGGCAATGAAGTGGATTCTTCCTAGAACCTAACCTTGCAAAACTGTGATTTTCATGTAGTTAAGTTTATGTTGAACTTTTAACCTACAGAATTATAAGGTGCTAATTTGTGGTATTTAAAGCCAACAAATTTGTTATCATAGCCGTAGAAAACTAATACATCCTATATGTAGAAATGTACTTAATTCAGAGAAAAAAATTTAAAAATCCATAGACTTCAAATTGGCTTGTGCATTTAGAAGATGAATAATAAAGTGATGGTGTTTAATAATGAAACTGAAAACATGAAGACAAGAGAATTATGTTTTTAATACTTAAGCAAATCATATTTCAGAAACTATGAGACAAGCATATATATACATATATATAATGTGTAAATATTATATATACATAAATAATGTATAAATATATATATGCCCCTACTATATTACAGTATAGTATCTACATATATTTGCATATATGCAAAACACACATGCAAGAATTATCTGGATTCCATTGAAATACAGGCTTGTATTTATGAGTGAATATCTACTTTTGACAAAACAGAAATGTTTGTACAGGCTACATCAATGCTGTCTAGTGTCAGAATTAGATGAAAGGCTTTTTCAAAGGATTTTCAAGTTTTCTTTCAATATTTTCTGTAATTGTGAGTTTTTGCCTAATATTGAAGTGTTTTCTGAGCAGTTTATAGAGCAGGTATATCTTTCAAAATAATCGCGGCTCTGCTTTCCAAAATTGATTCTTCCTACTCAGTTGCCTATTTCAGATTACAGTGTGTCTGTTCACCCATGCATGTAAGTTGGAAAACAGAGGCTCCTAAGATTTTCTCTCTTCCTTTATTTCATACCTACTAAGCATCATTTATTTTTCTAAGAACATAAACTATGGCTTCATTGCTCAAATTTACATTTTCCTCTCCTCTTTTATTCCTGATCATAATTCCAATCCATGCCACCATTTTCCTGAACGATAATTATAAACTCGTAACTCACTCACTGATTCGTGTATCTCCTCAGTGCTTCCTTTGCTTCTTCCTATGCATTATCCACACCATACTCAGGGTTCTCACTGTAAAAGACAAATCTGATCCAACTTTGTTTCTTTTTAAATTGCTCACTTTTTTTTAATCATCTGAAGAAATTTGGGGGCCTCATGGACCAAATTAAAATAAATTCCATATGTAAACCCATGTAATAACTAAGGAAAAATACAGTAGCGTTAACACATTATTCTGTCTCATAAAATACAAAGATTTCCATTTGCTATGAGCATTATTTGTAAAGAAAGTAATTGAAAAATTGAAATGTAGGGAGAACAAAATTTCAGAATATAGAATACTCTCCAAGACAGCACATGATAAACTTTCAGAGATATATTTGAAGACAGGCAAAAATAGAGAACAAAGACAGACACAAAGGAGGAAGGAAAGAAGGAAGGGGTAAAAAAAAAAAAAAAACAAATCCTAAATGCTTGCAAGCTGAAAAAGATATATTTGACTCAAAAATCACCAAAGAACAGTATAGATTTGTATTGAAACCTCTTATGGAGGCGATATGTTTCTGCAATTGGGGGATGCTGTGTTTATGCATGTGAGGGATTGGCACAGAAATATATTGCATGCAGCATAAGGAAACTTCTCCAAATTCCTTTTTACTAAAGTTATAGATATCACAATCAACAGATCTCTATAGACTCTTACTGTTCCTTCTTTTACTTTAGTCTAAATAAAACTGTTTCAGGATTAGACAATAATTTGGCAAAGTAAATTTAGAATTTTTATTTTTCTACTTTCAACTCTTTTCTGATGAATAAGTTTTATAAAAATAATTTTGGAAAAATCCACACTTGCAGTTTGCAGCGAAGTAAGGGATGGTAGGACAGAAATCTAAATTTGGATAGTTTTCCTCTTTACAACTTATTTTATTAGCAAAATTTGTTAGCTTTAAAAATAACATTTAGAAGCTGTAACGGAACCTGAATGTCTGATGTGTGCTGTTGCTGTTTTGGCAGTGTCAGAAATCTCAAGCCAAGCCAGGCGTGGTGGTGCACACCTGTAATCCCAGCACTTAGGGAGGCTGAGACAGGAGAATCGTGAGTTCAAAGCCAGCCTCAGTGATGGCAAGGCTCTAAGCAATTCAGTGAGACCCTGTCTCTACATAAAACACAAAATAGGGCTGGGGATGTGGCTCAGTGGTCGAGTGCCCCTGAGTTCAATCTCCAGTACCAAAAAGAAAAAGAAAAAGAAAGAAATCTCAAGCCAAATAGTACCTGGAGCTGCACACTGCTTGGGTCTGGGTCATTCACATGAAGCTATCTGGAGTATACATGAAAATGATCAGAACCAAGAGTTTTGATCAGCAACGAGGGGCTTTCTCCCATTTCTTTCTGATTGGAAAGGGGCTGAGAATGCCTCGATGTTACATCTTTGCAGCTGAATTTGCATTTTAACCTCCGTTTTATCACCTATGTTTGCTTAAGGAACAAAAGCCTTGGCACAGTGCTCTGCTGAATTTGTTTTTTGAGAGGAAACGTGCTTTGAGAACTACAAATCTTGGGAAGAAGAGTCATGGTCATTGGTATGGAATTCACAGTCTTTTCTAATTCTAGTACCTCTCCTTCAACCATCTCCATTAAATTCACAATATTTCAGATACAGTCTTTAGCACCACTATACACTAGGTTTTATATGGCTACTTGACTTTTTTATTGTGTTTCCTTTACTTGAAAAGCCCTTGATGCTCATCAACACTGTATAGTTTCCTTAAATATATACCTGTCCATATTGTAATTTAATTACATACAACTGTTTATACTTTGACTCCTCCCTGCAGTGTGAGTTCCTTTTCTGTTATGCTTCCCTAGAAAAACGCTTCACAATTCTAATATAAATTGTCACTATAGAGTATTTCAAAATGTGTTTTGCCTACATCTTTATTTGAAGACTTCCTAGTAGATTTAGCCTGACAATGTCTTATAAAGTGGTGCTGCAAAGCCTGGGTCTAAAACTATCTGCTAGTAGCAATGTTAATGATTCCTGGCCAGCTCTTCACCTAGGAAATTGTAATAAATAATAGTGAGTCAAGGGCTGGAATTGTAGCTCAGCGGTAGAGCGCTTGCCTCGCATGCGTGAGGCCCTGGGTTCGATCCTCAGCACCACATACAAAGCAATAAAATAAAGACATTGTGTCCATCTACAACTAAAAAAATATTAAAAAAAAAAAATAGTGAGTCAAGGGTCTATTTCTCAGTATACACATTGGCATATACATATTTCATTATTATTTCCAATCACCCAATTAAATAAATAGCAAAGACATGAACTGTTCCATAAAACAGTGTATCTCAAGATTGGTTTTCCTCTGTTGCTTAAAACAAGCATTGACTTATTCCATCTCAGAATCAACATAAACTATTTGAGTCTTATTATTGTGGCTGTCAGAAAAAAAGAGCCTCCCCAAAGATGGCCACATCACATCCTAGAATCTATGAATTTTTCCTTATTTGAAAGGGATTTTACCGATATGATTTTCACATGATGAGATAATTCTCAATTATTCAGGTAGACTCAAAATCCAATGATAAGTTTTTTTGTAAGAGAAAGTTCAAGAAAGATTTATGCAAAAAAAGAGGCCATACAGAAGTCAAGGAAATGTGAAAACAGAGACAAGATTGGAGTGATATAGAGAGAAGAACATCCAACAGCCACAGAAGGCAAAAAATGTAAGGAATGGATCTTCCCCCAGAGTCTGTGAAGGAAGCATAGCCCTAATAACCCTTTGATTTTGAACTTCTCTAGAACTGTGAAGGAATACATTTCTGTTGTTTTAAGATGCTAAGTCTGTGGTTATTTGCTATAGCAACTGAAGGAAACTAATATGTTATGAAAGTTGCAACTTACTGTATTTACACACATACATTTCCAATGCCCTATCATTCTTTGTGCTTCTCCATAGCATTAATCACATTCTAAAATGTCATATATTTGACTCATTCATCCTATTCTACTTTGCAATGGAATGTCATGAACTAGATCAGTGTTTTCAGTAAGGAAATAATTTAGACAAGTAACAATAAAGCCAAACATACCAAAAGACATATTATACCTCCTGAACAATAAAATAAAGGGTAATTATTATATTTCATTGGCTCAGATATAAAAGTGAAACACTGCATTTTTATTACTAGCTCCAAATCTTACCAAAATTCTGTCTTTAAAATAATATGGTTAAGGTTAGTAAACAAAAATAATAAGTGAAATAAAAGGTAGGTTATTCATTTGTCAGGAAAATAGTTATGTGGAAGAGAAGGATCTAAATGTGGTTCTTAGAATCTATAAAGGGATTCAACTTGATATTGACTTGTCAAATTTGATGTTTCAGGTAATGGAAAGGAACATACACTTGATGACTCCAACCAGAAATGACCCAGATAGACTCCTCTAAGTGAGACCAGAAAGCACAAAACACATCAGGCGCTCTATTATGCACTGATAAGAGCACCATAGGTTGGCAGGAATTTAACTGACTGATCATAGTAATATATTCTATTTCTGTAAGTCATGCAATTAAATAAATGAAATATTTGTGACATAAAATAAAGACATTTAGAATAATATTTGCAATACTGGAGATTTATTCACTTGTATGAAAATCCTAATGCATTCTGTGAAACCCATTTATACTCATTGATAGAGATATATTATAAAATATATTCCTATTTAACCAGAAAAATTTTGTTTGGCACTGGAATTAAAAAAGGAGCTTACAATATAATAGCAATGGGCATATACTGGAGAATAATAGAAATAATCACAAATAACAAAGTGATCTTTTATGTACAGTATAACTGGTCATTTCAATAAATCTCTCTTGCAACACACACACATAAACACAAAAAGTTTTAAAAAATGACAAAACATTATGCTATAACATGCTTCTGTGTGGAATAAAAATAATTGGTTTAATATTAAGACTTTAGTTAATAATATATTATAAAGTATTATGACCAGAATGCAACATAAATACAATACCTAAAAAATAATTTGAGACAAGTCTTTCTCTAAAGATAAAATGGTAAATGTCTCTGGGTGTGGTGGTGCACACCTATAATCCCAGCAACTCAGGAGGCTGAGGCAGGAGGATTGTGAGTTCAAAGCCAGCCTCAGCAGAAGTGAGGCACTAGGCAACTCAGTGAGACTGTCTCTAAATAAAATACAAAATAGTGCTGGGTATGTGGTTCAATGGTTGAGTACCCCTGAGTTCAATCCCTGGTACAAAACAAAACAAAACAGAAACAATAAAAGAGAGCAAATTTATCTATTTACTTCATCCATTTACTCTAGAAACTTTTGAAACTACATTTAAGCAGGAGTGTGAGGTGTGTGCTCGTGTGTATATACATACATGCACACATATACACATACAAATCACACATAACTCATGCAAACACATGTACCCTTCCAGTCCTCCAGAGAATACTAAGATCATTTGAATTTTTTTCAATACAGTATTACTGTTAGTGTCTTAAATCTAGGAAGAATGAATATAAAATAATATAATATCATCCACTATTTTTGAAGAACCATAAATGCAAATGAAATCATTGGTAAACTTCAAATTAGCATGTTAAGCACAACTTCATTTTTACTTTTTATTACTAAAGAAATGAAGTTTATATTCCAAGCCATCAGCCTATTTTTAGACTTTCTAATCAAAACTAATACATTGATAAAACATTTACCTTTACAAAACCAGAGTAGTGCTACAGATTGTACAATTTCAGATACTTGATTTCATGAATATGTATGACATATCAAAACTTTAAAATGTGCATTTTAAGGTGTTTACCTGAATCTCTACAAGAATTGGTAATAAAAGGATATGGGATAATACTGATTTTTTAAAAAGACATTTTAACTATAATAACATGGGAACATTCCTGTGAATAAAACCATGTAGATGTTATAAATAACTAAATAACCCAACACTAGTAATTGGGTAGTTTCCTCAAAGTTTCATTAACATAATAGGCTTTGTTTAGTTGGCTGTGATTAAACATGAAAATGCAATATTTTGTTTTTACTTTCTAACATCTAAACTTTAGCCCTTGTTAATGGTTTAAGAAGTCTTGAGTGTAATTATACAACACAAATATCTTTAGCTGGGCTTCTCTTCTAGGTTTCAAATTTCTATAACTACCATATACTTCAATTTATATACTATTGTTTCAAAGTCAAGATAAATTACCACCCAAATATCACCTACAGTTTCAACATATGGTTCACTCAGAGTTCTTCAACAATAAATATTCATGAATCACATACTATTGGCTAGTTATTGTTCTATCACTTGTGATACATCAGTGAACATCACAGATAAAAATCTCTGCTTCCAAAGAACTTCCTCTCTAGAGATCTATCCACTGCCCTAAATATGCCCTAAATAAATAAAATAAGCTGAATATCAACCTTATCTCCTCTTTCCTCTCACTTTGTCATAAGTTTTTTGTGCTACTCTAACATAGCACCTTAGACTAGGAAATGTGAAAACAACATTAATAGATTGCTTATCGTTCTGAAGGTTAGAAAGTGCCAGATCAAGGTACCAGCAGATTCAATGTCTGTTGTGTGCTCACATTCTGCTTCAAAGATTGCACCTTCTAGAGGTGTCCTCACATGATGACAGGGCAAACAAGTTTTTCAGTCCTCTAAAGGCTATATTCCGTTTCATAAGGGCAGAAACTTCCTCATCTGATCACTCCTCCATGCCCAACACCTCTTAATACCGTCACTGTGGGGACCAGTATTCAACATATGAATTTGAATACAGAACACAGCACATCCTAAAACCTAATCAATAACCAAATGTTTTATCTATCTCCATTGAAAGAATTCTTTCAAATTCATTCAATATTCTGTATTTCCATAGCTACTACCCAAGTCTAAACTATAATAGTTTCTCTCCTCAATTATTACTATCTTTCTTAACTCTTCATTCTGCCAACTGTCATTCTTTTAATTCATCCTGTGCATATCAGTAGTGAATTTTATAAGACTAAGCATGTTACTTAACTGCATAAATTTTTTCACTATAATGAGAATTCTATTTTTGTCTGAAAAAGAAAGAACTAGTTCTTTGATTTTATGGAAACAAGAAAAAAAATTAATGGATTAATAATCCATACTTGAATGCAGACTATCAAAGAGTGGCAAATACAAGGAAACACTGAATAATTGAATGCAGACAAGAATGTCTTGCATCAATGAGTAGAGAACTATGGTAGTTTTATATCAAAGATAAGCATCTGATCTTGGTGCCTAGGTGGACTAAGAGAAACCAAGTTTGATCAATAGCATTGTTAGGTAGGTAGAGTGAAAAGTGGAAAACCTCAATTTCAAAAATAATTGTTAAAGTCAATGTTTCTTCCACTCCACAAACTCAGAAATGTGCTGATAAAAAGACACTGGAAGAGAGAAAGAAAAGTTAAAAAATTATGTATAATCCCAAGCATAACATGGTGCTTGTATTACAGGGAACTGCTTAAAAGTACTGACAAACCAATACTACCTAAAAAATAAGGCCCAACTAGCCTCCCAGTTCAAATTCTGATATCAAAATAGCACCACAGCAGTGACAACAAAAAGATCAGGTACAGGATATCTAGGGATGAATTCCACCTAATTAACGTTGTGTACTAGCCTCAGGTGAAATCAATTCTTGAAAGATCTGAAAAATCATCCTCTCATTTGAACTGGCACAAAGAAGAAAGGACTTCCATTTTGGCATCTAGGGTTAGGGTAATATATTTCAACTTGCAAAATAAAAAAATTTTTAAAAAGAAATTTGAGGTATAAAAAGAAATAGAAAATTATACTCATAGATTACAAAATTCTAATAAAAATTATTTCATAAGTGTGAAATTTATTGGTCACAGCAAAGGCACATCATTGTATGTTTAAGAAAGTATATATAATTTATTTTGTGGGGGGGCAGGGTCAATATTGCAGAGTAGAAAAGGTTACTTTCCACACTGCTCCATAGAATGAGACCAGGAAGCGAACACACAAAAGTTTTTCTTTGAGGTGGGTAAAAAGGAAAACCTTACTGGGATTTAATACTGGGCTCTCAGAACAGCTTAGGGACTTGGAAGTTTGGGTAAAAGAAAATTTAAAAAATTTTAAAAAGAAAGAAACACCCACTGCCAGCAGAAGCAGCAGCCAATGCAGATCAAATCAGAGGTAGGGACTAAGAAAACCCACATTTCAAGTAGCAATGTTGCATGGCTTGAAATGAAGAAATCAGTAATCAAGGACACTGTCAAATTAATCATGTGCGTGAGATACAATAAATTCTCATGCAGGAAAAAATACTGCATGTTTCCCAGTAGCCCACTGAGAACCAAAATAGCTGCCATTATTTCTTACAGCTTTATAGTGGCCGGCATGTGTGGTTCCAAACCCAGACCTAATGTCAGCTGGATCAGAAAACCTGACCTAACAGAGTGACCAGAATGACTAGAAAACCAGGTGAAATTAAGGCATGGAGAGTGTTGTACCTAGGGGAATTTGAGACACTCAGACCCAAGAGACCCAGGGTGCTTCTTACCCTTTGAGTCTCATCATTCACAGGACCAGGAGCTAGGACCTGGTTCCTGAGGAGAACCAGGAACTAGATCAAGTAGTGGGGAGTGTAGGTACACTTGGGGACTGAGACCAGGAGGCTGAGATACAGGAGCTGTAAGTGGCAGAGGGGATAAAGAACTGGCTCCTCTGCCTCTAGAGTAGAACCCAGGAGAGGCTCTAGGGTTATAGACTCCCTGTACAGATTGGAAACAGCCAGGCTCCAGAGGTGTGCTCATTTAAAAACTTCAGACCAAACATAATTCAAGGAAATATGGGGGTCTAGACCCAAACCCCACTCTAGGAGCTCTAACTCTGGGAACTCCTGTCACAGAACTCTACAGCCACCCTTTACTGTAAGTGGAGCAGAAAATACCCTTGAACCCACCCCACCTCATATGGCCAAGAAGGGAAACAGAGCAGGCAACTTGAGTAACTCCACAAAAAGAAGGACTAGGACAGCCTCTGACTACTACTCTTGTGCACAATACATATCTCAAGGAAAAAAAAAAAAAAACAGACAATTGGGAACAGAAAACCAACATATAATAATATATTGACAATTTTTTGACCACAGGAACAGAAAAAATTCCTGAAACTTCCATCAATAATCTTTTTCTTTTCTTTTCTATTCTTTTCAAGTTTTGTGTACTGAATGATGAATGGAGAGTTATACATATACATATTTGTCTCACTCTTCTCATTTCTAGCATTGCTTGAAGGTAGTTATTTTCTTGACTCTGTCTTCTGAGGGATGGGGCTTTGATTATTGTACTTTGGTTTTGTTCTCTTTTATTGTTTTTTTTTTGTATTGTTTTTTCTACTATTTCTCTTGATTCTCTTATTCTTTTCTTCACTAACAGCCAAATTCTATTGTTACTCTTCCTTTAAACCTTTCCTAGTACTCTCTCCCATCCCCCTCTCAATTAGTACATCCTGCATCTCCTCTGCATTCTCTCTCTTCACCTTTTTGAAATAGTAAACTCTTTACAAACATTTTGTTTCGTCTGTTGGAAATTGCTTACCATACCATTTCTGTTTATAGTGATAATTAACACTGTAGATGTCAAAATAGAAACTAAGTATTTAGTTTAATGCTGTATATAATTTGCACTGCTCATTGTTATTATTTCTCTTCCCCTAAACCATGAGGTACTAGAAACATTCAGGGACACTATAAATTCATGGTGTAGAACTCTGCCACCTCAGATTTTTACTGACAAATAGGTAGACATACGAACAGTAAAAAAAAAAGTAATGGACAAAGTCATCACAAATAAATCAAAATGCCTCAGTAACAGAATCCAATGATACCACAGTGGAGGAAATGCCAGAGAGGAATTTAGAAAGTTCATAAACTGATCTGTGAGGTACAAAGTGATGTAAGGAGTAAAATCAGAGAAAATCCATGAAGACAAAATATTTAATCTTCAATAATAAATTTGACCATGGAAAAAAGATGTGAAGAGACCATGAACAGAATATTCAAGAAATATGGGATAACATAAAAAGACTAAATTTGAGTTATCAGGATAGAAGAAAGTTTGGAAATACAAAACAAAGGAATATATAGTCTTTTCAATGAAATTATATCAGAAAATTTCCCAAAGATTAAGAAAGAAATGGAAATTTAACTATAGGAGGCTTACAGGACTCCAAAGATATAAAACTACAAAAGACCTACAACAAGGCACATTATTATGAAAATGTCCAACATACAGAAAGGGATAACATTGTAAAGGCTGATACAAAAAAATGACCAGTCAAGATCTCATCTGATGTCTGGATCTCATTTGATGTCTCAACCCAGGCCCTAAAAGCTAGGAGGTCTTGGAATAATATATATACCATGCTCTGAAAGAAAATGGATGCCAATGAAGAACACTATACCCAGAAAAATTAAGCTTTAGATTTGATGATGAAATAAAAACCTTCCATGGTAAAAAATAAATAAATAAATAAAGTTAAAAGAATACACAAATAGAAAAGCTGCAATACAAAATAAAATATCTCATGAAGAAGAAATAAAAAATTAAATTAAAAATCAGTAAAGGGAAGAAGTACACTAGAAGAATAGTCAATTAAAAGAGAAACTAATTCAAATTAAAAACCAGAAATAAATAAAAATGACAGGGAATAAAAATTATTTCTTAATACTAACATCGAATGTAATTGGCCTAAACTCATCAATCAAAAGACAGACTGGCAGATTGAATTAAAAAGCAAGGCCCAACAATTTGCTGTCTCCAACAGACTCATCTCATAGGCAAATACATCCACAGACTAAAGGTAAAAGTATGGGAAAAAACATATCATTTACATGAATTTTGTAAATAAGCAGGGTTTCTATCCTCATATCAGATAAAGTGGACTTCATCACAAAGTTAATCAGAAGGGGCAAAGAAGATCATTTCATCTTGCTTAAGGGAATTATACAACAAGAAATAATGATCATAAATATTTATGCCCCTAACAATGGAGCATCTATGTACATCAAATACACACTTCTCAATTTCAAGAATCAAATAGACAACAGCACAATAATCCCAGGTGACTTTAACAGGCCTCTCTCATCATTGGATCAATCCTCCAAACAAAACTAAATGAAGAAATTATTGAACTAAAACTTAATTAGTTAATAATTTACTTAATAAACATATATAGAATATTTCATCCATCAATGATTGAATACTCTTCTCAGCATTATAAAAATTATTTTCTAAAATAGACCATATTAAGGCACAAAGCAACTCTTAGCAAATACAACAAAAATAGATATAATACCTTGCATTCTATAAGATCTTTTGATGTAATGAAATTAAAAATCAATGATAAATTATACCAAAATCTCTGGGACATTATGAAGGAAGTTCTAAGAATAATGTTCATAGCATTGAGCTCATGCATTAAAAGAATAGAAAGTTGCCAAATAAACAATCTAACATTATATCTCAAGGCCCTAGAAGAATAAGGACAAATCAACATGAAAATCAGAAGACAGGAAATAATTAAAATTAGGGCTGAAATCAATAAAATTGAAAGAAAATTTTCAAAACAGTTAACAAAATGTTGGTTCTTTGAAAAAAATAAATAAACCAAACTCTTAGCCATACTAACCAATACAGAGAGGGAATAAACTCATATTTCTAAACTTTTTGATGAAAAAGTGGACATCACTGAAATACAGAAGATAATCAGAAACTATTTTGAAACTGATACTCCAATAAAATAGAAAATCTGGGAGACATTGACAAATTTATAGAGACATATAAACTACCCAAATTGAACCAGAAGGACATAGAAGATTAGACGGATCAATTTCAAGCAATGAAGTTAAAGATGCAATTAAGAGCCTACCAAAAAAGAAAAGCTTTGGACCAGAAGGATTCTCAGCTAAGTACTACCATACTTTCAAAGAAGGAACTAATAACAATATTCCTCAAATTATTCCATGAAATAGAAAAAATAAACTTATTCCAAACTCATTCTATGAAGCTACTATAATCTCGATACCAAAACCAGACAAAGACATATTAAGGAAAGAAAACATCAAACCAATATTTCTGATGAACACAGATGCAAAAATTCTTAATAAAATGCTGGAAAATCAAATACAAAAACAGACAATTGAAAGATAGTGAACCATGATCAAGTGGGATGCAAGACTGGTTCAACATATAGAAATCAGTAAGTGTAATTCACATCAATAGACTTAAAGACAAGAATCACGTGATTATCTCAATAAATGCAGAAAAAGCATTTGACAAAATACAGCACCCTTTCATGTTCAAAACACTGAAAAAACTAGGGATAGTAGGAACATACCTCAACATTATAAAAGCTATATATTAAACCCAAGGCCAATATCATTCAAAATGGAGAAAAACTGAAAGCATTCCCTCTGAAAACTGGAACAAAAAAAGATTCCCTTTTTCACCAGTTTTATTAAACATAGTCCTTGAAACTCTAGCCAAGGCAATTAGGAAAAGAAAAGAAAAGAGATTAAAAAAAAAGAAAAGAAAAGAAAAAAGAGAAATTAAAAGGATACAAATAGAAAAGATGAGCTCAAAAAATCCCATATACCAATGACATGATCCTGTTTTATGAAGACACAAAAAACTTCACCAGAGAACTTCTAGAACTTTTAAATTAATTCAGCAAAGTACCAGGATACAAAAGTGACACCCATAAATCAATCATGTTACTATACTTCAATGTTGAATCTGCTGAAAAAATAAATTAGGAAAATTATCCCATTCACCTGGCTTCAAAAAAAAAAGAAAAGAAAAAGAAAAACCTTGGGTTCAATTTAACAAAAGAGGTGAAAGACTTCTACAATGAAAATTATAGAACACTAAAAGAAGAAATTGAAGACCTTAAAAGATGTAAAGATCTTGCATTTTCATTGATAGACAGAAATATTATCAAAATGGCCATATTGCCAAAAGCACTGTACAGAGCTAATGCAATTTATATTAAAATTCCAATGACATTATTCATAGAAATAGGAAAAGCTGCCTTGAAATTCATTTGGAAAAACAGGAGGTCCAGAATAGACAAAAAAAAATCCTTAGTGATGAAGGTGAAGCAGGAGGCATTACAATTACAGAACTTATAAAGAGCTATAGTAACAAAAATGGCAGGTATTGGTACTAAAACAGATGTGAAGCCCAATGGAACAGAACAGAAGACACAGAGATAAACCAACATAGAATTATCTCATACTAGACAAAAAAGCCATAAATATATGATGAAGAAAAGATAGCCTCTTCAACAAATGGTGCAGGAAAAAGTGAAAATCTATTTGTAGCAGAATGAAATTTAAACCCTATTTCTCACTCCACACAAAATTCAACTCAAAGTGGATCAAAGACCTAGACATTAGATGAGAAACCCTGCATCTATTGGAAGAAAACATAAATGAAAAAGCTTCTTCAAAGCAAAGGAAACAATCAAAAGCATGAAGTGAGAGCCTATAGAATGGGAAAAAATCTTTGTGACCTGTACCTCAAATAGAGCATTAATCTCCAGCAATACATCAGAATTTGTTTTAGTCACCTTTTTCATGCTGTGACTAAAAGACTGACTAGGCCAATTTTAGGGGAGAAAAGTTTATTTAAGGGCTCACAGTTTCAGATATCTCAATTCATAGAAAGCATATTCCATTCCTCAGTGCTCAAGGTGAAACTGAACATCATAGTAGAAGACTGTGGCAAAAGGAAGCAGCTCACATGATGATTAGAAGCAGAGAAAGAGGTCTCCACTTGCCAGATACAAATATATACCCCAAAGCTACGCCCCAATTCTCACCTCCTCCAGCAGCACCCTACCACTTAAGTTACCACTCATTTAATCCCTATGAGGGGATTAATTCTCTGATTAGGTTAAGACTCTCACAATCCAATCATTTCTCCTCTGAACATTCTTGCATTGTCTCACACCTGAGCTTTTGGGGGACACCTCACATCCAAACCATAACAAAATTCAAAAAACACCCAAAACCCCAATAACCCAATCAATAAATGGGCAGTCACTGAACAGACACTTCACAGAAGAATAATACAAATGGTCAATAAATATATGAAAAAGTGTTCAACATTTCTAGCAATTAGAGAAATGCAAATTAAAACTAGACAGATTTCATCTCACTCCAATCAGAATGGCAACAATCAAGAATACAAATACAATAAATGTTGATGAAAATATGGGTAAAAAAGTATACTCATACGATGCTGCTCAGACTGTAAATTGCTGTAATAACTCTGGAAAGCAGTGTGGAGATTCCTCAGAAAACTTGGAATGGAACTACCACTTGAACTCAGTTATGCTACTCCTTGGTATACACACAAAGGACTTAAAATCAGCATACTACAGTGACACACCCACATCAATGTTTATAACAGCTCCAATCACAATAGTTAAACAATGGAACCAACCTAGGTGCCCTTCGACAGATGATTGGATAAAGAAAATGTGGTATATATACACAATGGAATATTACTGAGCTTTAAAGAATGAAATTACGGCAATTTACAGTAAATGGATGGAGTTGGAGAATATCATGATAAGCAAAAATAAGCCGATCCCAAAGAACCAAAGGCCAAATGTTTTTTCTGATATGCAGATGCTGATCCATAATGGGGGCAGGGGCTAGGGAAGAATGGGGGAACAATGACTTGGGCAGAGGGGAGTGAGAGGAGGGGAGAATGTGTGTGGGTGGGAAGGATGGTGGAATAAAATGGACATTATTACTCTAAGAATAGTTAAAAAAAGATACTGAACTGCCTGAGAATTTATGTATATCTGAAATGACTGAAAGTAAGGTAATTTATAAAATATCACTATCGCCTCTGTTAGCCATCATCTAAAGTATATTTTACAGATATTACTGCCTGCTTAAATATAGGATAAATATTTTTATTTTAAAATTTATGATATGCCCTGTATAACCTCAGAGACTATTAATCTCCTTAGGGTTTGATTTTACACTCATATATGGTAATAGAGGTTGTGTGTTATACAAACCTAGGATTGCTACTTATAGAAGTTAACTCACATTCTCCACAAAGGGAAGCAGAGAATGATAAGCAATTGCCTGAAGGGGAAGATGGCCAATATCTACTATATCTCCCCAGGCCATTGAATCCAGACTCATATGATGCCGTGAGACATAAGAGACCTCAACAAAAGCAATTAAGCTTTAAAAGTATATAGGGAACTCAGAAAGTTATCTGGACACGTAATAACTTGAAATCATTGATAGATTCCTTATCAGCAACAGCCAACAGGGAATTGTGAGAAAAAATAAGATGTCATTCTTATTACCAACAAACAACAAAATGACTGAGCAATTTTTTAAAATCAATTGGGTAAAGAAAAGGAAGAATAGAAGGAAGAAGAAGAGAAGGAAAAGAAGAGGAGGAAGAGGAGGAGGAGGAAGTGGAGGAGGAGGAAGAAGAGGAGGAAGAGGAGAAAGCCTGCACAAGAACTTTCTGGAAAAAGGTTTAAAATTCTGTTATAATAGACAAAAGAAGATTTAAATATACGGGGAAATATTCTACGTTCATTTATGGAATAACTTGAATTTCTTCCCAAATCTAATGTATCTATGATCTTCTAACTATATTGAAGGTAGGATAGTTTTAAATTTAAAAACTATTTCCAATATTCATATCAACTGTCAGGTTCACATATTTTTTTTTT
>CM053409.1:91000985-91201153 GCA_028644305.1 Xerus rutilus | reverse complement strand
AAAAACTCGGAATGGATCCACCGTTTGACCCAGCTATCTCACTCCTTGGCCTATACCCTAAAGACTTAAAAACAGCACACTACAGTAAAGCAGCCACTTCAATGTTTATAGCAGCACAATTCACAATTGCAAAACTGTGGAAGGTTCACATATTGATGTTAGTTTTGATGAAGAAGAGAGATCTGTGTCTCACAATCAGTTAGAATGCAAATTTCCTCCCATTTCAGTTAGAATGACAATCATCAAGAAGACAAATCACAATAAATAACAATAAAAATGTGAGTCAAAAGGCATACATTATTGGTGGGACTGCAAATTAGTATAGCCACTTTTAAAATCTAGAGATGTGATTCTTCAAAAGACTAGGAATGGAACCACTATGCCACTTAGCTACTCTCCTCCTTGGTATTGTTCAAAAGAACTAAAATAATTATTCTATAGTGATATATAGATACCAATATTTATAGCAGTCCAATTAATAACAGCCAAGTTATGCAACCTGGCTAGTTTTCCATTAACAGATAATGGATAAAGAAAATGTGACACATATACACATACACACACACAATGGACTTTTATTCAATCATAAAGAATAATAAATGACATTTGCTGGCAAGTAGATAAAATGGGAGAACATCATGCTAAGTGAAATAAGTCAGATTCAGAAAGTCAAGGGTCAACTATCTTCTCCTATGCAGAAACTAAAGAAGGAGGAAAAGGGAATTTTAAAAAACAGAGGATTTCACAAAAAATAGATGGGAAACCAATCAAGTAGATAAAGAGATCAAGATGAAGCAGAGGGTTTAGGGATGTGATGAAGAATTCATATGTGTATATAAATATATATATAATTATAATGCTTTAGTGGAAGTAATAATAGAGCACAGATCAGTAGAGTAAACAGATTAGGGGGAAAAGGGGAGGAGGAAAAGGGAAGGTACTAATGAGGCTGATTAAATTATGGGCATGTGTGAACATGACATAATTAATTCCACTATTATGAATAATAATAATGCACCAATTAAAATTTTTTGAAAAAAGTATACACAAAGTACTAGGATCAATGAGCAACAAATTAAAAAATAGTGGAAGTATAAAACATGAATACACAGGTATTGATATACAATACCATGACACCATGAAGCCATCAGAAAAAAATGGCTTTAATGATATTGTGGGGAAAATTTCCTTACAATATGGAGAATATAAAATCAGGGTCTCTACAAAATAAATAAAAGTGACCTCCAGATGAAAAACTCAGCAATAGAAAGATGAAATACAAAGATAATAAATTATTGAAGAAGATATTTGTGATCTATGTGCATAGGAATAAATACACAAAATATAAAAAAAGGCAATCCATAAACTTCAAATTTGATAGATTTAGCACATCAAAATTCAAGACCATTTAACAGCCACAGGGCAGATTTGAAGAATGTATTTGTAACATCTAAAATCGATAAAGGAATAAGAAAGACAATATAGAAAATAATTTCAAATCAACAAGAAAAAGACAAGAAGCTTGATAGAAAATAAGGGTTTTAAAAGATAATTCATAAACCAGGTGCAGTGGCACACGCCTGTAATCCCAGCACTTTGGGAAGCTGACATAGAAGAATCTCAAGTTCAAAGCCAGCCTCGGCAACAGCAAGGTGCTAAGCAACTTAGTGAGATACTGTCTCTACATAAAACACAAAATAGGGCTGGGGCTGTGGCTCAGTGGTCAAGTACCCTTGAGTTCAATCCCCAGTACCAAAAAAAAATTTTTAAAAAAGATACTTCATAGAGAAAGTACACAAATCTCTGACAAACCTATGAAAAGTTGTTTAATCTTACTATTAATCAAATAGTTAGCAATTATAAAAATAAGATAGAATTTCATATTCTTCAGAATGGTGATACCCAGAAAATGGGATAATTGTAATTATTGGCAAGGATGTGGGTGAACAGGAACTTTCATGCCCTGCTGGCAGTGAATACTGCAGCAGACATTCTGGAAAGCCATCTGGCAATATTTAGCAAAATTACATATGCGTGTTTCCTATGACACAGAAGCCCCAGTCTTACTACATGTTACAGAAAGCACTTGCACAAACCAGTATAAGGATATTTATAAAGACATTCATCCTAGAATTTTTTATGGTAATAAAAAAATGAAGCCATCCTACATGCTTATCATCAGGGTATGGGTCTATAATAATGTGTCAGATATGGACAAGAAGATATCAGTAAGATGCAACAAGACATAAATAGACACAACATAGAAGCCAAAATTTATGGCATAAAATATGCAAGAAATTGATCAGTTTTATAGCAGGCATCCATTTATTTAAATTAAGAATACAACATATGCAGCTGTATGTGTACACACACACACACACACACACACAACACACAGTTACCCTTTATTTGAATGAGTTGAATGAGAGAATTTTTAAATCAGATATGATTACTAATAAATATCTATGGAAGATTTAATACAGTATGATACATTAGTTATACATGTAGAAATAGAGAATATGATAAATATATGCATATATGTGTATGTATACATTATAAGCATAAAAGGCATGTTATTATCATTATATGCCAGAATTTAAAATATTTTATCCACCTTTGTGATTCAATTATAAGATTGTAGCATTTAAATTTTCCAATAGTCAACATATTTAGAAAGCAAGCTTGACTATTTCCTTAATTACAACCATAGTGATTGTATGGTTCTGATATTTATTTTACCAGGGGTATGGAACCAATGCAGAAAACTGCCTCCTAAGCCGGGCGCGGTGGCTCACACTTGTAATCCCAGCACTTAGGGAGGCTGAGACAGAAGAATCGCGAGTTCAAAGCCAGCCTCAGCAATGGCGAGGCACTAAGCAACTCAGTGAGACCCTGTCTCTACATAAAACACAAAATAGGGCTGGGGGTGTGGCTCAGTGGTCGAGTGCCCCTGAGTTCAATCCCCAGTACCAAAAAAAAAAACAAAAAACAAAAAAAAAAAACTGCCTCCTAGCCAAGTAGTGACAGTATCAATTATCCTTCATATAAGTTAAATACTTTTCTGTTCCTTCTGTGAACTTCAGATTAAAGCAGGAGTCAGAATAGTGTTCTGAGAACACCTAAGGGACAGTAAAATGAATTTTGCCCTTAAAATTTTGATGGAAAAGAAAGAAAAATTTAATCAGCCACTTTGCATTTACATTATTGATTACTAGCAGGATTTTGACTGTCATGGGTAAATGTCAGGAACACTAATTAGATTATTTCACAATTTGTGTGGAAATAAACAACAGATATTAATGCACATAAAATGCAAACTCAGAAGAAAGGAGTTCTATTCTTTTAAAGCTTTTCTTTCCTCATAAAACTGCTTTCTTTTCCTATATCTTTTATATCCGTAGGATGATGGGACCAAACTGTGCACTGCTCGGAATATAGATTGGTACAGGGATGTTCTGTAAGTTTAAGTATGCAGACAGTGTGATTCTTATCCCTGATATACCTGGGGTCTGCATAGCCACGTGGAAAGATTAATTATGGCTCACATCAATTTTGGCTTCTAGATGTCATGTAAAGAATATAACATATGAAAGGTGGCTGCAGAATGTTGATTATGGCCATCTGAAAACCTGCATAAGTGGGAATGGAGAAGAACAGGGGCTGTGGTATTCCTTTACAAAGTGTGCAGAAGGCAAGCAAAGGCAGATAGGCTGAAAATCACATCTTGGAAGTGCTGGCATGAAATGCTCACTCACTCCAATTAGTTAACTCTTAGGATTAAAAGAAGAGAGATGAGGCCCTTTACAAGATGTGTTCCATATGACTGATCTCTGAGATTGAAAGTGATGCTGTTGATAGCATTCAGAGTACTCAAGGCAATACAACAATTAATACCGTAACGCATATGTGAAAGGAAAAAGCAGAAAGATACAAACACTGATGTCTGGGCATTTCTACAATCCTTCTTTTAAAATAAAATAAATAACACAAGAGCAGATATGAAAGCATCTTAATTAAATTACTATATATGTTTAATTCCATTATTCAAGTGTGAACCCAGGCAAATGAAACAGGCTTCAGTTTTTGTGCAAGTTGCTTCACAGCAGGAAAACAAAATGTGTTTCAGCCTGTTTCACAAAACTGAGCAAAAAAAGAAAGAACTAGATGAATCACAGCGAAAAAAAAAATCCATCACAAAAATTGTGTAACATGGATTAGGAAAGGAGACCATATCTATTTGTCCCTGTGCTTCTTACAATCTGCAGTTAATTCATCACGGTGTAGCTCCCTAGATATTTAAGGACAATGGGAAATGTCCACAAGCCCTCCTCTTATTTCCATTTGCAGCCCTAGAGTGCAGTGGGCTGCGAACAACAAGCCATTTAAATGCCTCCCGAGGAGAACAGATATGCTGCACAGAGGCAAGCTTGCTCTAAGATGAGCAAGGAAATACAAAGCAGACAGGCAGTGAGGACAGGGAAATCATGCAGAAGAACCAAAAGAAAGGAAGAGGAGTAGAATATGAGAAAATGAGAGTCTGCTTAAACCGATGTATGGTAATCAGCTCAGACACTGGAAAAACTTCACAGTCGAAACTGAAACAGCACATCTGATTTCAGAAGCAGAACCATGGAATAATGAATAGTGTAGAACCTTTTGGTCCTTAAAACTAGGTTCAGATTCATCCCCAGGAAAATGCTAGTGATTGGGGAAAAAAAACACTGGATTCTTCTTGAGTCACTAAAGTTGAATTTCTTCTTTCTCCCTAGAGCTGCCAAAATAGGAAAATGGGCTCTGAGTAAATTGCTGGATTTGGTCTCATAATTACAGTTCTTGTTTGTGCATCTGAATTGAGCAACCTTTAAGAGTTACACTGAGTGCATAACAAAAAACAACATTATTATTTATAAAAATAAATTGTACTTTTAATTTAGGAGAAAAAATACTCTATTTACAAGTGATCATATTAGCCTCAACCATTTCTTAAGTTATAAGCCAATCATTCTGAATTATCACTTTCACTACTGATTACTTTGAAAGTTTCCTATAATAAAAATTCTTAAATTACTAGGCTCATATTTCATTGTGATTAGTCACTGAACCCTATGTGCCGATGGTTCAAAGGCAAATAAGACTATGCTTCTCTTTGAAACTGGCATCTATCACACAGCTCATGCCTCAAATACCACTAAAATATACATGAAAACATGCATAAAAAAGATAAAACTTATAATAATATACACCAGAACTCTTGGTCAATCTATTTCCAGAATCTCTAGGTGTTTCCACTAACCATGAGTTTGTAGAAATAGATAGATAGATCAATCAATCTACAGATCAATCGATCAATCTCCATCTGTGAGCTGGCCAAGTCATGTTACCCACAGTCTTGCCCCAATAGAAGTAGAAAATACCATCCACCCACATTCCTCTCACCATTAAACCAGCAACTCAAGTCCTGTAAAGATTCTCTATGAACTTGTATATTAGACATATTGCATCTCCTTTAATAATATTTGTATGCTTCTATCAAGATACCTCCACTTATGTGGCACTCGACTCTATCTCACTATCAATATCTACATTATACTGATAAGTCCATCCTAATTTTATCCTTTATTATTATTCATCATGCACCACAACAATCACAGTGTTCCCATGTCTAACTTTATCCCAAGTGCCTTACTCCATACATTGAAAACTGCTGAGATTTAAAAAAAAAAAAAAAAAAAAAAGAATGCAGGAAATAGGAGAAAAAGAGAAAGACACAGAAGGAACACTTCTTTAAAGTAAGCATGTAGAAAGTCAAGGATACAGCCCAAGTCCTTGGTGCTCAAAGGACAAAGGGAAAGAGGAAGTGTTTAAAGAGAAAATAAAGAGAAAAAACAAGGATCAATAAATCAAAATAGACTCTCTTTTCCCATCTATATGTTCTACTTCAATCTGCACTTGCTTGGGGATAAATAAGCCATTTTCTGTTCTCTGTAGTTAATTTTGTGTTCAGTGGAGTATGTAAGTATGCTTCTTAACTCTTAGAAATATAGTGCATGTGCAGAATACAAGGAGAGAAGTAATTTAAAGGAAAGAAAGACTAAAGATTCTTTTCTAAGCCATAATTCTGTTTTTCAAATTTTTCTTAAAGATGTAAGCCAAAACCTAGTGGAATAAATTATAATATATAATAACTACACATGCCTTTAAATAATCAGTGATAATTTTATGATGAGCACTGTAATATTCTCTCTCTACACACACACACACATATGCACCCTCTCACAAATACATATTTTCTGTATGCATCCTAACAGCTCTACAAATCTAGTTTTATCCCTCTTTGGTAGTGGAGTAATAGACATAAAGAAATTGAGTAATAAGTAGAAGTTTATACAGTTAGAAAATAGCTGAGGTAGGATTTGATTTCATTTCCTGGTGACTGCAAATTCATACGACATTACTGAGTCTCCCAGTTTCCAGTTGCATTAATGAGGATTCCAATAGCCCTAGTCTGAATACAGTCTGCATCCCACAAGGGCCCACTGTGATTGAAAGCTTAGTCTACTGGTGATATTATTGGGAGCTGGTCTATTCTCTGAGTAATGAAGACTAGTGGGAGGTCCTTAGGTCATTGGGGCAGGGGGTATTTCTCATGCAACCACTTTGGTGGTTCTCATCGAATGATTGTTCTAAAAGGAGTAAGCAAGGCCATTTTCATTCTGTTTCTCTCTGCTCCTCTTCCACACATGACTGCTTGCCCTACATGAACTCCTCCCATTGCTCCTGCCGTCTACCATCCAGCATGATGTGACATAGTTCTCACCAGAACTGTGCCAACACAGGCACCATGCCCTTGAACACTGGAAAACTATGTGCTAAATAAACCTTTTCTAAATATTAAGTTAGTTGCCTCCATTATTTCCTTGTAGTAACATGAAACTGATTAATACAACAGCTCTAGCAAACTAATACACTAATGTTAGCAGAATTTCTTTAAAATGTGTTTCCATGACCAAATACCTTGAAGGCTAACAGGCCTAAGGCACTAATAAACTAAAAGACTATATAATATGCTTTCCTTTTACAGCTACTGTGTTTTAGCTGTTAAGTCTTAGGTTAGATCCACTCAAAAAAAGGAAAATTAATGCAATGTATTCAGTGAAATAAACACTAAAAGATGGGAAATGTCCTGTATTTAGGATGCAAATGTACACACAGAGAAATAACTAGGGTTTTTTTTTTAGTACTGACCTTTGTTCTTCTGAATATTTCCCACAAAGTCATACAGAACTTTTTTAAAAAAAAAAACATCAAGCACTGAATCTTTAAGATTCTATTCTGATAAATTCAATTAAGAAAATATTAAATATTATGTTACTAGTATGTACAAGATGAAAGAAGGAAAGAGGAAATGAAGGGATGGTAAGAAGGAAGAAGAAAAGAATTTACTCATATTTTAATTTATACTTCCAAAAATGTCTGTTTTACTACAAGAACATGCCTTTTGAATATATTCAAGATAATCAAATGCATGTCTGTGGAAAACACAACACATTGCCATTGAATATTGCAAAATATTTTGACTGTATTCCAAAAGCTTATCTAAGTTATCCAATAGCAATAATAACTATAACAACCCTGCAACAGGTAATCAAAGTCATTTTGTGTTCTGCTCTGTTACTTTGCACAGAGAATGTGGTAGCATCACATGACAACCCTGTATTTCTCACTCCATGTGTTCCTAGGAAGGAACAGTAAAACACTTATCTCCATGGGTCCCTCAAACAGCAGATCCTAGAGATGGAGTTGTGCTTTCTTCCTCACCTGTTGTGATGGGACTTTAGGAACATCAGATCACATTTCTAATGTCAAGCTTTTGCCTGTATCAGAAATATGGGAAGATATATTAAATTGTAGATTGCCGGGTCCCAACTAGGATGACTGATTCAGAATGTATGGGGCAAAGCTCATGAATTTGTCTTCAGCAAATTCCCAGATGATGGTGCCCCTGCTTCTCTGGGGACTATACTTAAGAATCATATGAAAAATTAATATTTTTCCAGTCTGATAGAAGAAAACATACTGTACAACATTTCAAAAGAGGTCTCCCAGTGATTTTACTCTATCATACAATGAATAATCAAAAATAAATTATATATAATTCTTAGAGTTGTTAAATGCTGCTTTCTAACTTCTCATCTTTTTAATTTCTTAAAGCCAAGAATTATAGTATGTCAATTTTCCTTTTTTGCCGTAGAATTATGATTTGTTGCTTAATAAATATAATTACTGGTTGTTTTTCTTAATTGAGGAATGAGGGGAGAAGACAATTTTCATACTGTTAAGATTAAAAACAATAAAAAGAATTTTTCTTTTCCTTAATGATAGATGCTGGTCAAGCTTACACAATACTTTCCCTGCACTTATCAAATTATTAGGCTGAATGAGTAAAATCAATGCAATGCAGATCTAGAAAAGGCTTCAAGTTACAAATTCTTACTCTTCACACCTGATAAATTTCAAATATTAATAAAGTAGGGCTCCACTTCTCTCATCAACAACCCTGCCCCTACCTTGAGCAGACACAAGGATTATTCCCACCTAACAAACGTTTTTGTAAATTAGGAGAGAGCTTATCATCATTATACATGTTTATGTACACAAATCTTCAATGTTCTTTCTATCAGCATGTACAGTATTGAGAAGGCTTCATAGAATAGGTTTATTGGTTTTGGAAAATATTTTTTCTGTAGTATTGTATGACTTGATACCTTGTCACAAAATAACAATGATTGTGTCATCATCTCTACTACTTCATCCAAATTCAGGGTATAGAAATTTAGTCTCCTCTTGTCATTCTACTATCAATATCCATACACATCCACAGTTCCCCGTACACAGAGCCTTGTAAGCTACCATCTAGATACACATGCAAACACTCAGAAAATAGCATTAATATTAGAAAGTAGAGTGGAAGCCTCATGCAGTCTGTTCATTTCTAGAGTAGATTCAATGCCTTTAGTGTTCCTGTTAAAATCTTTCTCCCAATCAAATAATTTTTTTTTTATTCATTAGACCTCCAATGAGCTTTGTATGCTATTTTCATTTGCTGGATCTTGCCGGCCACAGTAATTAGCAATAAAAAAGAAGATTCATTCCTGAATAAACATGATTTAAAATACAATTTTCTATATCAAAATTAATGTTTCCTATGAGTTTCTGTTCTATTTAGGGCAATTCTAGCTTCTCCAATAAATAAACTTCCAACTCTCATAACATAGTAGGAATCTCTTTCTCTTGTAATAATCCATTGCTGGTCTTCTCTTAGAACAGGGTCTCCATATGGTGATTCAAGGACTTCAGCTCCTTGTATTTGGTGGCTGCTTCTATCTACAGGGCAATTCCTAACAACTTTCAAAGCCCTTTCAGTAAATCTATGAAGTAAAACTATTTTTGTAATAATACCAAAATATTATTTGTCTTTTTTATTCTCACTCCAAGTGAAGAGTTGTATCTGCAGAACTACATGACATGTGGTACCTCAGCTGTTTAATGAAGAATCAAGACAGATATAAGGGAGAGTTCTACAATTCCACTCTGCTAAGTGCCACTCTGCTCACTAATTTTTGAAAATTAAGTCATCATAAAAATTAAATGTTTATTTTCACAATAAACATATTAAAATGGGATGCTTTTAAAAATATGATGCACATGTTTAAGCAGAACAAAAGAATACATATCAATTGTCTAACACAAAAGAGTAAACATCCAGTCTGCATGTTCTGTTATCAACTGTAGGGACTGGCTCTGATACCACTCATTCGTTAATTGCTTCCTCACTTCCCTCTCCCCATCAATTCCTAACAACATGATCAATAAATTATTAGCATATGCATGAGATCATTTTACCTGCAAAAGAGGCATCCTATCAACAAGGCTATCTAAAAGTTATATTTATTAGGGTCTTTCTTTACCCAACAGCAATATCCAGTCATCATATATAGAGAATCTCTGGAATGAATATGTGAACATTATTCTACCCTGGAAACAAGTTTAAAAACTAGTAAATGGCAGTTGATTATAACTTATCCTATTTGTTTCTGATGTGAAAAGTTGTTTTTCCCTCACCAGATCCACATATTACATTTTCCTAAAAAGTGAAATAAAACAATAAAAGGATGGAGAGAAGAATGGATCAAAAATTTCCCATGCTAAATATCTTGATGCATGTACTGTTATCCAGCTTTTTGAAAATAATAGAAACAGCACACAGGATGGGGTTTTTTTTCAAATTTCATAGAATACAATGGAAACAACTGTTTTGTAGCACTAAATTCAAAGAAACTCTATGATTGCATAAAGTACAATTGCAGAACATAACTAATCTCATGTTCCAAATACCAGCTCAAAGTAAGACATCCCAGTCCCACAAACATTTCATACAGCAAAGGGTAAGTCTTACATATCAAGCAGTAAATTTATCTGATGACAAAGTGTAACCTGAGCCTAGAGATTCACCCAAATATGGATCCTTTCAAACCAAACTATGAATCATAAAGTTATCCTCACTCTGAAATACAGCAACCAGGTGAAGCTCCTGCTGTTGCTCTAGAGGCTACTATGTGCAGAATTTGAAACAGAAAATATGAGAAGCAGATGGAAGAAGGGTTCCATCCTACAGTAGGTTGATAGTACTTAGATTCAGGGAGAATAAATTTTACAAAGAGACAAAAGGACATCAGCCAAATGCAAATAAGGAGAAATGTCGAGTTCCCAATCTTATTATCAGAGGAGGAATTAAAGACATTCTAGAAGGTTGAAGATTTAAGTCAAAATTAACATATAGCAATTTTAATATGCATCTTCCTAATACCACAGAAACAACTTACATTATGTAGCAATTGCAGAAGATACAAGAAGAAATAGAAAACTTTATTAACAAAAGAATGGATTTACAATTAACATGTCAATCTGAGATCAACTGGACAAAAATAGTCAATCAATTAGAATTTATAAATGTATATCAAACCTTAAACAAAAGAAGAGAATATATCTTTTTCTTAAGGTATATTCATTAAATTCCTAAATCCACATATTATTATTCTTAAGAAATGTTTATAAAAATTGAACATATCCATGAACAAAAGAAAAAGAAAACAATAAATTCTGAAGAATGTAAATAACACAAACTGCATTATTGGCATTTATGAAAGGAAAAAATTACAAAATTAAATACAAATTAAACTTCATTGGATATTACTTTTTACCTATTAAATTAGCAAAATATCCAAAAATATATCTCAATACACTTGCGCTGAACCAAAGGGAAACAGGTAACCACATATATTGTTGGTGGCCATACCTAAAGCTGTACAACTGAGAAATTTAACAAGGGCAAATTTAAATTTAAATCTTGTTAAATTTAACAAGAAATTTTACAGAAGAAATTTAATGTGAATTTACATATACATTAGTCTTTTGTCCTCAAAAAAGCCCATTTCTTGTGATGTATTTTAAAGATATACTAGCAAAAAATACAAAAAACCCACACGTTCAAGTCTACTCATTAAAGAATTGTCTTGTATTAGCAAAATAAAAAGTGAAAATAACCCACATATACATGAACATGAGACTTGTTTAATAAATTATGATGCCACAAAATGGAATACTCTGCTGCTATTAAAAATAAATGTTTCTACATTTTACTATGGAGTTAATTCCTAGACTTCATTCTTTGAAGAAAAAAATCAAGATGGAGAAAAATAAGTATATCATATCACAGTTTACTTTAGGAAGGAGGGGATATGATATATAAGATTGTTTTTTAAAAAACAAACAATGGAATGAATTTTTTTTTTAAATTAATGTCCACCTAGAGGAGGAATGAGGACACTGAATCAAGGGCACAGGGATAAGGGAAAGATGTCTTTTAATATATAAAAGACATCTTTTATACAACATAAAATATAAAAGACATATGAACACAGACACCTGTGTTCATATACTTAGAAAAGCAATCCCCAAAGATAAAGAAGTAGAACTAACCTAATTGTTGGTGACATATCCACCTGGAGGATAGTTATTTCAAGAGTATTAACCATAATGTAACTTTACTGTACATCCCTGATGTGAGATACCAGAAGAAAAAGAAACAACTACTCAAATACTTAAACTGATTTCAATAGTTACACTGTTGGTGAAATTATCATTTGAAAATTTTACATATTTTGTGGGATAAAACAAATGAGCAATTATGTGATATCCTCATTCTGTCATTATTGGTATTGTCAAATATCAGCATTTTGAAGTCTCTAATGGATAAAGACATTGATTACTAATAGCCGCTTTAAAAAAAAAAAAACAGAAAGAAGAGACAAAATCGTGTGACTCCTAATAAAAGAACATACATTAAAATACTTGTGGAAAGAAATCTAATACATTAGAGCTTGATAGGATATTAAGACAGGTTCCTCAGATGCTGGCTTTGAGACAAGGATTCATGGACACATTTCATTAAGTTAGTACACCTAATGCCACCAAAGGAGAGCAGAATAGCTGTAGAGGAATGCAGGTGAGATTTTAAGTAAAGTCGTGCAAATAGCTTTACATGATCTCACAGTGGAAGTGAACTGTACAAACTGAACATTTGAGATTTCCTGACACAATGCATAGGAGCTAAGCTTCCATGAACCTAAGTCTGTTCATGATTATTCAAAGGCCATGCAGGGAGTAGTTAGCTCCCAGGCACTACTGCTTTAGTGATGAGAAGGTAGAGGCAGACAGACACAAACAGGGAATTGAACTGGCTTGCATGTTATAGGTGTCATAGATGAAACAAGAGTGGTCAAGAGTTGATAATTCTGAAGACTTTTGTGAGGGACAGTGGATAGATGGATGGTCACTGGATTGTTTCGTGTACTTTCAAATTTGATTAATCTCACCAACTCCAAATTTTTTTAAAAAAAGATTTGAATGAGCCAGGTACAGTGTCATACACCGCTAATCCCAGCAGCTCTGGAGGCTGAGGCAAGAGCGTTATAAATTTCAAAGCAGCCTTGACAACTTAGTGAGACCCTCTCTCAAAACAAAAAATTTCAAAAGGGGTAGGGATATAGCTCAGTGGTTAAACACCCTTGGGTTCAATCCCCAGTACAAAAAACAAACCAAAAAAATGATGAAAAGTTTTCCAAAAAAGTAATAACAATAAAAAAACTAATACTAAAGTATTTCTAAGGTATATTTTGAGGATCAAGTTGTAGATAGATTCATTAAGACAAAAAGAGAAGTGTTGGTGGAAGAACCAGAGCTCCTCCACTCAAGATCCAGATTTCCTGCTGTCTCCATAGCAGGTCACATAATCCCACTCCAAGCAGAGTGGACACCACTCCCACAGGACAATCATAGTTAGGAGCTCCACTCAAATTTTAGATTATAAAGATTCTGACAGAGAAGACTATTCCTACCAACTAGAAAGAGAAAAAAAAGTGGGGAGAGATGTTTGGCTTGATGATTTAACTGAAAGATAAATCAAAATTGAATAAAATGGCCAGCATTTATATTCTCAACATGTCAGTATAAAAATGTAACTGTAGCTTTAATGGTCTCCATGCAATAGATAATAAATAATGAGACTTTAAGAAAAACTTTTACTCACTTCACAAAATTTAAACTAAAAAATTTACCACTCTGCCTCCATTAATTTTAACAATGTCCCAATCTGCAAACAAAGAAAGGAATCTTAGGAGTAATGATGAAGTTAAGATTATATCAACAATGAAATTATTCTAACCAAAAAAAAAAAAACACATACACACACACACACACACACACACACACACACACACACACACACACAATATTTTCCAAGCTAGGAAAATAGGTTTTAAGTTTTTTGTTCTGATTTCACCTTTTATGTGACTTCGGGGACAAAGCCTGAGCCTCTCTTTTATAATCTGTAAGGCTAGGAAAATAATATCTATATCAAGGTGTTGTAAAAACAAACTGAGACAGAAAAATGCATATGATATACTGTAAAACATGATTCACATATACACATATACCCTTGTTCTGAATCCAATATTTTAGTCAAATTCAAAGGAAATATACATTAGGAGATGAGTCATCAAGGTGACTTTGCATTGCTCATTCTCATTTTTTTTTTAACAGTATGAATCATAAGATCTCAGAAGGGAAACAGACACAGAGCTTTCATTCTATGTAAGTTTCTCTTCTGCCCTTACCAGCTCACAGTATATTTCATACTTCAATTCATGTATTTATTCAAAAAGTTCACCTAACAACACAAAGAATGTGCAAAGGAAAAAGACATCCTTTTTCTTTTCTTTTTTTAGGGGTTGAGCTGTTCCTGCTTGGTCTGTTCTTTGTTTGATTAGCAAAGGAACTGCTAACGGCTTGCTTGACTTTGTGCAATCCTGCCTCTGATATATCATTTTAACAATTCCTTCCTTAAAGTTGACCATTCGCTCAGATTTCTAAGTCTTCCAACTTCATCTCAAGTCCCCAGGAACCTACTCTTCCAAACTGGCCTCTGGGTATCTATTAGTTTCCTATAGCTGCTTTAATAAATTATCCCAAATTTGATGCCTTATAAAATCAGAAATTCATTCTTTTACATTTCTACAGCCAGAAGTCTGAAATCATGGTGTCAACAGACCCTCCAAAGACTCCTTTTCCTTTTCCTTTTGTTGGTGGCCCCTGAGGGTTCTTGGCTTATGATAACACAGCCCAAACTTCCCTCCATCTTCCTACCACCTTCTTCCCCGGTGTTCCTCTACCTCAAGTCTCTCTCTCTTTTCTTTTATTTATAAAAACGACTGTCTTTGGCTTTAAGGCTCACACAAAATCCAGGATTATCTTGTTTCAGGATCCTCAACTTAATTACATCTGCAGCAGCTCTATTTTTAAATAAGACTTCACTCACGGATATGGCAGGGCTCAGGATTTGACATGCCTCTTTTTTAGAGGACCACAGTACACCTGCCACAGGTTTGTGTGAGGGAAGGAAGGGCAGTGAACACTGTGTACCGCAGTGGCAGCAGGCAGGGTCTTCATCCGGTGTTACTTCTGTTTCCCCTAGCTCTCCTGTACTGTCCTTTCGTTACCAGACGGCTGCTTCATGTGCTTCATGGTCTGTTTATTTCAAGCTGCTGAGTTTATTTTGTGGAAACAGACTCATAAGCTGGAAGAAGACAGACTGCGAACAAGCCCACTCCTTCTGGAATCCAAAGAGTGGTGATGGATAAAGGCTGCATACTTCGTTAATGCAACATCTCTCCCACTGGGACAAAAGCCCAAGCAGAGAAAGTGAGGATACTTGTGGAACTTCTTAACTCTTCTTCCCTCCCTCTTCTTTACATTGGCCATCCTCAGGGATATGAAGATTGTTGGCATATCATTTAGTTCTCCTATATATTTTTCTATTAATGACAATAAAAGACACAGACACTAAGGTATATTCTCTATGTCTAGAGAGCTCTTTGAACTGTCAGCAAGGCTAACCATTGATATATTGATAAATTTAGGAAATCCTTTTCCAAGCTAATTTGCCTCCCTTAAAACTTTTGATATCTTACTGCCTTATTCTTTTAGACAATATAAAAAGTTCAAGATTTTCTGAATATCTTTCTTCCTTTACTTCAGCAACATGACTTATGACTTCCCATTCCACCTCCATCTACCTTTTATTTGTCTACCCCTGCATGAAGGAGATGGACGCTTGAGCTACTTATGGTAAAAAAGGTGTACTCGATATGTCACCCTTCTAACTAATAAACTAGAGAAATGGATGACACAACCAGAAGACAATAATTAGTGAGAAAAATAAATACATGAAAAAGAAGTGGAACAAAAAGGTTCATCCTGGATCTTTATAAAACCAGCAGATTCCAAGCTCCTGGCAATTCCTCCTCTTCAGTCCTCTTTCCCTGGCCCTGACCTCCTGTCTTCTTTTCCACTGGTTCCTACTGGGGCTCCCAGCACTCTTTCCTTCATCAGGACTACTGCAGTTCCCCTGCTGGCTTGCACCAGCCTTTCCTCCGCAGTTTCACCAGCTGCTCAGCACTAGCTGACATCTCATATTCGGGGCCTATTTTTTTTTCTCCCCACATACTCAGCAAGCAGCTGATTTTCTTTAGCTCCAGTTTAATGGCATTATCTCAGAGCCCCAGTGTGACTGCATCATAAAAGAGTTTCCATTTTGGACCTCTTTGCATACAGAGGTTGGAGAAAAATCAGCAAACCACACATAGAGAAGCCCCTTACAAGTCTTTTCCCAAGGAAGGCAAGAAAGTTTCACTGCCAGATGTGGGATGGAGGAGGGGTGAGAGGCTTTTCTTAAACTCACTCTGGGTACATGCCTGAACAACTTTGCGGTGAGTTTCAGCTTTAATCAGAAGCTTTCTGCACAGCCTGAAGACCTAACCTCGGCCTCCAGCATGCAGCGCTCACTGCGCCTTCTCCTGTAAAATCAGTGAACGCTAGGGTGCACATATGCACAGCAGCTGACTTTACAAAGTAGGTAGAGATGGCACTCCAGGGCCAGAGCTTGCCCTTTGTTTAAGGCTAGATCAGATTCATGTTGCAGTTTATTTTTTTTAAGATTACCAAAGTATGATATTAGTTCCCTTGCCTGTAATCTATAAATTAGATTTATAAAATTAATGGTTGGAAAGAGCTTGGAGCTAGAGGGTATTAGTGGTGGGACAGAGCATATATCCTTGAATAATGCAGGACTTTTTTCCTTTATAGACTTTATGTGAATCTTACCTGAATTTCATAGGACAACAAGAAAACTATCCACTCATCCTGCAAAAAGAACAAGAGTGAATTTAAGCTAAAATAAATAAATAAGTGAGGAAAAAGGAAAAAAGAACCCGAGCCTAATACAGGAATGCTCTATTCTTTGGTTGTCTTAGCTACCAAAGTAGGCAGAGACAAATAAATGAACTCTTTTCTTCTGATTAGTGGAGGGATGATCTTTCTCTTTAGTGAAACTTAAAGTCATAGCCTTCTTTCTCTTACCAAGTTTTTATTTATTTCCCACTTGGGAAAATTCAGCTTTTGCTGAGGCCAGTTACTTATGTGTTCTAGTTTGAGTTTCATTTTAATCATAGTGCATTGTAGCTCTGAAAAGCAACAAAATTATGATTTACATCTTTTAAAAATATCCCTTTACTGCTATTCAAATTTAATTATTGTAAGAACAGTACCACTATATTAAAATATAATCACCTTACTCCTTTGGCTCCATGACAATGTTCGTAAAGTGCTTAATATTCATGTAACATGCTACCTCACCCTGTAATATCACTATATTTATGGAAAGAAATTGTAATCCTCTTTACTGGCTCAGGTTAATTCCAATAAAATATTAAATCCATTTTCTAATCTAAATGAGTTCATTAGGAGAGGAATGGTACTGAGAATACCAAACTCTCTACAGAGTTCAGCTTCATTACATTTCCGCACCGTGCGTTTCCAGAGCTGTTGTACTACATTTATGAGGATTTATCTGTACTGTTCCAAAAACATTCATCCTAATTCTACTCCTTCTGTGCATGCTAATCATGAATATGTTAAGTGGAAATACTAAGCTTGTAGCCAATCTCATCCCCAGATGGGTTCAAGTTATGATTACAGAAGCAAATTTGCCATAAGCACTCTTACAGCATTGCCAGTGAGGAGGAAATGAAGGTTTGGAGCTATGCTAAGAAAAAAAAGAAATGACAGTTTGAGACAAAGTAGGAATGTCATAGATGTTAGTGGGGAAAAAAAGGGATGAAGGAATTTTCCAGATTGCTCTGTCTCAGGGAGACCATCAAGAATGTATAAGGAAAGATATCTGAAGAAATTTTAAATGAATACAGGGATAAAATCATTAGATTTAAATGTTCGGAATCTCTAAAACTCCCTAATCCAGAGGTGAACTCCACATTATTCAGGTCATTACATCTAGCAAAGCTCTACTCCATTAAACCTTCCATTTGAAAGGAATAATAGGCCTTTTAGGAAGGAAGACAAGACCAATCTGGGCTGTGCAGGTAGTGAGTAATTGTACAATCTCCAACTGTTGGCCCATGGAGTGCTTTGACCTGCTTTTTACATACACCTAGTAGTTCTTCTCTTCCCTTTGCAGATAAACAAAAAAAAATCAGTAATTTGGTTTATTTTTTACATAGAATGGACCCTACCGAGAATCTCTCAGTCATCTCCCTTTTGTTAGCATCTGCAAGGACCTCTTAATAAAGACATTTTAATTTATGTTTCATATATTTAGTTAAAAAAAAGATTTCTCAACCAGACAAGTGGTAGATATCTACCTATTTTTAGTAAAAAATGATATGAAGATGATCAAGAAGGAAGCTATTCTTGTATGCTGGATGAAAGCTAAATTCAGTTCCTTGTTCATCTACATTAAGTCTGTAATAAATCGTCAGCCTAAAATGAAATTCAGCAGCCACTGGTTGTCACTGTTGTACCGCAAAACAGCAATTGCAGGTATATTCTTTCAAAAGACTGCCTTATGAGAACAGAGTTTTAAATGATGAATTTGACTATTTGGATTATCATTAAAGCAGAGAACAGAAACCTATACCAAGCCACCATGGATTTCAAATGTGTATTAGGCATTTGGATGTGGAAGTCTGCCCCTAAAATAGCTATGTGTGAATCATGAGAAGATGTGAAACAAAGATCCGATTATATACTTAAACAAATACCCTTTGTATTTAAATGGCCATGTGAGATGCATGCTTTATCTGTTCATTAGAGCATACATTCTATCTGGTGTTTGAATGAAATATTATCATGTTAATGCTCAGTGTGTATAATTGATCACTTCAAGGCTTAGATACATTATTCTAATTAAGCGTTTCCTAATGATTGCACTTATAACATTTTTAACCAGCAGATGAGTAGACAGCCCTGACATAATCTTCCCTTTTCCCAAATCTGATTAAAACTAGCAAGACAAGAAATCAATGGTATACAGAATATAAAATCCCAAAATATTCTGCTGTGTTTGAAATTAATTAAGTACTGTGATGCAAGAGCCTCAGATCAATAACCATCAATGATGGTATGTTAAAGGTGGGAAAAGTTGGCAAGAAATTGGCCTGGCATTTGTGGTTATAAGATGATTATGTACTCAATGAAATTAAAGGTTAAAATTGGACTAATTGTGCTTTAGGAAAATTCAGAGAAGTCTCAAAAGTAAAAATCAAAGATTGTGTTTCTGAACACAGTCTTTCAAATTTGGAAATTATACTTCTCAAGAAACAAAAAGATAGCATTTCAACTATGTGCTTTCAAAAAAATAAAATACTTTCCAAATTGTTAGTAATCAGTTAAAAAAAATAAAGGGCAGCGGGGCACTGTGGCTCACACTTGTAATCCCAGCACTTTGGGAGGCGGAGACAGGAGAATCATGAGTTCAAAGCCAGACTCAGCAACAGCAAGGTGCTAAGCAACTCAGTGAGACCCTGTCTCTACATAAAACACAAAATAGGGCTGGGGATGTGGCTTAGTGGTCAAGTACCCCTGAGTTCAATCCCTGGTACCAAAAATAAAAAAATAAAAAATAAAGGGCACTGGTGTTTTCCAAGGATCACAATGTGAATTAGGAAGGTGAGCTGGGAAGCTCAAAGTATGAATGGCATCTTTACATATCATCTATCTGCACATACTTAGCTCTACTGTAAGGTCTACCTCCCATGGGCTCTTAAGATAAAAAACTAGTGTTTTTCAAGATCATTCTTTTTTAGTCTTACCTCTATGTTCTACTTCTTTATTTCTTTCCTTCTTCCTTCCTTTCTTGTTTCCTTCCTTCCATCCTTGACCTCAAGCATAAATTATAATCCAGAAGCAATGAGGCAAAACACAAGGAAATAGAGATAATTAATGCTACCTACATTAAGTAATAAACATTTGTCACGTTTTAAAGTTTTTTCTCAGTAAAAACAGGTAAAGAGATGTGAAGAGAGTACTTCAATCATATCTCTTGGTGGGGATATATTTTCATTAAAAGATGTAAGCATCTTAAATACACTGATTTTGCCTTAATATGGTAAATAAAAATAATTGCCTTCTCTTGCAAGAGGTAGTCACAGTGGCAGAAACAATTTCAAAAGAAAGATATTTATGTCCAAACAATTAAACTTTGTAAAGAAAGCCTAGTAATAGTGATGTCTATTCTTATAAACACCCCACAGTGTGCTCTTTAAGCCAGATCTTTGTAAATGTGGAAGGAAGCACAGCCAGATAATTAATAGGCATACTTGTGAAGAAGATGATTCTCAGCCTTTACATAGACCTATAGAACCAGAGTCTCTCTCCATGGCATTTTAAATACTTATTTTCAACCAACTTGAAATACTTGAAAAGCATTTGACTCAGAGCCAGTCATTCATTCTCATTAAAGAAAAGAAGAAAAGTATGGTGTTACAAACTGTCAGATTATAACATTTTCATGACCAATAGAATCAAAGAATAAAGCTCATATAATTTAAAGAACATCCCAGAATAGAAGGTAGCATTATTTTTATTTTCTAATATTTAGATATTAGAAAATGAGATAGTAATGAGATTAGTAATGAAATATTTTTTTAAATGACATAGAATATAAGCACTAATTCAAGAAAGGGATCAATGGTACAATGAATGCAAATAGCACCTTAACTAAGAGTAGGAGAAAATGAGGAAGGCATCAAAGGAGTATCACAAACATCGGCATCCTGAGAGTCAACCTGTGACAACTCTAATATCTGAAATAGTTATTTCTTAAACTACATCTTAAACTATAGGTATTGATACTGAGAGTTTCAATGAATGAACATATCCTTCAAGCTAGATGTTTTAGGTCTCTGATTTGTGCATGCCATTTCTCCCCGCCTGTGAGCTAAAATAATCTTGACTTCAAAACAGAAAACAAGCCACCATCTTTTAACATTAGTAAGAACTGTGCTTTTCTGAGATGTCAGTGCACAGCAAACAAAACAGAGTTGTTTACCATGCAGAGGTTTCGTAAACAAGACAGACTAACTGAAGTAAAATTACAATAGGTCACATTTCTGTTCCTGATCTTTACTGAAACTGAGTTGTCCTTCACTTCCCTGCATTTCACCCTCACCAAACATGCCCCTCAAATAAAGTCCCTTAACCACTAGTTGGTGTGCCTTTAGTAGTTGCCAATCACTCATATATGCCAAGATTCTTCTAGAGTCTTTACTGATCTCCCAGCTTTTGAACTAAGTTATTTTCCTCAGGGAGGCTGGAAGAGGTTATATGTCTTATGACATGAATACCTTCACTCTGGCCATTTATCTCACCTCTTTACCCACAGTTAATATGCCTGAGTCTTCTATCCCCAGAAATTCTCTGTATGTGGTAAAAATGCCTAAGTTTTCTATCCCAAGAAAGTGATTATATACAGTAAAACTGCCAGAATTATTTCAGAAGAAAATGTCTCTCTGCTTTTGAAGATGATCTTTAGCCTAAAACACAACAACTGTATAAAGGGGAAAGTGATGGCTACTCTCTTCTCTCTTCATCCATACACTTTTAGACTACCATGGTGATTAGAACAGGGCAGAGACTCTAGTTAAAATTTTGACACAGTTGGATAAGGGCAAAACCATTAGCAAGCTATCTCTTTGAAATTCACTAGAGATAAATTTGTGTGATTTGTTCACAATATATTTTTAAAAATATTTTAAAAAATAATATTTTAAAAAATAATATTTTAAAAAATAACCTAAAGTTACCAAATCAGCAAGAGTGGATGTTTCTAACATTGGCTTAAATATTAATGAAAATTGTTATTTTTATTAAGTAAAAAATAATTATGCCTTATTATCTCTATCTGTTAACTTTTTACCTATCCATCATTACAATGGTTATCCAGTTTGTCGCATTCTTATATTCCATTGTATGTTTCATGGATTTATAGCCATGAGAATTACTGTATCTCTGAACTCTTTTTCCTCTCACGCTGCTATTAAACAGAAAAAAAAAAGAGAAAAGTGGAGAAGGAGAAAAAACGAACAAAACAAGACTCTGTCTTTGTTCTTATCTCAACACTGCCAAATAGACAAACTTGAAATATCTGAGATTTTCATCCTTCTTGGAAATGGTTTTCAGCTTAAAGGCATTTGACCTGGAGTGAGGTTATATTTCAGTCAGCCTACTGAATGGTATCTAGAGAGGCCCGTCAGCAGAAGCTTAGCAGAAAAATGTGAGTGAAAGTTCAAGTGCCTGGTAGCTGAGAAAGCAGGAGGAGGACAAATCGGCTTGATATCAAAGCTAAATTCTGTCAAAATGGCAAAAACTCATTTCCAAAACAAGGCCTCCCAGGAAGACATTAATTGGGAAAGCTCAAATAATAGTTGACCTATGAGACTAAAGGTCATCTTTAAAAGCTTTGGAACAGTTCCTTGGGACATAAGACTCAGACATTTTTATTAGGGGTAAAAGGATAAGATACACGGCCAGAAGGTATTGGTATAATGTGGCACATAACTTCTCCCAGCATCTTGGATGAAAATAGCTTAGTTCAGAAGCCAAGAGCTTGATAAAGATTCCAGCATAATACTGACATATCATATGAGAAAAAAGTCTAAGGAACTTTATTCCAGGATATCTAGCCAGGATATTTATGAATAAGAATCAATTATAAATCGATAGGAGAGTAGCTAATGCCAGCCTGCACATTTTAGAGATGATATTTTGCAACATGTGTAGAAATGATTAGGAGAGAGGACATATTTAAAACTCATTGATTGGAACCGAGCGTGGTGGCTCACACCTGTAATCCCAGCACTTGGGGAGGCTGAGACAGGAGAATCGCGAATTCAAAGCCAGCCTCAACAATGCTAAGCAACTCAGTGAGGCCCTGTCTCTAAATAAAACACAAAATAGGGCTGGTCAAGTAGCTCCGAGTTCAATTCCCAGTACCAGAAAAAAGAAAAAAGAAAAAATTCATAGATTGGCACCAGGTTAATCAAGACAGGTGGTTGTGCATGGGATACTTCTCTGCATTCAGAGACTATGGCCCAGAAACAACAGTTGCATGATGCCTCACAACCTTTTTCCTCAAATTGAGCAACCTGATCTGTGATAGCTGCACATAAGCATTGTCTGCTGGGCCACTTGGCAGCAATTTTCAGTCTATTTCTGTAAATTGAGCTTCACGGTGCCCTTTGAATGCTTCCCCCTCTAGATTGCAGGGCCTCCAATGCTGCTCAGTATATAAGACTAACTTTCACCTTTAGCTGCCTTCCAACATAATCGGGCCCAGATAAATTGAGCAGCACACTTCATTTTTATTAGTTGGGTATAACTCCCACCAGCAGAGCAAGTGGGAGTGCTTTTCAGGTTTAGTGGAAGATAGAGAAAAATAGTCAAAGGGGGAGTTAGCTATCTGCTTCTAGGTCAGAACAGTTGGAGTCTCAAACTGCCCCACTTTCTGGCCCAGAGTTTCTTTCATGATTCTGTGAGATTGTTTTAGGAGGTTCTTAGGAATCAGTGAATAGGTTTTCTTATTCTTTTGCAAGCTTGCACTTAAACTGACTGAGTAGTAGCAATTAGATATTGCCTTCCAAAGAATAGTGGGGGGCATGACTTGCTCCAGGAAATCCTACATAGGTGAAGTGTATGCTGCCACATCTGTGTCCATATGCTTAGTTAGAACCATAGTCCAAGCATTTCTGATATAGTGAATAGGAAGAGAATGCTCCTGTTCTCCCTCTGTGACCTCATATGCATGAACTTACTCATTCCTCATTCTGAATAACAGCAACAGAAATTGACTATTTGTGACCATAAATAGGAGCAACTCACTATCTCTCATTACAAATGCACAGCAAGACATTCTTATATAAGGGTGTATCTCTCCTTCCTTCAGACACATCACAGGTTTGTGCAAGATCTCAAGGAAGATCACAGAGAGAGGATGACTTCTTTATAAAAACTAATAAGCATTAGAAAGATCATGTCCATTTTCTTGATAATTTCCTCTCTTCTCTCTGCTATGTACCCTAGGACTTTCATCTACTGGTAAAAAAGGAGAGCAGTTTGGTAACAATAAAAGGTTATTCCAATTTTCATTCAATTTGTATGAACAACCAAGGAAGTGGAGTCATAAATTGAACACCTACTTATTATAACAAATCTGAAAAACTGAGGAGGCAAACACTTTGAGTCTGCTAAAACTCATTTACTTGCAATCACCAATAGGCAGAAAAGGAAACTAGCAGCCCTGTGGTACATCAGCAATCTTCAAGCACACATAATTGGATTTATACTATTTAGGCAGGTCAAAACCCTCTCTTTGTTTTTTATCCCAGCCATGTTTGCATTTTGTGCCTCCCATAAAGGGATCTAGATTGCAGTTTCCCACAGGGAAATTCCAAAGTAGTGTCCATCTTCACTCTCAGATTTGGCATGAACAATAAGGAATGGTTTGGTGTCCTGGTCTCCTATTGCTACCATCACAGTTCTTTCTTGGACACAATCCTAAAAACAACCGCTATTCTTCTAAATATACATCAAACACAGTATATTACTGTGATTAAAAGATGTTTGAACCAGGATTTTATTTTCTGATATATTAGATATATTGGTTGGTGATGAAGTGGTTTACCTTTTATTACCTTTCTTAGAGTTAGTTCTATTTTATTTTTTTCCTAAAGGCCATCTTTTTCTCACCATTAATTCCACTTATTTAAAAGGAATGTTTGTACTCAAATACATTAATAGTTAGCATAGCTGATTGTATTACTAGTTTCTAAGCTTCTTAAACCCACAACACAAGGACCCTCTTTGCTAGCTACACCTCTATGAACCCAAAATTATCCTTTAGTGCTACTCACATATAAATGTAAAGGCTTCTAAATAAAAGTTCTGTTTGGAGAGTTCAAGGATATGATTGAACTCTCCAGGAATAAGCCAACACCTCAGTAGTCACAAAGAAGCTTCATTTATCTACTTCAAAATAGAACTTGTAGCCAGTTTTCAACAATTCATATGCCCTTTTACCCCTTGTTTCATAAACTGACTGTCATATTACCTGACATAACTAAACCTGGAATGGATGCCAACCATGTACATCTCCAATGGTACACATTTTCAAAGAGTAAAGAATTTTTACCCCTGTTCTTAAGTTCAGATTTACATATCTTGTCACTATAAGCCTATATAAATAATTGAGTTCATAGCTCCTTTGTTGACATTTAACCTAATTCTATAAATTCCAAGGAAATTCTGTCAATGAGAATAGCAGATGATCTATCTTACATTGCTTGTGCTGAGATTGTGCAAAATTCAAACACTTACTGTGTATGTCAAACCTGGCCTATAGTTTTTAGGAGCACAAAAGTTATTTTATTTGTTCTCAATTCTTGACAGTTGCCATGCTTTTACTACCTACGTGAAATAAATAAGGTATCATTTATGAGGTGCTTACTATGAACTGGGCACCCTGTCACATTTTTAAAAGAATTAATTATATCCTCACAAAAGCACTGGGGAATAGATGCCGTATTATTCTCATCTTATATTGGAAAGAGTTCTAGAGTTGAAAAATCTGACTTAGGTCATGCAAGCAGTATATGGAATGGAAATCCCAATCCAAGCAGTCTGATTCCAGAGAATATGCTTGTACTTCATTTACTCACCTACAGTGCTGTCTTCACCAAACTCGAGGCTCAGTCAAGATTATAAACAAAGATGAGATGAGGTGAAGAAATAGTTTGGTACCAAACTTAGTATGCCTGAACCTGTGCTCTTCCTAAAAAGAAGCACTCTCCCAATCTCTCTTTTTTGGTTGTCTCAATGCTGGAACATTTTCCTTTCTTCTAAAGTTCCTCTAGATACCTTTACTTTTCCATGGATCACCCATTTTGTTTTAGATCTTCCAACCTCTGCCCATCTTCGGTCAACTTCCATCTTGAATTATGCTCCTGATGTCCTCAGTCTTATTAGAAGATCCTCCTTTAAATGAAGCTCCTTGACAGTAGGGTAGAAGCACTGGGGTAAAACTAAAGAAAAGCATCACAAAACATTTTATACAGTTAGAAGGGATTATTTTTATTTGTGTAGAGGGATGGGAGCCCCCATCTCAATTTCTCCTCTTCTGCATTGGGGATGTGGCTTCTTAGGCATTACTCCACTAATGACTCCAGCTCCTCTCTAGCTACAGCTTCAACCTGGGCCTCTCCTTCCAAGCCAACTGCAAAAAAGGAGCTGACCTGCATTGTCCTTGTAGTAACTAAAGCATAGCTCTCTTGCTTTGGTTCTTTTTCTTTTTCTTTTTCTTTTTGGTACTAACAATAATAGTCTTTATTCTGAGTCTCTGTTCAAACATGACAAATCCAAATTTTCTTTATTCCCTTTTATTGACTCTCTCAGTGCTTTTGTTGGAACAAAACAAACCAAATTTTCCATGTTCTTTCTTTTCCAATTTCTTTCCTTCAATAGGAAAGGACAAAGAAGATAAATTTTATTTCTCTCATTTTCCCTTTCTCCCATGGATTCAGTCCTTTGGTTCAAAGAAAAATCTAATTAAGGTTCAGATATATATCAAAAGAAATCTAAATTCTGAACCCAGTACAAGGCCTGGAAAGGTGTAAATGCTTTCTAAATATTTATTGAATGAGTAAGTGAATTAACTTCTCCTTATTATTATTATATTGACATAACAAAATATTTAATAACAAAACAAAATTAAATTAAAAAGTGTCATAGAGTTAAAAGAGAATAATACATTTTAAGTTACAACTAGAAGAAAAAAAATCACTAAATATTCATCTAAGCAAAGTAGAAATGCCCACCTTTACTCAAAGTTAAAATTATTCCTCCTATATTAAAAGCATCAGCTAATTTTCATATTGATAACCTGCCCATCACAACCATTTTCAAAGTTTCCTTTTTTATCTATAGTCTAAGAAAAAAAAATTACAGGGTTCTAAGATTCCAGCATCAGCACAGGAAAAACTTGAAATATAGAAAAATATTTATATATGAAGAACAACTACAACCTTGAGTAGACTCTCTAGCCTGCCAGTTTTAAATCAAAATGAATCAAGTGCTACCTTTGAGGAAAATTCTTGATTTTATATCGCAAGCGTCCCCAAGGGCAAGGGTAGAAGCTCAATAAATACTTGTTGAATTGACTTTCAGCACTTTGAGAAAAGTAACTCTTTTGGGAATTGATGTTTCACTGCTCTCTCAATTTTTCACAATCCTTCATACTGAAGAAGAGAGAGAGATAGGTGGGAGGGGGAGAAAGATCATTTTTAAATATTTGCTATACATTTCCCAAGGTTTTCTTCAGTTTTAACATTTCATTAATGGCTTGGTTACTAATTCTAATATGTATTTATTTTAATGACAGGAAGAATTAAGGCAAAGAAATTGAAGATAATATAAAAGAAAATATGAATGGAAAGAAATATATGAAGAAATAAAAAATATGCACAAGAAATGATAAACATTCTTTTTATCATACAACATGAGAATTTGGGTTTGTATGTATATAAGCATACATGCTCCTACAACTGGGATTCATATTTTGTAATTTTAAATGGAGTATGGAATACTTTAGAAATATTAACAATGTTAATTTTACAATATTTAAGTTGTAGAAATGATTTTCCTTGGGAATTTTAAAATATCAGAAATATATAATAAATATATCAAGGGTCATTTCATTTTCTAGAAAAATATTTCTACTCCAAGGTTATAAGCTATTTGAAATATGCTTTGTTTTATTACAAAATTCCAATAGTCACAAAATACCCTTTACTGTCATGTATATCTAAAAAGAAAAAAAATAAAAAATTCAAACAATCCGTCTTTATTGAAAACATCTGAATGTATTTTTAGAAAAGTATTAATTTCCATGATATACAGTATTTGTATGCCCAGATATCTGACCATTTCTATTGCACAACACAATAATAAGAAGTGTGGGAGATGAGAAGCTATGATAGTGTTGGGAAAAGTTTCAGCAATTTACACATTGTCAATAGAAGTAAAAATATGTCATATTTATGATTATCACTGTTTGGATTGATAATTTTCATTTTTGCATTTAAAATCATGTTCCATAGATTATTTCTTCTCCTCCTCCTCCTTTCTCTTCTTTTTCTTCTTCTTCTTCTTCTTCTCCTCCTCCTCCTCCTCCTCCTCCTCCTCCTTCTTCTTCTCCTTCTTCTCCTTCTTCTTCTCCTTCTTCTCCTTCTTCTTCTTACTTTTGTTTTGTTAAAGCAAAGAAATGATGCTCACACTGTTGGACTGATATTTTTAATGTGAAATCAGTCATCTTGGGATTAGTGTAGCTTTGAACAATCTTCAAACTTGTTCTGATTTTTCTCCTGGTTGAAGTCATGTTGAAGACAGTGGACTGTTGCCCTTGGTAAGCAAGCTAAGCACATATTACTCATAAGTGTATAACCAAATTGACACTATCAGAACATCATTGAGTAAACTGAAATTTACCAACATCAATTGAGGATAATATAAGTGAGAAGGTGAATCTGGAGCAATCTCTGACTTCTAGGAAAAATAGTCACCTTTTAATCCTCTATTCTACTAAGTTAAAGTATGAATTATTTTATTAACTAAATATAACTGAATTTTTATCACATAAAAAAGAATAAATGAGAACTAAATTTAAATATTTTCCATATTGAAACAATAGTGATTATGAGATTATACTGGGAAGCATCCTTGATTGTTGTTGGTTGGTTGGTTTTAACAGTATCTAAGAAAGCTAAATGTACTAGATGTTCCTGAAAAAAAATTTTTAACATTTTTCAATTAAATCACAATTCCAGTTTCTTATTCTTATTTTGCTCAGAAGTTTAAGTAAGTGGTAACCATTTCCTACTTTAGCTCCTTATTGACATCAGAATTATCTACAGGATCTAAATATTTTTTTTCTTTTTTTTCCTCACTTCCACTGCTAAATAAAGAAAACAGTAAATATACAATGTGGTGATTCCCTTTTAATGAGAAATGAACTATACTTTCTTTTTATCTTTTTTTCCAACTTCCCCTCGCTGCAAAAGTTTTTGGGGGATGGCATTCAGTTGGTTTACTAGTAAGTAGTTATTAATGTACTGGTAATGCTATAAGTTACTAGATAAACAGCACTCAGAAAAAAAGAATCTTTGGGTCATAGCCTGTGACAGGAAACTCTTAAGTTTCACACCTACATAAGGATTCATTTGGCATGCACAATTTATTTTCAATCAGACAGAGAGATGCCATAGTTCATAATCATGAATCAACTTTTCATCTGAAAAAACAAAACACACCTATCTATACAGGCCCAGGATTTAAGCAAATGCTATTTTAATTTGGATGCAGTCATTTGATATTTATCAAATCTGCACTATGTAGAATGCTCACATGATCTCTGCCTTACCTGAGAGAGCATTTCTTCATTATATTGATATGTAAATATCAATTTGCAAATTTCTAAATCACTTGATGCATAACCTTGGGCCATTATAGTGGGCTATTTTTCACAAAGTCAATAATAGTTTTACAAGTTCTAGAGCATTTATAACATATGGAGAAGTAAATTATAAAAATGTTACATGTGTGACTGAGAAGATAGGGAGAAATTCGGACCATACCAGGGTAGTCAGAGAGTTTTCCATAAATATCAGATCTGTGTACAGGCAATAGAATGCAGGGCTGGAGGGTGATTGTAATTAAGGAAGGTGGTAAAAATGAAAAAAGGCTAAGAGGATGGCAACAGGATGTTTATGTTTCACTATAAAATGGAAGCAGCACATTGAACTTGAGAAAAATGAGAAATTAGGTAATTTAAAAGGCATTTTCTGGTACAGTCTTAGATGTTTCAATAGACTTTACCCTATCTAGGTAGATGGGTTATTCCTAATATTTGCCTCCATTTTATTCTTATTCTAAATTTATCCAGCTAGCAGTCCAAAATTGCCCTAGTTCTGAGATCTTCCATAGAGTGGTAGAAGAAATTCTTAGAATTGGAAACATTTACATAAGTTAATATAGGATAAGCCTGACTCATACACTGGTCCTTCATACATTGTATAAATGTAATACCATGCCTGAACAACATCAACCATTTAATTTTTTTTCAAATGATACATAAAACCATGAAAATTATACATGTTAATGAGGTATAATGTAACATTCTATCTGTGTATAAATAGCATAAAGTTTAAATGAGATTAGATTTGTTTATTTCCTCAAAAACTAATCATTTCTTTATGGCAAAATCTTTCAAAATCATTTCCTCTGGCTTTTTGAAATGTATAGTACATTATTGTTATCTATAGTCAACCCACTGTGCAATATCACACCAGAGATCCTTGCTCCTACAACATCAACTTTTAAGTGAACTGATAGAAGATCATTTTGGAAACTGCAAAACTAGGGATCAGATACTGAAGCAAAATAATCTCCATCAAGCTACAATTTGCTAAGTCAAGACATGTTTCTGAAAATGACTGGCCTCCCTGGATGACATTAGCAAGAGCCCCTCACTCACTATGGTCCACTTGGGGGCAGAAGACATTTCTTATTAAAGTTTATGTTAACAGTGAGCAAGTGCCAGCCAATCACATGGTAGATACAAAGTAAGTGCACTGCTCTGATGTGATAGGATGTGTGTCTAAGTTGTTTCAAAATGTGACACAAATATTCACTGTGATCAGCTTTGCAATTCTTTAGTTAAAATAGATTAATTAAAGAAAAAATTTTTGGGTCAGATATGTGAAGTACATATATAAACCTGAAAAACATCCTTAACTTTATGGAATTTATTTAATCCCCAGCAGTTAGGTGCTGTATTCTGCCTCTGACCACCCTCTTCTCTCTTTATCAGTTCCCCACTTCTATGAAGCCTGTCCTCCCTACTCAGTGACACTTGGCTTGTTTCTTTGCTGGCATACATTTCTTAAGTAATTTTATGTTTACTTAACCCATTTATGTGAGTTATTTCATATTCCCATTAAGATTCAGTAACTTTCATGGCAGACAACTTACTATCAAGTCTCATGCTCTGTTTTGAATTAGAAAAAGCTCTAGGTGTTCTTTTTGTTAAATGTGTTTCTATTAGTCATGCATGATGATAGAATACATTTTGACACATCATACATAAATGCAGTATAATCTCTCATTCTTCTGGTATACAAGATGTAGGATTTCATCAGTCCATGTAATCATATATGTGCATAGGGTCATAATGTGTGACTCATTCTATTATCCTTTCTACCCTCTGACACCCTCCCCTCCCTTCACTTCCCTTTGTCTAATCCAAAGTACCTCTATTCTTGAGTGCTATAATGGAACATGAGATTTGTGATACTTTTATTGTGGCAACTACAGTCTTCTCTTCTCTACCTGGCATTTGTTCTCATTTAAAAATACATCCAATACATTTTCTTTTAACAATTTATTTTAATTAAAAAAAAAAGTACCTCTATTCTTCCCTAGCCATCCCCACACCTTATTGTGAGTAGCATCCACATATCAGAGAAAACTTTGGCCTTTGGTTCTTTGGGATTAGCTTATTTTGCTTAGCATGATATTCTCCAGCTCTATCTATAACCAGCAAATGCCAAAATTTTATTCTTCTTTAAGGCTGAGTAATATTCCATTGTGTATATATACCACATTTTCTTTATCCATTCATCTCTTGAAGGTATGAAGGTTGGTTCCATTGTGTAGCTATTATGAATTGAGCTGCTATAAACATTGATGTGGTTGCATCACTGTAGTATGCTGATTTTAAGTACTTGGGTATATACCAAGGAGTGGAATAATTGGGTGAAATGGTGGTTCCATTCCAAGTTTTCTGAGGAATCTCCATACTGCTTTCCAGAGTTGTTGCACCAATTTGCAGTCCCACCAGCAATGTTTGAGTGCACCCGTTTCCCCACATCCTCACCAATACTTACTGTTAGATGTATTCTTGTCATTCTAATTGGAGTGAGATAAAATCTCAGTGTAGTTTTAATTTGTTTTTCTCTCATTGCTAGAGATGTTGAACATTTTTTCATATATTTGTTGACTGTATTTCTTCTGTGAAGTGTCTATTTGCTTACGTTGCCCATTTATTGATTGTTTTTTGGTTTCTTTTTTGTTGTTGCTGTTTATTTTTTTAATTATTTGCATATCCTGGAGTTTAATACTCTGAGGTGCAAGAGGAAAAAATTTTCTCCCATTCTGTAAGCTCTCTCTTCATGTTCTTGATTGTTTCCTTTGCTGTGAAGAAGCTTTTTAGTTTCATACCATCCCATTTATTAATACTTGATTTTACTTCTTGCACTTTAGGAGTCTTGTTGAAGAAGTTGGTTCCTAAGCCAACATGATGGAGTGTTGAGCTTACATTTTCTTCTAGTAGGTGCAGGGTTTCTGGTCTAATGCCTAGTTCTTTGATCCATTTTAAGTACACCAGTGATGAATCAGCTGAAAGAGAAATTAGGAATACTATCTCATTCACAATAGACCCCTGCTCCCCCCCCAAAAAAAAAACCAAAAACACCTGGAAGTCAATCTAACAAAAGAGGTGAAAGAGTTCTACAATAAAAACTACAGAACACTAAAGAAAGAAACTGAAGAACACCTTAGAAGATAGAAAGATCTCCTATGTTCTTGAATAGATAGAATTGGTAGTATGGTCAAAATGGCCATACTATCAAAGTGCAATATAGATTTAATACAATTCTTATTAAAATTCCAGTGATGTGCCTCATAGAACTAGAAAAAGCAATCATGAAATTCATTCGGAAAAATAGGAGGCCCAGAATAGCCAAAGCAATCCTTAGCAAGAACAATGAAGCAGGGGGCATCACAATACTAGACCTTAAATGATACTACAGAGCTATAATAACAAAAACAGTGTGATATTAGCACCAAAATAGACATGAAGACCAGTGGAGCAGAAGACACAGAGACAAAGTCACATAAATATAGTTATCTCATACTAGACAAAGGAGCCATAAACATACATTGGAGAAAAGATAATCTCTCCAACTAATGGTGCTGGGAAAACTGGAAATCCACATGTGGCAGAATGAAATTTAACCCCTGTCTCTCACCCTACACAAAACTCAACTGTAGATATTCTTAATACAGATACACTTCAACTAGTACTGTAAATCAGGTTCTGCTTAAAAAAAGACTTTGATACAAATAACAGCAAAGTTTATTGTGAGGGTTCTTGTCAATGATACCTGTGATAAAATGAAGGGAATGGGACCATAAGGAGGCAGAAATCAAATTTGGTCTGAAATTGCAACAAAGACCTCAAACTTGGAAATATGGAAACTGAAATGACTCTATATAATTGTCCTTAATTGAAATAAATTAGGCTTTCAGCCCCAATATTTAGTGATCATCAAATGTGGGATTGTGAGGGAATCATTGGAAGACATCAGTGGGCAATACTTGAGGGCAGTTGAGAAAGGAATACTTCGGTCCTGAGTAAGAAGATCAGAGAAGTGCACTATAGCATCCCTTGCAGTCCACCCCTAGTGCTGCTCAGCTTTCCTTGCTTTATTTTAAAAGTTTGCCTTATCTGTAAATATCTCCTCCAAGTTTCATGATAGTATCTTTTCCTGATGAAACCCACATGAGGAAGTTTAGCAGAAAAACTAAAGTCCCTTGGCTGCAGCTGCTTTCAGAACCAGCTGTTCCTTAAAATATCCTTCCTGTAATAACCATTCTAGATTCCCCCTACCCTCTGGTAGCACCTCTGTGGGCCTACGTGGGAGATAGGCTAGATCCTCATCACTCACCACTCTGAGTCTCTGCCACCATGATTTTTCTCTGTTTATAGTTGCAGTATTTGTTCATTTTCTGTGAAAATTGGGCAAGAAGTTCCAAGAAACAACCACAGGGAACACCTGAGAGCCACATCTATTCTTGCCTTCCCTTGTTAATAACAGCAGATATAACTCCTCCTGAGGTCACCGTGACCCCTGCCAGCATAGTGATTCCTTACCTTTCTTGAGCCTCTTGTTGCAAGAAGTTTGCAATGACCTGATGGCAGACATACTTAAAACAGAAATGGGGCTTTTACTGTGTCCTCTGGTAAAAGCATTTCACTTCTGAGAATCAAAATCTCTAAATTCACAGAGCCTAATATTGCAGAAATGAAAAGCAGAAATTCCCCAAGTGGGTAAAAAGTAGCCATAACTGTAGGCAGGAATGAAAATCCCTAACAAAGTATGTGTTGATTCTAGGCAAAAAGAAATCACTGTCTTTTTTGAGGAGCAAGGGGTTTAATAACTTGCTAACATGTGGTTGGTCGGTCTCATGGTATGGTGCAGTGGGTGGCTCAGCATTGGACTCTTTTGTTAAGATTGGATAGTAAGCAAAGCTAAAGTTGTGTGAAGAACATGTTGTGGGCCTATGCATCTTCATCATCATGGTTATTCTTTTAATGTCCCTATTGTGCCAAAATTATGTTGACCAAGGTCAGAGACTGGATGACATCTGAGTCATATTTGTCTAGTTGGCTATTTAGTGTCTCTTCCATGGTGGACATGAACATATCATACAAATGAGAATTAACAAATCCTTAATGCAGGTTAGGTCCACTTATGTGCCTTTCCTCAGGCCTAAATGTCCCTTCCCTTTTTCCTCTGGGCCCCCTGACCAACAGGCCAAACTATTCACCATGGCTCTTGATTTAATATATATTTTTATCTTAAACAACTGTTTCCATTGAAAGTGGATTATCAAGTTGATTTTATGAAGATCTGCTTATTGAGAGACAACATTCACAGTCAGTCTTTAAGGGCCACACCTCATTTGGTCTCTAGAGCAAAAGTCCAATTTTAGCTTGTTAGTGCATACTGAGCTTACCCATCTGTGAATAAACTCAGCTTTTTTTTTTTTAATTCACCATCAGTTGACAATAAGGTATCTTGCACAGATGCATGAATGTGAACTAAATAAGAACAAAAGTGTAACAATGACAGATGACATGAAAATCTGGGCTACTTGTTTACTAATGAGCTTTGGGCCTACCTATTCTAGATCATGAGTGTACCAGTCAGTGTTCTCCAGAGAAACTGAACCTATAGGAGATAGATAAATTTATTATGGAGATTGTCTACTATAATTTTATAGGCTGGAAAGTCTTATAACCTGACATCTATAAGCTGGAGAAGCATGAAAGCCCATGGTGTAATTCAGTCCAAAGTCCTGTTGGGAGTCCAAAGGCCTAAGAATAAGGAGCACCAATGTCTGAGGGCAGGAGAGGATGAATGTCCCATCTGAAGCACTGAGAGCAAATTTACCCTACTTTCACCTTTCAGTTGTATTTGGGCCCTCAACGGATTGGGTAACACCTGCCCACATTGGTGAGAGTGATCTTCTTTACTCACCCTATTGATTCAAGGTCTAATCTATTCTGGAAGCACACTCAACAGATATACCTAGAGAAGTTTCTACCATCTATAGAGCAGTCAAGATGTTTTGACCATCCTTAGCTCAGTCAAGTTGACATAAAAAAAAATTAATCATGACACTGAGTGTACTAGTTCTTTCTTAAAAGAGGAGGGCTGCTGGAGCCACCCAATCTTATGACTTGCTCAGTCTGACAGAATCCAGCTCATAATGGGTATTTGTAGTGGAATGATCACCCAATGTACTATAGTTAAGCTCCTTATCTCTCCAAGAGCCAAGTAGCATATTCAACACTAGTTTTCAAATGTCATGTAATTCTCTAGGGTCTTGCTTCAGAACCCTACAGTGTTACTGTCCTATGAATCTGATCATAAACTCTACATCACATTATTAGTCAGGGTTATATGTAATACCATGGAGTCTTCTGGGTTATATGGCCCAAGCATGAATGCTGCTTGCACCATGGCCCAGAACTTGCAGAGCTTTTGTCTGGATTCTCCTCAAACTGGCAGCTTTCCATGTTACCCAGTATTAGGTTAGCAAGGCAAACACAGAGCGCACAAATATAGCGGACCAAGCGGGGGCAGGCTGCAAAAAGCAAAGCAACAAGCAACCAGCAAGCACAAAGGAACGCAGACCGCACAAGTATGGCCACCGCTACTTCTCCTGACTCATCCCCGGAGGACTCTGACCTCAGCAGGATCCCCTGACCAATCCCAAAGAACACAGGACTCTAGATCACCTCCTCTTTCTACATCAGGAACTTCTCTTCCTGCCTTAAGTCTTCCTTTTCCGGACCTGGTCCTTTAAATTTTCTGTACCGAACATGGGCACCATTCTCCCATTCCACTCTGTTGAATGGGAGTTAGCTCGAGAGTGTACCTCCCAAAATAAAGCTTGTCTAGCGGTTTTATTTTACTTGCTTTGGGTCATCTGGCTTTACGCTAAGTAGATGGATTTGTGAAGTATTTCTAAATACAGATTCTGTTTCTCCCAAACCCAATGAGACATACAAAGTGCTCTACTTCCTTCCAAGGGATGGAAAATGTGGAAAATGCAGTCATGTGTCCTTTGCTTTGCAGGAAATGCCCCAACATGTCATAGAATGCTGATGTGATAGGACTCTGAGACTTTTAGGATTTATTTGCCACCTCCTGGTGTGCATATAACTTAAAAATGCCTTTAATGTTCTTCTTATTTGTCTTGACTGATTACATGATATGATTTATATAATGGAACAATGTGATGTTCGGCATAATGTCCTGATGGTTCAAACTAGACAATGAGACAATGGATGAAGGGGAGTAAGACCAGACCTTGGTCAAAACTGCAGATAAAACCTCTTCTCTCCCACATGTGAGTGTGAACTGCTCCTGGTCACCACAATTGATGGAGACAGAAAACAATTCATCCCATATGACTCAGCTATCCCACTACTAGGTACATATATGCAAAAGGAAATGCATCTGTATATCAAAGAGACATTTTCCCTCCCATGTTCATTGTGGCACTATTTATAATAGTAAGGATTTATTATCAGCCAAGATATCCATCAGTGGATGAAAAGATAAAGCAGGTATATATACACAGTGGAATATTATTCAGCCATAGAAATGAATTAAGTATACTCACGTGAGGCAGGATGGAACTAGAGGACATTATATTAAGTGAAATAAACCAGACACAGAAAGTCAAATACCGTATGTTCTCACTCCTATGAGGAAGCTAAAAAAATTGATCTCATCTAAGTAAACAGTAGAATAGTGGTCACTAGTGGGGAGGAAGAAAAATAAAAAATGGTTGTATAATGGGTACCAAAATACATTTAGATAGGAAGAATAAGTTCTAGTGTTCTATAGCACAGTAGGGGAACTACAGTTTATAATAATATATTATACATTTTATAAAACCCTAGAAGAGAGGAGTTCAAAACTCTCCTTCCAAAAAAAAAAGATGAAAGACGTTTAAGGAGATGAAGGTGCTAATTACCCTGATTTGCTCATTGCATGTACCAAACTATCACACTGTACCAAACTATCACACGTCAATTTAAAATTACAAGTCAATTTAAAATTACAAATGAAAAAGACTTCATTTAACTGATCAGTGGTCACATGTATTGGAGACCATGTCAATTTGCTCTAACCTAATACCACCTGTAGGAGAACACTGCAGTAGGAGTAAATACTTGTTTGAATTTGTAGTAGTTTCTATTATCTTTCAGGATTTGTTTTTGGTGACCCGGCTAGTAAATTAAATGGAAGGAGGATAGAAATCCCTCGGTCTGCATCATTTAGTAATTTTAAAATATCACTAATCCACTATTATTTTCAATTGTATTAGCTCAGAGTTCAGTTTAAAACACTTCCATTTGGCTTTCATTCCTGTTAGCTCTAATGTTCAGGCAGAAAAACTGATGTTGAAGTTTTGCCAAACATCAAACATGTCCATTATGATTTTACGTTTGGAACTGAAGGAAAGGATCCCCAAAGATGTCAATGAACATATCTTGTCCAGTATTCCATTTATTCTTTGACTCTCCTTTATCTCGTTGGAGGGGAATTCTAACACAGTCCATAATTACAAAAATGGCCAAGAAGTTATGGAAACATGAAGGTATTTTGTTTTTCCATTTTTGTACAGTGGATTGGATCCAGAGGTATTTTACCACTGAGCTACATTCCCAGTCCTTTTTATTTTGTATTTTGAGAGGGGGCCTAGAAAAGTTAATAAAGGTTTTGCTACCTTGCTGAGACTTGCCTCAAACTTGGGATCCTCCTGCCTCAATCCCCTAAGTAGTTGGGATTAGTGTGTGCCACTGATCCTGGCCAAGCCAAAGGAGTTTTAAAACAAATAGGTATACAAGTTCATTAGTATTCACCAATACAGTAACTTTGTCCTTCTCAGAAAGAATTTTCTACTAAGCACTATGATGCTTAGGTAATCATATGGATATTTGATTCCACTAATAAAATAATCTACTTTAAAATAAGCACAAAATAAATACAAAATCAGAAACTCTTTCATGAATAATATCTAATTCTACATTTAAAAACTCTAACCATTTGGGATGATTAATTAATGTAGAACATAAGTTTAAAATTATTTTACCCTCAGTAGATACTCAGATTATATGATGTAAGAAAAAAATAAGAATTTACAAACTACTAAAGAGATATACTGGGAAGAGTTTGGAGATCCAGAGGTAGAAGACTAGCTGGTATTTGACTCATTGGCCCTTACTGATTCCTGCTTTATTGCTACCCATTATTTACACTACCCCCAACCTCAATTTGCCATGACATGCTCATCTGAACACTTTGTGTTACAGCTTTGTTTTCACAGAATGCATTGCAGATCCATACTTAGGTTTTTCCTTTCTGTGTTAGCCCATCTTGCATGTTATCTGTCTGTTGCATGTTTCTATCTCCACAGTCCCCAAACACTCCATAGCTCTTGTTAAGCCTTGAGTAAATAAAGACTGATCACAAGAATGAGTGTATGTGCCAGCAGAGAACAAGCCTCAGTCCTGGCCCCTGTGGAAAAATCACTTATTGTGGAAGATGATCCTGTGACCAACTGATCACAGTGCAATAATACCAGGCACATGCAACATAATTAGAGCAAGTGCAGGAAGTTTCTATACTTGGTGCTTTAAAATTAAGCCCTCAAAAGAGAGCATCACCTAAAGCAAACCTGGAAAATGAATAGGAGTTAAGGCCATGCATGGGATGCACTAGGTTTGTAGTGAGACAAAGAGCATTCTAAGAAAATTGGTCCAGCTGATAAAAGGACTAGAGGAAGTAAAAACTAGGCAAACAGGTCTTGGTTCAATCCAAGTCCCTTGATGTATGCATATTTTTTTGTAGGCTTCAACTTCCAGTGCTTCAGAATAATAAAAAACAATACACACTGAAAATAATAAACATGACTGATATTTGCTATTAAGCATGTATACAATAGAACTATTCCTCTCCAAAAAGCTAAATCTATAAACTTTATGAACAAAGTTTTTGATTCTATAAGGTAGAGCATTCCATGTTATCCTTTTTTTGATGTTTATAATGATAAATAGGTTGTCATCCTAATTCATCGGAGAAACATTTTGTAAAACCACATGAAGACTAATACTGTGATAATGTGCATCTATTACATGCAACCTCGAGGGGAGAATCCATAAGTAGTAAAGAAGTAATTTTGTGTTATGAAGACATTTCTTATTTTAAAATAGCAGAGACTGAGAGTTAAAACATTTACTAGTTTATAGGCAAGTGTAATTGTTTTCATGATGTAGTTTCATTTCTGTGATCAATTAGATTAAGTTAAAAAGATTTTGACAGTATCTAATAGTCTGAGCAATTGAAAATAGAGAACATTGTTTTATACTTATAAATTAATACTTTAACATTTTTCTCAGTGATTGAGTGTATGTGTGTGAGTGTGTGTAATATATGAAGTGTTTTGTTAGAGAACTATCCCCAGGCTTATACTGATGTTTATAGACAGTGCAGGAAACCTGAAAACTCATGATTTATCTATAAAGCCTTTTTAGTATTCTGAGATTTAATTTTTTTTTAACACATTGAATATGAGAGTTGCTGTCCACAGAGGAAAACTCTACTTCTATTATCACTTGGTCTACGTCATTAGCAACCTTAGAGGGAAAGTACTTTTATGGTTAAAAAATATGGAAAGAGTATAATGTCCTTTAAATGTTCTTTTATGTTGGTGTTTGGATCCTAAAAGCAAGGGAAAGAATGCTGTAACGGTGGTGATATGAGCAGCATTGAACAATGTTGTTTCATATGCAATGATGATGCATAACAGGAAAAGCCAAAATGAGTCAGACGAGAGTATATCAAGTCCATTTTGCTCGTTTTGATTCAGAGGTTTTTTGCTAAAAATCACAAGCCAGTCTTAGTGGCAAGCTTCAGAAAACTTGCACAGCTCTGATAAGAAAGGACATCGCTCATAAATATTCATTAAAAATTACCTTTTCTGGATCATGAATTTTTCAAGCAGACACTGATTTGACCTCTACAAGGAACAAAATCCAGCCTATAGTGGAGTGTCTCCTATTTCTGACAAAAAAAGGTGAAAAATTGGTTTTCCCAGCTAAGCAGCTACTTTGTACACTGTGTGAGGTCGAGGTCAGTTACCTCCGCGCTGCACACACTTCAGCATTAATATTCATTTGAATTACAATCTTTAAATTCTAAAGTCCTGCTCATACTTCTTTGAAAAATTGATTGTAAAGCAGGCCAAGGTTTGCATTTTAACTAATTTTTAAAGTTACTTCATCTAACTTCTCTGTTGTTAAGAAAAATGTATGCATTCAGTCATTTTCTTTTAAAAAAAAATACATCTGCCTGTTTTGAATTTATATACCCTTTCACTAGGGATAAAAGCCACATTTTTCCTGGTAATTATCTGCAGAGTGGGTGAATAAATGGAAACATTCATGTTTCTTAGAAATCTATTATTCATATTTCATCTTTATATAGCTTCTCACAGTCCATACACACAAAAGGAGCTTATTTGGGGGTATGTCTTTTGCTTTCATTGTTATTTCTACAATATCTCAGTGGGGTATTCATCTAACCACCTGCATTATTTAAATAAAGTAACTGATAAGTAGAATATGAATAATGATAACTAATAGAGTTCAAGCTTAACATCTAAATCACAATGTTTTCCAAGAAATTATCTCAGGTTCTTGTTTTAGTTTAAGTTCTAGGAATATTGCACTTAGGCTCTGTGATTCATATTTGGGTTACTTCAAAGAGTAACAAAAAAGTGGCCAAAATAACCCCATAAACATTATTGATCAGGCTGTTGTGGAATAATTTTGATTTTTTCTTTGTGAAGTTAAACCTAAGTCCAAGTTTTCTCATTACATTGAATTCTAATCTCTGCTCCTTTATTTTCTAGACTTTTGACCTTCAACATATTTTAACCTTTCTATGCTATGTCTCCATTTTTTTCCCTTTTTTTTTGTTTTTTGTTTTTTTTGGTAATAGGCATTAAACCCAGGGGTGCTTTACCACTGAGCAACATCCTTAGTCCTTTGTAATCTTTTAATTTTTAAATTTTGAAACAAGTCCTCTCTAAGTTGAACAGGCTGGTCTTGAACTTGAGATCATCCTGCCTTAGCCTTGAGAGTAGCTAGGTTTACAAGTGGGCACCAACATACCAGGCTGCTTTGTCTTCTTACATAAAAAATGAAGGTACCTAGTTTAAAGGAGTTACAAGAAACCTGGATTAAAGCCTGCACTAAGAATTAGTTACCATTTAGTGTAGAATTAATAATGTGAATAATTTGTAATTTAGCAGGAAGACTGGTAATAATAACTTTTACTGGGACTTGGTTTCCAGAAGTTATTGTGTTAAATTACAAGTTTTCTACACTTCTTCCTGCCCCCCCCCAAAAAAAGTCTTTAAAAGATCAACAGGAGAGAGGAAGCATTTCCAAGAAGATGGTTGGGTTGGAGGCCCTGCTTCATCTACTTTCTTCATCTTTTACTCATAATCCAACCCAGACTTCCTCCTTAGTTAGATGCTATTCTAATTAGCCTAGAATAATTCACTAAGAAGAGAGCTCACATATTATTTCAATGGTCTTAGTAATTTAATAAGTCAGATGCTGGCACCTCACTTGTTGATGCTTCTCTCCTTCTCTAAGTCTTCTATGTAGACACAAGGACCCTTAGCCTGCCCATTTCAGATATAATGGCACATGACCCCAGTTCCTGTGTGCAAAGAGTGTGGAATGAGGGACAAAAGCTGTGCAAATGAGGCCTAGGGCCATCCTGGAGCTTATCCATTCCTTCTTCCACTACTGATCCAAGAGCATCTGTCACTAGGACTGCCAAGATTTAGCAAAGGAAAGAAAGTATATGACATTCGGTCAAATTTGAATTTCAGATAATCACTGAGTAGTTTTTAGAATAAGTTTCTACCATGAAATACTGTTGAAATAATAAGAATTATTTTGTTATTTTAGCTGAAATTTAAATTAAACTGTGTGTCCTATATTTTATTTGGCAACTCTTTCATAAATGCCAAATTAAAATAATCTCTAATATGAATAACATAACTTCTTTTCAACTTTTGCCCATTATCTTCCCTAGTCATGTACAATGCCAGAATAAGTCCCCTAGGAATAATGCTATCAATGTAAATCACCAGATACATCTATTGTGCTTTTATTCCAACTTTGAACTTACATTTTACTCAAAAGCTTAGCCTTCACATTCACCAACTAAAGTAGGATTTCCTAACAGTCAAAGAGGCCCTTAAAGATCTATTGGGATGTCATGTTGTAGGCTCTTATACAGTCTCTCAGCAAATCCATTATAGTCTGTTGCTCTTTCCACACTAGGAAGTATTGCTATTATATTGTTGGTGTCAATGCTTCTGTTACTGATCACCAAACTAAAGAAGTGACTTGATGTTGGAGTCATATTGTATGAGAAATATAGTGATTAGTCTGTTCCTGATGGTCATTTTTAAATGCTTGCTTATGTAATTTCCATATTAAAATTTGATATGTTTAGAAATATAATTTTATTTAGTTTTAGATTTCTAGAGAAAAACATTATAGAAAAAAAGGAAGGAAAGGATGACAAGAGAGACAGAAGTAAAGAAAGAGGGATGGACAATGGTGTAAGAAGAAAGAGAGGGAAGAAGGGAGGGAGAAAAGGAAGAAGAGGAAAAAGAGCTTTCAGAATTATATTTTCAGAGCTATCATCTCCTAAATTTTACCAATAAAGACCACAAATCCCTACTAATGACATAAAATGATAATTCACATAGAAATGTTTTCAATAAGAATCAACAGTTCATCAAAATCCGTTAATGTTTGCCTAGTGAATATTTACATATGGAATTTTAAATGTGAGGACAAAGATATATTGTACAACATTTGAATGAGTAAATATTATATTAGGACAGGCCTAAAAATAACTCTACCACAGTGCTTCAAGAATAAATTTCAGTCTTTTGGTTAAAGAAGTATGTTTGTTGTTTAAGAACTACTTAAACTTTTTCTTCATCAGGACAAAAGAACTGATCATGAGAATACAAACGTGTATTCAGACAACTTGTGTAACAATCCTTTGATGTTATAGGATTGCCCTGTCATACCAGGAACTCTCAGGGGAAGTTCATTTGGCTGCTTTGCCATGAAAGCACCATAATAGCTACATTTTTCTTGAATGCTAGAAGTCCATTTTTAATATTAAAAGCAATATTTTACCATGTTAAACTTCTATTATCTTTTTGTTTTTATGTGACACTTAAAATTAGTTTCTGACAGAAACAACTTTATATACACGAATCAGTGTATTGAGCCGATGTGTTTGGTGTGAGAAGTGTAGTCAGCAGAGGAGACTTTTATTATGTTTTACATTTGATTGTTTATGCACGACAGTCCATTTAAGTTGAGTTTCAGCAAGGCAGTTGCCAACGAGTCAAAGCCCGGAAAATAGTACATTCTTTCACAAAATAAAGAATGGACAGGCACCCACACCAGCTTACAAGTTATTCTTTATGAACAACAGAATTGCTTTTTGCCCATTTCAAACAGAACCCTAAATGTGCCCAGCACAGCAAGAGAGAGCAGAGGAAGCAAAGGGAGTTTAATATTCCAGCCCAGCTCACTGGAAACAGCCACCACAAAAACACTAAAATGACAGAGCAGCATGCTGTAGAGCAACATGATTTGTCTGCTTTAAATGGAGAATAATGGTTTTAAGTTTAGAGCAGAACTGAAGGGCTCAATTACTATTCATGGATTCTGAATTGTTCTACTTTGGAAACTCCTTTAGCATGAAATGTTCATCAAAATCAATGCATGAAAGTATAAAGAAAAAAAAACACCCCATTTCCCATATTTATGAAGGACTTCTCCAATTTAGAGCATAGAAAAAGTGTGTCACCAATTTACACAAATCCACCTAGGCAGTAGGACTAAACATTTTAAAATGATAACTTTTGGGTACATGTTGAGGATAAAGAATTATTCACAAACACAAATACACGCACAGACACACACATACACATACACACAAACTCCTTTTTTTTAAATTTTTTTTTTAGTTGTAGATGGATGCACTATCTTTATTTATTTTATGTGGTGCTGAGGATCAAACCTAGCAACTCACACATGCAAGGCAAGCACTCTACCACTGAGCTACAGCCCCAGCCCACAAACTCCTCTTTTTATTCTTATAAGTAATAATAATAAAATACAGAGGACTTTACTATTTTAATCTTTGAAAACTTTACTAATAGATATCCAAAACGTTTTCTAAAAGTGAGAATTGTTCTTATTGGAATTGAGTAGGTTTTCTGAGGACATTAGTGTAATTATAAATTGGCAGATATATCACTTCTTTGCTTATTTGCAAAAATAGAATCTAATTAATAGCTTTCACATTAAAGAACTATAGAGCTAAAAAGAAAGTATTCAGTAATGAAATAGTTGATAATGCTTTGGTAATTAAAGTGGACTTTTTCATTTTTTTAACATATTCCCTTCAATATTATCATGTTTTCTCTAAATTTATACAAACAAAAGTGGATTACCTAATTCCCCACTCAAATATTTAAAAAAAATTGCCTGTTGTGAAATATATCGATTTTGATCGATTTCTCCTCCACTTATTTTCTCATGAGCATGGTATAATCGAAGAAGCACTGATGATAAGCTAAGGCAAAAATACATCCCTGTGTACTGACTTGTTAGGAAAACATTTGCTTTTATATTGACATTGGCAAAATTTCATGTGAACTCTTATGTACTATAATTATATTTCATTTGCCATATTAAAAAATGTCAAATCCTAAAACCAAGCAAAACATTATCTGTGCTATTTTTTTCATTATGTAGAAGAATGGTAAAGTCCTAAAGGCAATTTGAAAGCCTTAGTTAACCAGCTCCTTCTGTTTGCATATTCAATCCCTCAATGTAACATATGCATAATTTTATCATCATTGTGTGCCATCTGGAGTATATTGATTGAACTGCAGTTTGAAAATGAGGGCTAAGAGATAATTTGGTTGCATACATTTAGAACTGAAAATGTCTCTCATGGAGCAGAACAGAGTTATTTAAAAACAGAACTATGACTAAAAGATGAAAATATATTCCATAAACTCAAGAAAACCAAGGAAGACAATTATAAGTCTTTATGCTTTTTCACTTGAAGCTTTCTTTAAATTTTAACAGTGGTATTCTAAGGAAATTGTTGCAAAAACCATTTGCATCTATCCCTTAAGGCAATAATTATAAATCATCTTTCAAGCTATTTTACACATTGCCTTTATCAAGGAAGATTGAACATATTATCGATAAATAATATCAGCTTGGTGTGTAACGAATTTATTCATTCTTTTGTTATATTATCACTTAGGTGAGGTGTAAAACTTGCAATAGTTCATCAAACTTGAGCATTGTAGCTAAATGCAATTGATCTGGAAGCTCATGAGTGCCATATTGAAGGCTAACTATATTTCTAGTTGAGAATTTTTACTTTCAGTTGCCACAGTGTGATGTCATGTGGAACACTTTATAAAACCCACTTTGAAATACAATCACCTCTTATATATTTATAAGAACTATAACTTATCAGAACTTTTCTCTCCCTAAACTTTGTTTTTTCCAGGTTTTTCAATTAAATACCATTAAATGGTTATGCCCCCATATTATGATGGGCTCTTATATTACATCATCAAAATTTAGCCATTAAGAATGAAATTAGATAACCTAGACTTGCTGAAGTATTCATCACTTTCAAGCCTTTAGGTTGTTTAAGGCTATCTGCCTATGTATGTAATACATACTATACTTTATTACCTGTGAAGAGAACTTGCTCAAGTTATTCCAAATTCATGCAAGAAGGAACTCTATTAACAAGTGACCACCTGTTACCCTATTACCGAGCTGTACCTTCCCAGTTTCTACTTTACTGTTCAGACCAAAGGCAAACTTCACCCTGGTTCCTCCAGAATCAGAACCTTCTCCCTCTTTTCCAGTCCTTCTATGCACAAGATTTCTGGCACTTTCTGATACTGTTGATTTATTTTCTCAGCCCACAGAGCAGATATCAAGACATGAACTTAAAGACTTTGAACTGTGAGGTAAAGAGTGTGAGTACATATTATTAGACAACCATGGAAGTCCTAGCCACTGAAGGAAAGAGTTCACAACTGCATTTCCCCTTTATTTATCCAGAAGAGCAGAGAAGAGCAAGCATCTAATCTGTTACTGTCCTGTCACAGAACATGACATTCTAATTCAGTCAGTAGGGACTCACAATAAACTCAAAATCACACTGAGTGCCTCCCTGGTATGACAATTGATTACATCTCTTAACCTTTCTGCATCTGTGGTACCATCTGGAGCATTTAGTGCTTACATTTTTGCACACAAAGAACAGGTAACAGTCTGTAGACTCAAATGCAGCCTCAGTCCCTGTACTCTAAGGCTGTAGCAACAATAAGAAGAAAGAGGAAGACAGTAGTCAGAATCACCCCAACTTCACAAAAGGTATCATTCCAAACGAAACTCATATGCCCTGTAAAACATTCTGCAGAATATCCAAGGTAGGGTTATCAATTTAAAAAGTTATTCATTTACTAATGGAAAATTTGTCTAGACATGGAAGAGAAAGAAAATAAGTCAAACTATTTTATACTAGAAGTTTTACATCTGTGATTTTTCATTTCAAGTAATAAATACTAATGTCCTATGTTAGTATAAAACTATTTAATACCAAATACAGATACCTCCATAATGTGTAAATAATTTTGCTAAGTAATAATAAATTCTGTTTAAAACCAGATTTTGGAACATTTTTTTTTTTTGGTACTAGAGATTGAACTCAGGGCACTCAACCACTGGGCCACATCCCCAGCCCTATTTTGTGTTTTTTTTTATGTAGAGACAGGGTCTCACTGAGTTGCTTAGTGCCTCACCATTGCTGAGGCTGGCTTTGAACTCACGATTCTCCTGTCTCAGCCTCCCTAAGTGCTGGGATTACAGGCTTAAGCCACCGCGCCTGGCTTGGAACAGGGTTTCTAATTGGGCATGCAATGATGCTTTGTTATATCATCCAGGAGTACTTATGGAGAGTGTGGTATTTAGCAACATTCTTGCCCTCTATCCACTGCTTGCCAAGGGAGTATTCACAGCCTTCATCATCACTGATGTTTCCAGGTAATGCCAGTCCTCATCACCACCACCATTAAGAATGACTGGCTTAGAATGAGGTGTAGATAAATTTTGTAAAGCATGTCAAGATGGCAAACACTTGAGGTACAGGAATTATCCTGATCTCTTCAGCATTTCATGCAGTAATCTCCCAAAATGATACCTTAAGCAACTCTTGAGTAATAAATGAATAATTACAAATCAATTACAAATCGAATAAAAAGTAGGAACATAAATGGCAAATAACATTATGTTGTAAAAGCCAAAGCCAAAAATCAACCCTAGTGCAAGCACCAGTACACTAAAAATAAGTAGTGAGGATTAGGGTTGGCTTTCTTCTTTTAGACTTCCTGCACTAGTTCCCAGACAGAAGAAAAGCAGAAAATGCATGACAGGAAGCAGGACCCCATTTGGCACCCACCTTCTGCCATCAATGTGCTGGGGACCGCTCCCTTTTCACTGGCTTTGTCCAAGTTCTCCCTGTCTAGGCTGTATGTTCTCCTCTGCCACCGCCAGATATAAATTGCCAAAGAAATTCACAAATAACCCCTGACTGACCCTCAGCCCTATTTCATGTTTTTATGTGGAGATAGGGTCTCACTGAGTTGCTTAGTGCCTCGCCCTTGCTGAGGCTGGCTTTGAACTCGTGAGTCTCCTATCTCAGCCTCTCAAAGTGCTGGGATTATAGGCATGCACCACCACACATGGCTGAACATGCAATTTTATAGTGACTACTCTTTCCTCTCTAAATTAACTCATTGAGAAAGTCTTCATAAGGAATGAGACATGAATAGAGAAAAATGAACAAATGAAAAAATAAATTTATTATAGGGCAAAAATCATGCCCACATTAACAATGGAAAACCAGTGCTTTGTGTATTGTAAATATTAATAGTATATTAGACATTAATAGCAGGGTTCTTACTGGGTGCCAGGAACTCTAAACCACATTATTTAATTCATTAATTAACTTTTAAGGACAAATAAATGAAAAATGTTAACCCATTATGTCTCTGCTGGAGGTCACAGAGACTTTCTGAACATGAGGGACCTCTGAGGCTTCCTCTGTAACCTGTTTCATTCCCCAATCCTAGAATCAGCCTCCAGGTGCCACAAGGGTTCCCACAGGACATTTAACTCTAGTACTAAAGACAGCACTTCTTCAAGAGTGATCTCCAACTCTTTCCTCTGAGCAGACTCTGATAGTAGGGGCTGCTGAAGCTCTGCCAACTTGGGGCAGGATCAGATCATCCCCAGTAAGAGTACTGAATCACAGTCTCACACAGACGAGCATCCTGAGAAGGGTCTGTTGGCAATCTGGGGATCATGAACACTCTGAGAACCACTGTCCACATATCTCTTGCCTAACCACTGCAATCAAACTTGTTTGGTGTCCCAAGATGATGGTAGAAATGTATATAAACTCTATATTCAAACTATTTCCCTCTTGTCACGCATATTTGAGTCACTCAGTTGTCATCTTTATTCATGGCAAGATGTCCATTTTTGACAATTCATTGCTTTTCAGCATGAAAAGAGAACACCACTGCTTAAATTGGGACAGAGTTCCATTTTCAACAGTTGAAGTAAACGGCAGCAGTTTTAAACTCATCAGTGAAGAAAAGGAGGTCTGTGAATCCTCATTTTCCTGCTGTTTCTACAAAGTGCATTACCTAAAGATTATGAATTTTAAAGATTATAGAAACCACGAGGCCTTATCAGGGGACACAAAGAAGAAAAGAACCATCCCTTTCAAAAACTATGCTCAGAAGCCTCAACAAATCACCAGTAGAGGACAGTCAGTTATGAAATCTCATGTTGCAGTACCTGGATAGACAGCTAAAGGAGGTTCCCCACAACGACGATGGTCTGAAGGACAAAACATCTGTGCAGGAGTGCATGACCGCTGTGTCCTTCCATAGCCTCCATCCTTGTAATTGCATTGCCAGGCAGCAGAGGCAAGAATCAGGCTCATTTGGCCCCTGTCTCTTCTAGTCAAATAGAGGGCTCCTTTTCAAACAAGTGACAAGCTGGCTGGTATCTAATACAGACTGCACATTTATATTACTGCTGCAATAAGACAGCTCCTGGCAAAGGAAACAAGATATTATTTCCTAGGCAAAATGCTGTGCTCTTTGTATCTATCTGGGGAGAAACCCATATGGACTAAATAAAAGGGAAATAGTGGAGGATAAAGGAAATTTGGAAGCCAAACAGAATGTGTGATTGATACACACCAGCAGAACATGCAGGCAGCTAAGACACCAAATGGGCTCGAGGTCTCTGAGGGGCTTACATTTCTTCCTACTTCTTCTGAGAGGGTTAGAACTATTCTAGAATGATCTTTTTTGTTATTTCCTTCACAAAATATTTTCATTCAGTGTGTTACAAAAAGAGAGAGAGACACACACATGCACCCAAAAGAGAAAAGAAAATGGAAACAAGTATTCTCCCTGTTTCTCTAGCTGTATTCAGCTTATTTGGTGACTAGGAAACATAGAGATAAGACATGGATAAATAAAGATTTTAAAACGATAGCTTTTCTTCACTGTCTGCAGGCTTTAACTATTTCCTTTGTCCTTTTTTTCTTCCTGGACTTTAAATATTTTGCTGTCACTTCTCTTCATACTACATATATCCCCTTGCCGACTTATCCACACATAAAAATTAAAGCACTGAGGCCTGTGCATTATTTAGGGCATGCCATTGCTCCCTGAAGACTTTTAAACCCAGGTCACATTGTTTCTATTTTCTCCCACCAGCTTTTCCATACATGAAAGAAGCAGCTCAATCTTGATATTAATTGGAAACTAATGGATATATTCAAGTTCGTTTACACTAATGTAAAGTAAAATATTTAAATGTGTTTTCTGAAGTATTAATATCAAATATGTTGATAAAAATTAAAACACTATCTATCTACACAAGAGTCTTTAAACTTTTCCATAAAGAAGGGCAGATAAAATTTATTTTTTTATATGGGCAATCTGGTCTCTATCACACCAGAGGACTTCAGTACTTAATTCTGTTGTGTAGTCCAAAAGGTGCCACAGACAATACATAAACAAATGATTGTGCCTGTGCTCCAACAAAACTTTATTACAAAAGTACTTAGAAGGATATTTTAAACTGATTGACAGTAATAACTAAACACCTCTATCTTTTTTTTTTAATATTTTTTTTTAGCTGTAGATGGACACAATGTCTTTATTTTATTGCTTTGTATGTGGTGCTGAGGTTCGAACCCAGGGCCTCACGCATGTGAGGCAAGCGCTCTACCGCTGAGCTACAATCCCAGCCCTAAACACCTCTATCTTTAGAAACTTCTATTCAACACTCTTCTTCTAACTGGCTAAAATCTTCATCTTCGTGATATCCTTCCAACTCCTCAAATTTCTTCATGGCTTTCCCCACCAAATTTTGCCTCTCTGTTCTATATTTCAAAATCTGGTATTATTAGCATATTCATTGTTCAAGCCAGTGACTTGAAAATTATCATGAACTAATCCTTCTCTTCCTTGTCTCTCTTCAACTTTTGCCACATTTGCTCTACATATATCCTGAAACTCCCTCCCACTTAATGTCATTACACCTGCTGCTTCAGTGCAGTAGAGTCTTTCCTTTCCTTTAGCCTCCCCTCATGGTTTTCCAAGTGTAAACTTTGTAAAGTGTAAATACGATCATGTTCTGTACCTGTGCAAGCCTTTTGGAGTTCCCTAAGCCTCAAACATTGACACTAAGCCAGGTTGCAGGACCTAATCTCAGAACTCTCTAATTAGAGACTCCAGAATAACACATAATTATTTCAAATGATAATCTCCCAGAAGGATGGCACTAATAAAAAATGGCACTAACATGAAATCTACATTCTTTGATGTGTTCCCAAACCTTCATGCTATAGCTCTGCTCTGTATCTTAATCTCCAGCTGTTTCCCCATCTCTGGCACATGAGAATACTGTTGGTGATCCACATATCTCACCAATCTCTTTCCTTCTTGGGACACACTGGCAACAAGTGTGTCATCATTCCAACAGAACATGTTTCCACTTCTTTGTTAGACGAATATGTCCAGGCTACTGGGACTGCTTTATCTACTCACATAAGTAGTTGAGAATTGTGTCCCCTCAGATCTATCCTTATCCAATAGATGCAGGAAGGAGAGAATAAATATACTTACCAGTCCTCTGATTAAGATAACCCTTAAAATGTGTGCAGAATTCCAAGAAGGACTCCAAGTTATTCACCAGGAGAATTTACTTGATGTGTGCTCTTGCTCAGCCTCTGTGATGATTAATTTCAGTGTGTCAACTTAGGCCATAATTCTCAGGTATTTACTCAACCATTCCTCTGGATATTGCTATGAAAGTATTTTTTTTAAATGAGATTAATATTTCGGTCAATGATTGAATAAATCCTGTTATCCTCCAAGAAGTGGTTGGGCCTCACCCAATCAGTTCTAAGTCTCAAGAGAAAAATGACTGAAACACTTTGAGGAAGAAGAAACTGTGCCAGCAGTCTGCCTTTCCCTTCTCTGGGTCTCCAACCTGTCAGTGTAAACTGAAGCTTTTGGATTTGTAGCCTCCAAAATCATATGAGCCAATTTCTCTAATTAGAAACAACAACAAATAAAATCTTTCTCCATGTAGATATAGATGATAAAGAAATGATTCTTTTGCTCTGGAAAACTCTACGAGAATCTCTCCTTTTATTCTTTGATACACATAACCTCACACATATCAATTTTTTAAAATCTAATTAATTTATTTACTTGTTATTTTTTGGTCAGGACAGAGGAACACTTCTGAAAACTCCCTGTTGTGTAGACTAGGAACCACAGACTTAGTGACAAAAGGGAAAAAAGCTAAAAATTCTGCAAGATCACTTTGATTTAAATGCCTACTCAGGCTCAGCATCTGGGTATTTTGTTCCTGGTCTATATGCAGATGCTTGCCAAATGCTCTCTGAAGCGTCTATGTCTCTCTGCACATCCTCTTCCCATCTCCCCTACTCCTTCCCTGCTCCACACCTACAAAAGATATTCTATTAATTATTTAAAGCCTATCTGATATATCTCAACCTCTGGAAAACATTTTCAGAATTCTCAAGTAGGTTTGGTTGCTTTCTTTCTCACTAGTCTCAGGGCTCCTTAAGGCAGAGAGATTTTTTGGAGTGCAATTTTTTATAATACACTCACCCAGCAAAGTACCTGATTCGCAATAGGCACTCAATGTCTTTGTCTTGAATACTTGGAAAATGAAGGCAGAGTTTTAGAGTTAAAAAAAAAACTAGAGTTTGGCACTATTTTGTCTCAAAAAGCAATATTATGTTTAAATATATATCTTTGAATAAGCACTTTAATAAGCAAATAGTTCCAAATAATTATAAGAGAGTATAGAGGAACATAATAACTGAAGGAATCCTAAACAGTTGTCCAAGTAGTTTTGAAACAAAAATAAAAAAACAAGTTTTATAAAGAGTAAAACCTCTTTTAAAACTATATAGAACTTTCAAAAGCGTAAGTGACTGCACTTTCAACAATAAAGGAAAACCACCTCCCTGACTAGCACCCTCCATCTTCCAGTATTTTTCTTTAAATAAGTGGGGACCTTTAGGAAGGACATTTGTCTTAGTCAGTTTTTCCTTGCCGTAACCAAAACACCTGACAAGGACAATGAGGAGGAGGAAAAGTTTATTTAGGCTCATGGTTTCAGAGGTTTAGTGCTTGGTTGGCTGACATTGCTCTGGGCCCAAAGTGAGGCAAAACATTATGGTAAAAGGGCATGTTGGAGGAAATCTGCACACTTCCTGGAGGCCGCGAAGCAGAGAGAGAGGAGAAAGGGCCTCACGAAAAATGAACCCTTCCAGAGCACTTCCCCTAGTGACCCATCTCCTCCAGCCACACCCCAGGGTCTACAGTTACCATCCAGTCAGTCCATTCAAACTAGAATGGACTGATTAGGTTACAGCTCTCACTATCCAATCATTTCACTTCTGAATATTCCTGCTTTAACACAGGAGCTCTCGGGAGACACCTCATATCTGCACCATTAGAACAACATTTTATAGTTCTTGGGAAAGATATTGCCAAGGAGAAAGATACATTGATGAAAAAAATAAACTTCACTTTAAAATTAGGTAGATATTAGGTATTTAAGCTAACAACTTAGAAATATGGAAATTTAGTTTGCCCATGTTTTCAGATATTTCATTACCTATATTATCAGATAAGCCACATTTTTGTTGTTTTTTGTTTACTGCTTTGCATGGGATATCTAGTATATGTACACATACACACATATGTATTTGTGTGTGTATATATATATATATACACATACATATGAATGTAAGGTTATGTGCTATATAATGTTTGTGTACATATTTACATATAAACTTAAGTTTTAAGTTCACTGATAAGCTTATGGAGTCTAAAGAATTTTAACAATATATCATTAAATCTTGGCTTCAGAAAGATGGGGTAGTAATACAGTCTAATTGATATGATTATTAAAAAATTTTAAATATAACATACGTTGGTATATAAATTCTTCATCAATGCTACTTATTTATAAAAATATATTTTATAAAATTAACTTAATTCATTTATAATATCATGTGACTATCAATTTTATGTATAATCAGTTGATATCTTGGGAATTCTTCTGAGTTTATATGGTGTTGCTGATATTCCTATTATACACAGCAGTATTTTTAAATGATCAATAATCAACAGACCTTCTCATCATGTAATCATATGAATCACTTTCTTGAATCTGCTTCTCCAAGAAAAGAAGGCATTTTCCAAATATCATACTTATTAATAAATTATGGTTGATCTAAAAGTTCTCAGATCCATTTTCTATCCATCTTTGAAAGTATAACTTGGGGTATAAACTGATGAGTAATTCACTCTACTTCGTATATTTAAGTCCATTAATGGGCTCAGTCCTTTAAATTCTTAAAACTACAGGAGTTTCCAAAGAGTTTGCTGTACCGCATACATATCACTTCTCTATTAACATAGAAAAACCTGTTTCTCTGGTAGCTGAAAACAGTAATAGCAACTACCTGAGTGGTTAATCATTACAAGATAGGATCAAAATTGAAGGCCACAGAAAAAAGGTGCATTATTTGCTCAAGGCTAGAGAGTGTTTTAGTATCCTTTAGAGTTTTGCAATACAAATTTATATCTGGGACATTAATTTTGGTTCAAGGTTATTAACAAAGTAAATTGCTACCGTAGTGTACACAGAATAAAAAGATGAGGCTGGAGGTGCAAAGCTCTATTATTATAAATAAATCAGCTAAAACATGTGGAGCCATTACATAAATGGGGATTACATGACGATTGCACAGTTTGTAAAAAAGTACATATTTTGTCATAATATAGGTTAACGACAACAAATTTCTACTACATAAATTTCTTAATAGTTTAACGTTATTTATGGGGTTAAAGGAACTTTCTATTGCCAAAATACAGTAAGTAAAAAATTTCGCTCTTAGAAATGCTTCAGGACTTGGAATAGGAAAGGATACCCTAGGTCCCCAAAACACAGGAAACAAAAATACACAAATGGCATCACATCAAACTAAAAAGCTTCTGCACAGCAAAGCAAAGAGCACAGTGAAGAGACAACCTACAGAGTGAGAGAAAAATCTTTGCAAACTATACTCTGACAATGGATTAGTTATGGTTTAGATATGAGGTGTCCTCTGAACTCATAGATTGTAAGAACTCTAACCTAATCAGAGGATTAGTCCATTTCATGGATAATTTGATAGGACTACTGTAATGAGTGATAACTGTAGGCAGGTAGAGAAATGGGGGCATGCCTTAGGGATTAACATTTTGTTCTTGGCGTCTCTCTCTCTCTTCTCCATGTCCTAGCTGCCATGAGCTGAGCCTCTTTCCTCCACCATGCCACCCTTCTGCCATGATGCTCTGCCTTACCTCACGCCCAAAGCATGCAGTCAGAATGATTGAAATCATTAGCCCAAAATAAACTTTTTCTCCTCTAGGTTGTCTTGTAAGTTATTTTGGACATAGCAGTGAAAAGTTGACTGAACCAGGGCTAATAACCAGAATTAATAAGAAATTTCCAAAACTCAATAGCCAAAAAAAAAAATCTGATTTAAAAGATGGGAAAAATGAGCAATAAATCTCATTAGACATTTCCCAAAAGAAGGTATCATGCACTTCTAATAGTACTGTTTAAATGGACCACAATCAAATGAAGGACACTATATATTATCCAGCTTTTAATAAATAATGTATTTTATGCCATTAAGATAAATGAAAATGTAATGCTATTCTATCTCTACTGTCTGTAATACAAAATATTAAGTGTATAAATAAGCTTAAATAAATATATTACTAATTAAAATAACATGAAGTTATTATAATCATTAAATAACATTAATAATTTTGATGTTCATAAACTTACCTTATGCATAATCTAGGGCAAGAATTGAAATAATGAAAATAATTTTTCTAATAGTTTTTCTTTTGATGTTTGGGATCAAACCCAGGGCCTTGCTCATGCTAGGCAAATGCTCTACCATTTGCCTATTATGATTATTATCATACCAATGATATCTTTATTTTATAGTTACCAGTGATCTCTGATTTACATATTCTCTGATTTACATATTTACATGTTGGTATGATAATAACCTACCATTTGAGCTATTCTTCTAGACTCCACCAATGTTTTAAAAGGAAAAAATATTGTCAAGCCAAAGTTAACACTTACAAAGCAGAAGAATCCTTCATCTAATCACACCTTACCATTAGAGGGAGGCACTTTGACTCCTAGATCACTAAAACATTCTCAGTGACCTTGAAGTCACGTATTAATGTTATATATTGGAAATAAAATTAAATTATTTAAATGACAACATGTTGTATGTTAGGAAGTCTTTGTAAACGATTCTTTTGCTTTATTTTTTAACTGTAATGAAACAAATGTACACTAGTAATAATGACCAACAACATCCAAAAAAACACAGGGGCTTCCAAATCATAAGGATAATTTGGATTATAGGAAAGGAACACACCAATGACTCAATATAGGAATTTCATGTGAGAACTGAGAATTAAACAGAATGGAAAAGGAACTAATACCTAGGAATAATTCATTCTCTGATGCCTCCTCTAATAGACAATTTAAAAGACCATATGGTATCACTGAAATGATACTAGGAAGAAAGTTGGATAATCCTTAGTTAACATGTAAGAAATTTATAGTGCAGAAAAAGTAATGATAATTATTTTTAAAGCCCAGTATCATACAGCAAGTAAGGGTAATTCTCAGCATCCTGGCATCAATAGAGGGAGTTTTTTCACCTCAATCCAAAATCACTGATGGAAGACTCAGCTGTAATGAAACTCAGTGCCTGCTCATGGTCTTAGCTGTATGTACAGGACACACATGTGCAGATGAAAGAAGAGTATTCCAGAAGACTAAAAAGGAAAGTGCTTACATCTTGATGCAACAGCACATCTGCAGTTTTGAGGAATAAGGAGCCCACCAGTGTACTGAGTAAAGGAATGAGGGAGAAAGTACAGGGTTATAGAACCAAAGCAAGAATGGAGATTCAAGAACCAAGCTCAGGGGCTGGGATTGTAGCTCAATGGTGGGGTGCTTGCCTTGCATGCGTGAGGCACTGGGTTCGATCCTCAGCACCACATTAAAAAAATAAATATAAAAAAAAAAAAAAGAACCAAGCTCAAAGGCATTCTTATATTTAGAGGTCAGAGAAGAGAGAAAAATTGACGGCCAGCAAATTAATAGGGATAGCAGCCAATTAAGGTATCAGAGAAGCCAAAAGAAGAAAGTGCCTCAAGGAAAAACAGCTGCTAGCTCAGATAAGATAAACATTGAGAAATACCATTGGATTATGTAAATCAGAGATCACTGGTGACTATAAAATAAAGATATTGTTAGTGTGATAAAGACACAACCAGATAAATTGGGTTCAAGAGAAAAGAAAAAAAAGTGAAAAGGAAAGAAGGGGGAAGGAAGAGAGGGTCAGGGGGAAAGAGGGAAGAAACAATTGAACAGAATTCAATTTAACAGAGGCAAATATCTATAAGCCAGCATAAACTTTTAATGTTTTTATAAAACTCCTCCATGGGGCAGAGCTTCAGAAAGTATCTACTAGTGTACTGGAAATAATTGCGTTTTCCCTGGAGATTTTTGAGGTCAAGTCAGAGGCCCCAAGAGTAGGTTTTTTCCATATTAAATACATATATCTTCTCAAAATATTTCTCAAAAGGCAAATGCAGGTGACCAGGAGAAAATCTCTGAGAAAAAGTTAGAAAAAGTCAAGAGAGCTATTTTTGAAACTAATCATCAAGAAAAGGTATAAACAGATTTTTCATACACTGAAATTTATAATAAATCCAAAATTGATTAAATAATGTAACTAATACACAGTGGTGAAGGGCAGAATCCTGATTGAACAATAGAATAGCAAGGAAATGAGGCAGACTAAGATATATAAAAGAACTTGAAAATAATATTTATCAATGTTTAAGTCTGTTTTGTGCTGCTATGATATAACACATAGATGGGGTAACTTATTTTGAACAGAAATTCATTCGTTCACAGTTCTGGAAACTACTAATTTCCAGGTCAGGATGATAAAGCATGTGGCAAGGCCCTCTCACTGTGTGATAGGGCCCCAATCCCCTTCATGAGTGAGGAGCCTTCACAGTCTAAACACCTCTAAAATGTCTCCCACCTTAGTGCTGTGACAAATGACAATTTTCAACATGAGCTTTGAAGGGGACAAATTTGAACCATAGCAATTTAGAAATTACTTTTTATGAAAAAGGGTTTATTTAGAGAATAGGATAGATATTTGGTAGTCCAATAAAATCTCTTTTATAACATTAGTGATTTTGAAACAATAGGCACTCACGGAAGACTTTTAAAAGTGCTTATTCCAAATTTGTGCTAGGGGTCTATCTCAGGGGTAGAGTCCTTGTGTTGCTTACGTAACATTGTACACACAAAAAGTGTTTAAAAATTCATGTTTTTCTCTCATTGATGAAGATAATATTGGAAGATTTTCCTGAGAGATATTTCTCTATTTCTGTATCAAAACACAATACCTTAAGTTAAAGATCAGATTCCATATCCAATTGATTTGTTTATTCATTATTTCTATACATTACAAAATTCTTACAATTGTGGGTTTGAGAGGAAAATATCAATTTTGTGTGTGTGTGTGGTGGCAAGGCATTGATATGTCTGGACCAAATTTGAACACCACGTTTGTAAAAATATCTCTTGTTGAAGAGTTCTTTTAGTGTACAAAAAGAGTCTAAGTCAACAATTGTTGGGCATATTTTGGAACTATAATGTCAACATGTATCATATTCAAAAGCTGAAAATTCAAATGTTTCAAATCGAGAGACAGTGACAAATAATTCTAAATCAACTAGTTGGGTACATTTGACTGAAGAGTATTACTTTAAGAAATGTGCCAAATATATCTTAATGTATTTTTTTTTGAGTAGTGAATAATATGGTCAAGAACTATGAAGGAATGAAAATATTAATGGAAAACTTTTGTTTTTAATCAGTTGGTATCATAAAGTCTCCCCACAGTCACTCCTAAAACAATAGTTTAAAAAGCCTTAAACAAATCAAACTATTCAAGAGAGTGAATATATTCTTAAGATATACTAATAGTGAGTATGTCACCTCTTAGAAATGGTCTCTTCTGGGCTAGAGTTGGAACTCAGTGGTAGAATGTGTGCTTAGTATGAAAAGGGCCCTGAGTTCAGTCTCCAGAAGTGCAAAAAAGAGAAAGAAAAAAATCTTTTTTCTTCAAAAAGTATAAGGCAAAACTCTCCTTCCAAAATGACAGCTGCATTATATTGAATCTCTCCACACATCCTTCATGAAAGTGTACAAGGAATAAATAAAACTACCCATGAACAATACCTATAATATTCACAGAAGACAGAAATCTTCCAACCCCTAAGTACATGTAAATGCAAAAATAAATATTCAATCCAACAAGCCATTGCCTGGGTTAAAAGTTAGGAAAATTACACAGCAAAGATGAGGAGGCAGTGGGTACAAGTAGACAGAGAACACAAATAAAACCATCAACAGAAAGAGAAAGTTCAACCCTAAGGAGGGAAATAGTGAAAAAAATAAGAGATTTGTCAGACAAAATGAACCAAACCAATAACAGGCATTCTATAGACTGGAAAGTCACTTTTCAATAAATGAGAAATATTTAATGCTACTAGTGTTACAAGCAAAGGAAAAAGAAAAAAAGAGAAAAGGAAAACTGATATTAAGTTGTATTCTCAAAGAATGGGTATTACATATGCCTGAGAGAAAAAACAAATTTTCTGCATTTAAAAATAGTCAACTTTACAAGCAATCTAAGAAATACAAGTGTATTAAGATATTATATTTTTACTTATTAAAATGCTAAAGTTTGGTCTGGGGTTGTGGCTCAGTGGTAGAGCGCTTGCCTCGCATACGTGAGGAACTGGGTTTGATCCTCAGCACCACATACAAAATACATAAATAAATAAAATAAAGGTTTAAAAAAATCTTTAAAAAAATGCTAAGTTTAAGGATATAGTACTTAATATTATCAATGGTGGATTTATAAATATTACCTTAAACTATAATGTAGCATATATTAAATGACTTTTAAATATTCTTTATTTGGAACTGACTATATTCTAGAAATATATTCTAGGAGATATATATATATGTATATATATATATATTTCTGCAGGGAAAAATTTAGAGATTATTCAAAGATATCTGTTGGAGTTATTTAATATAATGATGGAATATAGAAAAAGTGATATAAGAAGGCAATTGTTAAATTTCAGTGATAAAAATTTATATACAGATTTAAATGATGGTTTAAAGATTTTTTACTTGTATTAGTAAATGATAAAAATGTGCCTAGGAACACACAGTGTATAAACTGTAGCAATTTACTAATATTCCCTTATTGTTTTGTTCCACTTGGGAAAAAATTAACTTTTGGTTTATCAAACCTATTAGGAAACAATGAGGTACTTTATGGGGAGTCAGATAACAATTTGACTGCACAGCTACCTAAAAGCACATTTTCATACAGCTCTTTTTGTTTCAGTCTTTCAAATTCTATTGCACTATGATGAAAATAAATGGTTTTTTGAAATGACTGTAGATGAGTTTTTAATAAATGTGAGAAATTAGATACAATGGATGTACAAATTTCACACTTTTTAAATTAGGAGTTGTCTGGATTAAGGTTAATTCTTCATAGCTTTGATATTGTAAAAGATTTCAAGAATTTGCCCAAAAAGGCCAAGATTGAAATAATGAGAATGTAACTATTCTCTAAGATTAAAACAGTAAGGCATTTTATTAATACCTTTACCAAGGCATTACATTACTAAGGTATTTAAGGAAAACTTATTTAACAATACATGGTTTAAAAGAGACTCTTCTTTACAACTGACATTAGAATAATAATTATAATAATTATTTAGTCACTTAAGATAATTTTCAAATGCTAGATTGGATTGTGTCATGATAGACACTGCGTGATTTGATGCCATGGTAAACTTGCTCCTTGCCATTGCATAAGAAGTATCATTTCATAATGAAACTAGGTGGGAACCTTTGTAATTCACATTCAGCAACATGAGTTGAAAATCCAACTGACATTATGCTGGATTGAATCCACATAGCACTGCACCACAAATGGCAACTTCACAAGGTCTCCTACAGTGACCATGAAAATATTTCAGGGGTCATGTTTATCTCCCCACACCACAGCTTCTGTTTGTGGAAATTCATTGTACATTGCTATAGTTAAAACCCCATTACAAAATGGGGTTCAGACAACAGCATATTATATAAGGGAAAAGGAAAATATTTTATATTTTTTCAAAGAAAAACTACCATCCAAACATAAATATTCAAGAAAGAAGTTACCAGAGTCAAAGTGACGGCACTAGTCATTTTACTTAAAAAGTTAAGAATGTGCAGTGACAAAAAACCTATTCAAAATATACTTTAAATCTTCCTTCTGTTTGTTAGGTCGGTCCAGGGTCCAGGATGTCCAATTAGGGGGACCCGGTCAGGGCAGCTGCAGAACGGAGCGGCCAGCCAGACACTGACGTCACCAGTAGACGCGCCTCCTCTCAATCTGCGAGTTTTTCCTGACCTATCCAGGAAGGACTCTGGCCTTCTCTTCCTGCCCCCAAGCCCTCCCCTTCCTGACTGGGCCTTTTGAAATTGTCTCTACGCCTGAACTACAGCATCACTCTCCTGGACACACTCTGATCGACGGGAGAGTTCAGCCCCAGAGCGTGTATTTCCAATAAAGCCTCGCCCAGAGGTTTATTTCGCCTCATTTTGGGTCACCTAGTTTTTACACTGTTCACTTACAGTGTCTCCCTGATGAAGCTGAAGGAATTAAGTTATTCAACAATTGTTTGTATAAAACATAGGGCGCATGGGGATGTTATGATCTTTACTAAGATAATAAATAATGTCAACTTGAAATAGATGTGAAATTAATTACAAAATGATCATACATGCTTACCATGGTGTGCTTTTGCCTATGCATAACCGTTGCCTATTTTGTTGTTGCTTATGAAATGAGAATGTATCAGACCTCTGGTCTTTGATCTTTTATTATACAGGTTGGGTTTAAATTTACACTGCATTTTTGATATATTATATAAAAGTAAAATGGTGAAATTTTCTCATTCAATAGAAAGGAAGAAGGCCATCTCTTCCCTTCCTTAACAGTATGCCTTGAAAATCCAAAAGGCCTGATAAGAAGCATAAATTATTGATCTTACAATCTCACAGTTAAGGATATTATGACCATTGGAACTATGAAAACATACCTCCAAAAATGAACTCAGAATCTCTTATGAGGTGCACAAGATTCTATAAGGCACGCCCATCTGTCTTTAGAAATAAGCTTTGTTTGCTTCTTGTACTTTTGCTATATAAATTTGCATAAAATTCTGTTCAAACTTCTCATTTTCAAGAATACTACCCATGTGCGTGTATTCTGGTCAATGATGGATTATGTTTTCTTTCTCTTACATACTGATTTCAAACAGGCATTGAGTCCTTGGGATTTTTTTTTTTTTCTTTTTTTTTGGTACTAGAGATTGAACCCAGGGGCACTCGACCACTGAGCTACATTCCCAGCCCTATTTTGTGTTTTATGTAGAGACAGGGTCCCACTGAGTTGCTTAGTGCCTCGCCATTGCTGAGGCTGGCTTTGAACTCGCAATTCTCCTGTCTCAGCCTCCCTAAGTGCTGAGAGTACAGGCTTGAGCCACCGTGACGGGCTGAGTCCTTGGGATTTTTAATGGACTCAGCAATTATTGGCAGAAATTTTTTTTTTATTTTGCATTTCTATTCAAGATATATTGTATGTGTGATAAAACTTTTATAATAACTCTCAAGCAAAAAAAGGTAGCCTTATGAATTATTAAACAAATATTAGCAAAATAACTGTATAATTTAATCAAAATAAGAATAAGAAAATATTTTATTGATACTAAGCAGTAACAAAAGCAGATATAAGCAAGACTTCTATTGTTTTTTTCATATTTTAATCATTATTTATGTTACAGATTCAAATGTTTAACTCTTAGGATGTTAGGGAGAAATATGAGAATAAGTTTGTATTATCCATATCAATTGATGAGTCATTTCTCAGCTAGATGGAAGGGATGTGACAGAAGTCAAATTTTTCTCTTTGCTATGAGGATTCCCTAAATATCAAAGTAAGTAGAAATAGTTACATGATATGTGCATAGAAGAAAATAACATACTTCAGTGAAAAACTGCATTGTTTAAAACACACCTTTCTGATATACTGATTCTGATTCTATGGGAGCTCTCAGCCTTTCATTGCCTTTTAGCTATTTTACAATTTGGTAAGTTGTGAAAAAACAATAGCAATGAAAAATAAGCCTACTCTCAAACTAGGGAAATAAATTATGTTAGGAAAAGGTTTGATTGATTTCCCTCTTTCATTGTAGAAGAAGCCAGTTTTGCATCATTTGCTCATTTATTTCCATATTTTTTTAGATTTATAAATGTGTCTGTTCATTTGATTTTTCTTTGACCCAGTTGGAACATCTGCCTGGTTTACTTATTATTAATGCCTTAAATGAAATTTACCACATTTATCTAATATCTGCACAAGAGTGATTTTACCATGCTAAAATTATCTTTTATTACTAATAAGAAAGGAGGAAAGAAAAATAAATAAAAAGAGGTGGGTGGATGTTTGCATGGTTACGAAAATAGCTTATTAACCTTCTAGAAAATTAATATCCAAAAAGTTAGTTACACACACATATAGACTTGAGTTGTAGTTCTTACTGTTGTTATTATTCATTGGCACCTCTCCTTTACTAATATGCATCTTTTGAACACTAAACAATACTCATATTTGATGTTGAACACAATAGAGAGGCAGAGAAAGGAAGAAAAAATAAACACATTCAATAGAATAGCACATTAGCCTGTCTCCTTTATTCTTACCTCTCTTATCGGGCTTTCATGGTTCCATATTTCTCTGACTCCCATCATGATTCTTACTTGATAACAGCAACTTGGACTAAAGATATAGAAAAAAAGGAGATATCATATGAATATTTGTTTATTTGTAATAGAATCTTCACTTTTTGCTCTGCTTTACTAAATAAATTTATAACATTTGATGTTTTTCTTTCTTTTTTTAAATGAGAAGGATAAACTTTGTTTTATTTTTTCAAGTTTTATAATTGACAAACAATATTATATATATTTAAGGGGTACAATGAGATGATTTAGTAGAGTATGTACTGTGGAATAATGACCACAATCAAGTTAGCTAACACATCCATCATCTCACAAGCTATGGTGGAACAGTTATGGTGAGAACATTTAAGACTGAAATTGAGACAGGTACAGTGGCACAAGCCTGTAATCCCTGCACTTTGGGAGGCTGAGACAGGAGGATCACAAGTTCAAAGCCAGCCTCAGCAATGGCAAGGCACTAAGCAACTCAGTGAGACCCTGTCTCTCTACATAAAACACAAAATAGGGCTGGGGATGTGGCTCAGTGGTCGAGTGCCCCTGAGTTCAATCTCCAATGACAAGGGGAAAAAAAAGGCTGAAATTGTTTTAACAGTAAAATGTTAGAAAAGAGAAAGTGAAACGGACTCGTTTTTTGAAATATTCCATTGATTTCTATGCCTGTCTATTTAAATATGTTTAATCACTCAGGACAGCCCTCATTGGCATTGTAATCCATGCAGATCATCGTTCCATATGCCCCTTAATCCCTACTGAATTTAGATCCATTTATATAAACTCATACATGAACAGTACTCCATGGATTTTAGCTATACCAGCTAGGTCTGCTCTCACTAAATTATTTTAGAGGTTCTGTTTCTATATGAATAGCTCAGGAAGAAAATTACTTCATGTCTACCATACATTAATTTGAATTTTTTTAATATAAGATTTTTCCGTATGGAGGAATCCCCCACAGAAATATCATAGGCCCACTACTCAACCACCAGAATAGCTAAAATTAAAAATACTAACAATCCCAAATGTTGTTAAGGATGAAAAAAGCAACTATAATTCTCATGTATTGATAATGGATGTGTAGAATAGTTGAGCCACATGGAAAAAGGATTCTAGAATTTCCTTATAAAATTAAGTACATACTTACCCTCTGACTTCTGACCCTTTAATTCTGCAATTCTAGACCTATGCATTTACACAAGAGAGCACCAACAACAATAACAAAAATCCTGTGTAAATGTATAAGAATATATAAACTTAGGGGAATATATATACACACACTCACATATATGTATAGATGGACAAAATGACTTGTATAAGAATAGCAGCTTTAATCATAAGAAACAGTAGCTTTAATCATAAAAAACAAAAATGAGAAAATGTTCAGACATTTATCAAAAAAGGGAATTAATAGATATTCACATAAATAAACTACAAGTATATGCAATAACAAGGATTGAAATGTCAAAAGTCATTATTCTGAATAACATAAATGTTCACAGAAAATCATTACATGATGCCATTTACATGTCTCAAGAATAGTAAAAACCATTCTCCGGTGAGAATAATAAAAATAGTGGATGCTGGGTAGTGGGGACTAAGGGCACGATGGAACTTTCTGGAGTGACTGAAATTTCTACATCTTGATATAATTTGGAGTTACAAAAAGTTTCCATTTTTTAAAATACTCATTGGCTATCACTCTTAAGTTTCATATGTTTTACTGTATACACATTCTATCTAAATACAATTTTAATCACATTGACCTCTAATGATGTTCATGAGGATGCATTCAACAATAAGGTATACAGATGTGTGCCATTTACTTCAAATTCATAAAACAAGATAGATTTATTTACAGGAAAAATATGGATGTGTAATATGTAAGAATAAATCTAAGTGATGTGTATTTGAGTGTTTACTGTTCAATTCTTTTAACATTTTTCATATCCTTAAACATTTCATAATAAAAAATATAGTAATATAGATATTTCTAAAATACAGAGAATCTTAAAATCAGTTGTAACTATCATTATTTTGATTATTTGTTGGGTAGACAATCAAGGCAAGATTTTGGTATAAAGCAAAAGAAGCATTTGTGTTAATTTTGTCCCCTAGTTTCCTTTACCTTTCTCAATAGCTGGGCAACTAAGTATGGCTATACTACTCAGTTTAGACTAATGAAATGGGAATTGAAATACAAAGTGTCACTTTGAAACACCAATGAAATGTACTCATTCCTCTAGCTTCTTGGTCTCATTTCTTTAAGCTGGAATGCAGATGTCCCAGTGACCCACTTTCAACCATGCAGACTCACACAGGAACACAGACAAGAGACTCGCAGACAATGGCCTAAAATCTAAAGACCTGGTGCCTGTTTTACAAAGCAAGTGTTACAGAAACACAGAACCATTCTTTTATGTATTGTCAATAACTACTTTCACACTACAATGGCAGGATTACATAGTTGAATCAGAAATAGCAAAGTCCTGAAGCCTAAAAGAGTTCCTATTAAGTCTTTCACTTTAAAAAAAAAAAAATTGACTCTCATTCTTTATTCTAAAGAAAGTAGATGGGTAAATCCACTGTCCCTGAATGGTCCTTGGGAAACACTGTGGCACCAGGTGAGTCTGATAAGACTATTTTTAAAGAAAATAATAAACTTTGGTCTATTTAGCTGCTGTTATTTGCTTATTTGTTCTTTTGTTGCTATTACTACTCTTCTTTGTTGTTATTTTGTGTTCTTTTTATGTAAAATCATTATTTTAATAGGTGCAGCTAATATTTTTACAGGTTTTTAAATTGACTTACAGTATTTTATTGTTTCAGTGTTATTTGTCCTGTTCTCAGTACATAAACTAATTTTATGATCTTTTTATTAAAACATAGAAGAGCAATTTCTTGCTCCCAGAAAGTACAATTTCCTAATATTCAGCATTTTGAAGCTGAAGAAAATACCTGATTATCCAGATCATTTTCCTCATTGAATACACCTCATTGGCTTTTGGCTTTTCAAGAAACAACATTGGATCTCTTTCCCATGATCCTAGAAGAAATTCTTTCCTATTCTATTTTTAAAATAGTCTTCATCAGTGATCATAAATGCCAATGCCTGTGTGTTCTAAGGGGGTCTAGTAATGTCTCTTACAAGATTCTCAGAATGCATTTTTAGCCTCCTCTTTTACACAAGAACCATGACACTAGTTCTGCCTAGAGAAAATCTGTTTCTTCTGCTGAAAGTTTGTTTTAACAGATATAAACACTGCTATAAGTAGAGACAAGATGTCCTACCAGAGAAATCCCTCAAATTAGAATCTATACATTTGTAATTGAAGAATAGACCCAGCATTTATGCCAGGGACTTCCTCACCTCACTCTTCTCTGGCTTCAGATCTCAGTGTGCATAAGAAGAAATCAAGTTCCCACATGACTTCCAAGAAGGCTTCCAGCTTTAAAATCTCCAGCACATAGAATCACCAAGTAAAGATCAGTAGATAAAGGCCATATATAATCATTTACTCTCATACCTTTTTATGTTATGGCATTTTAATCTATGTGTTTTACACAGTTTCTTATGATAAAACTTGCCCAATATATTTAGAAGCCTAAGAACTATTCTGTGTTTTCCACCATGTTTAATTCATCCTCCTATCCTCATCTTTTTCTTTCTATACCAATCAGTAGTGAGAGGAGCATCATAAGACCTCAAAAAATATGCATTCTGATCTTGTACTCTAAACTATTATCAACACATCAACATGCATCCTTTAAAAATATAAAATTAGATCATATCCTTTTTCCTCTTAAATTTTCCACAAATATTCCACTTAGAATAAAATCTAGTATGCTTACTAGATAACTCTAGTGTAGTCTACAAGGCCATAGAAAATTTGTCCCTGACTGGTACTATTCCCCCAACTCTCATTCATGCTGCTTCATTCCAATCTTCTTTGCACATTGGTTGGTTGCATTGCTGCTTCAGAACAAGTTGTCCCCCAGAAATTCACATGGCTATCTTCTCTACTTCCTTTAAAGCTTTGATTAATCTTCACCTATCCTTAACAACTTATATTAAATTTTAACTTCTCTCTGACACCCATGCCACATTCCCAGTTACTTATTGTTTCCTCCATACCAGTCTTTACTATATAAACAATAGTGCACATATTTTTGTGCAGTTTATTTATTCATCTCTCTCCACTTGCTTCACAAAAGCAAAATATTTTGTCACTTTTAGTTTAATATCTCTCTCAAGCACTTCAGAGTGTATTATGATTTGAATCTGGAATGCCCTCCAAAGGCTCATATGTTGATGGCTTGATCCTCAATACAACAATGTTTGAAGGTAGGGCTTTTGGAAAGTGATTGGATCATGAGGGTACTAATCCCTTCAATGGATTTACCCATCAATGAATTCATGGTTGAATGTACTATTGCTACTATTGCGAGGTGATGGGAACTGGAAGTTGGGACCTGGTGGAAGTTAGCAAGTTCGTGAGAGCATGCTCTTGGGGACTAAATCTTCTAAATCTTATCCAGGTTCTTTCTGTTTCTCTGTTTCTCTCTCTCTCTCTCTCTCTCTCTCTCTGTGTGTGTGTGTGTGTGTGTGTGTGTGTGTCTCCCCCTTTCCCTCTCCCTCTCCCTCCATCCTTCCTGGCTGCCAGGAGGTGAGCAGGTTTTTGTTGTTGTTGTTTTGTTTTTTGGTACCAGGGATTGACCTCAGGGATACTCAACCACTGAGCCACATCCCCAGCCCTATTTTGTGTTTTTATGTAGAGACAGGGTCTCACTGAGTTGCTTAGCACCTTGCTGTTGCTGAGGCTAGCTTTGAACTTATGATTCTCCTATCTCAGCCTTCCAAAGTGCTGGGATTACAGGTGAGCAGTTTTGGTCCTTCACACACTCCTGCCATGATGTTCTGTTGTGCTAAAGACCCAGAAACAATGGAACCCGCCAACTATGAACTGAAACTGCTGAAATCATGAGCAAAATTTTAATCCTCCCTCTTCTAAATTGATTTTCTCAGGTATTTTGTCATAGCTATGACAATCTGACTAACACAAAGCACCTGGAAAAAAATAAATGCTCAATAATATTTACCAAATAAATTAAAAGCATGAAAAATATTATTAAATCAATGTTTCTTTTCTCATTTCTTCCTTTACTATGTTCAAAATATATTCTTTAACCATGTCCTGTTACTACAGCCATAAATGATAGCACTAAAACAATATTCATCAGAAGCAATTTCATCATTTTTGAAAAGTATTCCTAAATCATCAGCATAAATGATATAAGCAGCTTATTCAACAAAAGAATCCCCAAAAGTTATATATACCATTCTTTTGTGTAATAAACCCTGTTCAATACCAAAGACAATAAAAGGACATGTTTCTGCCCTCAAAATTTCTAAACTCCCAAATAAAACAAATAAGTCTACAAATATTATTAAAGAAGAACTAAAGAAGGAATGAAGCCAAGAGAAATTTTGGGTGTAGTTCTACTAAGCCTTCAGACTCTGAAGGGAACACTGATACTATGAATTGCACCTCTTCTAAAATCCATAGGCATTAAGTTGTACAGAGGTAAGACAGTATGGGAGTAGAAGTGAAGAGTCGATGGAGGGATGTTAGGAGTCCTAATACCCCAGTGCAGTGCTCCACAATTTTTGTATTTGTAAGCTTAACCCTTATTTAGAACTGGAAGCTTCCCTCTATTACAAGAAACAGTTACCTCCATCGTGTTATACAGTTGCTGATAGCGTACATTCCCTTTGCTTTCTACACTGGGCATTTAACATGCATCTCTAGATGCTTCCCACGTTTGCCATTTTCACTTTAAATGGCATTTATGAAGGTCCTGCTATTGCTTTATAAATCCTTATTTTCACATTAGTCTTTGTTTCCCCAAAACATTTACAGTTAACCGTCTAAAAGCTTTTATCATAGGAAAACTCTTTCACTGAATGATTCCAAGGGTTTAGAGCCATTAATCCACTATTATTTTTTAAAGTATTTGTGCTGCTTACTGTTGTAATGTGTGCTGTTATGACTTCCAGATTATGTTAATATAGAAACTCTCCAAAGCTTCACACTCACCAAGCACACCATTGTTCAACCGCCACAACCTACGCATTTACTCATAGCAATAAATTCAATCATATTACTTCAGTTATGGCAGATTTACACTCAATTGCTATCAGTCAGTACATTGACTTTAAAATTTGGCTCAGAGTTTTTCATTACCTCTGTGGAACTTCCCTTTCATTCCTATCAGGATTGGCCTCCATTTATACATACCCTCAGTCCTTACTTTCTAATAATAAATCTCAAATTCATCAACCCCCTTGTCAGGTCTCTCATCCATGGGCAACAGTGCATTCACCTGTTATGCCCCCAAGCTGTGGAATTCCCTGAACTGAACACTCCTCTCCAAATCCCCTGAGCTTTATAAATCCCTTTTTGAGTCTCACTTATTAAAATTTGCTTTTAATATTTGATCTGCCACTGACACATGCTGTAGGCTTGGCTGTTATGAAAAAAAAGAAGAAGAAGAAAAAGGAAAGTATTTTTATTTTCTCACCATTTGTGAAAAGGACTGAAATTTCCTCTTCTGTGTGGGCATTTTATGTTTTTCATCATTCTTTCCTTTCTTTCTCTTTCAGTAGGAGCAGAATAATTACCCAATACACTCTGGTCACTAACCAAGGTTTAGCGTTAAAGATTTTGTGTGTTATGGGATTATAAATAAACTGGTCACAATATCATTAATTACTTTGCAGTCTGGAGATTGGTATAGATTTTTTGGGGAGACAACATGGATTTAGGGGAAAAACAGCTTGTTTCTCACAGCCACTCTGCTTCTTTGCCTGTCCTATATAGCAGCTTTCTCGTCTATTTTTATTTTAATTAATAAATATTCTGACAACTCCACTCATTCATCAGAAGAAAACAGGAAAATACATTTAGTGGCACTGAAGGACATACTATTTTTGTACTGTTATAGCAATAAAAGCAATAACATCAAACTCTCGGATGTTGATAGTCTTGTTCCAAAGTATTCAGCTCCCAGGATTTGCCATTATTAATAATATCATTTTCCATTCTCCTGGACACATAGTCCAGTGCTGTGCACACAGTAGGCATTTCATAAATGTTTTTAAAACATTAAATCAATTACCTTTGATTAAGTTCTTTAATTTTTATTTCCATTCCCCTTTGAAAGGATCTGTTTTGTTTTGTTTTGTTTTTTTTCCTACTCATTAGCGTATATGGTTTTTCAGTCATTCTCCTCTCTCCTACAGCTGTTGATCAGCCTATTGATTAGGGCCCAGAAGGGTAGCTGACAGCCTGGAAAGGGCATTATATTCCAATACAATTTCCTCTTAAGTGCTTAATGTTCTTTAAACCCCTCATTCAATTAGATGGCAGAAGCTATTACACACAAGTGCCCCACCACAGAAAATTATAAGCTCATATCCAAGAGATACAGAGAAAGGAAGGCAAAGAGCCAGTTAATAGGACATTGTCTGTATGTTTGGTAAATCCTGTGGAGTTTGGGGCTCAGGGTTAATATCAGAGTGCCAGGCTATGGAATTTAAACAGCAGGTAGATTTCAAAGGCACGGAATATGAGAGAGAACAGAGTACAGATAGATATATTATTCTGTTATTTGAAATGGCTACTGTGTGAAATTCAGCATTTCCTCTGAAACATTTTGAGGATGATTTAGGCCATTGAAAATAATGGCAAAGTTAAAACTTTTTAAAGGTTAAGGTAACATTACTGAACTAGGTGACCTGATTGAATATCACTAACAGGTGAAGTTTTGAGAGGTCTGACGTATTTATGAGTATTAAGAAAAAGAAATCATTTTTTTTCTTTGTGGGAAGGAAGATAAATTTAACCTTATGACATATAAAACTTAACTGTGAAGATTATCAGCTATTATTGCTATAGATAGGCAATAGATTTTGCATAAGATTGGAACTCCCAGTGCTCTACTACCTGAGGTACCCTTATAATCAGAAAGCACATAGTTGCAGAAGTAGAATAAAGGCTATTATTTTAGCCCCTATTCTCCCGCTCTCTTTGTTGCCCTTGTGCAGTGCGCAAATGCATAACTGTACTTAGCCACCTGAAAATGCTCTTATAAAAGATATGAATGTATTCAGCCATCTGAAAATGTTCTTATAAAAGATATGAAAATGCAAGCAGTTTAGAGAATCGGCTTCATCGCCTATTCTGAGCAAGGTTTGAAATTTATAACTATAACACAACTGTGTACTTATATAATGATAGGTACTATTTATCCTCAAATCAATAAATGCCAGGCATCAGGTAACAAATTTTGCCTGATCTTAATTAATTTTCCAAGCATCTTTATGAGAGTTAGGTAAATTAATTTCCCCACTTTACAAAGAGAAAACCCAAGGTGGAAATTAAGTATTTTTCCATTTGTCACCTACACTAAGTGGAGGAGACCAGATTGAAATCCAGAAAATATGAAATGAAGCATGATATACTATCATAGTATTCATTTGTTTCATAATAATCTATTGCTTCAAAAATTAGGGATCAAGCCGGGTGTGGTGGCTCAAGCCTGTAATCCCAGCACTTAGGGAGGCTGAGACAGGAGAATAGTGAGTTCAAAGCCAGCCTCAGCAATGGGGAGGCGCTAAGCAACTCAGTGAGACCCTCTCTCTACATAAAACACAAAATAGGGCTGGGGATGTGGCTCAGTGGCCAAGTGCCCAAGTTCAATCTCCAGTGCCAAAAAAAAAAAAAAATTAAGAATCAATAGAAATATAAAAGAAAATTAAAATCACTCATAATCTCATTGCAGAGAGAGCTGAATATTTTGGAAGAGATATTTTCACTTATTTTTCTTTGTATTAGTTACGTTCTATTAAACTATTACATTATTTGCATGTTATTTGTAACCAAGATATATGTTCACTACTTGTTTTTCATATTGAATAATATCTAGTAGATAATTTACATGTTTTTTGTATTAACTTCAGTTAAGAGATTTCTACTCAGTTGGGCGCGGTGTTACACATCTGTAATCCTAGTGGCTTGAGAGACTGAGGCAGGAGGACTGCAAGTTCAAAGCCAGTCTCAGCAAAAGTAAGGCATTAAGCAACTCAGTGAGCCCCTGCTGCTAAATAAAGTACAAAGTAGGGTGGCGGATGTGGCTCAGTGGTTGAGTGCCCCTGAGCTCAATTGTCTGTATCCTCCCCAAAAAAGTTTCTATTGAAATGGTCTTTCTATAATATAATTCACACATATGCATATGTACCATATTATACCCCCAAATTCCATATTTTAATAGTGTTTCCAATTTTCTTTCTATACTGTCATTAAAATACCTATATGAATATCCTTATCACTAAGGTTTTAGAACCACGTTTATATCCCTAACACTTTGAATACTTTTTACAACTTGCTAATTTCCCTCTACAGAGTACTATTTACCATGACTAGCAATATGTTCCCCACTAACCAGCAGCAGATATTATCCTTTTAGGGTTGGTTTTTTGGAAGGTGGGACACTTTACCATTGAGCTACATTCCCAGCCCCTTTTATTTTTTATTTTGAGATGGGGTTTTGCTAAGTTTCTGATTATCTTGCTAAGTTGCTGAAGCTGGCTTTGAACTCGCAATTCTCCTGCCTCAGCCTCCTGAGCCACAGAAGGTGTGTATCACTGTACCCACCAATACTATTCTTTTAAAACAAACAAACAAACAAAAAATGCTTTGAAATTCATAAAACAAAAGGGTTATTTAATAAATATTTTATTTATTTAAGAATAAGCAATTTAGATGTTTTGGGGGGTTTCTTCATCACATTCTTTGCTTAGTGGATTGCCAACTTTTCCCCATTATTGAAGTGTTATCCCTTTCTTTGATCTGCAGTTATCTCCTCATTTTCAAGAATGCAACTATTTTCTCATCTGCATTACATCTATCTTTCCCATTTTGTCACTGGTACTTATTTTTGATTAAGATGGTTTTGCTATGTATACCTTTCAATATTTTATAGTGAAATATCCCAATCCCATTTTGAAATGGTTTATACAACTTTGCTTTTCATGCTTGGAAGGCATTACTACAGAAACATTAGAAAAATACTTGTCCTTTTTCTAAGGTTTTATGGTTTAAAATTAGTCTATGTGGACATTATATTCCATTTTGTGAAATAGGTATTCAGTTTTTACCCTGAACCATGATCATTTGACCCAATATTATTCTCCCTATCCTTTGCCCACTGAGTTAGTCAGCTTTGAATTACTATAATGAAATTATAGTCATTATTACTATAATGAAATATCTGAAGCAAGTAACATACAAAGACAAAAGGTTTATTTAGCTAATGGTTCTGGGGGCTCTAGTCCAATATCAGTCTGCCCTACTGTTTTGGGTCTCTGATTAAAACGTCACATGGCAATGGCTGAGAACATGTGGTGGAGCAAACTGGTCATGAGCCAAGAAGCAGAGAAAAACAAAAGGAGACCAGGGCTCATAAACCTCTTTAAAAGTATGCAGTTTGTGTCCTCCAGGCCTCCCACTAGGCCTCACCTTACAAGGGTTCCACCACCTCCCAACCACATCTCCTTGGAGACCAAGCATTTATTGCATGCATCTTCAGGACCACTCCAAAACACATTATCCACTGATTGGAAATAACATTTCTGTTAATTATATAATCATTATATATTTGGGGATCTGATTTATATTTTTCTGGCCTTTCCTTTTGATTACTTTTATAGATTATCTTACTGACAACTAAAAAAATAAAGCCTCATATTGATTCTATTTTTAAAATTTTCTTGGTCACCTGTCTTCTTATTTTGAATAAATTAAATAGTAGAAATTCTTGATAAGAATATTTGAAAGGATGAAAAATACAGAAAAAATAATAAGGAACTTATTTACCAATGTCTAACATTTAGAATACAAAGAGAATGTCTTCAATATTGAGATTTTTTTTTAAAGTACTTAAGTAAAATACAAGAATTTACAACAGAAGATAGTCAGGCCTATTAGCTAGATAAGCATATTGCAAGTGCTTTTGTTGTAAATGCATAAAATAATCACATATGTAAAAATTGTCACAAGAGGAGGTTTAGAATTACCTATGAAGGGATATATTAAATACATAAAGTATCTTAGTAAATAACTTACTAAAGCTGCTGTTCTGCTACTACTACTTCTTATAAATGGTAGTATTAAACAAAGCACACTAGATAAATGCAATCAGACTCACTTTGAGAAAATCAATTTACTATGGAACTCAAAGTTTTGAGCCTTTATCAAAGTTGTAATATGTTAATTGAAATCCAGGGGATGATATGAAGATTCACTTAAATACATCTTCTCTCATCTTTTTGTTTTAACCTAAGGCTTTCATATCAGAAGCACCTACATATTCAAGTGATTGACTTGACAAGGCTGGGCTATAAACAGTTCCCCCAAACATCCATTTTGTATCCCAGGAATGTGCTTTAGATCTACCAGACAACGCCATTTCTTAGTAAATGGCATTTGTTCACTGAAAATGATGTATTTTTGTTATTACCCATTACAGTAGTAGGAAAGATATTAGGAAGTCTTACCAATGTTCCACCTCAGACTGTCAGAGCTGTTCCAGGAAAAAGACACACAGAGAATGCTTATCTTTCAAGGATAGGCTTATTTGGCAGTCACTTGAGAAATACAACACCTACTGCCTACAAAGGTTTTCCTACCTGCTAAGGCTGTGAGACACACAGATTGGTTAGCCAGCTTAGATTTCTCAGGACAAGTCTGGAGTAAATAAGCCATTGCATTTAGCTTTGAAAAAAAAAAATCCATTGGAAGTGACAGAGTGGTTGATGAATAGAGATTATTTTGAAGTGTGCTGCAGAAACCAGCCTTTGTACAGGATTTTTTTTAAAAGGACTTTCTTCCCTTTTGTTGTTAGAATGGAGAAAATTGTGCAGCTTCTAGTAAACACTTGATTCTTTTCCTCATTATGAGGATAGAATTTCCCAAGAAGGGAAATATACTAATGGTTTTCATAGCAAAGGAAAAGGGGAAAAAAGGAGAAGAAAAATGTCAGCAAATTTTTTGGGAAAAAAAGTTCACTCTTCATCTTTTTCCTGATGAAAGGAAAATACAGTTCTAATCCTGATTTAGAAAGCTTTCATTCACAACTATGCCATACATACGCCTACAGGAGCAGATTTTGTTCTTAGTTTCCTGCTCAGGGAGAGATTTTCATTTCACAGGACACTTCAGAGATGGCAATACCAATTGATCACGACTCACAGACCTGCCCAACTCCATTCTATTTCTTCAAGCATAGAAGAAAGATCATCAAACTAGCAATCATAAGAAAAAAAATCACTTTTAATGTGACTATATAACAGACCCCCATTCTAAGAACTTTAACACATTTAATTCCTATAAAATCCTATAGGATATTATTGTTTTCCACAACTTACAGGTGAGGAAACAAAAAGAAAGGTTAAATGACCTGCCCAGTGCCACAGAGTAAAAAGCAAATGGTATAAAACTTTTCTCACTTACTAGAATATAGAATCCTATTTCTCTCTAGGGGGATATTCTTTGCTTGTAGGAAAGAGAAAGTGAAAAAGAATTTAAAAAATGTCACCCTCGCCTCCTCTAATGACACTTACAAAGAGTGCATGTTATGATTCCATTTAGATATAATATCCAAAAACAGTAAACAGAGAGAGACAAAGTAGGTGAGATATTGCCTAGAACTAGGGGTGGGAATGGGGAGTCACTGGAAATGGGCACGATGTATTACTAAGGTGAAAGAAATGTTTTAGATGTAAAATATTTATAATGTTTCAAATGATGGATGTAGAACTCTGTAAATCTACTGAAATTCATTAAACCGTATGCTTAAAACAAATAAATGTTATGATATATAAATTATAACTCAATAAAAATTTCTCTAAAAAAATATAGCACATTTCATCCCTACTCCATTACCAGAGAAGGTAGAAAAGTGGCTCTTCTCCAGTCCTGATGATGATATTTCTCAGAGATCTCATCAGGTGAAATCAAAGTGGAGAGATTTTGAACATGATTGAGACAAGTAGAGTGATGGAAACGACACTACATCTAGGATCCAAGGATCCTCTTATTACTATTTCATATTCTCTAAATTAAAAAACAATTGGGAAAATACCAAAGGGAAAAAATGGTAAGAGTGATCAGGTGTGTATCAATGCCAATTTTTACAGCCCAATTTAAGAAGCAGCAGTAATGGGGATTTTACAATTAATTTATATCAAATATTCCCTATTTCCTAGAAATAAGCTTTTTCTGCATGAAGTTTGAATATGCTTTGCCCTGACTTAGGCAACTGTGCACACCAAAGGCATCTTTGCTGTGTGGTACTTCTTAATTTTTTAGCTTAAATGACCAGTGAGTGATTTGTAATTCTAGAAGTTTACAGAGATGCTTGAACAAAACCACCACAATGTTTAAAGGATACCACATGGCCAATAAAATGATTTAAAAGGGAATAAATATATCAATCTCTTCTTAACAAGTTTCTTTATCTCATGTTACCCCACTGAACATTTCCTTTTTTGTCTCCTGCCAACCACACAACTGCAATTCCAAGAATGGGAAGTGTCCTGAGTGTTTCTTTATCTTATGTTTCCCAGATGGACCACTGCACTGCTCTTCTGATTTATTTCATGCATCTACTTCCCCTCCATTATAGTAGCTTGGCCATTAGAAAACTTAGGTAAATGTGTTACCTCTTCTAGGAAGTTTTATTTTAATAGTTATATTGGGCTCATTCCATCATATTAACTAGAAAGAGAAATATGTGGCAATGTGCCTCCTCAGAATATTCAGTACCATACTAGTTTTGTGCGTATTTTGCTGGTTCCTGTTTCCCGCTGGGATGTTCCTTAATGATCTCTTTTCCTTCAACTAGGTTCACACCAAAAGCAGGAAGATGGATGAGAAATTATCTTATTTTAATGTCATCCTTATTAGGATTTTTACTACTCATTTCATTAAATCATTTTAGGTTTAAAAATCTGTATGCTTCTCTCATAATTAAATTAGCCCTGCCTGAAGGAATTCTAAAGAAGACTGTAAAGGTATTTTAAAAGACTGAAGGACTGGAGATAGAAAATAGCTAGCATTCTACCCAACTGTCAGTATTTGTGTAGACACAGAAGAAGAAATTAGAACTCCATCTTGAGGAAGAAAACATAGTGTGGGACTCAGGAGTACAGTTCTGGGATCTAGAATATCTCCAATATCCTTCTTACTTCTGCAAGAGCAGAGTTTTGTGATCTTGAACAAATTACTTATCTTCTTTGTTCCCTACTTTCATCTACAAAATAGACCTAAAAGTGTGTACCTTTACCATAAGACATTTTAGAACATTAAATGAATAAGTTCATGTAAAACAGTTAAAATATTGTCTGATTTAAATGTTAGCTATTATTATCTTGAAAGCTACTGATTTTCAAGCTGGGAAGGGAGACATATGTTTGAATCACTCTATAAGATTTGCACATATTGCACCTACCCAATGCCACTCACAAGCACAGCATTATGTAATGGGGGGTCTCAAAGAGTATAAGGTATAAGTAGGGAAGTGTCATAATTGCCTTTTACAGAAATCTCTCCAGAGCACTGGAGAGGCAAGGAGGAAGGAGACAGGTCAGGAAGTTTATTGCTAAAGTTCAGATAATGCTCTGAAAGAAAACTGTAGCCATCAGAATGGGGGGCGTGGGAGATGGACATAAGATATATTTATGAAAGTAAATGGGACAGAATTTTGTCACCAGGTAAGTTTAGAAAGGTACTCAGGTTTCTGTCTTAGGGACTAGATCTGATGAAGCTACTATTGTTCAAGAGGGAATTAGAGATGGAGCCGAATAAAAACACCTGTCTTCTTTCTAACTAGTAAAACTAATAAAAATGAACTCAGAAGTGCACTTATTAGGAATACCTGCAAACTAGACTCAACAAGAGGGGATATTGTTTCTGCCTCTCATGAAGGGAATATGCACCTCTAACTTACAGAACTGGAATCTCCCTGTACTCTTCTCCAAGGTCTGATAACATAGAGCACAGATGTATCTACTCTGTGCCTCTGATTAATGTCAAAATTCAGTGGCATCAGTAATTCTACTAGCACGATGTCCTAAGGATACTGACAATAAAGAGTGTTTAGTAATGCAGCTACTCAGTAATGAGGCTCTGAGTTAATATTCTCAGCTGCCATTTAAAGCTGAAATTCAAAAGACAGCATGGAGTGGAGGATAACACTAGAAATGTGAAGAATCTGCATGCCCAGACCCACTTTGCCCATGACAGAAAGTTTATATGGAGAAGTTATCATGCACAGAGCAAATGATCAGCCCTCTCCCAGTGGTAGGATAGTCTCTGGGATGAGAGAGGAATCACAAGTGAGGCCATCAAAGAAGTAGGAGAAATAGGTCACTTGAGGTTGAAGCAAAGAATCAAGAAATAATATATTTCCACAGATCACATGTCACCCCACAATGCACAAGATCAATTCATACAGCAGGGTAGAAAGATCTGAAATTCCAAATAAATCCAGGGGACATTGGTACTTAGAAATTGCACATGACTCTTGGAGAAAATTGATGTAATGTGGTACATCGATAGAAGAGCCAACAAGGTTTTTATTTTAATGATAGAACTGAATTCTGAAATTAAGCACAGCGGGTAGGAAATGGATCTAGCACAGATGTCTAAAGCTATCATTGGCTTTTGTAATAAAACACTTTTTCCCCCTTAAGCCCAGGCTAGTGACCTATGTAGGTCAATGATGTCGAACAGGAAAAAACAAACATCACGCATGCTCCTGTCTTTCTAAGGAAATTCTGCAATGTTACTGACATTAAAAGATTATATTCTTTCAGTAAAATTTTTATTATCATATAGTGATGACAGATATGCCATATTTTCCAATGATCATATTTCCACTGCATAATAGGCAAAAATATAAAAAATAAGTAGTTGAAATAAACACTGGTTAAAACAAAACAAATAAACCAACACCAGAATTCTAGCCAGTGTCTGACACTGGGCAAAGCTTTGGCAATCTGCTAATTCTTGTTCATCACAGAATTTGAATAATCTTCCTCTTGATATGTAAATTGTTTCCCAGAAATGCTCTTTTCTCTCCCATTTTCCAGTTTTCTGCATGAAAAGTGGTACAGCAATTTTGTAACTGATTTTTTAACTGATTTCTTATTGAATTCCTTGCTTATCTTAGTCACTGCAATCTCAATCTTGTATTAAACAGAGAATGGCAAATTCTTTTGTCATTTATCATTGTTTCAAAAGAGGAAGCCAGTAAAAAGTAGAAGTTCTGTTTTTTAATCAAAGTGATATTCAGTCACAGAAAATCAATGCATCATTTCTTTTTTTATTTATGGATAAAGAAAACATACACAGTTGAGGTTTTACTACTAGAAACATTATTATGCGGTATAATTCAAAATTCACCAGAAATTTCTTTTTCCCAAAAACTTTCCAAATCTCCAGTAAAACACTAAGCCATTTAATAATTAGATGTTGTGTACTTTAAGTCCTCAGAGGGGCTTTTTCTTTGAATGTAATCCATTAAATATAAGTGACCCATGGAAAGGCAATGTATTAAGGTAGCTATTTTTCCTTTTTATTTTTTTTCACAAGCCACTAAAATTACTTCTTGAAATAAATCTTAGAAACTCAGTACATAAATAAGGTGGAGCAAATGGGATTAAAACCTCACCCATATTTCATTCCTTTGCCTCTTAATCCAAATCCAAGTGGCCCCTGAGATACTTCTGTGAAATTTCAGTGATCTCTGAAGGCAAACTTAAAAGACATTAAATCAAAAGAGGTAGAAGGGAACAGGTCATACTCTAAGGAGGTTTTCTTTTTGTAGTTATGTATGTATGTGATTCCATCATTAATGAATTCATTCAACAATGAAAGAAGCTTCTTTATGTTCTCTATATTATGCAAAGTAATGGGTATACTGTTTTCTCAGGAGTCTATAAGAAGTTAAGAAAGCACCTATTACAAAAGAGTGTTCAAAATAAGTGACCATAGATTTCCACTTTGACCGAAATGGAGTTACAGGATCAGATTTACTCTAACATGACTAAATAAATAAATAAACAAACAAATAAATAAATAGATAAACAAACCTTAGAAATGCTAAATAAATTAATGGGAAGTAATCTTTTTGAACTAAACTCCTGCTGTGGGTCCTAGCAAACCACCTCAGATCAGAAAAGTCACTTAGGACAACTCTCACATAATCAAACTAAATTCTGGAATAAGTAGCTTTCAAAAAAATATAGGATATTCACAGAAACCCATCAGAAAGGATCCAGTCTACCTGAGCTTGCAAGATAACAAAGTTCTCTGTTTTAACTCTAAAAAGGAAATAACTTGGAAATGACCAATCTGCTTACATTGCTCATTTCTTTTTTATTCAGCACTTGAATAGTTTTCAAGACTTTGGAAAGACAATGAAGGAATGGTCTCTGATTATAATGAAATCAAGGCCGCCAAGTCCTGTGATTGTCCCAACTTACTGCTTGGACAAAACTTCTTGACTGCTGGGCAGAGAGAAACCACCCAAGCTGTGAGGAGGTGCACAGTACATGGAGGAGAGGGAATTTAAAGTAAGGGAAGGCCAAGTTGGCTAAGGTTTTATAGTGGAGAACACCAAGGAAAAGAGAACTTCATGGAAGGGAAGTTCTGGGGACCGCAGGATGGCCTTCCAGGTGGCAGTGAGCATTGACATATGTGCAGCAACTCCTCAAAGCCAGGGAAGGAGTCATGTGGATGGGCCAGGAGGAGTGAGACCCACAACTCAAATAGGGCCAAGAACAGTTTCTAGTCCTACCAGCCAATGTGAAATATTCCATTAAGGAGACATCAGGTTGAGATCTTAGAAGGGTTTATTCCAGCTGTAGGGAAAATTAATTGAAGGTTAAGTGCTACTCTGGTTTCAACTAACAAAGATGAATAAGAACTGGAAAGATCAATGTATTCCACAAGTAATTTAACCATACCCCAAGATAAGAGGTAGAAATATTTATAGAAAATACATAAAAATTCACGTATGACTTTTTCTCAAAAATAATAAGAAATGCAAATAAGCAATTAAATCTAACTAATGAAGAGAAGACAAATCAATCAGTATAAAATGACCTAGAAATGGCATAGATAGCAAAATTATTAAATCACTGTGTTACAATAATCTTAATCCTTCTAGCTTATTAGAGCTGCTAGAAGAAAGATTGATTGCACAAATTAGAGACAAAGGAGATACAAAAATAAATAAGCAAACAAACAAATAAATAATCCTCCAATCAAACTTCTAAAAATGTCTGGATAAACAAAATATGCTAGGTAGGATTAATAGCAGATCAGACATTGCAAAAGAAAGATCAGTAAACTTGAACACTTGGCAATTACCAATAGTAATTATTCCATATGAAAGTTAAAAAAAAAAAGACTGAAAAAAAAATAACTGAGCATCAGTGAACTGTGGAATAAATTCAAGAGTCTTAATTAATGTGTACATAATCAGAGTCAATTAAGTGGGAGAGGAGAGTAGGGGGACCAATAATATATTTCAATAAATAATGACCAAAATTATTCCAAACTAAATGGAATCTATAAAACCATAGATCCAGAGGACTCAATGAATTCCAGACACAAGAAACCTAAAATTAAATAATATAAGCCTACACGAATGCACATCTTAATTTATTTCTTAATACCAGTAATAAAAAGAAGACCTAAAAAGCAGTCAGAGAAAGAATATACAGTGTACACAGGGAAATTAAAATAAAGATAACCGCAAATTTCTTGTTGGAAACAAACCAAAAAAGAACAGAGAAATACCTTTAAAGTATTTTTTTTAAGCAACAACAACAACAAAAATTTCTTATGACCTGAAATTTAATCTCAGCAAAAATATTTTTAGAAAACAAAGTTGAAATAAGGTTTTTTTCTTTTTTTTTTCAGACATACAAATTTGAAAGAATTTAGCCGGGCACGGTGGCTCAAGCCTGTAATCCCAGCACTTAGGGAGGCTGAAACAGGAGAATCTCGAGTTCAAAGTCAGCCTCAGCAATGGTGAGGTGAGGCGCTAAGCACTTCAGTGAGACCCTGTCTCTATATAAAACACAAAATAGGGCTGGGGATGTGGCTCAGTGGTTGAGTGCCCCTGAGTTCAATCTTCAGTACCAAAAAAAAAAAAATTGAAAGAATTTGAAACCAAAGGAAATCTAATATCCAGCATAAAAGGATACTAGATGGAAAATAGATGCACACATAGAATCTTTAGCATACAGCCAAAATCATGATCCATTAAGGAAAAAGATTAATTGAACTTGAAGAAAATTAAGACTTGACCTTCAAAAGGAACTGTATATAAGAATAAAGATAACTGAAAATGATAATTAGTGGGGAGATATGTGACATTTCTTATTATTTAAAGCTGCAAAACATCATGGACTGTTTAAAGCAAAAGTAGTAATGAATTATGGAGTTAATAATATATGAGGAAGCATAAGACTGGTTAAAAGGTTTAAAATAATATGTTAGTGATCTAAACATAGACAAAAAGAGAGGGTATATATGGCCCGTTGATTTTTGAATAAGGTGCAAAAAAAATTTCACTGAAGTCACTATCCATTAAAGTATGATTAATTGGACTTCTACAATCTTAAGAACTTCTGTTCTTTAACAGCTATTGTTAACAGAATAAAATACAAGTCACAGTTAGGGAGAGATTATTTGCATATCAACTGAAACTCATATACTGCTGATGGAAATCAAAGATGGTAAAATCACTCTCAAAATGAGTTTGGCGGGGCTGGGGTTATGGCACAGTGGTAGCGTGCTCTGCTCGCCTAGCACACGTGAGACACTGGGTTCAATCCTCAGCACCACATAAAAATAAAATAAAGATATTCTGTCCACCTACAACTAAAAATATCAATAAATATTTTTTAAAAATTAGTTTGGCAAACTGTCTTAATGTTAATTATACACTTATGTTATTATACGTTTGTTCAACTTATGTATTCTTCCAAAAGAAATGAAAATATGGCACAAACTCTCAATTATGGAAGATGAATAAATTCTAGAAATCTGAGGTATAACATTGTTTCTCTAGTAAAAATTACTATAGTATTTACTTAAATATGTTTCAGAGGATAATGTCATGGTAAATATTCTAATTATAATAAAATAATACAATAAATAACAGTTTATACATAAATGTTTACTTCTATTTTTGTTCATAGCCAAACTTTGGAAACAATCATTAGATGAATGGCTAAATATCATGGTATTTCCACAAAATGAATGTTACTTTAAAATACAAAGAAACTACTGATTCATATAACAATATTAGCAAATCCAAAACAATTATGCAAAGTGAAAGAAGCCAGAAAAATAAATAGGCATTTGCAATTTAATGATGGAGATACATCCTGAAAAATGAAATGTTAGATGATTTCATTATAGAGTGAGCACCTGAAGCCAAACTTAAAGGGAAAGTCTGTTTTATAGGTCAATCACTGAACAGAGACTCTGATGCAATTGATAGGTGCAAAAATATGAGATACATGAAGCCACTGACAGGAGAAAATAGCATATCATTTTACAGAGAATTTCTTTTTTTAAAATCAGGATTATGTTCTAAAATAACAATAAAAAGTATAGTATATGAAATCCATAAACCAGTAACATTTTCATATATCATTATCAAATATTATATGCTATTCGTAATTATATGTACTGTATCTTTTACAACTGTGAGCCCAGTGTGTTTGTTTACACTAGTACCACCACGAACAGGTGAGGATTCATTGTGCTACAACATAATTTCTGCGATGTCACTAGGTAATAGAAATTGTTGAGCTCCATTATAATCTTATGGGACTACTATTATATAGGTAGTATGTCATTGACTGAAACATTATTATGTATTTTAAAAATAAATATTATCTGATCACATTAACATAAAATTCTATAAAGTGGAAAATTATCTATGATGACAGAAATCAGGTCAATTGCTGCCAGAGGAGAAGGGAAGGTGCATGAGACAGGGTTTATAAAGAGACTGAGGGACCTTTTGAGATTGGTGACCATGCTCAATATTGATGGGAAACAGACAGATGTGGGTGATGGAAACATGAGGTTAAGGAAATAATTGTACAAAATGAACTCGCTGTGCTGACCCCCACATGCTTTCTTTTTTAAAAATGATTTACCTGCAGCCCTGCCTGGCTTAACTCAATAGGATATGTTACATTCCTCAGCAAAACTACCTGTTATTTGCAAGAGAAGTGCAGGCCTAAAATGCCAAAACAAAGTTCCCATCCAGAATGGTGGGACTTTTGTAACCCTCACACAGAGCTGATTCTAGCACTCAAGGAGATAAGAGTAAATCCCTCTAACCATAAAATCTGTAAGAGCAGGTTCCAGTTAGAAAAGGTTAGCAAAGGTGAAAGTGACCTTGAGTTGTCATGCTCCCTGGGGTCTTGAAAGTCTGATGTCATCCTCAGTCAAATGCAATAGATGGACCAGGTCAGGACTATCTGGAAACTTCCTGCAACAAAACAGGAAGGAAGGGCAGGAAGGGCATACCATCCCTCTCCTCTCTGATAGTACACACTTTCTTCCTTGAGAGTGCCCCTTTTCTCTTTTCCTATCCCTTCTAATAAACTCATGCCTGTTACTCTGAGTGATCTGTCTAAAATATTTGTGGCCTTAGTGTCAGCATCTGGGTGAATGGAGGCTGGAGGTCTATGCACTTCCTCAGTTTTGTGGCAGGTCCCAGACATACAAAATATATCTTGATTGAGATAGTGGTTTCATGGGTCTAAAGATATGCCAAAACTTATCAAATTATGCATTTTAAAATGCACTTCACATTGTATGTATATACTTGAATAAACCTGGTAAGACAAATTTCAAATGTATTAAAATCTAAATACTAAATGTAAAACTAAAACAAAGTCAAGACAAAAATTAAAAAGAATTGCATGTTATGAAGGTGAGTTTAGAGTATTATGTGACTGCATGGAGGTGACATGCATCCATTCTTATGAGGTCACAAAAGTTTATTTTAGCTAAGCTAAGAATGGACATTCCATGTTGAGAAAGCAATACATGCTCAGATAGTAGAGGTTATGATTGAACTAATAGAGCAAAGTTAGACCAAATATGACAAAGAAACATCAGTGATTAAAAATCTAAGTATTGTCCTGCCCATCATGTTTCTTTGACATTGTGAACCCCAATTTCTAGGATGTATAGTTGTCATTGAGGCAAAAATATAATCTTGGATGATTTGATAAAACACAACTAAGTTCAATAGAAAAGAGCGGATGTGCATGGGGTGTTCAGACACAAATTCTACTGGCAAAAAACTATTTCACCCCACTATCACCTTTGCTTTTACACTATTTTTATACATCAGATCCCTTTTGAAGGGGAAAAAAGAGTGGGGAGTGCAGGTTGGAAAATACTGAACCCAGCTTGTGCTGAGGAAGAATGTCGGGTGCCCGGATGCCAGAGTACCCCAGACACCTTTTATATGAAAACACAGGACAGAACCTCTGTTTGATCATCAGTCTTCTATGGACCAAGAATCTAGTAAATTATACAGTAAGCAAAGACTGTCTAGATCAGAGATTTCCAAATTTATTAATTGCTCTAATTTTGAATGAATAGCATTTAAAAAGAAATTTTCATACTCGAAAATATTCATTTATTTTTAAATAAATGTAATGCTGTCTTAAAGTATTTTATCATTATAAAACAAAGATTTCAATAAACAATGATAAAATAAAACTACAGAAATATAAATTCTAACCTTTCAATCTGAGCTAGCCCTTATGGTCAATGTGTTTCACCTCAATCTTCTATGGATTAGTATGTGTTGAAGCAAGATCATCTGAGTTAGTCTGCCCCACCTGAAGTGTGCATTTTAAAAGTGCTGATTGGAGCCTAACCCCTGGACTCTGAAAGAATGTGTCTAAAAGGCATGGTTTCTCACTCTTGTAATCCCAGTAACAAGTGCCAAGCCAGCCTGGGCAATTTAGCAAAACTCTGTTTCAAAATAAAAAATTGAAAGGACTCAGGTGTAGCTCAGTGGTAGAAAGGCCCTGGGTTCAATTCTCAGTATCAAAAAAACAAAACAAAACAACTTCCTGAAACAGAAACTATTTCCAATTGATGTGATTTTTATTAATAAATAAATAGAAGTGTGTATATAGAGAAAAAAGTCTTTATTCAAGATTGCAAATTAAAATTTTTATAAGCTATTATGTCAAGAACAAAAAGAGCTCTCTGGAAACACATAAGATCTAGTAAAAATGTCTTTTTAGAGAAAATTAACTGGTTTTCAGAGATGCCAAATTTGGATTATTATGAGATAGGTTGATGCAAGTGGGTCTGATCAAATGTGAAGCCCATGTAAAATACATGATAGTAGTTACCAAAGTCATAATGAGTTTCACTGTTACTGCCCACAAATCCTTGTACATATGCAAACACCCATTGCTAACTCTTTAGAAGAGCAAATATTTGTGAAGGAAGGGCTTATGCAAACTAGAAACTAATTACCAGTGTTTGTTTCTAGCCAATTTTTACAAATTGAAATTCTAGCTCAGCCAAGAGAGTGTTTTTTAAAATAAGCTGGATTATCAATATTTATAAGTGAGTAATCATTAGAAATGATGCAACATTCTTAAAGTTGCGGTAATCCTAACTTTTTATTCCACTTTTATTCATATGAAATGTATATTTTCCATGAAATATTCTAGCAAAATAACCACTAAATGCCCTTAACTCTACAAAGATCCCCAACTCCTGTAAATCAATATGTATTTGTCTTTTTATATGTGCCCCAAACATAAAATATGAATCCACCTGTTTAGGTGATATTATTCTGACATTCTCATCAATTGTAGCCATGGTAATTACCACTTCTTTTCTGCTGGTGTAATGTATAATCCTTAACTTTCTGGATTCAATACATGTCTGAGGCAGTATGGTTGGAGATAAATTCCATGCTTTCTGGAGAAATGGAGTGTACAGAAATAAGAAAAGATATTGGAAAGAAGAAAATCACAAGGAGCCACTAAGTGAATAATTAATTAATCATCTAAATTACTAAGTGTCCTGGTTTGCATTTAATGAAGAAAACCAGAACTTATCAATAGCAGTTTTAGTGCCTAGTACTATTAGGCTTGTTCACATTTTCTAAGTTAAACTTCAAGACTACAGGTAATAAAAAATAATAATAAAAGAAGATGGCAAAGTGAGGGGTGCTAAAACTTGTCCAAGGTTACAAATGTGGTCTCCAAATGAGGGTTCAAATGTCCCTTTTTTGCTTCTAAAACCAGTGATCCTCATCTTTATCAACACAGAGTCAAATAAATTTTAGGATTTAACTCATTTATTTATATCAAGTTTTTATCATATCAATGTCCATTCCCAGCATAAAATTATAAAAATATTACCTCTGGCTGGAAGGAATTAGCTAAAACCTGTTAGGGGTTATAAAGATGGATAAATATGTTATATGCAAAATGAAATATGCAAACTGTATTTCAACCTCAAAAAAAAAAACAAGAAAAGAAAAACTAGACTACATTCTTCTATAAAGTTCATTCCACATTAAGAAGCACAGCTGGTTTATAAGTTTAATTCAGACCACGATAGAAAAGATACCCATTGCCAAGTCCTTCACGGCTCACCATAAATGTGAACAGCAAAGTGCTATCCATCCTAAACTCAATTAAGGTGATGCAATGTTCAAAACGCAATTGATTTTGGCTAATTTGCAAGTAGAAAGGTTTAGAACTTGAATAATTTCTTTCCCACTTTAGCTGGTTCAACAGCCTATTCAATGAGCTGCCTAATTATTAGTCTTGCTTATTTATTTATTTACTTTAGATAATTCCTGAGTGAGACAACTTTTGATTTATTTCAACCACCCTACAGAAGGTAAGAGAATTCACAAACCCAAAAATTTAAATATATATTTTTTAAAAGAACATTTAGCAGGGTGAGCAAGATAAAGAAAAAAGTCAAATGAAAGGACTATAATTTTCAAACTTTTTGGAATACTAAAAAAAAAAAAAAAAGTGAAAACAATTCACAGAGTTCATTTTGGCTTCCTCTTAGTGACTAAGTTGAAAAACAAGGAGAAGACATGGAGAGAAAATCACTGCAAATTCTGTTACAGTCAGATCAGGACAATGTTAAATTACTCTTTATGTTGGACTTCTCTGGTCAGCAAGCCTAAAGAGATTACTGTCTGGATCAACACATCACTCCAGTGCTCTTTAAAATCACATTTGTAAATTTTTTCAGAAGGTTTTATAAACATAACATCTAATTTGAATGATATGATAAGGAGCCTACATTCCCCCAAGCACCTAGGGTTCCTTTCATACGTATCTCTCAAATGATTCCTATAAGAGAGGCAAGGACATCTAAAAATTGACACAAATATTCAGGACAAATATTCCTATGCACATAGTCAATGTGTACTACATTCCACATGTGTGTAGCTATGTGTGCCAATGAAAGAAATATACAAATCCAGAGATGAAACCACATGGAAACATCAACACTAGTAAACATAAATATTTGCAGATTTTAATATTTGTATCAGGAAAAATGAGAACTGAATAAAACTTTTTCAGCAGAAGTGGTTCAAAATATCTGCTGTTTGCAGAAATGCCTAATTAATCGGGTATCTTTTTTTCCAAATTGTATATTATGAAAAGTAATTGCCCTACTTTCCTTTGATAAAATTATTGGTTTATCTGAATACAGTTAATTTAAAATCTGCTTGTGGTAGGGAAGTTTGCACCTTACTTTTCAACTTAATGAGGTTTTACTGAATATTCATACAATTATTAAACTATTTTTGTAGAATTACACTTAGTGCTATTATAGCTAAAGTTCTAGCAGCATTTAAATGTTTTGCATACAGAAATTTTAAAACCTAGTGAATTGTTCACGATTTCCATGCTGAAAGACAGTCTGTCAAACTGAAATAGCAGCACAATGCAAGCCATTTTATTATTCAGATCTTGATTGCAGACAGCTGAGATTCAATAGCTAAGGGGTAACTGAGGACACCATCCAGACGTCTGTGATAATTCCTCTACTTTTTTCCCTGCTAACTTGAATACTGCATCAGTGTGTCTGCCTATTTTGTGTCTCTATAATTAAACAGGACAGCAGTACTGATACACATCTTGATCATAAAAAATTTACCCGCTCACGAAAAGACTAATGAACATAGCAGCAGAGTTATCTGGTCTGGAAACTTTGCTTATTATAATTCTGAGGACCCTGGTTCTGACACTTAGAAATTGCACTAAAGCTACTGTGGACGATCATTATAACCTCAACGGTATCTTGGAGACATGGAACACTTTTAGCATGAAGGAGAAGCAGAGAATATCAGGATCAATGGATCCTTCTCCAAAGCTTGGAATTCTGTGAAATTCACATCACACTCTCTCTCTCTCTCTCTCTCACACACACACACACACACACTCATACGTGCATGCATATGCAATTATTTGAGATGAATCAAGTAATTGTACCTTAATATAGATGGCCCATTTCTGCAGCACTAGGCTGTTTTTGGAAAGATAAGTAGCAAACTAAATGGCAGTCTGTAACATAGCTGAATTCATAGTGGGCTAAGGAATTACAAGATTGTCCTGGATCTTAACACAATTCCATGCTCACCCAAACCCACACATGCACCCCAAAACACCATACATCTGCCGGCACATGAAGACACATAGCCAGCACCCCATAGTTTTGTTTGTATCATTTACTGTGGCACCTTTAATCATACTCAGTCAGTTTTAATTCTGGACAACATTGCCCACCATTGATTTGCAACTCTTTACTCAGGGCACTGGAGCTGGTATTTGATTAGGTCTTTTTAGTATTCCATTCAAGAGACTTTTTTTCCTTTTTCCATCTGCCTTTTAATGCCCAGAGCAATATCCTACTTAGAGGATCCCAATCTCATTGTAAGCCCCTAATCCTGAGAAGGAACACAGATAATACTGCTATTTCATGTTATTTTTAGGTTCAAACACAAACATTGTGAGACTGCTTTGAGAATTCTCCCAAGTCTTCCTGTCATCTTCCACTGTCTTTCATGTCCTTGTTATGCCCACTAAGTGTTCCCAAGCTTCCATTTAGCACATCAGTAGAATATGCACACACTATTCTCATGCCTAGTCCCATCATCTAACTTCATAGAGCATACTGCTATGTGTAGTCATGGCCTCACATCTGCAGGAGTTGAACTGAGTGTTCAGGAGCAAAAGCTACATATAGGAGGCTTATTGAGTAATTTTAGCATTTTAAGCAATCACTTTATGCCTTTTTGTCATTCCCCAACTATTCTAACCTTGTCTAACAATAGCTATGGAAGAGTTTCCACCAACACCATCCTGGAAAATTTGATACCTCAGTTAATTTGATACCTGGAAAATAATTAGAAGTCCAACCCCAACAGTAAGAAGAGTTTGAATTCAATTTAGCATTCCATCGATTTGGAGTATGGACTGGTTGCATTTCTAGATCCTCTGGGTATTCATTTGGAATAAGATATGGCTGAGCCCTGTCATCCTCACTATCAGGCATTAGATGAAGTCATCTATTGACCCAGATGGAAACACCTGCTATGAATATCACTACAACTCAAAATCTTAACAAAGTTGACCTAAAATATATCAATTTTCAAGGAGTGATTCTATCAGAAAGGGTACAACTCTTCCTCTATTATCAGATCAGGGCCTCTCACAGCAATGTTTCATGGCCCAATCTGATAGGGATATTCTAGCACTCCTGATGTCCAGCACCACAATGGCCCATTCATTCTTTTTTTCAAAAGTCACAGATACAGCAATAAACAAAGAGAACAAGTCTCTGTCCTCATAGAATTGCATGTGTATGGAATAGACACCAAAATAAAATTTTTAAAAACATAATAAATATATAAGGTCATGTGGTGATAAATGTTACAAAGAAATATAAAATTGAGTAAGGAAAGAGGACATGTGCACATAATTTCAATATATTCTCTGGTGATATAATATCAGAATCCAGTCTGGAGTGAAATGAGACAGGCAGATATAAGAAAACATACTCTGTTATGAGATCTGCAAAATCAAAGGTCCACAGATGTGTGGGTTATTGGGGAACAGGGTTATCTGAGGTTACTTTCACTTCTAGGTCATTTAGAACAAAAAGCTACTTACATAGACTCAAATAATTATTTTGATCAATATTTACTATAAAAATCTTTAAAAAACATTTTCTCTTCTTTACTTCCAATATCATGCTCTTAGTTTAATTCTTGCAAAATATTTTCACAATCTCACATCATAACTGAACTCCAAAACTCCCAGTCACTCATCAATCCAGCCTGTCCTACCATTACAAAATCATATTACAGAAACAAAGATGGCAGCAGGGCATTATCCCTTTAGAAAACAAAGTGATTGCAGAGCCCTGACCTTTGAGACTCTCCACAATTTGATACTTGCTTCCCTCTGCAAGGCTGATTTACTGAGGTGTATTTTATATGTTAACTTGCCTAAACTGTGACTACCTATCCCCTTTCCAAGAATCGGTTTGCCTGTATGACTCCAGGGTAGAATTTGCCACAAGAGAAATCTCTGCATCATTTGGAAGATAGACTAAAGATACAGCCATTCTTCTCCAAAGGTCAATACAGTAGGACATGAAAACAAACAGACTCAGAAGTGCTGGCAGACTCCAGTTTATCCTTGATCTTCTAATTCCTCATGGAGCTCTTTTCCCCAAATGCTAGCTCTGCTGATGGAATCACAGCTCCCTCACAGTGTGTGGAGCAGCAGACTTCTGAATTCTCCTCCAGAGCAGCTCGAGAGAGTAACATTCCCAGATTCCTTTGCACACTGCAATCTATCCACCTTCATCGGTGGTTTAGCAGTTCTGAGGGTTAATGTCTCTCTGACTCTACAACTCTTTAAGACCTTTACTTCCTGAGTGTCTTCTATGGTAATGTGCCATCTTACTCCTAAAATATATCTCTTATTCAATAATACTCAAAGTGATTCTACATCCTTTATTAATCCCAGATTACACAGAGAGACCATGCACTGCCAAAGCATTTTCTTGATACACTTCTATTATTCCACTGTGGGTGAGGAAGAGTTAACATTTTTTTTTAATTTTTTACTTATTTTTTTCCTTCTGAAATGACTGTGGGAACTGGTAGGTATTAAGGGAATGTAGTTCTGATACCACCCATCCAGTGTGAAAATATGGTCTGTTCTGTTCCTGCATGTATTTCTCCAACACTCTAACACTGATTACCTACTACCTGAGACTATGAAATAATGGAAGTTCATGTGCATTTTTTCCCTAGGAAAATGAATAGAGTAGAATTATAACTTCCATCAGGAGAGAGAAAAGCCCTCAGTTCAGTGACTATACTAATAGAAATCCTTTAAACTAAGAAAAGTAAAATGAGAACTGTATGTGGGGCTCTTCAGATATGCTAGCTGCCTGATTTTGCCCAGCTTTGAGCTCTCAAGCTGTCTCTCTTGCTCTGGTGACCCCTAAATGGCAGCCCCTCTGGCTCAGAGTTCAACAGTGTCTGCATCATCTGAGTGCCCAGAAGTCAGCATTTCCAAGCCAGCATTTTCCAAAATTCAAGAAAAAAATATATATATATATGTCCCTGGAAGCCAATACTAGCCACATTGAGCTGTCTGCCTTTGCTGTTTGTGTTGTATTTCCAGAATAATAATAGTTTAGTTAATACCTCATTAAAAATTATGTAAGTTTTAAAATTTCTGCCTTCTTCTATTTTTTCCAATAAGCTTTTTAGTGTGAAATTTTGAAGAACAAAAGATTATTTAAGAGCACTTACCTGGCAGAAATACCTATGCAGGCCATAACCTTTTTATATGAGTCTCTAGTGCAGGACCATTGATATTTGTTAAATTGATTAATTGATATACATGTTCATGTGTGTTTAATGTGTACAGTACATATATGTCCATATAAATCTTATGTCCTGATTTCAAGACTTCCTATAGGTTGGAAGCTGCCTCAACTTATGGAAAAACATTGAGTGAAATTGATAAAATATATGATTTAATAGAATTTATGGATTATAAGAAAGACAGATTATTAAAAGTCTAATACAATCTTGTTTGGATGATAGTGAAAATGGAGTGCTTTATGGAAAGCTATTCTGTAGGGAATGTAACCTGGTCTAATGTTCAGGAACATTCTCCTGAAGAAAGATATGTTTATAAATAAGATCTGAAAGGTGGGGTAATCTTCAAAAGAATGAGGAGGTAGTGAAAGAGATAGATAGCATTTGTGAAGGGTAGGTGGAAAGATAAGAGGAAATGTGAAAACTTCAGAGAAGTAAAAGAAATCAGAGTTCAGAGCTTTAAGCTTGAGAGAGAATATTTCCAAGGACAAGGTGAGAAGACATAGGAAAGATTCCCAAACAATCTCACTAGACACTGATAGGAGAGGGGACTTCACCCTGGTGGTAGTAAAAAATTGCTGAGAGTCTTAAGGATGGGACTGTGTGAATAACATTATGTTTCCAAAAAGACCACTCTGGTTTTACAGTACATGAATTGCAGATGCAAAGTACAAATTGTGTAATACATTTAGAAAGCTACTTCACAAATTCTAAGAAAAGTATGTATGTTGATTAAGGACAGTAGAAAAGGGCGGGTATAGAAAAAAGTGATCATATATATAAATTATATATATGATATACATATTATATATATACACATATACATAGACATTTGTGCATATACACACATATATATAATTTTTTTAGATATTCTTTGTAAGGTTGAGGAAATTTTCTCTAAGTTCACTGGATTTTTTAAAAATTCTTTTATTAGTGCATTATAGTTATACATAATGGGTTCATTTGACAAAATATATGCTTTAATAGAATTTATGGATTATAAGAAAGACAGATTATTAAAAATCTAATACAATCTTGTTTGGATGATAGTGGAAATGGAATGCTTTATGGAAAGCTACTCTGTAGGGAATGTAACCTGGTCTAATGTTCATTTATAAATGCATATAACAGAGTTTGTTCTATTTCAGTCCCCAGTACTTCCTCTTTCCCGCCCTTCCTCCTTTCCCCTAATCCTCTTCTTCTACTCTATTGGTCTTCCATGTATGTATGCATATATAAGGAGCATATGCCATAGATAGGCTGAACATGCTGGGACTCACTAAGTTGCTGGCCATAAGGCATAGCGTCCATTGACATGCTTAGTTTTGTCTGCTTGCAATCGATAAGAAGTTGTAAGGGGCACTAACCATAGGCATGCTTAGCAATAATTGGTTACAATTGATAGGGAGTACAGTTCCATGGACATGCATAAAGAACAGGTCCAGTTGCAATTACATCATCTCACTGGACATAACCAATGAACATTCACTTTCAGTGGGTGTGAACAATCACCAGCATACACCAACAACTTGGAACAGTATTAAAACTGCTGACCTCCCACATTGAGGGCTTTTGCTCCAAGGACATCAGTGAAACTGGACATCTTACTGTCTGTCCCTAAATCAACTCTACCATTCCCTGATATCCAGCTGTTGGCTAAAGAGAACCATTGGACAAAGACAACATCTGCTTTTTGGCTAAAAGAAGTCACATAGCATCAGAAGTATTTGGGGGCTTGTGGTTGCCCTAGGATTGTGTGAATTGCTTGTAGTGTTTAGTTGCCCTAAGATAGTGTGATTGCTTATAATGTTTAATTAGTGTGCACTGAATGCTAGTTGGGATGCTCTAGCACACTCAACACTTTTTGGCATTAATTATTTATATTTGATGATTGGTGTGATCGAATATATGCTTGTATTTAAAGACAATCCTCTGAGTAATTATTAATAGCACCACTCACGATGGTATGTTTGCATGTATTTATTTATTGGTACTGAAGTTTGAACCCAGGGACACTTAACCACTGAGCCACATCCTCAGGCCTTTTTAGTTTTTATTGTTAGAAAGAGTCTCACTAAGTTGCTTAGAGCCTCCTAAGTTGCTGAGGCTGGTTTTGAAATTGTGATTCTCCTGCCTTAGCATTCTGAGTAATTAAGATCACAGGTATGCACCACCATGCCCAGATTTAATTGTGTTTTTCTTTTTTTTTTTTTTTGGTACCGGGGATTGAACTCAGGGATACTTGGCCACTGAGCCACATCCCTAGCCCTATTTTTTGTGTTTTATATAGAGACAAGGTCACACTGAGTTGCGTAGTGCCTCGCTGTTGCTGAGACTGGCTGTGAACTTGCGATTCTCCTGTCTCGGCCTCTAAAGTACTAGGATTATAGGTGTGCACCACCGCGCCCAGCTTTATTTGTATATTTTTAATTGGTGCACTCTTGTTATATGTAAAAGTGAAAAACATTGTGATATATTCATACATGCACATAGGATAATTTGGTCAATTTCACTCCTCAATTCTTCCCCTTTTCCTCACTTCCTCCCTCATCCTTAATCCCTGCCCAACTCACCTTTATTTTACTAAGTAGAATACAAGAGCCTTGGCAATTCACTATTGTCATTAGAGGATAGGGAGTTTAGGCCAATAATGGAATCATCAATTATCTTTAGATATTTGTGTCTGGTAACTGAATGAAATAATTGAATATAATGAGAAATAGTAGAAAAAGGAAAAAAAGAAATTGAAAAGAAAAAGAGGAATTGAAGTTAGAGGTAAACCTGTGTAATGTCTAAAGGGGAACCTTGGCCTGCAAATGGACATCTGGGCCTTACTGGTATCCTTATGGTATCTGAATCTGTAGAGTACATGCAGGTGTTCAAGGAGAGTATGTGAAGTGAGGGAAAAAAATTTGAAATTGGGATACCAATAATTAGGAAGAAAAAACAGGGAAAAGTCTGCAAAGAAGATTAAAAAAAAACAAGGAAGCCAGAAAAGCATAGCACTGTAAGTTAAATAAAGTGTACATTTTAAAAGAGGAAATTGGTCTTTTTAATCAAGTAAAGTTTGTGTTTTCATACCCTATTGTATGTGGTCCCCTTTCTCAACAATTCTGATAAGATCAGTCCTAGAGAATGGGCGTGGTAGAGATCACAATGTAGTGAGGAGGATAGAGGAGGAAGCGAAGGACTATAAAAGGGGTGGAAGATGATTGGTTAGTTTGTGAAAAGGAGAAAGTAGATGATGCAATAGTGTGTGGGGAAGGGACAGAACGCAGGAGAGTTTTCAAACACAATTGTGTGTTTGTATCTATCTGTCTGTGTACTTGTCTCACTTCATCATGACCTTTCCCCTTGGAGTAGCCACTGCAACTTCATCACTAGGATGTCATCTCTCATCTCCCAAGCTCCTTTGACTTCTCATTCTGGTCCCTGATCTCAGCAGCCACTGAAACCATTTCCTCTGCTTCAGTGCTGCTTAGATTTGCTGAGAAGCTGCTCCCTCCACAGCTACCTCCTGTGTTGCCTCACATCCCAGTGATGGTGCCACTCCCAGGATCCTCCAGAACTTCCTGACACTCTTTGATATGGCTTTTCTGTTTTCCCTACTGCTGCCACCACTGTCATAAGGAAATATTTCAGTGGTCTGCCAAGGAAAGATAGGCCTTGAGTATGTTACAAATGCCTCCTATGTTGGAACTTGAAACATTTGATTAGTATTTTCAAGTGTTACATTTAAAATCATTGGAACATACAAACATGCACCTGAACTCATTTCAATGCTCTCTCTTAGGGTGATTTTTGTTGTCTTATGAAGAAACCTGCTTCACCAAATGGACTCTAACTTGAGGAAATATTTCTTTTTTAAAAAATTTATTTATTTATTTGTTCTATTTAGGTTTACATGATAGCAGAGTGCAATTTGATTCATTGTACACAGATGGAGCACAACTTTTCATTTCTCTGGTTGTATGTGACGTAGAATCACAACATACATGCAGTCATACATAAAGTTAGGGCTATGATGTCCATCATATTCCACCATCTTTACTGTCCCTTTGCCCTCTCCTCCCTCCCACCTCTGTGAACAGAGTTTCTCCATTCTTCCCATGTCCTCTCCCACATTATGGATCAGCAACCACTTATCAATGAGTATATTTGGCATTTGGTTTTCTGGGATTGGTTTACTTCACTTAGAACCCCCTTATCTTTCCTCTCATGGACATTTAGTGGGTCTGGTGATACCTCAGGTACCCAAGGGAGGCATGCAAATTAGGTGTCATTATTCCTAACCAACCACCTATATTCATCCTCTTGCAGATGAAATACAAATTGTTGTTAATCTCCCCTGCTTTTAACTGACCCCTAAAATGAAGTTTGGGAATCCACTTTAAAAAAACCAAGAGTCAATATCACTTGAAAAAGAGTAGTGCAGAATGTGCAGTGTATTTCTGAACATTTCATCATAGCAGAAAAAATAATTATCAAAGGGAAACCAGTCAAGGTTAAAAGCAGCACTGAAAAGTGATTCATTTGGTAAACAAGAGTAGGTATAATTATCACAAAAGCAAACTTTGCTAAGGGGATAACTGTCAGAGCTCTTGCAGTAAAAGGTCTCTTTACCATTTTAATCCGACAGGCTAAGAGTTCCCTAGTGAAAACAATTCTCAATAAAATCACAAATGTAACTATGGTATTCTTTTAAACTTTCATTTCAGTCATGGCTACCAAAACAAGCTTAGTATTTACAATTCAAATGATGCTGGTAGATTGGCTGATAAGGCTGATAATACGGATTATGAAAAATCTTTTAACACTACATTTTTATGTATTGGCAATATTCTGTATCAGCAACAACACTTTAAAGAATTTTGTTTATTTGCTTATTAAAAGCTGAATGACCCTGACCCTTCAAAGAAATCAAAGTCAAATTTCAGTTTGATACAAGTCTGCCTTCAGACACTGTTAAATTAAGGATACACTCACAGGAGACACCATGTGATTACTGGCTGTCCTCCATAACAGAAGCTTTTAGTACATGTGTATCACTGCTGAATTGATCTCATGAGTTTTCAAATAAATTTCTCAATAGAAAAAGAAGGAAATTGAATTCAAGAAAAGTACCGTGTTCGAGCTCATACATAACCATAGTAAGCCTGGTGCAAACCTTGGAGTCTTGACACTCAAGCCGTTGTTTCTTATTCTAGAACAAATTGTAAAGCTGTCTATTTGAACTTTCTTTGGTGAAGATAATATTGTCTCTGCTCTCTCTGATACTGCATCCACTGGCCATACATGGCTGCTAAGTTGTTGAAATGTGATTAGTGTCACTGAATTAAAATGAAACAAGTAATTTTTTTAATATCTTTATTTTATTTTTATGTGGTGCTGAGGATCAAACCCAGTGCCTCCCGCGTGCTAGGCAAGCACACTACCACTGTGCCATAATCCCAGCCCTCAAGTAATTATTTTTAATCTTAATTAATTCAAATTTAAATGACCATACTTCAGCTTTGCTGTTGGCCACCATACTAGTTGGTACAGCAAGAGCATGCAGCAGCCATCCACTGGGAACTGCCAGGGTATTCTCTGTCTCCACCTGTTCTTGGTTAAACTGGCATAGGAGTGGAAAGGAATGAGATTTTAGTGTTACCTCTTTGAAATAGGAGCTAGGATTTGTGCTTTGTCTTATTTCTCATAGATCTCAACACCTGGCTTTATAGAGAGTATGCACAAAATATTCTGTTGATGCTATATTTATTTGCTTTTAAAAATGCCAGGTGTAGAAAAGAATACAGATTAGAAATTTGTTCCCCAAATTGCCCTGCTTGTACTTTTCTACAGTGAAAGAAACATGCTCCTTCCTTACAGTTGACTAAAACTTCTTTCAGCAAAGGGCACTTATGCACAATTGTCTAACCTGAGCCCAATTCTCATGTGCTACAGCTGTGAGTGGTATTCAATACCCAGAGCCAGAGAGCACAAATCAATCACCACTGATCAGCTCACCTCCTCCAGTGTTGACATAATATAAGGCACATCCTCTTTTTATATGCTATTTACCTCAGTCAAGGGAAGAAATTTAGTGAGGTCAATTCACTTTTCGAAATTTAAAAAAATGGAAAATACTATTGATTTTACTTTTCAGATGGTTAGTTAAATGGTAAGTAAGTTTTCCATGATTTCAAACATAAAGAAAAGTATTATGAATGTTAGAAAGCAACCACAACCATGGATGGTTCTCAGTTATCACTCCTTTTTGTTACAACCTGTTGTTTTTCAAACTGCTCGTCCAATACTCTCCTGAAGCCCCTCAAATACAAATACAATTAGACCCTACTGCAGCATGCTAGTCTTATTTAGTTTGCTTTAATTTATTTGTTTCTAAAAAGCAGAGCCACTGATGCTGTTTATTGGCAAATAATTATCCTTTTCCTAGGACATGTCTTTCCTTCCTTTCTTTCCCTCTTTTTTTTAAAAATAAAAATGCTTTTAAAGATTTACAGAAGTGGATGACTTAGAACAACTATCATCAGTCAAAAACTCTTGTTGAATACATCTCAGGGGAACTAGTTTACAAATCCTTGCAATGCATGTCAAATTCCATCCACTTCTTAAGAGGCCAAAAGGTCTTTTGACAGGGCCTCAGAATTGTTTCATCTCCTTAAGCTGCCCTCTTTGAAAAGAGAAATTTTGATGCTCTGAAAACCACTATTTATATCTATTGCTCCCAGTCCCAAACAATCATAATTTCTTTGAACTGAAGAATCAATGATGTTACCTAGGTGGTTTATATAAAGACAATTTTGGTATTTCTATATAATGTAGGGCTGTTCTAAACCTTCTTCTTTTAACTCAAATGACCATTTTACATCATATATTTACCTATCTATCAGTCTTCTTCCCCTAGTTTAATGGAACTTGGTCATTATTCCCTGGAATTTGTCCTCAACAACTGAACTTTACACCATTAGCAATGGATTTGAAGAACGTTATTATCACCAAAGTAATATATCTCCATGCAATGGAGATAAGAATAGGCCTACAATCTGGGGACACTGAGCAATCATTCAATTAATAAAATATGAAAGGAAAAATATAGCACTGTAAATATTGTCTTCTGTGTTTAAATGCTACACTGTTGCTGGGTGCAATAGCAATGAATTTTTCAATGTTATGTTTAGAGATATCCTAAATCATTGTGGCAATTACTGAGGTTTTGAGATTCTGTAATCAGCAGTAACATAATTTTCCCATAATAGGCTTAGGAACTGGTCTGTCATCCTCCCTTCAGAGCCTTCAAAAGAATGATATAAGCCCAAGATGCTATCCTTTAGATCTCAGGTATAGCCATGAAGAGAATATATATAGATATATAGATATATAGATATATAGATATACCAAGATTTGGGGAATTCTAAGCTTATGCTTAGAACAGTTTCTGAAAGGGACTAACTCTACTGAGCTTTCCAAATCCCCAAGGCCCAATTATATTTCTTTACCCCGGCGTCACTTTTCAGATGTTTTCACCACTGCTGGTGAACACAGATAACATTGGGGTCACAGATGATAGGGATTTTTGAAAAGCAGGTCATAAACTATTAAGTTAATTTTCATTCATTAATGATTATAATCATTATTTCCCGAAGAGGTTAATATTGTTCACAAAATCGTATCATCTCTGAGCTGAAACGTCCTCAGATGTAAAATAGTCTAAACGATTTGCTGCTGTTTAATCTTCCTTCCATATTGAAGTTCTTCAACTATTTTAAGACAGCTATCATACCAGCCCCTAGAGTTTTCTCTTCTCTAAACTAAATATTCCCAGTTTTTTTCTACTGCTTTTAATATATGGCTCCCCCACCCCCTACTTCCATCTAATCTCAGTCACATTTCAAAGCTAATAGAACCTGCATTTGTTTTTAAAGGCAGGCATGTCACACTTGATTCATATTGAACTTACAGTCAAATTGAAATTCCTGAGGTTTTTTGCAAGTGCTCCTTTGATAGCTTCTCCTGTGTCATTTTATTCCATTAGACTTTTTTGATTTAAGAGCCATGTTCCATAGACACCTTTGCAAAATGTAGATCATCTATTGTCTCAGTTTGCTGTTATCTTCTTGTATTTTAATTTTAATAAATAATCTCAAAAGAATATTTAACATGTGTATCTAAAGCAACAAAAACATTCACGTGTGATAAAAGAGGGGGAAAAGGAAGAAGAAACCACATACTGTCATTAATTTTCTCTGTAGGTTAAAAGAGGTTTATAGATCCCAATAAATGAAGTTATGTGATCAGAAACTCTATTAAAGAAAGACATTTACGGGGCTGGGATTGTAGCTCAGCGGTAGAGCGCTTGCCTTGCATGCGTGAGGCCCTAGGTTCAGTCCTCAGCACCACATACAAAGCAATAAAATAAAGACATTGTATCCATCTACAACTTTAAAAAAAAGAAAGACATTTAAACCTGAGTTTCTACTCACTGTAAAAAAAAAAAAAAATTAAAGGCTGATTTTAATAAGTGTAAAGTCTTCCTTAGCAGACATGAAGTTTTATTTTTAGAAAATGTAAAGTTAATTATTTTTACTAAAAGGTTATTGGCTAAAAGGAACCTGGAAATTTTTAATTTAGTTCACAATTATTTCAGATGAGTAGTTTTGAGGCTTATGATTTCCCTACTATCAGATAATCTTACTGATTATCTCCATTGTAATTCATTAAAGAAAAATTTTTAGAAGTTATCAAATTCCCAAAAGAGGTTTTTAAAATATATGTATTCCCCAAAGATTATATCTACTCAAAATGATTGCATATTGAAAATAACTAGCATATTCATTAAAATAATCCATACCTTAAAAAAACCTAAGCATTAAATTTTTTGCTAACTTAATGTTATGAAACTATATAGTGACTTTAACTGATATACCTTTTTAAAACAATGTAAAAAATGCTCTAATGTAAAAAGAGCATTAATTAATATTTAAGATGAAATTCATACTATAAATATCTAAACATCAGAAAAAAATGAACCTAATTTCATTGAATACTATTTTACCTATCAATATCTAAGGATACTCTTAAGTTTAAAATTCAAGATTACTTCATTCCTTGAATGTATATTTCATTCTACTCTTTGTTATCAGAACTATCAGTTATCATTCTTTGATTTACATGATTCTAACTCAAAATTGTGCTACATACTGATATTTCACTAAAATTTCAGTGGATAAATGTCTCTAATTCCCCTATGGAAATGTGGTCCATGAGGAATAGATCCAAATTTTACAAATTAGCATATGTTTTTGGGAAGTGTATGGTATTTTGCCAAACAGCAACACTTCCTTTGAAAAGCCAATGATAGTTGCTCTTCCTACTCATTTCAAATCTGCTCTATTCAAGTTTACATAGTTTATGCAATGCTATTTGCAATATCCAGCTGCCTTGTAGTTCCATATATTTAAGCAATATAAGGAAATTTTTGGCAGCATTTTTTACTTTTAGAAGAGCTGCATTGCCATAAAGGCCTTATTTTTCAAAATATTATGTCACTAAACAATCCTCCTATTTGGGTTGCATTTGGAGGCAAGTAATATTCTTAATGCATAAACTATTTTCAGATATAATCTTTTGTATTGCTTACATTTGAAAATAAGCAGGCTTAAGCAAAATAATTCTCTCTAATCCTTTTAATAAAATGATGCGATAAAGGATTTCATGTAAGCCTAAAGTTCATTTGAAAGCCAAAGAAAGTTAACAGATCATATAGTCGGTTTTAAATACACAGGCCCTATAAAAAAGAGTCATACAAAACCATGCAGGTAGGTACAAAACTATCTGTGTAGGCAGTTTATACTTCATTGCTAGCAAATTCTATAAATTAACAACATTGTATGTTTCCACTCTCTCCTACTTAAGTGATCATAATGATTATTACAATTTAAAGCCCAGAATTTTCAAGTCTGTGTCTAAGAATCCTACTGTCTTAGTGCATTTCCTGCTGCTATAAAAGGACACTGCAGACTGAATAAATTATGAACATCAGGATTTCATTTTGTTCACAGTTTTGGAGGCTGAGGAATCCAAGGACATAGTGTTGGTGTTTGGGGTGGCGGAGTGTTCTTGCTGCGTCATAATATGACAGAAGGGCAAGAGATCACATTCAAAACACAGAGAGAAGTCAGCCCAACTCACCCTTTCATCTGGAGCCCACCCCCACAATCACAAAGCCACTTTTGTAATAATTGCCATAGTGTATTCATGAGGACCATGCCAATGACTTAATCACCTCGTAATTGTCCTTCCTCTTAACACTTTCACAAGGACAAATAAATTCCAGCATGACTTTTGGAAGGGACATACAAACAATGGAAGCCACTTCATTCATTATCAATCCATAATTTGTATCTATATACATGAAGTATTTTTAAACCAAGATTAGTTAGAAATTTATAAATAATATATCTAAGCCAGAAAACGTGCTATGCAAACTACAAACATATTTTTAACTACCGATCTTTTAACAATAATATTCATATAGAATTTTCCAAGTATTCCTATATGGTCTCCTATACATAATGAAACATAGCTTAAATCCCCTTTAGAGTTTAAAGTACATTATATATTTCAGATACACATGTGATAATGTAAGCACTTAGTACTCAATGTCATAATACCCCACCACCCATTATTTTTACCGAAATGTCTAATTCCTCTCATTTAATCGTCTGGCATAAACTGTTCATCCCTGAATTAAGTAATAAATCTAATTAGAACATTCTTAGTTTTTATTATAAAACAACATATCATTTTAATTTAAAAAATATATATTGTTGCATGATTGTGTCTATACATATGTGTATCACTCTAGCAGTGATCACTTTTAGTTCTAATGACTTTATTTTCTGTATTTATGTTCCTACAAGAACCATAGATTATAATAAAAAGAATAAATACAAATCATTACCATAATCAGTAATATAACAATATTAATAAGCCTACAAATATCAGCAGGGGAGACATCAAATCTAAAACAGTCTTGTCTCTCCCTTACCTGTATTTCCATAGTAGCTAATATATTTTTGTGGAATGTTAAATTTCAGCATAAAAAAATTCCCTTCTATGTTTGTGTGCATGGAAATGCAGAGAGAGAGGAATAAGAGAGAGCACCTGTGATGTGTCATGAAAAATAATTTTTGATTACCAAAGAATTACCTGTCATGTAATAGGGCATTGAAGTTGCATAGCAACAACAAAGCTGTCTTTAAATAAACTATCCAGGTGACATCATTGATTTTTCAGTGCCTTGGGGACCAAGGGCAATAGATATAAGTATTGGTGTTCAAAGCTTCAAAAGTGTTTGCTTCAGAAATGACAGCTTCCACAGATGAAATAATTCTGAGTCCCTGTCTAAAGACCCCTGGCCTCTTAGGAAGTGGGAGGATATTTGACACACATAGCACAGTCTGTAAAGTGGTTCTCTCTAGTGATATATAAATGAACCTTTTGCCAGATTTCTCCTGAGAGGGTGTGGATGTGGCAGCTGGGAATCAAGATCAGAGTCCTGTACTTAAAAAGACAACGTGATCATAGGAAGCATGAGACAGAGTAAAACCAGACTCTTTCAGCAGTGCAGAGTTGGACACAGAAACATTAAAGCCAGTAACGATTGCAAGGGACAAAGGACAGAGAGAGTTATCCAAAAGACAGGCCACTAAAGAGTCCTTCATTATTTCTTAAACATTATACAAACTTCAGACTTAGGAAATGTTCCTCATCCCAAACTGAATACTTTGTATTGCAGAGTGGCTGGTTATTTTATCACCTAGTCAATTGATTGGGTCATCATTTTATCATATTAAGGTAAATTTTATTGTATGTAAATTGTGATTGCTTGGAGCATGAAGTCTCCTTTTAACAAATATTTTGAGGGCATAGAAAAAGAAGCCTGTGTTTGACTGGAGACGGTCTCAATGAAGTATTGATTTACCAGTCTTAGCTCAAGCACTGAGTGCAGACTAGAACCAAACATCAGTACATGTGCATTAAATAATATGGTCTAATATCAAGAACAAATATGGCACCCTGTTATGAACAAAATGTTTTGTCCCCTTAAGATTCTTATATTTACATCCTAATGCCCAAACTTCTGGTATAAGGAGATGGGACTGTGAGAAGGTAAGTTATGAGGACGGAGGCCTTATGAATGGAATTAGTGCCATTATAAGAAAATGCCAGAAATCTAGATCACTCTTTTTCTTCAATATGAGGATAACACCAGAAGTCAACAGTCTGCAAACTAGAAGAGGGTTCTCACCATAACTTGACCATGCTGGCACCTTGATCTCAGACTACGAATTTAAGAAAGGATTTGAAACTAAAAATATAAAAGTTAGTTATAGGTATAGAAATATTTTAGTATGGAAATTTAGGAGGTAAAAGAAATGTTTCCAGATGAGAAAGTAGTTTGTCTGGTAAAGCAATATTCTTGTGCTAAAGTCTATAATGAAAGAAGACCAAACTAAGGAGGTACACAAATTGTGAATGTCTAAGTAAGTTGCAGAAGGTTTGCAGAAGGTAAGTCTCAAAAAGTTTGTGTTTGTGATTAAACTGGCTACAATTAGTACAGTTAAAGTTACTTGAACTTTAATGTACTGATATGAAGCAAAATGTGAAACATTGATCTGCTTTTATCAAGATAATTTTCTTGTATTTGTTAGGTTTTATTACTTGAAGAAACTAAGTCTTAAAGAAATTAAGGTTTCTACCTGTTTTAAAGTCTTAAATGATTATTTTGTACCTGGTCAAACAAACAACTATTATTTAGGTTATAACAATATAGTTGACACCCTAAATATATGTCACTAGGTATATGTATTATCTGAGAACAATATCTGTCTAAACCTTGTGTAAGTGTTATGTAAAATTTATAAAGTCAAAGTTTATGTAAGTTTACTGGCAAGATAACCAATAAGTGCTCTCTCTTTTATACATTCTATCTGACATAGAAGGGTCACACTTTTATTTGAAGACCTATCTTATATCTCTTTGCTTTGACTAAGTCAATTTCTGATAATTAACACAGTTTCCTAAAAGTATAAGTGATTTAAGGCTATCCTTTTTTTTTTTTTTTTTTTTTTTGCTAGTACTGCTAACCCAGGCAGACCTGTGATTATTACCATACACTATGGATCCTAAATTGTACTTTAAAAGTTACACGTAGTTAAATGTAAAGCTTAGGGGAGAACACTTTACCACATTGATGTTCTCCAAACTAAAATAATCTGTAGCAATAGTCTCAGATTTGTACAGAAATAACAAATTTGATCGGTATTTATTCATGTCATTTGATGTTTTATACCTGGATAAAGGTAGCCTGTTGTCAATAAATTAGATATACAACTTTGTGTTGCTCTTCACACTAAAACAGGAATTTAAATGCATATTTGAAAGGTAATAAGGAGAGCTGACCTATTTAAAGGTGACATTGTAAAACATGGAAACATTTTGCCACTTTTTGCACGAAAAAATTTTAAAAGCTCACTTAGCCAGTGTTTTATTCATGCTTTAGATGTAATGTTGTATTGTGTTATTTGTCAAGAGCTCTACCTTACCTGAGATAAGACTGCTTCCCACCTTGCTCCATGTTAGAATGACTACAAAATAGGCTAGACTTGACCTCTTTCAGAGTTGTGTTCAAAAGATTGAATTTTGTTGTGAAGATTATTAGGATCTCAAAATAAACAGTGGATATAATATATAACTAAGTAAAGGTCTAAATTATAAAAATAATTTTCTTTGTTCATAGCTATTACACAAACTGAATATTTTTTTGCTCTGTTAACTTCATTTTGTGTTTTCCTTGTAAACTTTACAGGTTTTGCCTGTTAATGTTTTACAGAGGTACTGCTTCTAATAAAACAACGTGAGTTAATTGGAGATAATAAGTCATCACCTATAAGACAGCATATAATGCTGACTTGTACTAATAGTGACTCAAATTAAATAAAAGGGGTAACTGTAAAATTATATATATGTAAATTATAACTGTTACACCCACTTTAAGACTGGTGAAACTGGCCTGCTGAGTGTTTAAAACCAAAAACTTAGAGATCAAAGTCAAAGAAGTAAAAGGGCCAAGGAAAGAGCAGTCAACATTTTGGCCTTTGCCGTCTAAGTTCAGCCAGGACTTTCTGAGCCCTACAACTCTGGGGAGTCACCCAATCTTCCAGTCAGGGAGATTGAGTATACCCTAGAGAACAGGAAGCAAACCATCAAACATTCTTCAAAGAGGAGGGCCATTGGAGAGGAAATGTCCTTGATGATGCCGAAGGAAACCATATATGATCAGGAAGACCCTGACCCATCCTGGCAGGTGGCAACACTGGAGGAGGAAAGCTAAAGGAGTTAAGAGGCTTCACACACATCCCCAAGAGTGATTTCTGAGAAATCTCAGCTGACTCTTAATATTAGATAGGAACAAAGTCAGTTTTGATCAACTTGGTCTTAAATACCTAGCAGGAGAGTATAGCCTAAGCACAGTCCTAAATGGATATTTAAAAGGAAAAACAACAGTTTTTTTAAATGTTACTTCCAGTGTATACTTGTATCAGCTCTACAAAAAGTAAATAAAGCTGTAGGCTATAAAGAAGGATTCTTGTGAGGGAGTGCCTAATAATTATTGTCACAAAGGATACTAGAGTTGCAAATTTATCCTGAGTTGATTTGAGCCTGGTCTCATAGTCCTACAAATCTTCCTAACCTCCTACTTTGATAAACTTGATCTGTTTTTTACTGATATGATTATGAGCTACTGTCCTCAGGGTTTTCAGAGACTGCATGAAATGCTAATTCCTTTTGTGCTAATTGTTTACAAAAAAAAAGTAGTGCTTTGCTGTCTTGTTCATTATTGTCTTAGCAAGATCCCTGCTTTATGTACGCCTTGCCCAGTCACCTGCCATCTATGGACCTCTGAACTGGTCTGATGCTAAATACCCTTAACTGTCCATGTCCCACGTGATAGAGAACAACTTTCCTCAATTTAGTATTCTCCAATCCTTTCAGTATTAAGAATAAATTACCATTAGACTTTTAGACTTATCCTACTCACTAAAAATCTCTGAGTTGGAGGTGTACATGTTATACTTTATATAGCAAGGAAGCTACAAGCTGAGTGGATGAAGATAAATAACATAGGAAAAGTTGTCAGAGCAGTCAAAGCTTTGAAGACTATGGGAAGGTGTGATTGAGTGTCACAGAGAGCCACCAAAGACATTTGACGAAGGAGTGCCTTGGCCTGACAAGATTAGACAGAACCAAAGCTGCTGTGTGACAAATAGAAATGGGAGTGGGACTAAGGCATGTGAGTATCATAAGAGTAAGAAAAGGGAAGACCTATTAGAAAATTATTGCTATCTACAAGAGAGATGATGTTGGATTGGCCAGAATAGTAATAAATGAAATTATTAAAAAGTCAGATTTGGAATATATTTTTGAGATAGAGTTTCAGAATTTAGATTAAATATAGAGTTTAGGAAAGAAAAAGTAATTAATGATGACTAAGTTATTTGGCCTGAATATCTGAAACATTTTATTATTATTTACTAATTGATATATAATAAAACCTATGAGGAACAAGTTTGGGATAAAGATCAGATATTAGGCCTCTTACATAGGAGATGCTCTTTAGATATTGTATCTATCATGTATTTAACTGGTGATATTGATAAGCATTTAGATTAATAACTATTTCAAAGTAGAATATGTACTAGAGATAAAAATATGAAACTATATTTAATGCCATGAAATTAAATTATATAATCAAAGGAGTGAGTTACAGATGAAAAGTCCAAATTGTGATATGTATGTAGGGCAATCTGATGCTCAGAGGTCAGAATAATAATAAAAAATGAGCAAAAAGCACTAAGAAAGAGGAACATGAGAGGTGAAAGAAGGCAATGTAGAAGTGTTCAAGGCAATGACTGATCAACTGTGTTTGAAGTAAGGAGAAAATGGGACATGCATTTAGACATTGAAGCTGAGGGTAGACTCACACAGATTATTGTGGTGAAGTGATAGGGACAAAGGGCAGCTTGGAATGGGTTCAAGAGAACATTGGATGCAAGGACTTATAAAAAGACCATATAAAAAACACAAATTTCATGTCTGAGCAAAATAGACAAAGGGAACAGTAAATGGGGAAAGATATAGCTTTAAGAGAAAGTTATAGTTTAAATTATAGTATGTATGCATAGGAAAGGAAAAGATCCAATAAAGAGAAGAAAAATAATAATTTAGGAAGATTTCTGAAGTAAAATATTTAAATAAGTGAGAGGAAACAGAGTTCAGTTTTCAGAGAGAGAAATTAGACTTAAAGGCATAAATACTACATCCATCCTAGCTGTAGGGAAGTTGAGAACACATAAATAAATGCAGATTCAATAGGTAGGTGGGACATAAAAGGTCTGTGACAACACTCTGATAATCATTTCTAGTTTCCTAGTGGACTAGTAAATACAGTCATGTGCTTAAAATGAGGGAGGAGTGTTGAGTTTTAAAGAGGCAGGGTTATAAAATAAATGATTAGTCAATAGAATTAGAGGCCTACTTCAATTTTGTAGAGAGAGACCTGAAATGAGGCCAGGTCAATGGTAAGGTATTTCTGCACAGATCTGTTGAGCTTCCATAGGCCAGGAGGTAGATAATGTCTTTAAATAAGAATTGGAGTATGCTTTTGCTGAGGCTGGCTTTGAACTCGTGATCCTCCTGCGTCAGCTTCCCAACACTGGGATTACAGGTGTGTACCACTGTGCCTGACATTTCTTAATTTCAATGGTCTCCACTGCGGCTTGGGATTCTCCCTCACGTCTCCATACTCTGACTTCTCAGAGGGTGCCTGCAAGGACTCAGACTCCACTCAATTTTTACTGACCTCTCAGGCCTTTTCTTTGAAATCTTGGTGTACCCTCCGTGAACCCCCAACTCCAGCACCCTGCATTCCTACACAACCAGCACCATGTGTTTGACAGCAATGTCTCTAACATCTGCGACTTCCTTAGCCCTAGTTTTACTCCAGCCTTTCAAATTCACATGTTCCAAATCTTTCTGCTCTGCTTCCTGCTCCTGATTACCACAATAAACTTGCCTAGACATTTCTTCTGTCAGATGAAGAAGTCCATTTCTTTTTTTTTTTTTTTTTTTTTTTGGTACTGGGGCTTGAACTCAGGGATACTCGACCACTGAACCACATCCCCAGCCCTATTTTATGTTATATGTAAAGAGAGGGTCTCAATGAGGTGCTTAGTGCCTCGCATTGCTGAGGCTGGCTTTGAACTTGCAATTCTCTTGTCTCAGCCTCCCAAAGCGCTGGGATTATAGGCATGTGCTGCTCCATCACTTTTTAAATCAGCCTCATAGAATCTCAAGACATGGTCAAAAAGCAGATAACTACTCAGCTAAAACATAACATGAATGGCCTCTACTTCAAATTTCAATAGAATTCTCCTTTTCTGAACCCTCCTGAACCCTGTCTTCACTGACCGTAGTCCTATTGGCATTCTAGTCTTCTGAGCTCCCACCAGAATCAGCCATTAAGCTCCTCTTACAATAAACTAAAATATTTCCAGCTTGCACAGCTAAGCATCTCAAAATTCCTCCTACCAGTTGCAAAAAGCTCAAGATGCTCATGAACCACAGTGTCAGGTTAGTCACAGCAATGACCTCACTTCTTGGTACCAATTTCTGTTTTAGTCAGCTTTTCACTGCTGTGACTAAATGACCCAACCAGAATATCTGTAGAGAAGGAAAATGTTATTTCAGGGCTCATGGTTTCAAAAGGTTTCAGTCCTTAGAAATCTAGCAGCATTTCTCAGGGCTCCAGGTAAGGGTGAACATCATGGCAAAAAAGTGTGGCAGAGGGAAGCAACACACATGGTGATCAGAAGCAGATACAGAGGTCTCCACTTGCCAGATACAAATATATACTCCAAAGCCATGCCCTGGTTCCTGCCTCCTCCAGCCATACCCTAAAACTTCAATTAACATTCAGTTAAATCCCTATCAGGGGATTAATTTGCTGACTGGATTAAGACTTTTACAACCCAATCATTTCTCCTCTGAACCTTCTTGCATTGTCTCATCTGTGAGTTTTTGGGGAATACCACATTTAAACCATAACATTATTCCTAGCAAATGACCATGATAATGAGAGTCTGAAGGAAAGTAAAGGGGGAAAAAATCACTGGAAAAGAGAAAGCCATGTGAGAGACCACATTTATTGAAAGATTATCTATATTGATATTGAAACTACAGGATTTTATAATGGGATATTGGAAATAATGTTATTAAACCACAAACTAAAAATTTTTGAAGTGTTTTTCAATTAACTAACTGCTGACACTAGGGAGCCAAGGAGGGAATGGGGCACTAAGCAGCAGACATACAAGATATCTGGGGCCATACAATAAGTGGATGATCCATCGATGTATCCACCATAGACTCAGAACAAACCAGAAAGGTCAGGCTTATCATCCTTGCCTTGAATTTCAGGGAGCTCAAACTGATTTGTCCAAGGGCACACAGCTATTAAATGGAATCAAAACAATTGCTCCTTATTCTATATTCAAAGTCTGTCAACTTCACTACCTTATGAAACTGATATATTACCTCACCTTCAAATATTTTAAACTGAACTGAGGAATTAGCCTTCAAAATTCAAATATAGATAAAACTGATGATTATTTGGAAAGATATATTTCATTCATTAAAGTTACAAAGCTGATATTCTTTCAGCAGAAACTAAATTTATAAAAATGCAGATTTTTTTCCCTTAAGTTTTATGTTGTGAATTGTCACATCATATATGAAGATAGTTCATTTTTAAAGTACACCAGTATTCTATCTTTGGGGTGGTATGAAAATGAGTACATTTCATAAGAATTTGATTGATGAACTAGATATTCTTTCTTCCTTATTCCTAGGACACTGAAGAAAAGAAAAACAGTATGAAGTCTCCATTATCTCCTTTCTATTTATTACTGAAAGGCAGTGGCATTGCTTTCATTTAATTTATGTTCAATTCTATGGGAAAAGGTTGTCATTAGTTACTGCAGACAAAAATAACAGTAATAGTGGAAGTCACCTTGGTAATTCCACTTAAACTGTCATTTACTTTCAAAACAACTGTGATTTTTATGAAATCCCATGGAATATTTTTATTCCAGATTCTGATATTGTTCACTGGCATTTTTGTAGGAATAATACAATTCAACAGCAATTTTACCTTTTTAAACAAGATGTCAGATGGACAATATCATTCTTCTAATATGCTAGTTATAGCTCTTTTCTAACATCCATACAAACTCTCAATTTTTTAAGATATCTAAAGTATATAGTTTGTGCTTACATAATTTCTATATTAAGTAGGAAATGGAGATATGGTATAGTCTATAACAAAGACTTTCTCTTGGCAAGTCTTGCATACCTTACACAAATTATGTGTGAACTAGGCCTTTAAGCAGCATCTGACCAATATTTGAACCAATAAAGAGTCAATGGTAAAGAGATACAGCAAGGCTGGGGTGTACTACAGTGGTGGAGCATTTGCCTAGCATGTGTGGGGTCCTGGATTCCATCTCAGCATCATTAAAAAAAAGTACAGTAAAACTCCTCTATTTTTTTTTTTTTTTTTGGTACTGGGGATTGAACTCAGGGGTACTCCACCACTGAGCCACATCCCCAGCCCTATTTTGTGTTTTATGTAGAGACAGGGTCTCACTGAGTTGCTTAGTGCCTCGCCCTTGCTGAGGCTGGCTTTGAACTCGCGATTCTCCTGTCTCAGCCTCCCTGAGTGCTGGGATTACAGGCTTGAGCCACCGCGCCCGGCTAAAACTCCTCTATTTTTATTTGTGTGTCTTAAAAATCATGGGAAAGGCATTCCAGATTTTGTCACTTACTTGCTCTTTTCTCTCCCTCTGTAAGATTTTGTTTATTTGTTTCTTGTGATCAACTTCTGGTATGTTAAGCCATTCCATCAACTCTGATCACCATTTGAGAATCTGAGAAAGAGATTGGGGGTATTGGCAGGAAGAGAAATAGAATAACAAAATCAAGGCAATATTTTTTATATAACAGAATTATTTCTGCAAGTCCATTAGTCCTTTCACACCCTGAAGAGTCACTTATTAAACCTTCCCTTAGCATTGCACAGAGTTTTAAAAGGAAAAATAAAAGGTAATTCATATTTGTAGATCTTCATTGGCTAGATTTGTGATTCTAGAATCCGGCAGCAGTCTGGACCAAAAATGGTTCATTCATAATGTCTGGCCTTACCATATGTCAGGATATATTTATAGGCATAAAAAAGGAAGTGATGGGTACAGAAGTCATAAGTGAGGTGGAGACAGCTTGAATACGGCTTGAGCAATTGGCAACTTATGATTGGCTGAGACTCAGCTACTTGTTATAAGAGCAGGTTGCAGTCTGCTCATACATCAAGTTAGGTTACAGTTCCCTATCTACAGAGAGACCTTTAGACGCAACTTAAAAAAAAAAAAATGTACAGAGGCAGCATTAGGCCAAAAATTCAATTTTACTATAGTCTCTGATCTAATAATTCTCAAAATGTTTCTCTTTTTCTTCTCTGGGTATGAAATTGGATGTGGAGTTGACAGCTCCTTAAACCAGGTATTGTGCTGAATGAAATGCCTGCTCCATAAGGTAAAAACAAATAGCTAAAAAAGATGGACAGTTTCCGGATAGAAATCCACACCTGATTCCTCTCACTCACATTCCCACTGGTGTTTTCTATCTCTAACTTATTTTCTTCCTTCTGGACCATTATAATCCAGCATAATCAACTGAGTACACATATACCAACTGAATACACACACACACACACACACACACACACCACAATATTCAGACATCTGTGAACATAGGCTTTGTACAGCTGAGATAAATTATCTACATAGTTTATGTTGTTTAATCAGCTAATGTTTCTAGGCAGATTTACATTCCCACATTACTTTAGGTGAGGTATTCTACATGTAAGTATTGAGTTGACTCTCTTAGGATGTCAAAGTTAGGACTGAAGAAATTCAGAAGTCCCCTGGATCAATCTTCTCACTGAATACCTAAGAAATGAGATCCTGAGAAGTGAATTGATTTGGCCAAAGTCACATGGCTCCTAGCTTGTATGTTGAGAGGTAGTTGGGATAAACACAGGAAGCTTGATTACAAGCTCTGAATGAGTTAACAGCTAACTAAAGACAACATTAATTAACACAGTGTCCCTCATTCTCTCCTAGGAAGGGTCTCTCAAACACACATGTAACACATATCCATAACTAAGATATGTGTTACATGTGTGTTTGCTTTCTTCAGATATGAAAAATAAAATAAATTTTTGAAATTTGATTAAGGATTTTTATGCACAGTCAAGTTATTCATCTATGGAGACAACAGAAAGGTTTTTTCAACTACATAAGAATTCAGGGGATATAGTCTGCAGACTCTTTTTGACAACTTGAGGATGAAACTCAGCCAAATTGTGAATTGGAATAGCATTTAAAAATTGGAAAGTGAACAGCAAAAGCATCAAAAACACAGAACTAACCATAAACAATTATGAAAATGATGGTGAGAGAATATATATTATAAAGAAAAAATAAATATGATACAATCAATGACAGAGAAAGGTTAAAGAGCACGTGAAAACTAGATAACACTTAAAGTTCATAGATCAATTACTAGATTTTTCTGTGCTTTGTTTATAAGGCAGAAAGATCCACTTGAAGAACCTAGAAATATATGAAATAAACACCTACAGGTTAGAGCAGATAGGGGTGAGGGCGGTTAAAGTAAGGTTGTATCTCCTTGGTTTTTATATTGATTGTATGAGCTGGACACAGCGGCACATGCCTGTAATCCCAGTGGCTTGGGAGGCTAAGACAAGAGGATTGCACATTCAAAGCCAGACTCAGCAACTTAGCAAGGCCCTAAGGAACTTAGTGAGACCCTGTCTCAAAATTAAAAAAAATAATCAATAATTGTATGACTTATAAGTCCTTGAATGGAACATCCTCTAGCATATTTCCAGTGAATAAAGTAGACCTTTAAAGAGACATAAGTATATACTATACATACACACACACACACACACACACACACACATACACAGTTACAAAATGGATTCCCGTAGAGAAAGGAATTGGTAGATATTGTGGGAAAGATACTTTCATATTGTGTTCTTTGAATTTTTACCATATGTACTGAATTATTTTAAATTAGCAACTGAAAAATCAAAGCTTTCTATTGAGCTATCGTTGGAAAATAAGGGGGAATCATAACAGGTATTTTAATCTTTATCAATTGATATGATTAAAAGTAATTGTTTTAGTCAGCTTTTGTTGCTGCAAACAAAAGATCAAAAGAAAAATTAGAGGAAAAATTTCTTTAGTGGCTCATGGTTTCAGAGGTCTCAGTGTAGACAAGGCTGGTTTCATTTCCCAGGGTGCAATGTGAGACAGAACATCATGGTGGAAGAGTGTGGTGGAGGAAAGCAGCTCAAGACATCACACCAGGAAGCAGAGAGAGAACTCTGCTCAACAAGGACAATATATAAACCCCAAGGGCCGCCCCCAATGACCCACCTACTTTAGCCATACCCTATCTGCATTCATTTACCACTCAGTTAATCCCGCAGTGGATTAACACAATGATTAGGTCAAGATTTCATAATCCAATCATTTACCCTAAACTTTATTGCATTGTCTCACACATGAGCCTTTGAGGGATAACATATATCTAAACCATAACAGTAATCAATTCTCAATATTTATCTTTTGATTAAATCAGATCTAACAAAAGAACCTATTTAAAAAATAATAAAAATTCCACCACCCAATGATATTCTGAGAGATTTTCACTAATGGTTACTACCTGGTACAACATTTACAGAAGTTTATCTCACATGCCTATTGCTATCTAGTTCAAAGTCAAGCAATGTGATTCTATGTAGAATTTTTGGCATTGTTTTGTTCTGGTATGAATCATCTTCAGATAGGCAGTCTGTGAGGAAAATATTTCATTTGCATATGTTTATTTTAGTCAGCTTTTTTTGTTGCTATGACTAAAAGACTGACCAGAACAATTTTAGAGGAGGAAAAGTTTATTTGTGGGCTCATGGTTTCCGAGGTCCCATTCCACAGACAGCCGGCTCCCTTCGCAGAGCTCAAGGTGAGGTAGAACATCATGGCAGAAGAGTATGGCACACGGAAGTGGCTCACATATTGATCAGAAAACAGAGAGACTAAACTCAGCTTACCATATACCCTAAAGCCACGCCCCCCACAGACCACCTCTTCCAGCCACAGTCTACCCACCTTCAGTTAACACTCAGTTAATCCCCATCAAGGGATTAACTCACTGATTGGGTTAAGGCTGTCACAATCCAATCATTTCTCCTCTAAACCTTCTTGCATTGTCTCACACATGAGATTTGGGGAGACACCTCACATTTACACCATAACAATTTTACTATTTTTTCTAATTTTCTTCCAAAGTAGTGGACCAGAGACACTCCCATCTTAATACCTAAGCATCGTATACTCAGCTTACAATATTTATTTCAGCCAATTATCATGCACACTCTCAATACAGTGCACATCATTTTTGAGGTAGTATGAACCTGCAGCATATATTACAGGGCACTGTGCTCACTCTCTCTTTCCTGCCAGCCCCTCTCTGAATATGTTTCTGCATCTATAAGTACATATCTATAAGTACATTCACCACTTTATTAATTAGTGATTGTTTTACCCTTCCAAGAACAGATGGTCCATTTTTCTAGAAAAAGTCTTCAATCAACCTCTTTGAAAGGACTCACTTCTCAACAACATGGTTTACAGTTCTAAATTTTCCCACCATGGATTTTCATCCTCTATAAGTGGCAGTAGGGATGGTCTTACGGTAAAGTATTTCACAGCTCCTCACACCACCTACCCAGGACCTCAGTCCTTTCTTCTCCTGGATAGTTTTAAACACGACAAGATTAACATCAGTCACTCTGGAAATAATCACAAAAAATAGCTTTGTAACAAAAAAGAAAGTCTTAGCCATATAAAGTCATTGTTAATTCATAAACTTAAAAACATTTGGCAAGACAAAGAATAGAGATCTCTAAGAAATTAGAACCAAATAATGTAACTTTGATACTTTTGTGTTAAGCCAACATTGATAATAAATGCTGTAATTAAAGACTACATAAAAAAGCTACTTCTCAGCATGGCCTCATAGAAACCAATTCAACACCACATGAAGGTAATAAATTGTTATATCACCACACACGGAAGTGTCTTTGCTTTCCATTTTTGTACTTACTATGCATTGCTGATGCTGAAATTAAAACCTCTGTGTTGTATCTTATCTGGCCACATGATAAGTTCATATTTGTGAATATCATAAAATTAATTTCTCAAATCAAAATACTCCTTGTGTGTGTTTCACCTCCTAGAATGCAAACACAAATGTATGTAGACATCCGCATATCTACACTCACACACACACACACAATTACAAGCTAGTACCAGTGCATAAAATACCTATTTGGAGTCAGGGAAAGTCAATACAGTAAATCCACTTGTTTTTTGAACTCAGAAGCCCAGGCTTTTCCACTTCTCTTAATGGTTCTGAGGCATAGCTCTTCTGCTCTTCTCTAGTGCCTCAGGCAGCAGGATAATTCTCAGGAAGTACTTTGAAGACTCAGGTTTCCTTTAATCACATGGCTCTTGCCATCCCTGATATTTCTTAATAAAAGAGAAACCCTAACAAGAATATTTATGTGCTGATTCCCAAAGAAAGTAACTAAACAGTACTTCATCTATAGGTCAAATCCTATTATGCCAGAAACTATTTCAATAAAATTTCCCACGAAACAAAAATACCCCAACTGATTACCCTTTATTTCAGATAATATCTCATCAAAATTATAGTATAAGCTCCACAGCCAGACTCTTTGGAGTTCATTGCAATAGGACCTGATTTATATGAGTCTGTGAATACCCTTATTCACAAAAGCTATTCATAAGCAATCCTGTTTTCTGTATTGACGGTTTCTGTATCACGAATAGATGACATCAAAATTATTATTCTCTTTGTGTGGTTCCAAAGCACATAAAATTCATTGTTTTTAATGAAGCCATTTCACTTTCCAATTCACAGATTCTTATTTGCTATGAGTCCTGTTAGTCATTAGTATAAATTAGGATGGGTCTACAATTGTAATGACCCATGCCTTATTAACCTCCTTCCTTTATCAAGCACTGTGATTTAAGAGATATCAGTTCAGCCTACACAGGCTGCAAAATTAACATCAGTCACTCTGGAAATAATCACACACAAAAAAAGATTTTTAACAACATGGAAACTTATCCATACAGGACCATTATTCATTCATAAATTTAAAACTTATGGTAAATGAAGAACAGAAATCTGTATGCAAATATGGGTGCATCTATTCAGGAATATGCCACTTCAATTGTGTTGCTTTTAGTTACTCTACACACTGAATTCCAAGCATGTGAAAGATCTGGTAATAGGTTCTAAATGAAGGTAGTATGGTTTAATGGACTAAGCTCTAGGACTTAATGGAATCAGGAGGAGAATTTTAAAACCAGGTCTACCACTAACAGGTTATATAAACTTTAGGAGCCACTTAAACTTTTAACAGTTTCAAGCTCATTACTTCCAGTCAGTAACATCTGAAATCCCATCTACCAAAACCCACCTGGTTACCAATTAAAAAGACATGTGTCTGTTTCTAGGTATATCCATACACTTATATTTTAATATTGGTGTTTTCTTTTTACTTATGTTCTTAATTTAAAAACTCACAAAAGGAGATTGTACTTTTAATTCTTACATTTCTCATAGCACCCTTGTAAACACATGGCTGCTGATGAGAGATATAACATTCCTCTTTCTTCACATTTGCAAGCATTACATTGACTATTCATTTAGACTAGAAATGGCACAAAAAGTTGGACGTGTAGTGACTTTTCAAGAAAATCATATTTGACATTCTGCTAAAGTCACATTTTCTAGTCTATTAATTGGTATAGAAATACCACTGGGGGCTAACATGATCCTAAGGCAAGTTTGAATCTTCCTGTCCCTGGATGGTTAAGTTTAATCATCTGTTGAGAATGTAAGGGATCATCTCACTTCTCTGCCCCTTGAATTCATGCTAATATAAGTCATTTGAACTATTGATTTCTATCAATAGCTCTCCTAAGATCAAACTAACAAAAGATAGGAACTATGGAGGAAAAAAGTGAATTGAATGTAGATAGCATGTATAAAAGAACTCCTTTTTTATTTATAACTAAATTTCCAAAAAGGCCATCCAGAATGGATCCTGCAGCCCCTCTTGTGTTTCACCTTGCCTCCTGGAGTATGAAATCTCAAGGCAAGTGCTAGGCACTTCCCTGAACAATTTATTATTCCCTCTATTATTGATTCAGTAAGGCTACTGGCATTAATGTGGCTGAAACAGGAGGACATCTGCATCCTTAGGAAAACCAGATATGTGGCCAAGTAGATATTACTGTAATATAAAATACAATGACTCATGTTTTGATCACTTTCAAAGAACCAGGCAATTTGTAAAGCACTCTGAATGCTTTATGTAAATTGTCTTGGTTTATCTTCATAATGATCATACTGAGAAAGTAATATAATTATCTGATACTTTAAATAAGAAAAATAAGGCAGAGAGAAGATAAATTACTTTCCTAATACTGTGTGCTAGAAAGTGACTGAACATGGACTTAGTCCTGTGGTCTAACCAGGAGTATGCTATAGGAACTCAAATGGGAGCCTGCTGGTTGGAGCAACCCTGCTGCACTTGACAATAAAACATATTTATTCTCAGAGAATAAAATCTCTGCATTCCAAATGTCTCTTCAGTTATGATAAGGGTCAAAATCAATCTTCTACAAACCTGCCTTGCCTAGGCAGTATTATCCCATGGCTTGGTGTTTTAGTAATGTTAGCAAATGTAAAGGAAGAAGTTTTGAGGAAAGGAATGAAATGGAAGCTGGTACTTACTCTTTACCATCTGAATCACTATGTGACATATACTAGTACATGCTTAAAGTAACTCTAATATATAGAAATTGTCAAATCCATTTTACTGATGAGGAATCTGGAGCTCCAAAAGGTCAATAAACTCCCAAAGATTGCTGTGGTTGAAATTCAAACATGCATGTATAAAATTTAAAGATATCGAATGCCCATTCACCAAAATAAAAACCCTGTGAAAAGTCTTATTTTTTCCTTCTTTCCAACCCAAGCGCACAGAGTTGGAACTACTTATTTGTTTTAAACTCAAGTTTTGTTTATAGGTTTGATAGAATTATTCTAAAGGGATAATTTCACTGCTTAAGATGCAGTGTCTCAAATCTCCCATTATAAAACAAGCTAAGATGAGGTTAGAGAACCAAAATAGTCCATTTGACCATATAGTACCTGCCATCTACTAGAATAGATTACATAAATTGCCCCCAATAAGATGAATCCTTACCATTATGTGTTTTATGACAACAACACATGTTCACCCTTGAAAACACAGAAAGATGGCCCAGGATCTAGCAGAATTATATGCAGATACCATAGCTAATCCTTTGAAATAATTCCAAAGTGTTCATAAAGACTTTTGGGGGGGGAGACAGAGAGAGAGAGAGAAAAATATTAAGGCAGAAGAAAAATACACATACTGATCAAATTGGATTCAGAATCAAGTATTTGGTTGATAAAATAGATTATATCTAGAAATCCTCAGAAGATGAATGGATGGCAAGGGATAATACAAATATAACCACCAATAGTAGAGAATAACAGTGCTAGCCCTCAGGAACTTCACTGTATCAACTGTATTTGAGGAAGACAGCCCTTCAAAGTCCATACCTATAGTAAAATTTTGTTCACTTCCTACGTGCTAGTGGTGTTTAACATGGGAGCATAATGGGCATGGACTGGAAAGATATGCCAACTCTACACTGTGCAATGACATCAGCCTTAACCCAGACAGTTGGAAAAGGAGCCTCTGCTGGAATTTTGCAATTGTGACCTTGAATCAATGTCAATGTCTTTGGTACAGTGACAAGTAAGATCCTAAAATCATAGATGTGAAGTCCTAAGAATAGAAGGATGTATTTGTTTGGGTGAAATGCAGTCAACCCAAAGGATGGATAAAACCTCACTTTTATCTAGGTTTTAGATAACAAATTCCTCAGATCACTAAGTCTTTGTTGAAATTTGGGAAAACTATTAAAATGCCTAAAAACTATGTGAAGTCAGAATGTGAGCATAAAGTCAAAGTTGGCAAAATAATTTGAGATTTGTATTTACAAAGTAGAATGTATGTATCCTGTGGACAAACAGCACCCATATAAATCCATGGCCATGCAAGGGATGTCAGTGGAGCAGGTATGTGACAGATGGACAGCAACATGGGACAATGTCCTTGGGACATATTCTAGAAACATGGAGTACATTATCTGGTAACTTAAACCACTGTTTCCTTTTTCTTCCTCATAAAGCTACATTTTGCTAAATACTACTCAATGTACTACCAAGGGAAAGGCATCAGGCACTCCATGACAGAGAACCTACCAGGATATTTGAGATATTGCATAGTTACAAGTCTGCCCTTCTCAGTAGGGATGTTTCTCAGAGGCAACATGTTACAGCTGAAATCACATGGGGTTAGGAAAGCAAAGACTTAGAACTATAGACAATCTGCCTAAATTTACCTATTTCTTCATTAATAAAATGAGGAAAACCTATATGAACATATAACAAATGAGAAATAATCCTCACCAGATGTTTTGCTTATAAAAAGCAATAAATGTGGTGATTTTAATGCAGGTGTCAAGCTTTACAAAAGGAAAAATTAGGTTTAAAAATAATATAGTCATTTGTAGTTAAGGTAAACTTCCCTCTGAATGAGAAGTAATGTCAAACCTAACCTTCCTAAGGATAATGTCACTTCATTGGCTTGTTGGTAAGGGGAGGGGGAGAATAATCTATCTCTTAAGTGAGTAAATTATCTTCTGACCAGGGGAAAATCCCTTCACCTGAAATTGGAGTCCTGTATTTCATCTGTGCAGAAAGAGAAATTGAGATTGCTATGGTTATAGGTCTAGATTTAGGTTGAATCTCTACCATGAAGTATACATACATAGAAATGTATACTCTTTCTTGCAGACCACTGAGGAAACATTAAATGAATTTCATCAAGAATATTTGTATTTCCAAGATAATATCTCTGGTTAAAATGCAGAAAATAGTTTGAAAGGAAGTAATTCTGAAATTGTGATATTCAATTATCAGTTTCCTTTTCATAGTACAGATATTAATAATATTATTAATTGCCTGACTCAGGAAGGGTGCAGAAAAAGTGAAAGATTTAAAATATAGAGGAAGCAATAAAATCAATAGGAATTAAGTATCATTTGACATGAGAGAGAGAAAAACAAATCTTGAACTAAGAACCTTATTTCTGTCCCTAAGTAGAAGAGCAAATTATATAGAAAAACAATATCTAGGAAGGTATAGGTGTAGCATGTGGAAAACAAAAACAAAAACAGTGCATTCAGGTTTTAGATACAAGAGTTTGAAAAGCCTCATTGAATCAATGTTTGGTTGTGGGGATGCCCCACAGATGGGTATATTTGTAAGTCTGGAGACCATGAGATGGGTTAAGCCTGAATATAGATGTGAGAGTTACTTGTTTTCAGGTAGCTATTGATTGTCAAGAGTAGATGTGAAGTACATAATAAGAAGGAGATCTAACTACAGAAAATGGATGAAAACTTTTGTCCAAAATAAGTGTCTTTACAACATGAAAGAATGAGATTAAAAGACATCCTAAGAATATAAAGGAATAATTGAGCAAGAGAGACAGCAAATGGAGAAAAGTTAGATGGAAGGAGGGAAAGTCCAAGAGAGAGAAAGAAAAGAGGCAGTAATGATGCATGTTATTGCTTTCCTTTGCAAAATATTTTATGGCCACACATTAAAACATTTCATTTATCCCAGTGTTATATTTTGGAAGGAACAATTTGATGTATACTATCATGGCATTAGGAATGATAGGCTCCCCTTGAGGGCTGTGGTAACTCATTTGGAAGGCCACTGACTAAATGTCCATGGCCCACCAGTCCTAGAATAAACCAAGTTGACAGAGAATGGGGAATCAAAATCCAAACAGCACTGGATTTGCTGTGCTAAGGTTGCCAGTGGTCATTAAGAAGGGGGCCAGGCTCAACAATGCCTTAGTATAACCTGCCAGTACAAACACTGCTTCTGTACTTGCTATAACCATGACTGTCTACGGAAAGTCACAGGCATGTTGTGGAATCTGACTTCTTCCATAATGGTGAATCCTAAATGGCACCTAAGAATTTTATAAGGAAAAACCCTATAATAGGCACGCAGTAAAATCATGTATTTTTCCCTCCATTCAAATACCAAGTGTAAAATATAGACTACATTTAGAAGTGTCAAGGAAAGGCTAAATAAAAATAAAAACTAAGTTGAATCTTGCTCTTGATAGGGAGAGAGCCCACATGCTGCTAAGTCTGCTTCTTCTTTCAGAGCTTACGTGGTCTTATTTCTGTTTATGTTCTGTTTGCTGGATTGGTTTGTTGTTAGGTAGATGGCTTGCTGTCATTTTTGTCAGCCTGTTTGTTTTGTGCACTCAGATCATGGAGGTGATTGGACACACTGACTAGATATTTCCTTGGGTTACCAACTGGGGATTTTAATCTGGCAACCAAAACATGACCAAGAACAACTCTAAGGTTTAGTCTTTCTGGAGTCAAAACTCAACATTTAGTGTACCCATCTAACTCTCTCCACTTTGAATATCTCCACATCTCTATTCTCTCCCATCACTGTTCAACTTCCAGAATCTCTGCTCAGCTCACACCCCAGTAGCTGTTCTCTTGCCTGAGTCAGAATCTTAAAATGTGTGTGACAATTTAGAATCATTAAAAGATCAGAGGTACCTCAATGTAGCAATGTGCTCTGAAAATGATAGCTATGTCAGCACGCTGCACTCATGTATATTTTCCTTCAAAGAGGCTACTGCCTCTACTTGGGTTCATCTCCGGAACAAAGTTTGAAAAGTGGTTCAAGGCGGAAGACATAGTACATGTGGGCTTGCTAGTTTCCTTTATCTTAAGAATCACTGTGTTAGAATGACATTCATTGTCTTATACAGTCACTTTGTATAATTTGTCCAGTTTCAGGGTTCTTTACAGCAGAGGATAAATTTATTAATTCATCATTTTTCGAATCCCTTCCCCAAACATACAATAGAGATTTGAGAAAATCCTCATGAATAGTTTTCTAAATTTAAGAAAGAAGTGTAAGACACATTTTACATTAAAAAGTATAACCCAATAATTACTTTGTTTTACTATTATTTATAATTTTTATAATAAGATTAATATTTAATACTATTGAGTTTCAACTTAAATGTGTGTTTTTTGTTCTTGTGAAATGCTATAGGATAGAAGGGTAGAAAGAGTTGAATTTCTGGGACTTCTCAAAGACATACAGTCCATTTGGGAAGGACATGACTGCACAAGTAATATAAGGAATGTATTTAAGAGGAAAAGATATGAAGGAATGTGTGATGGCTGATGAAGACATGAGGTTTACACTCCAACATAAAATATAATGTTTCTATGTCATGGGATACTTTTCCATCGTGTCTCATTACTAGAACATCCTCTTTAATATGCGGATAGAAGAACAAGCTGAATAGAATAGGCTATATTTATGTGTTACACTTGGGAATAGAAGGCAAGAAAAAATTGTACAAATATCTCTCAAAGTTTCACAAAATGCATGATGTTCTTCATGGAAAAAGTTTCTAGATATTCACAAAAGACTTAAGAATCTTAAAGACAAAGAGACTATAATAAAAAGACTTGATTAATTTGGTTTAATAACATATTTCTCAAAATTGTGTAATCACAGGAAAAATACCCCAAACTACTGATTAGTATGATATATATGGTTGTATGGTTATTATGACAATAAAATATGAGTAATCTTTGGAACAGGCTTTGAGAAATTCCAAGTTATATTACTTAGAAGTATTTAGAGGAAAATGTAGGAGAAAAAAACTGTAGACAACAACATTCAGTTTTTCCTGAGTGGGGGTGCTGGAAGATCCTGCATGGAGTGATCTACAAGACTAGAGAAATAATAAAGCCATTGACCCCGTAACCATAGATCTCAAGATAAGATACATGAGAACTACGTTTAGGCAGATGAAAACACTGGTCACAGAGTAACTTAGAAGTCAATGTAAATCAGAGGAAATGAAGTCAAGACATATTATTCCAGTGTTCAAAATAGAAAGGTCAACAGACAAAAAGACAAATTGCAGTATTCTGCGTGATACAGAGCAGCACACCTATTACTCAGCAATGTTACAGAAGGTGTTTCCCGCTAATGGAAAAGTCAGAAATAGAATGGTGAAAAGAGCAATGCAATAACAACATCAACAGCCCAGGTAGGCCTTTTAGTGAAAGAAAAATAGAACAGAAATGTAAGGGAAAGATTGCAATGGAACCCAATTTCTATTCAAAAATCTTTCATGGCACACATTACAATCACCGGACATTTCTACCAGCAGAGGAAGATGGCCAGCCCTAAGGATGCTAAAAGGTACAGGAGAAGAAAAATAGGAAAAATATGTTCCTTTTTAAGAATGTGCAGGCCAGGCCAGTTTCTATATTAATCATGAAAGGACTGCTAATTAGTCAAATCAGTGTTGCCCATTCATATATATAAAGTATTTGAGAACATGTATTATTTCATAAACTCTGATTATTATCTCATTCATTCATTATTGGTTATTATTTCTTGATGAATGTATATAATTCTGATGCCATTGTTTTTAAGATTGATGTTTAAATGGATATATTTGAATTTGGGTGAAGTCAACATCATGATCCTGGTGCCTGGGAATGTACTAAATTTGTGTCTAAAAGGAGACAATTTACCAGATATCCATCCTGTACATGATTTTCTGCTTGACAAATAGTTGTGTTTCATACTATACCATCAAACAGATGGTTTTATCAGCTCATCTTCAATAAAAGACTGGCTTGAAAGGTATTTGCAAGCTGATTTCTTTGTTCTGAGATTTTAGTTTATAGGTATTATTATGGTAGATACAATCTAACTACAACATTAAAAGGCCAGACTCACGTTCTGCTTACTAGTACAATCCTCTAGCACAAACACAGACCAACACAAGAGTTATCTTTGCATAGGAAAAAGCTATACTTTCTAGGAAATATGTGTTGCTATTTTGTTTTTCTTTGACTTTTTTTTTAACCAGTGACACCTGTTATGAAATTGAGAAGAAAGTGTTATGCTTGCATTTTTTAAAATTTCAATCTGGCTAAATGTATCTAAAATATTCATAAAATTAAGCTTTTTCAGTCTCAAAAACATGGTTTCCTAAATTGTTTATAAGAGTGACTATAAGCTGCAGGAGATATTTTGAGCACAAGGTGCAGCAGAATTTTAAATCACTTCCTCTCATTCCTCATCAGTATCTATATGATTTCTAATCATTCCTGTACACATCAGCTGTGATGAGAATGAATCCAGGTGTGATGAACATGATGTTCTTGTTTTTCTGAAGGGCGTTTATTTTTATTTATGCCATTGTGTTTAAGTATTTCAAGCACTATTTAGAACCAATAGGCATACAAAGCTTCCAAGTTAAACCTTCTGCTCTCTGCATTTTTGAAGAGGACAGGATCTCTTCCTGAGTGCATAAAGCTTTCCAATTGGAAGAGTATGAATGAAGCTAGAATACTGATTCTAAAATTGCCCTTAGTCTGTTGTGCTGTAAGGGAGTACTTTCTAAGTAGTGGTTCCATTGAAATTCTAAAACTCTAGAAAAATTGAAAAAAGAAAATACATATTTTCTAATGTTAACTTGAGTTAAAAGAAAAACTTTTGAAGAAAGATGTCTATCCATAGAATTGTTATGGCGAGAGGAACTTTCCATAACTAGTGGTAAACATGCAAAACTCCTGAGAGCTTAGACTCCACTTCATTTACTGTCCCCAGAATTATAGACACTTCAGGAAAACAGTGCTTTTCTTATGGAGCTAAAAGGAAATGTGAAAACTGTAGCATAGAATAAGTTTTTTTAATAAAGCATTTATTTGCTTACTAGACATGTGATTCTTCTTTATTTTCACACAATAATAATTTTGAAGCTCAGTACATCCCCAAGTCTAATGTTTTCTACTTGCTGCTGTGCAAATACAAAAATAAACGAGCTAACTAGAGAAACAAAGCCTTATGTTAGGCACCCACCTGATCATACCCAGGAAATGATTATATTTGGCTGATTCTTATTAAAGCTATATATTTAAGTCTATTAAGATGCATTTCATGGGGCTGGGATTGTGGCTCAGCGGTAGAGCGCTTGCCTCGCATGCGTGAGGCCCTGGGTTCGATCCTCAGCACCACATACAGAGCAATAAAATAAAGACATTGTGTGTCCATCTACAACTAAGAAAAAATTTAAAAAAAAAAAAAAAAAAAAGATGCATTTCATTACCTCTGCCAAATGCAAGTTCTCAACCTTTTCAGAGCAGCAGGATTTATTGTACAGTTCAAAGAATGATTGTATCTGCCTTCTGGGCTTGGTGTAGTCTAATTTCATAATATATACACAAACAGAATTTTTTCTTAGAGTAACATTGCCACAATTTGAGAGCTGAAAGTCAGGTGCTTGATGAGCTCCTGAAAATATTTGTTTAGTATTCCAAATAATACATATAATTTACAGTGTTATCCTGAGATAACAAGGAAATAGTATTTCAAATAACAGATTACTTAGTAAGCATGGTTTGTAGTGGAGATACTACCTGGCTATCACAAGACACCATACATTCATTTTAGGTAAACCTATAACTCATGTCCCAAAAAAATTATGAATATTGCAGTGAATTGGCTGACATTCTGCCAAATAAGATTTCACCAACAGCAACAAAAAGGCAAATGGGCTAATGCAAATTAATTGCTTTGAAAAATGCTTTATTACATTGACAAATATTACATTTTACTTGGAGTAAAATGGGGAAAATATAACTCTTAAAGGCCATCAGCACATTGAAATCAAAATATATTTGAAATAATTATAACGTAAAGCATTACAAATTTGTCCACTTTCATCAAAATTTAGGTTGTAAAAAAGTGTTACTTCTACATATAAATTTAATTGTTTAAATTTTATCTTTTCAAGTTTAATTTATACCTCCCCACAAAAAAATTGAGGTATACCTAAAAGTCCTGGTGTACTTTACGTTGACAATTAACTCTTAATGTAGATGGTTGGATGATTGGTTTTTCTATTATCAAACAGTACACTATCTAGCCTGTATTTGCTATTTTTTTCTGCTCCTCTGAGTATCAACAAAGCTATTAATTTCAAAATCTAATTACAATTATTTGTTTATCTGTTGCTTAGTTACCTCAGATTAAACATGAAAACATTATACCACAAAAATGTAGATATATAGGTAAATATGTGTGTGTGCATTTTCATTAAAATTCTTATGTAAATATATATAATGTCTGCTAGTTATAATAATCTTAATAAATACAGACCTTCTTTTTATAAAGATGTCCCTTAGGCAACGTTTAAGGGAGTCTTACAAATGTGAGAAATGAGACATTAATTCCTTATATTATTAGATTTATATTTCCTTATAGTTCCTCATCATTGGTAAATCATTTTTTTTCTGAATAGTCTTATAATGCTAAGATTATAAAGTAATTTGAATATAATAAAATTAAATCTAGGTTAAAAGTTTCAGAAAATGAGTCTGTTAATTAAGCCACACCCCTAAACTAATGTGTTTCAGGTATAATCATTGTTTATGGTATTAAAAATATTAAAAATATATGTCCAACTCAGTTTTCCAGAAAAATAAAAGCTTTATGTTGTCCATTTTACATTTTGAACCTACAGCTATCTACTTCATAGAAAAACCAAAATTTATAGTAAAATTTATTCCTTATCACTTAGATATGTGTCATCATTAAATAAATATTAATAAAATATACATATTTCAAAGAAATTATCAAGGGAGGTGAATTATAATTAAGAATATGTAAAATACAAAACATCAATAAGAGATATTTGTACAGTGCCAAACTTGCACACATGCTCACACACAATCAAGTAGCATTCATGTTTTTCTTTCTCTAATCACTAGGTAAACTATATTACCAACATTGAGAAAGTCAATCAAGTTCATTTCATGGTGCTTCCAACAAGATGAGAAAAATGAATTAGATAACATATATCTGCTTCCCAGTGGCAAATCTCATATTTTAAATGGTCTCCTTCTCTCCATTCCCATCATCCTGACCCCATCTACATGCCTACCCCGACACTGTCACATGCACAAATCTGTACTTATCATCATCTATGATATTATAAAACATTTTTATAACCAGTCTGTTCTGCATGTATCATTTCTTTAAAAAAAAAATAGGCAAGCAAGATTTAGGAAGGTTCACATATTTTTAGTTCTTAATCTTGCCTCAGGCTTTCAACATTTTGGAAGCAACAGGAAAGTGATTAAATTCATTCTTAAACATATTCCAGTCTCTAACTGGATAGCAACAAATAAATATTTTCTCTTAAAATCAGAATTAGTTATATAAAAGTTATTTCAAGATTTGAAAGTGACTGTTCCGATTTTTAAGTCTCATCTCTGATGAAGTGAAGTATGATTTTCTTGTAGCTACTATGTACGAGGTGGCCCCCATAGTCTGGATACATAGCAAAGAACACATAAGATTCTTGCTTTTCTCACTGGAATAGGGGACAGAACATTTACAAGAAAACAAACAAGACAATTTTAGCCTACTTATCCTTGATTTACCAGTATAAAATTACTACATTTACTCAGATATCAAATATTTACCAACAATCTATAATATAATAGGCACTATTGGACTGGTTGTGAAAGAAACACTAAATGCTGAGTTCATTGTAATGAAAGGAGACAATAAACTAAATAAATAGGTAAAATATATAGTTTACTAGATTCTAGCATATACTATTAGAGAGAATAATCAAGGAGAGTTCATAGAAATGCCAGAACACAGAAATCAGGTTGGCAGTTTTCATTTAAATCTAGTGGTCAAGGATTATTCTCTGATCATGTTAGGTAAGCAACATGGTTCCCTAAATGAGGTGAGAGAAAAAAGCCAAGAAATCATCTGGGCAAAACATTACTGATTCTTTGCTTGTTTCAGAAATAATAGTAATATAATAAATAATAATAATAAAAGCAAGCATGGCTTGATTGAGCAGTCAAGGAATCATCATTGCAGAAGAGATGAGAGTGACAAGGAAATGGACTGGAGGGAGCAAACTGATGATGGACTGTCATCTTTATGGAACCTTGCAGTCCATTCTAAAGACTTTGTCTCTTAATTTGAGTGAAGTGGGAAGTTGTTGAATGATGTTGAGCAGATTTCTTGTGCATTGACATCTTTTACCAGGGGAGAGAACATGGAGACCAATTTCAATGCTATGGTAGCTAGGAGGATAAGATATGAGGAAGATAATTGAAGTTGAAGTGGTAAAAAATGGTTGGATTTTGAAAGAATAGTCAATAGGATTTACTGGTGACTAGATTGGGTGTGTGAGAGAAAGAGAAGAATCAAGAATGACTCTGAGATTTTTTATCAGAGAAAGAGAAAGATTGAAGTTTCCCTTAACAGGCATGGGGATTCAGGAGAGATACTAGTTTGAAAGGCAAGACCAAGAGTTCTGTTAGGGACATAAAAGTTTTAAGATGCTTATTAGACATCTAGAGTATTTTAGTATGGGAATGGATATAGAAATCTGAAGTTCAGAATACAGGTCCAGGAGGAAGATATGCATTTTGACATTATGATATTTTAAATTATGAGAATGGATAAGAAAAGTATGGTAGTCACATTTTACTATTCCTCAGGGAATTACTGAGAATATTCTCAGACATTTATACTGGACATAACAGAGGTAAGCCTTTAATAAATGCTAGCTGCTCTTAGTATTAGAATTCTGCTCTGGGTACAACAACTGTTTATTCATAATTACCATAAAGTTAGTAACTACCAGAAACCACCATGCCAATTCTGATTAAAATATGCTACTACACTTAAAACTAAGGTTTTATGTCATACATCAGACAAGATTTGGAATACAAGTGGAACATTCCTGGATAGCATGAGGGTGAGACACTATACGTAGACAGTGGTTTCATGGAAATTTAACCATGGAGCATCCTCTTGATTTAAAAAGTAAATAATGTGCCTGTCACATTGTCCCCTTCACAAAAAAGAAATAGGTTTGTATTACTCTATTATGAGGTAATTCATAATCAAACTTGGAAGAAATTTGGTTGACATGTGAAAGTCATGAAAAATTAAACTTGGCCTTATTTGAAAAGGAAGTTGAATTTTAAAAACCTAGGAGAAAAGACAGAAAACATGTTGAGGTGATGCATTATGATCTTTTCTTTGCTATAGTTTCTCACTTGAGAAATTCTTCTATTTAATCAGAAAGGATAAGGAAAATTTTTAGCCTTTTCCAGTTATATCAAATACAACTTTTTAAGATAACTTTAATCACAAAACTTTTGAACTATCATTAAAAATTAGAGGAGATGTTAAGGAGCAACAAGTGTTCTCCCAATCATATGGCCCTGATGTTAAAGAGTTGACTTTATGAGTAGCAGAGGTTAAGATGATTTAAGTTCCATCCCTGAGGAAACCCTGATGGAAACTGTGGCAACATTTACTATCTTTCACATTTTGCCTTTATGTTTCAATCAAGTTTGGTAAAATGGATTACTCACACTCAAGAACACAGTTTAGAATCAATATCAGTTTCGGGGGGTTTTCGTTTGTTTGTTTGTTTTTATTTATTTATTTATTTTGAGCATAGGATTTAAATGAGAAAAAAAGAAGAAGAGCTCTCTCCAGGCAAGACGCAACCTGATAGGAGTTGACCTCAGTTGTGTTTTTCTTTTAAATTTTTTTTCACTCAAATCTCTGTTGATTTGTAGAGCAAAATCAAAATTAGTATTTTCTTCACTTTGCCAGTCATCTTTCTACACAACTTCCAAAATGCAAAAGAAACACTAAAGTGAGCAGTTGTGAATAAATTCTCATAGGCCACCGTCTCATTAGCATGTTCGCACTTGAACTTCCATCAACAAATGTAGAGTATGGGACATTACACATTTCTTATATAGACAGCTGATCCTTAAGATATTGGAAATGTATCATCTATTATGTCACATCCTGGATAAAAAGAAATGGCAAGACTATATTATGCCCAATGTACATGGGGGCAGAAAAGTCAGATCTTATTTCTTAAATTTTCAGTATCTGACTAGAAAAATTGTAGAAGCAATTGAATAGTGGGCATAGTGGCCTTGTGTTCTCCAAAGAGGTTCCATAGGTCAAATATAAAGTTATCTCCAGAAGTGATATAGAGAAAAATTGAGAATTGAGTCAGTAGAATTAAACAGGCTTTTACAATTCCATATAAGTCGATCCAAGTCCTACCCAAAGACAAGTTTGATATAGAAACTAATTGAAGTCATGCAAACTACTTCTAGTTTTTACCTATATATGAGTTGATACCATTAATAAGAAATGTCATCTTAGCAACTCAGTGAGACCATGCCTCTACACTGAAGAAAAAAAAATACAAAATAGGGCTGAGAATGTGGCTCAGTGGTCGAGTGTCCCTGAGTTCAATCTCCAGTACCAAAAACAAAAAAATAAAGAAATGTCATCTTTACATTCTAAAGTTATTTTTTCCCTATGAAGTAAGGAAGTGAAAACAAATCCTAATACAGTAAAATCATGTACAAACATGTATTTTAAGAGTTTTGAAAACCAGTCTGTAGAACAGTTTGCAGATTATTCAAAACTTCAATTGCTCCTGGAATAAAGGTGATTAAAATACTTTGTCATAAGATATAATAAAGCACATTGTCACTAATCAGTGCCACACATAAACTTAATTGATAGTCACAATTTTAAAACATTAAGATTTAAAACTGTTGGTGAAAGATTTATACCATATTGAGCACATTTTAATAGCACTTAACTCTAAATTTTGACCGAATCTTATGCCTTCCTAACAGAAGCATTTGACCCAGATATGTAGCTTACAACTCTCAAAGCATAATCCTCAGAACTGACAGGCACATCCTGCAGTTTTATTTTTCTTTTTTAATAAAAAAGATTAGCTGTTGTTGGAAAGTTTTGCTTACTGGAAAAACAACTAGCAAATTAAAAAGAAGAAAAAAAGAAAGTTCAGATATTCTTAGGGTGCCTAAAGAAATAAGATGTGCATATTCTAATCAATTTGCATGAACTTGTCTCTTCACCCCAGTGATGAATAGTTATGCAGCTGAAAGCAGGCATGAAATCTGTCAACAATTTTAACATGATTAGTTAAGGAGAACTGCTGCTAGTTCCTCTTATACTGATCTGAAGCATTAATATAGTTAGCTCGGGCAAGCTTGTCAACCAGGTCATCTGCCATAGGCATGAACCTAGCATACAGAATTTTTGATAATTCTTTACTGGATTCCAACTGTCAGGGAACTCTAATGCTATTTTTCTTAGGTGTCAGTGTAATTGCCCCTGACTGAGAAGTGACTTAGTTTCTTGGTGTCCCATATATCTGTAGCTTCTTGCCCAAGGGACTTGTCCCAGACTTCACTCATGTCATGTTCCATTAGCTGTAGTTAACCAGGAGTAGACTTAAATAGCCTGAGTATTTTTTTCTAAAAATGGAAAAAGTAAAAGAATTTAACTTTCAATAATTCACAAAGGTTTTTCAGGTGTGTAGGTATGTGGATAGGTTTTTGAGCATGTGCACGTGGGTGAGCAGCTGTGGTTTCTTCTCTCACTCTCACTGGTAAATATAGTCATGAGACAGTGACAGTCATTTCAATATTATCATGAGTCCAGGATGCCCAGTAGGCTCACAATGAGACTTTTTCTAATTTTTCAGTTTTTAATAAAGTCTAACAGATACTACTATAAGCACAAATAATTAACATTACAATAATCTGGGAAACTTGAAATATTACACTTACAAAGATCTTCATCGTGATATTTTTATAACAGTGATAAATTGAAAAGTTATTAGTCATCTGTAAAATATTTAAAATATAAGAAATTTCTAAATTCATTCAAGTAGAAAAATCTTCATGATCTCTTGCAAAATGAAAAAAAGCAGATTACCAAAACTGTATATCATTTTATTTTGTTTTGAGGGGAAGAAGGAAATATTCATAAGTGGGTATATAAACACAAAAAATTGGGGGCTGAATAAAAGAAGCCAAGCAAAAAGAGTCCTACTGCATAATTTCATTTATGTGAAAATTCCAGAAAAGTAAAATCTAAAGCAAGGGCAAATTAAATGATTGTATGTGTCTGGGAGCCACTTAGAGGTGACAAAAATGGCCAAAAACGGTCATGATCATTACATGACTGCATACTTTACTAAAACTCACTAAACTATGCACTTAGAATGGATTCATATTATGGAATATATGTTATATACCATAAGGTTTAAGAAAAATATGTATACATATTCATACACCTATGTAAAGATGTCTATACAAGAATTCCATTGTAAAATTTATTATGAGAAAGATGGAAAAGGGCATAAATATATGTTGAAGCTATCAAAATATCCTTAAGTAAGACATTGACTAAGTTATTGTTCACTTTTAAAATTAGATAATGTACTGCTGTTATAAGACTTATGCATTCACTGATATAGAAATATTTCTAAAATACATTAAGGAAGAAAAAAAATAAAGTACCAGAAATAGTATATAAAGTAAGGTATACTTTTTTAAAAGGAGAAAATATTACATTGTATATTTCCCATGACTATAAGAATATGTGAAATGCATGTAAAAATTAATCATAGGACTAAAGAAATGGAGAAAGACAAATAAAATTCATTTTTTCATTTTAAACCCTTAATTTTAATCATATATATGACCTATTTAATTATATATAGGTGATATATATGTATATGAGCTAATCATTATCCCCCAATATGTACTCCCCTTCTTCTAGCCCGTCTGCCCAGTTCTAAGAAGGCTCATAACAGCCCGGCTAGGGACTGCATTTTCCAGTCTCACTTGAAACTAAGCAGAGTGATACAATCAGATTCTTTTTTTTTTTTTTTTTTTTTTTTAAATATTTTTTCGGTTGTAGATGGACACAATGTCTTTATTTTATTGCTTTGTATGTGGTGCTGAGGATCGAACCCAGGGCCTCACGCATGCGAGGCAAGCGCTCTACCGCTGAGCTACAATCCCAGCCCCTACAATCAGATTCTTGCAATGAAAACTAAGCAGAAATAGGTATGCAATTGTCTGGGCATTTCCTTATAATAAAACCGCTGGTCTTGCACCCCTTTCTTTTTCTTTTCCAACAGGCCATGGGAGAGACTTGAGGAGGCTTTCCCATCAGATGAGGATGGCACCTAAGTGACAGTGAATCATGGAGCTGAGCTACCTGCTTTTTATTTCCTTCTTTCATTCAAATTGTTGTCTGAGAGAGAAATGAACAATTGTCCTTTGTGAATTCTTGCATTTTGAGATTTTTTTATAGCACCTCAGCCTGTGCCCTAACAAAGACAGTATATATTCTGTTTTAAATATAGTTTAAATTTTAAAAGCAAGATAAAGGAAACAAATGTATTTTAAACTAAAATAATTGAAGTGTAGCCTCCCTTATTCATCCACCAAAACTCATATTTCAATAGTATTTGGAATTTCCATTCTAGAATGATACAGCCATTTACCAGTTCATGTTTCTAATTCTTGTATTACAACTCCCCAATTTTTCCCAACATACTTGTATAAAAACATGGACCCATTGTTATGGCCAAAGGAAAAGGCTTGTTCTTTTCAGAGATTTTGTGTATGTATTTTTCTTCATTTTCCTAGACAACCCTCTCACAGGACTATATTTCATTTTGACAGCTATGATATTGTCACTTCTTTAATCCTCCTCAGATAATGGACTGTGGTATCTGATTAGCTTTACTTTATTCTTGAAAGAAAAATGTCATCCTCCGGCTAACATATCTTACTGATAGCTGTTGTAAAATAACCTTTGGCACCTTCCAAAAACTACTCTAACAACTTCCACAAAACAAACAGCAAATAAGACTTGCTGCATTCAAAAACTGACAACCTTAATTTGAAAAAAAAATGTTCCCAATAATTACATCCTACAAATACGTGAAATTCTTAATTAGCAGGAAACTTACATAGTTTATCAATCACTTTCATGATCAGGTACTCATAGCCCATGTCATTATCTAAATGATTTAGTGTGATGTGATTAATTTCTATTCAATTCTTCTATAAAAAATATATATTTTTTATCTTGAAACTTACTGTTACAGTGATTTCAGGTTCAAACATCAGCATTTAGAAATAGAGAATTGGATGTATTTTATAAAACTCAATAGTCTGTAACCAGATAGACCCTGGCTAATGATGGGGTTTGAGATATACTACCCCAAATTCTAGCTCTTTTGTACTGGGAGGAACAGCAGAAATATGAAGGTTGGGATCATCTCCCACTCTTCTCTCTTAAAGAAACCATGGAAGAATTCTCTGATCATCCTCTGAAGAAAATCTGTACTCATGAAGAACCCTCCCTACACTCCTAAGACAGGAACATTCTTATTCTGGAAGATACAGAGATGCCAGGACCTGCAAACACAGGCCTCACTGAGTCCTTCCTATAGAATTGACTACTATATCATACCCTTCTAGTCCAATCACATTTCATCATGACTGTCCACTCCTCATCAAACCTAAACATAGAAATATACTGTTCTTCCTGTTTCTTTGAGACTTCATTTTAGAAGGTCTAAGTATCATGTAAAACAAATCTGGTGCTTTTCTTTTGTTAATCTGTCTTTTATTACCAGGCCTCAGTCATGAATCTTACGCAAAGAATCTTTTCTCCTTATGCGATGATCAATTATAATGCTTTTATTTCTACAGGATCCTGTATCTAAAATCTTTTTTCTGAGAATATTTGTATAAGCCATTTCTATCTTTATCTCATCATCAATTTTACTATTAAAATTCAAAATTGTGAAAAATTGCCATGTACTAAAAACAGAGGGCCTGAGGATCTAGCTTAGTTGGTAGAGTGCTTGCCTTGCATGCACAAAACGCTGGGTTCAATCCCCAGCATCACAAAAAAAAGAAAAGGAAAAAAAAAAAAAACAACTCATGTCAAGAGGCCAGTGTAAGAGGCCAGTGTAGGAACTGAGCTCTTTCATGCTGCAACAAATCTACCCAATCTCCACATTTTGAGCTTCCTACTATATGAAATTTATTGGTGTTCAGCTTATTCTGGAACTCTAATAAATGATTTAAAAGTATCTTTTAGTGAAAAGACATCTAAAAGAAGGTAAATCCTAGTATGTGTCATATAATGAAGAAAACAAAAGAAGGCTATTGTACAATATTAGGTTGGGACAATGCCCAGAATCAGGGTATGATCAATGGAGAAAGAAATGAATGGACAATGTGAGAGACCCTGAGAAATAATAATGGACAATTTATTGAATATGGATAATGATAATAACAAGAGACTATGAGGCTTTGAGTTCAGCAAGCTTAGATAATCAGGGAAATAAACATATGAGGAACGAAAGAAAAGCCATGTCCACTCAGCCTTAATGTAAAATGGACAGCACAGAAGGACTGTTATAGACAGGCAGTAAATTTGGGAAATTGTCAATCACAGTAGGCATTCAAACTCTTGGGTCTGACTTATTTAGAATATAGAGACTTAACATTCCTGTAGAAGGCATCCAACATTCTCTTTTAAGGCATATATTTCTCATTTAGAATTAGCTATTGCAGAAAAGGGAGGAATACAAAAATAGGCATTCAACATCAATTTTTATTTCAAACAAAGGATTTTAAAAAATTGTAATTCAACAAATATTTACAGATTTCCTGCTAGAGTTTGGGCTAGAGTTTCCCTCTACAGGAAATGTAATTATTCAAGAACTCTAAAACAATAAGGATTAAGTTAATTATCTTAAGAAAAGTAACCACATTGAACCCTATTCTCAAATATAGGTCATTTCACTTTTATTTAGAGATATACAGAAAAGAGTAATTGACGCAAACAGCATTTGTGAGGAAACTTACGCTGTGTGATTTACCCAACCCCAGTTCACAGCCTTGAGTCAGTGGAAATGTTCACTCGCTTATGAAGATGTGTTTACAAGAGATTCCACAGTTCTAAAGCAATTTCAAAATGTGTTTTGATTATAATAGAAATTTAAAAATTGGATCTGATATTTTATAAGCCTCTTTATACTTAATTTTATAATTTTTTTATATTGCATGTTGGGCAATGACTAAATAGAAACTCTCAAAAACTTTTATTCTTCACCACAGAAGTTTTAGAAGCACTGTGTTAGTGGATGAATAAAATATCTATGTAAACAAGGAGAATATTGTAAAGTTTTTGCAAAGCAAAGCATCACAGATGTTCTAGGAACATAAATAGTCTAGTACCACTGATGTACAATATGTATAGTTTAAAGACAGGGAATATTTTAAATTAACATTAAGTTGTAATTTAGAAGTCTTGAATGCTATAGTTGAAGTAGTAAAGGGCCTCAGAGACAGAACTTGCCTAATCTTTAAGACAAGGAAAGTTTACCTTTGGAATGAAACCATATGTAGAAAGCAGGCTGGTTCTGGTTGTGAATTTCTTGTACAGATACAATTATACAACCTTACTTATATACTTACCAAAAATTATAGCAACCTTACTTTTGTTTCCCTCATTTTTTCATGACAAATTAATACTAAGAAGAAATAACCACTGCTAAATATATTATGGTATATTTCCTTATATATTCAATGATTTGGGAAAAAAATGTGTTACCTTTAAATGCAAGTTTCATCAATATCTCCAAAAATTAGGTTTTGAATATATACCCATAAGGTATTTAAACATAAACTTAAGTCATCCCATTACTATTTCATACCAGTGGAAGACAAGTTCCAGGTTCTCTTCTTCCTACTCCTGGACAAATTTTGAATTTGAGGGGGGGGGAAAGAAAGGACTTATAATTACATCCATGGAGGATTCATTCTGGTTTATTAAAACATACTATCTTTGACTGATGAAAAAAAAAATACTACCAAAGGAGTAGGAGAAAAGACTTCCAGGAAATCCAGAATCTCAAACACTCATAACTTGCAAATTGAAGCCCCAGCATAAATCTTATTCAAGTGAATAGGTTGTATGATGTGTCCTCTGAAAATGTGATCTATGATGTATTAGCTGAACTCAGGCCTTTCCTTGGCTTTTAGTCAAAAATAACTACTGGAAGATATGTAAACTAGATGAAGCAGACATATTCTAAAGAGCTAATCTAATGATCTTTTAAATTCATTTGTTTTTCTTTTGTTCTAACTATGACAATACTCATTACAGTAAAGTTGCATCAAAGCATACAAATAGAAGACTTGATTAGAAGCAATCAGAGTTTCCTGTCTAAGCTACTTCTTACATCCTGAAATACTAAAAGAAAAAAACAACCTGACCCTGTATTTTTACTACCCAATGGTTTTAATCTTCATCTCAAAAACCATGTCTGCAATCAAAAATAAGTTTCAGATGCCAGAAAGATAGTTTTGAACCAGTATACAAATAAACAAAAATCCTCTGAATTGATACTAACAAAGAATATATTTTGAAGTTAATATCATAACTTGCACTGAAATATAAAATGACTATGTGCCAAATATTTTATTTAACTCATTAATTAATGAGGGAATCAGTAATATATTACAACTGCTTCAAAGGATAATTCAAACTACCTGCACGTAGATAGGCAATCAAGAATGCTGAAATAAATTTGCAAATAGATGTAAATCTGATGAATATTCTCATACTATAATACATTGCATTCTACCAGTTAATTTTCATTTATATGGACAAGAATTATTTGCATTATTAAACAGCTTGTAGAGGAGGAAAGATGCAGGACCAGGTAGAATCTGATCCCCAGGAAAGGTGTGGTACACAGGACATTCAGTAGTAATCTTTCATTTGCATCCATCTCAATGCCCTTCACAATTTTTCCCTATCATTCTATTGACTGGAAGCTTCTGTTTTTGTTGTGTTTTGTGTTGGGTTTTGTTCACATTGTTCTTCTTTTCCCATTTTATCCTAAAGTAAGAGATGGAGAGACACAGCCAAGTTTTCTTAAAAATGGGGTTTCAAATCAACTGCTTTCCAAAAAGTCCCATGTAAGGCACTTGAAAAAGGGATGCCTCAGGTCACCTGATTCTGTGCCTAACACCTTTTGATGTTATATATATGTTTCTCCCAATTCTCCATGTAGGATATTTGTTTTTAATCTACACCATTTACTGGCAGGAGAAAGGTTCCATTTGTCTCAGGAAGTCTGCATAACAGCCTTGGAGTAGAGGAGAGAGTTCTGGAGACACACTTTTACACGGTAGCAGTACAGTGTGGAGCAGGCACACAGCCTCTCAGATTAGTGAAAGGGAGTGTCAGCAAGCAGTGGGGTGTTTAACCAGCAAACGGCTTCTAAGGAGGAGGCACATACACGCCTCACGGTGGCTGCGCTACCTTACACTGTCGATTTAAAGCTCCGACTGAACACAGCTTAGGGTTGATTGGTGTCCTCTGAATAGGAGCTAGTCAGTTTCCAGAAAGGCCCTATTAGGCAGGCATCAATGCTTCCTGGAAACTTGAAAGCGATATCACAAGCCTGAGGGGCTTTCTAGCACACTCCTCTGAGCCTTGTTGGTTGATTAAGTTTGAGGTTCTTGTGTGAAGTGCTTTGGGGGAGTCCACACTGTGAGGTTGGCAACACAATACTTCTTTTTGTGATTAACTTCCCCAGGGCTCTCAACTCAAACCTCGCACTTGCACTCACTTCACTTAAAATTTTACAAAAGCCAGAACCCCTGAGGTCTCATTGGCTTCTACTGAAATTTGTCTTTGCTGCCAAAAATTTATCTTTTTTAACAGAAGCCTGTATCTTCCCACCCATCCTCCCTTTGGGAAATTGTCCAGCTGCAGATCAGACCTCATATGCTCTCCTTCCGATATCCAAGATAAATCTGACTTTGTGCGTACAATCATTCTGATTCAAATAATTACATGCTTGGTTTAGTAGTGGGTGCCAGCCACAAATGTGATAATTTCTTCTTCCCGCAGCTTCACACAAAGAGGCAATTTGTTCCATGCCCCCAGCAACAGGTGAATGGCACAAAACATGAGCAATGTGTGCATGGAGAGAAAGCCACGTTTTATGGATAAAATGGGTGACAGAGAAATGATCCATGTGCACAATTACTAAATTTGCATTAATCGTTTTGGGATGGCTGCTCTCATTGTATGAGTCTTGGGAAATTTGGCAGAGGAAAGCTGTTGCCTAGAGAATAAAAATAGCTTTATTCTTGCCGTCATAAGCGTGAGCACTGGGGGATTCAATTCCCTTGCCAACTTTTTGAAACTCCAGCCCAAGGCACTGGAGTGTCACTTAAAGCTCTCCACTTCTTAATCAAATTCCAAGTTTTCTTTTTTTCCAATCCTTGGGTTTTATTTGCTTTCAAACAACACTATCAAATAAGTTTGGCATTCTGTTTAAAACCATGGGCTATTCCTACTACTTTGATGAAGAAAATCAAGAGATCCCACAAGTAAATATACAGAAGGTGAAATACAGCTATTAGTGTGTTTAAAAAAAAAAGTTTTTTGTCATTTTGCAAACCATTTGTTCTGGTTTGTAAATTGGCAGGAAGAAATGGTCACTCATTTAAATGCCACCGAAACAATGCTTAAGCCATAGATGAAAATGAAACAAAATCTATGCCAACAAGATAGTATGAAGAAAATCATTCATCTCCACCAGCGCAAGTACGGATAAACATTGAAAGTCTTGGAGGAAGACAAGCTGAACCATCAGATAAGGCGTATAAGGAAAGTAATCAGTATTCACATATTCATATCAATGGGGGCTATAATGGTTATGTTTTGGTTGCATGAATCATACCTACATTTTAGATTTTCAGTTATCCACAGAAGAGTTTTTCCCATGCTCATGAACTCTGACTGTTATTCTTGAACAGCCTCTTCTCCATAACTCCCAACAAACATCGAGACAGACAACTCATGCCACCATTACCCTTCCTCTGCCTACACACACATACTCTTTAAGATTAATCTAGCTCTTACCTTTTATATTTGCCTGTACTATCTCAGTAGCACCATTATAAATCCTTTCCACTGGACCCTGTTCTTTTTCTATAGATATTCTCCTAAGAAAAATACTTTAAACTCACTTTTTTTTGTTTATGAAGCTATCCTAATGTGCCAATTGGACTTTTGATTTCCTTTGTTCTATCTTCAGATAACATCTGGAGTAGTCCAAAGAGATGCAAGGCGGGTGCAGCAACATCATATATAACCTCTGCCAATTTCAGCATGTTCCTTCATTTATATCATTTCCATCTTGCAAAGCTTTTCTTTTCCCATGAAACTAGCCAAGTCAAAAAACATATCCTCAAAGAAAGGATGGGGAATGAGGAAATGCCAATATCTTGCAGGAGATGTTGGACTGCTAACCACCTGTAGTAGACAGAATAGTATTTCAAGGTAACCTAATTGTCACCGTAGAGGTCCACAGATGAGGACACTCAGGGGACATCAGTAAAGCTGTCGACCAAACCAGAGAAAGACACAGATGAATGACAGAACCCAGTCAAAAATCAAAGGATCTGTCCACCTAAACTTTGTTTAAATTGCCAAACTGCAAAAATATTAGCTAAGTTACTAAATATTGAATGACTTGTTGCACGGCAATCACTAACTAATCTAGTACTTGCATCTCTACTAAATGACTTCAGAAAAAGAGTGGACATGAACTGAATATCTGGGTACCTAGCATCTTGCATGTACAGTTTCTTTCATAAGCAAGTTTGGAGGCCTTTGTCAAGTCATTTAGTTCTCAAACATTTCATCTGTAACATAAGAAGCTGCTACCATGTGATATACAATACCACATTTAGTTCTATGCTTTCATTCAAAAACAAAAACAAAAAAAGGATTTTAAATATTCCTTTCATTTAAAACAAACAAGCAAACAAAGAGTATGTGTACCAAAGATTACCACTTCTTATTTGACTGGGAGAATGAATTTTAAAAATTCTTAAAATAATATTAAGTCCTGAGTTAAATATATATATTTATTTCTCATCTCCTCTTCTCTTTCACATATTAGCACAGCAGGAGAAACTGAAAGATGTGGTTTAATAACAATAAAAATAAACAGTGAAGATTGGAATAAAATGAGTGGTTGAATTATCATGTATTAATCCACATTACTAATCTTTAATAAAAATATTACAGTCCTCAGAATATAACATAATTTTTGATTATGCTTTGTGATTTTGTTTTTGAATTGAAAAATAAATCGAGATACCTCTATGCTTTCTAAAATAGTATTGATTGCCACAACTCAGTTGAATATTTGTTTTAAGTGTTAGATAAACAGAAATTGTGTAGGGGAGGAAGTACCTCTCAGTTTCAAACCTATATTTCTTGCCTCTTATTTTGTGGTGTTGAAGCTGGACTCCAGTATTTTTCCTGTTGTAGTTGGCACATTTCAGGCTTGGACAGTAGAGGGTGCTAGAGGGATATTGATAAAGAGCAAAAGAGGAAGAAGCTTCTCTCAGATTCAGGAGGTTCTGGAGCAGCTCCCAGCAAAGGGATATGCTGTTGGCCCAGGTTCGGTCACTGTCTGGTTAGTTTGTAGGCCACAGTGCACCTCTCCTATGAAGCAGCTCAATCCGCTGACACTTGATGGCAAGTGTCTCTGCTTCCAGCTGGCTGCTCTTGGTGAATGGAGTCCAGCTTTTAGTGTTTGTATTGACTAAGTTACCTGACTTAAAAAACACAAAACAGTGCTATACTTCCATTTTGGTCAGCAGTCAACTGTTATTATATTTTTAAAGATCATCATCAAAGTACATAAAAGTTAACAACTCATGTGTCCTTCCTGAAGATTCAGAAATAAGACTTTCTATTCCTCAAAATGGGCAGTATAACCACGTCATTAAATAAAAAGCAAATTCAGGCTGTTATTTTTCAGGAAAATGTAACTTTAATGACGATAGTGAGAAGAGTGTCAGTAGAATTATTCTTAGTATGTAAAATGTTGGTCATGATTTTAGGAAAGCATCAATCTGAAATAATACCAGTAGTACAAATACTGTGAAATTTTACTAGAGAGATTTTACTAAATTCTGTTTAGAAATTTATTTGGCCATAAGCTAGAAGAATTTTGGTCTTGTGGCTTATAGTTTTTCTTGGCTCAATTTCCCCAGAAGCTGTTTGTAAGGAGAAGATTCTGTTGCTAGTGAATAAGAAAGTACTTCCAGGAGAGATCACCAAAGGGGAAGGGGGACAAATGGCAGAGAAAGAGAAGTTAACAAAGGGTAGAACTGCAGGTGATATCTCAGAAGGATATCTTCAGCCTGCCACTATAGAACTCTGGCATATTAATTATAAGCTAGACTGTCATTATCTCATATGATTAGTCATTATTTAAGGACCACGCTAAAAAAAAGACCCATTCCAGGCATGTCAGGCTCTCTGCCCACATAAGCAGAGCAGCTTCAATAAAGCAAGGTCAGATCTCCACTGAAGAAGAAAAAGCACACTAGAGAAGAGAGGGAATACAGGGCCAGATAGGGAAAGGACAGATTCAATGGCAACTGAGTGGACCAACACCAGTGTCTGCTGCTCAGTAAAAGGAAACAATTCTGCTGTCCTTCCAGGTATCTTTATTTCAGATAATGGTCAAAACTGAACTATGTTAAAACTGTTGCCCTGAACAACATGCAACAGAGCAAAGACATGGAATCAAAGAACTTATCAGACAATCAGGCATGGTATAAAAAAGTGAAGATTCAGAGGTGGATTTAGTAATTCAATGGTACTCTTTCAGTTGAGACCCCTTCTTGCTTCATAAACACACATTCTGAGGAAACCGAATCACAAGGAACTCAAAGATTATATAAAGTTCTTATCAAGTATAATAGAGTTTCTAAAAGTGGGGGGATTCTCCAGAGGACTCTAGGGCCTTTCTTAACAATATCACTTTATGTATTCTTTTGAGGCTCCAGGTTGAACCCAGATATTTAGCTATGCTTTCCCGATTGGGCTTAGACATTTCTTTGACTTTATGCAACCTGAATCTCAATGATACTCATCCTCTAACAAATGTGTACACAATGACGATAAAGGAGAGGAGGATAATCTGCTGAGCCAGCAAATATAAAGGATGCAGGAAAATCAGGTTTTTAAAGATTGCAATTGAAAAGAAATTTGGCAATTAATAAATTTACGGTATGAAAAATCTGCATTCCACTCTTTCATAAAAAGAAATCTGGTAACTGATGAAATGATAATATAAAAAAATCTGTATCCCACCTTCTGGTAAAAGAAATATTAGGACAAGCAAGATGGCTTCAGAATAGCTGAATGTAACCAGTTAGGGAGAGCTAAGGATTAGAGAGAGCTAGCATCTGTGTTTCAGGCAGGTCATGAAATGCAGTCATATTCAGAAAGCATATATTCACTTGAAAACAAATCTCAGTTAGCCTAAAATGATAATATAAAAAGGTAGCACATACCACGAATGTCAAGAACAACATTTTACAATGTCAAATAGTTTGATTCTGGCAGATTTTACTCTGTGCAAATTAAATAGCATGTACGTATAGTTCAATCTTTGGCAAAGAATGAAAAAAACAAATCAGATTCCACTACTTTTCAAAAGAATTCAAGGTATAATAAGATTAATCAAGTAAGTTAAACTCATCAGGAAAACTCATTCACAAATTTATAAATATAAAATTAAAGAAACATCAATGTGGGAAATGAGAAAGGTTGAAGTAAGAAGAGAACAGCAACTAAAAACTTATTTTTACTAAGAACAGAAAGTTATTTCTTTCTTTATTTTTGGTACTGGAGATTGAACTCAGGGGCACTCAACCACTGAGCCACATCCCCAGCGCTATTTTGTGTTTTATGTAGAAACAGGGTCTCACTGAGTTGCTTAGTGCCTCACTGTTGCTGAGGCTGGCTTTGAACTCACGATTCTCCTGTCTCAGCCTCCCTAAGTGCCGGGATCACAGGCTTGCACCACCGCGCCCGGCTCAGAAAGTTATTTCTTTATCTCTCTTCCTTTATACCTCTGCCCTTTCTCTTCCCTAATAAGGAAAAAACTACAAAAAACCAATTGTACTAGGTATATTTATTTTCAGTATATAGCTCAATGATTGAAATTTTACACACATACAACACACACTGTTATGGTTTGGATGTGAGACGTCCCCCAAAAGCTCAGGTGTGAGACAATGTAAGAAATTTTAGAGGTGAAATGATTGGGTTATGAGAGCTTTAAGCTAATTGGAGCATGAATATACTAAGGGATTCACTAGGTAGCAACAGTAGGCTGTGGATGGAAGAGGTGGGTCACTGGGGGGTGGTGTGTTTTTGTTCCTGGTGATTAGAGCTCTCTCTGCTTCCTTGTTATGCTGTCTTGAGCTGCTTTTCTCTGCTACGCCCTTCCACCTTGATGTTCTGCCTCACCTTGAACCCAAAGCAATAGAGTTGACCATCCATGGACTGAGATCTCTGAACAGAAGCCCCAATTAAATTTTCCTCCAATTTTTCTTGTCAGGTCTTTCGGTCACAGCAGCAAAAAAAGGTGACTAAAACACAGCAGACATATACACAAACACTATTTCCAGCATTCAAACTCCCAATTTATTTCCTCAAACTTCACAGTTATTCTAATTTATAACACTTTTAAACATAACTTTCGCCTACTTTCAACTACTTGTAAATAGCTTTATTCATGACGCAGTTTTTGGATCCGAGTTTTTTACAGCTATCATATATTTGAAATCATTAATGTTGTTGCATGTATTAGAAGTTTATTCCTTTTCATTTCTGTGTGTGCTATATTGTGTGAGTATACTGTGATTTAGATTTAACTTTTCATTCTACTTAAGAAGAAATTACAGATTGTCTTTAGAACCTATTATGAATACTGCTACAATCAATACTTTCATCCATGCTACACTGCACATCAGACTAGGTTTTGCATGGTAAATGCACAGAAGTGGAATTGCAAGGACAGAAAGCATGAATTTTAGATTTGCAGGTAGAAACGTATTTCTAAAAGGGACTATTTCCATTTATATTTATACCAATAAAGTATCAATGTTCCAGCATATTAGAAGGATGCAAACCTCTGTGTTGTGTTCAACATATAGTAAACTATCATGCAATAAACTGTGTTTTTGGAGTTCAAAGAGATGCCAAAAGCAGCTAAGTGCCTTTTATAGACTTTTTAAATTTAAATTCTTTAATTTCTGTTTTCTCATGGGAAATAAAGCTAAACCAAATTTTTTCCTAAGGCATGTTGATTGATTTTTGGGACACAAAATTTTAATAATATATTTCAATGTATACATATTATTGTGAAGAGGAACAATCTGAAAATTAATTTAATTACTGTTTGGCTCAACTTTTTGAGAACTTGAAGAATAAACTATTAAAAATCTAAATATAATATCTAAATATATATATATATATCACTCCATTAAAAAGAAGAACAAAAGTGATCCATTCAAATAATAAGTTGACAAAATCCAACATAATAAAGTTTCAGGACATAGTCACAATGATTATGCAGATAATGATAATTTTTGGGTGATGATAATAAATTTAATGATGATGATATAATAAAGACACTTAAAATCTAAACATATACACTTGAATGCTAAACATATACTAGTGTATCACATGTTCATTTATTTATCCTTTAAAAAAAATTTATAGTTTAATGTGTTAGTCAGACTTCCATTACTGTGGCAAAATATCTGAGATAATGAACCCTTAAGGAGAAAGGGTTTGTTTTGGTTTATTGTTTCCAATGATTGAGACCATGGCAGCACAGGGCATTATGTCAGGAATGTGTGGCAGAATAGGTCTGTTTGTCTCATGGTGATTGAGAAGTAAAAGAAAAAGATCAGAAGGGGTTGGGTTCCCACTATCCCTTCCAAGGACATGCCCCAACAACCTAACTTTCTTCTATGAGGACCCACATCCTAAGGGTTCCATCACCTCCTAATACCACAAGCTAGAAAACACAACTTAAACACAATTTGAGGGACTTTAAGCCATGGCAGTTAAATGGAATCATCATGTCCTTTTTTTTTTTTTTTTTTGGTGAAATATAAAACTCAGGCCAAAGAGGTTAAGTATGATTTTCAAAGTCACGTAGTCATTAAGTTTTATAGCCAGGACATGATCTAAGACAGATGCTTTCATGCTTGTAATCTTAACTATCATGTTACACTACCACCGATTTTGTTGTTAACTTGGATCTGTTTATTTTAGTTCATAAATAAATAAATAAGAAAATCAGCAAAAGACATTCTTGTTTTATAACTTCTCACAGAAAAGCAGGTTAAAACAAAAAAGATGATTTATGTGTATGTGTGTGTGCATGTGTGTGCGTGGTGGTGGTGTGGCAGTGTGTTGTAACAATGACCTGACCCTTACCTACTGTATTTATAAAATCAAACATTGAACTCTACTTAGGGATTTAAGAGGCTATTCTTCATCTTTTCTAAGCTTGTGAAAAAAAATTTTTTTTCTCTTTTCCTTGCAGAGGTGAGAGGTGGCCTTTTTACTAATCTCCAAGAGCGCTTATGAATTAATTCAAACCTGGTAAAACCTTTCACTTGAAAGAACAGAGGTTGTTATGTTATGGGACCTCTGTTAAAGAAATAGTCTTTGAAGGTACTGCCCTGTCTTCACGAATTATTTATTCTCAGGAAGAGAAAATCAAAACTGCTCCAATTCTTTTTATTAAAAAGTGCTTCTTTTTGTGTTTTATTTTGAGAATCAATCTGCCAAAATTACTTTAATCTTCTGAATTATTCTTAAAAAACTTTAGAGCTTTAAAATCTAAAATATTCTCTTTAAAAAAAATGTGAGGATGGGGTAGCAGTCTGGTGGACCATAAAGGAAACCTCCAAATAGGACCATTAGGGAAATAAATGAGAAAATTTACAATACAACTAAAACCTTGCGGGTAACTTTTGGTTGTTTTTTCACCTTTCAATCAATTTATAAATTTTCATTGAAAAATAAATCCAAAGAATTGAAATAAGAGTTTTAAAATATAATCAATTGAAACTCATATTCAAAAAAATTTCTTTGACTTTCAGGCAGCTACCTTCAATGTGGATTATTTATTTCATGTTCCCTCTGAATGATGTAAAAATTTATACATGCTTAGTTTGAACTGTGAGAAAAAATCATGAATGCTTGTGTGTTCTGCTAAATGTAACAAAAACATAAGTACTTTCTATTTTCAACACTAGATATTTCTTTATAGTTATGTCAAGTGTTTTCAGCAATAAATCTATACTCGTTCCAAAGCTGAAAGTTCTACTATCTCCTGGGTATTCATAAAAATTGCATAAATGATTACAGTGTTAGTTGGAACAACTCCTAATATGTTTAATACAAACTTGGTAATTCTTCTGGGAGCTCTCGATCCCGTGAGAAAAGAGGCGAAATTTAAAACCTATATTGAGACTTTTCCAACTTTTTCAATCAGCCCATAAAGGAAAGTGAAATGATTTCACAAGTTTCAACTAAATAAACAGTTCCAAGCAAATCAGAGTATAAAAGGATCATTTTTAATCCTAAGACATTTTCAGGTCATGTAAAAATTGTTTGTCAAATATAATTGTTCTCTGTCCCTTTTTAAACATCATGATGTTTGGCTTTGAAATGTATTTGACTACACTAAAATTGACAGTACACAGCAATTTATATGTAGATTCCAAAATGGTGAGTACAAAGACCCAGAACCTCAAAGAGAGCCTGCAAAATACAATTATAAACTGTAATACAAAGTGTCTTCAGTCTGTGCAATCTACCTAGAGAAATTGCTAGTAAGAATATAGTAGAGAATGTCATAAATATTCCAATAAATACTCCAAGGAATTCTCTTACATTTCTAAGCTCTCTCTTCCCAAAAGGGAAGAGCTAATTGTTCTTCAAACATGAATTATTTGTATAAAAACAATACTCCATTATGTTGTGTCCTGCTTAAAGTCTAATAAAGCACCTATGTATATGTTTAAACATTACAGTATACACACGTTATATATGTAAAATATAGGACTCAGAACAAAATTCTTTGTGATCAATATTATTAACATCATCTCTTAATAAGGAATCTAAAGCTCAACAATAATAAATTATCCAAGTTACATAATTAGCGAATGGTAGACTACACACAAAGTTAGCCCTTCAGAGCTGAAATTCCATGCATTTTGCAGTATTCCAGAGAAGGAAAAATACACTAGAATTTTTATTTTAAAAGACATGTTTATTGCAAGGAAGAAACTAAGAAGATGCCTATCATAGTGACTAAACAATGAACAATAAACTTCAGTATTTAGGGTTTCCCACTGCTAAAATGTCCCTGTGATGATCACCTTTTTCTACTACCTTACCAATACCTGCTGCAAGAGTGACTTGAAACGCATTTAAATAAAAAAAAAAAAAAGAGTTAAATTCTTAAAACAAACCACCAGGTGAAACTGCATAAGTGACTACTTTCAAAGGTTAATTATCTCTCCTGGAGAAAGACTAAAATCCCAGAAGGAATTTGGACACCCTAATATATCATGAATGAAGCTCATACTTTCTGAAATGGCAGTGATTTTCTCCACCCAAAGATAAGCTAAATGGAAGGACACTAGAGAAAATAAAAATAAAAACTGGATTTACCTGTTCCTTTTTTTTTTTTTTAATAAAAGGATTTACTCTGCTAGCTTTTCACTTAATCATCTCCCACTGAAGAATATAAAGCTCCTATGTGCCGCAATGGGAGTTATATTCAAAGAGCTTCAAATATGCCCTGGTTTCAAGACGTACCATAAATTTTACAGTATTCATCATCTTCACTGTCAGCATTGTTTTCTCTTCTGATAGATCATCAGTAGTAGGATATTTCTCACTCAGAAGTCAATTGTCCTTCAGCTATTGTTCATGTTAGAATACTTACAAATATCTTTCCCAGCTGACCAAAAAGAAAGAGATCTAAAGGATCTAATAAAAACAAAAGTGCTGGAGCAGCAATGTATTTGAAAATGTACCCACAGTTTGACAATTCATGAAGTTGTATGAAATGACTCTGGCAATGGCCAAGAGGAAGTAAACACTCTATATACTATACCTTGCAGTGATAATAATTAAAACTCTGGACAGAATACAAAGAGAATTTTTTTAGAAAATAGCAGATCAAGAAAGAAAGTCAAAACGTGAAGAAAGTCGAGCATGGTTGTGAGTTAATAGTACTCTCTCTCCTTGCTCCTTTGTCTCCCACGTTTGATCTGAGAGCAAACTTAGCCCCAGAACCATGCAAAAATCATGGACAGAAAAATCTCTCAAAGAAATCTTATTTTTCAAGCAAGAGGACTGGGAAAATGAAAACTCTTCAGCTAGAGAATGTGGGAGAAAGTAGGCAAGTTGCCTTTTCCTTGTGTCTTGTTTTGTTGTTTCAATTTTTAAAAATTTTTATTTTCCCTCACCTGTTCTGAATTTAATTGCTCTTGACCTGTTACAGTAATGGAGACAACAAAAACGTTTAAAAAATGAATCACTCAGATACCATTGGTGGGAACACAAAATGGTACAACTACTGTGGAAAGCAGTAAAGTACTACAGATACATTCACTTATCACTCAATTTAATATTCTTATTCTTGGGTAAAGAATAAATTATTCCAGAGTAATTAAAACATGTGTCCACACAAAAACTTGCACAGGAATGTTCATGTCGGTTTTGTTCCTAGTAGCACCAAAATGAAGCAACCCAAATACCCTTGTGTCAATGACTAAACCTTGGTATGTCCAAATGATAACACTCTTAATAAAAAGGAAAAAAGTATGATAACATAACAACCTGTGTGGAGGTGAAGGGAATTATGCTGAGTAGAAAAGCCAGTCTCAAAAACTCATACACTATGTAATCCCACCTACAGAACACTTCTTAAGTGACAAACTAGAGAAATAGAGAATAGATTAGTGGTTGGTAGAGGTTAAGAAGCTGGGAGTGAGGTTTGGAGAAAGGAGCTGTGATGATAAAATGGCAGATTCTTGTGATGAAATTTCTCTCCTTGAGCGTCGTCATAGTCACATAAATCCAAAAATCTTAAAAAACATTAATTGTATTGAACTAAATACATGAACACAAATTATTGCATGTAAAACTGATGAAATCTGAATAAAATTCAGTAGATTGTATCAATTTCCTAACTGTGATATTATACTAGTTATGCAAGAGATAATATTATTGGAAAAAACAAGTACAATTATTTTTTAAAAAAAAGGTAAAAAGGAACTCTGAAAGATATCCTGTCTAGCCACATGCATCTATAAATTTCCCTCTGCCTTAGCATTGGGTAGTTGTATTTTCATTTTTATTCATCTCTGAGTATTTTCTAACTTCCTTCATGATTTCTTAAAACTATTAGACATTTAAGAGAGTTTATAAAATCCCTGAATTTTGAATTTTCTAGTTTTTCTCCTGTTATTGACTTCTTGGTTAATTCCATTGCACTCAGAGGAACTAATTTATATAATTTTAATATTTTTAAGTTTATTGATTTATTTTGTATTCTAACAATTTATTTTTAGCATTATAGTTGAAGTTATTATGACTGTATATATTTTCTCCAATGTGACAATCTCTAGCTTTTCATTGGTGTGTTTCAGGAACTTATATTTATTACAAATTCATCATCAAATTCACAAGGAATTACAAAGTCCTGTATAACTGAAACTATATTGATAAAGAATAAAGTTGGAAGATTTTCATACTCCAATGTCAAAATTTACTACAAAGATGCAATAATCAAAAATGTTTAATGAAAACTGCATAAAAATAGACATATAAACCAATGAAATATAAAAAGCCAGAAATAAACTTATACATCTATGGCTAATTGATTTTTGACGGTTTTCAAGTTCATTTTTAATGAGGAAAGAATAATGTCTTTAATAGGTGACTCTGAACAAGCATATTTCTATGAACTACAGAATGAATTTGGATCCCTACTTCACCACATATTCAAAAATGAACTAAAAGTTGATCAATGATATAAATATAAAAATCAAAACCATAAAATTCCAAAGAAACCATAAGCATAAATCCTTACAATGTAGGATTTGGCAATGGATTCTTAGATATGCTGCAAAAAGCACACATAACAACAACAAAAAATATCAAGAGGAACTTCAACAAAATTAAAATTCTGTTTGTGTATCAGAGATCAAGAAGTGAAGCTGGGCACAGTGGTGCATGCCTGTAATCCCAGCAGCCTAGGAGGCTGAAACAGGAGGATCTCGAATTCAAAGCCAGCCTCAACAAAAGTGAGGTGCTAAGCAACTCAGTGAGACCTTGTCTCTAAATAAAATAGAAAATCAGGCTGGGGATGTGGCTCAGTGGTTGAGTATCCCTGAGTTATCATAAAAAATAGGATGTGAAAAATTACCAAACAATAGGAGAAAAAAATGCAAATCATATATATATGTATTTAACATTCGTAATAGATAAGTAACTTACTACTCAACAACATAAATACAAACAATCCTATTAAAATATGGATGATGAATGTGAAAAAAATTTCTCCTAAGAAAACATAAAAATGAACCAAAAGACACTCAACATCAGTAGTTGAGGAAAATGCATATCAAAGCTACAATAAAATACCATTTCACACCTATTAGAATAATTGTAATTATAAACAAACAGAAAACAAATGTTAGTGAGAATGCAGAGAAATTGGGACCTTGTACCTTGCTGGTATACTTAAAAATTTCTTATAAAGGTATGTGTTAAGTAAAATGTTCTTAGCACAATTTTTTAAAAAAGTAATTTGATATAACCACTGTGGAAAATAGTTTGCTGTTTCCTCAAAAAGATATTTACTATGCCCAAAGGTAGAAACTAACTACCAAAGTGTCCCTTAAGAGATGAATTGATCTAAAAAATATGATATACATATAATACAACATTATTTAGCCATAAAAATGAAGTTCTGATACATGTTATAACAGATGAAACTTTAAAATATTATGCTAAATGAAATTGGCCACACACAAAAGGACAAATATTTTATAATTCCACTTATATTAACCATCTAATATAGGCAAAGTTTTAGAGAAAAAAAAAGTATACTAGAGGTTACCGAGGACTGGGGAGAGAGAGTTATAGGGAGCTATTTCTCAATAACTACAGAAATTTTCTTTGGGATCATTAAAGCATTTTGAAAAATAGTGGTGATAGTTACACAGTAGGGTGGGTTTACGTTACATATGTTTTATAGGGCTGGAGAATAGATCCATAGTTATTTGGGTTGGGAGATAAAACAAAGAACATGAAATACTTCTTTGGATGATGAAATTATTTTATATCTCAGTTGTGTTGATAGCAAACAACTGCATCTATCCATTCTCTTAGTCACACACTAAAACATATGAATTTCATTGTATGTGAGATTTAAAGATTCAATATATTCCCAAAATTTATAAATCCCCTTAAAATATAGACATAAAATCTTTTTATCCACCAAAGTAACCAGTTGATAGCATTCAATAATTTATGAAGAGGTTTCTGTTTTCTTGTGACACTCTTTTTATTTTACTGGGATTTTTTTCCTACTATTTGAAAATACTTCAAGATAATATGGCAACAAAATATATGCTTCATTTGCGGCAGATTTGGCTATCCATCCAGATTATAATTATAATCACAGAACATATACCCATATAACATTCATGAAAATTGAACAAGAATATCATTATGGAGAACCTCATCAAATCAAAAGAATTTCATGATTTTCTGACAGAATGGGCTAGCTCAATCTTTAACAATTGACAGGCCAAGCCCATCATCATATTTAAACCTTTACTCTGCTCAGGTTCAATTCTGTTCCTGTTAAAGGACAATGGCCATTGGTCCTCTGAGTCTTGCTATTAATCATTTCTGAAGTTATGCACTAAAATTTTTAGTAATTTTCATAAGATTGAAGAAGTGCTCTATTTTTTTTTCATTAAAATTAAACTCCAACTCTCTTCTTTATTCTGTTTCTTCCTGAAGATTCATGAACCACATTATCTGTAACTATTTCTGATTCTCCATATTAGGAGTATTCATTTTTCTCCCAATGTATTTTTAATAAGTCCAATAGTGAGAAGTATTACAATTTCAGTTCTTTCAAAGTGTCTAAAATGAATAGCGGCTTTGCCTGTCATAACTGTCTCGAAGACTTTGAGCTCGTTACCTGACTAGGAGTTCAGCTGCTAGCAACTTCCAAGACACTCCCTTTGCTCAGAGAATCTTTTCACATTCCATCTTTCAAATCCACTAAACCCCCAGCCTATTCTCTGAAGAATTCTCACTACTGATGGAAAGTTCCTCTATAACTGCCCACTTGTGTTTCATGTTTCCAAACATGCCAGAATATGCAAAAAGTTCAGAATCAACACAGTTGATTATTTTCCATGATTTTTAATGTCCTTCCCACCTGTCACCCCCCAAAATCAACTTTTCTAACTTATAGAATTGCACTGAAGTCATAAGTGTTCCATTCAATGGCATGCGGAAACATCAATTTCATTGTTGGTCTCTCAATAACCATACAAAATGAGATATATAGTTGGAAATGTAAGTATGGGTGATCTGTTGTAAGTGTGTCATCTTTATGGAAATTCCACTGGAAAGAAAACTCATGTGTATTCCTTTCCAGTATGTAAGATCGCTTTTATTTGAAACATTGTTTAGTGAGCTGAAACTCTGTGCTCTGTGATTTATTGTACTTCATATATGGATTTTACAGTTATAATCTAATGGTAATAGAAGCAGAGTTATCTACATGCACTAAAGGCCTTGTAATATTTTTCTCTGTCTTCTGAGGCATAGGCTTATTACAACATATTTACATTTTACATTTGAAACCTTTTAAGTTATGCATTACATATTCATAGGTTTTAAATTATCTGCATCTACTTGAAATAATATAGACAAATGTTATGGTTCCTATTATGTCCTTAATAGATATTCCACATCCCAACCATCAGGATAAACAAAGGTCCACAGGTAGAAATAATGTCTACCTTTATGTTCTTTCTGCATTTTTCATGCCTGAGCACACAAACAGCATGGAAAGTACAGGTGTAAATGTAAAATAAAGTATGGTTTATTATGCAAACTTACAAGCTGAAATGCAGCAAAGTGCATGGCTTCTCCATTCTATTGGCATCAAGTAGAAGGGCATAGTTGGGTAGAGAGGACTGCTGGAGAGCCTCTGTGCTAAGTTTTGGTATCAGGCTGTTTTACTATGGAGTAAATTAAAAACTAATATCCCAAGGGCTTGCTCAGTTACCAAAACAGAAAAGGAAGTGGGGAATGAGCCTCAGATTATTCTATATTTTTTTCTCCTTGGCCCATCCCCTGGTTAGTTGTAGGTCAATAAATGTGAGTCATTCAATTAGCTGTCATGGATTCTGGGTTAGTGATTCTTTCATAACTGTGGAGATGTCCTCCTGCAGCTGAGACAGATAGCAAGCCACTATTTGAAACAATTATGAAAGACAATTTTGGCTTTTTTCATCCATATCTGGAATGAGAAATCAATACCCACCACACATATTTAGGAGTGAGTGCTATTCATGCTTAATTGAGGTCTGTCATCTCTGTTTATAAGCTAGACTTTATATCTACTTTAAAAAAATAAAAAGCTCTACAGGAACTTAGGAATCAGCCTTTTGTTATCCAAAGCAATATGTGGGAAGAAGGTGGCTGTATAACCATAAAATGCAAAGTCACTATCTAGAGTCATGTCTCTTCAGGCATCTGCAATATGAGGAACATATGCTACTCATCCATCCAACAGGATCATAAGCTACCCATCCATATGCTGTTGTCAACTATGAACTTCAAAAATATTGAAGGGGGTTAATGTATTGCTCCCTAGAGGCTCATGGTTTATCACTTCATGACTACTGGGTACACTATTGCTCAAAGTACAAGAGACATGGGAGTGTGCCACTTTTGAAGAGTATTAAGCATCAGCCCAATATACCTTGTAGAAGATGTTAAAGAAGAGGCTAGAATAGGAGGCAAAGAGAGGAGTCCATGAGCATAAAGACTTTCCACTGGGCATCTCAGTCAATTTTGGCAGTTCTGTTACTGGGTGTGTCCACACCTGGGTCCAGTAAGCAGCAGAGATGATGGCTACATAGGTCTAATTGGCTATCTCAGTGCAAATTATTTCTTCTAAGTGTGTTCAGGAAAGCTCACAACTCTTAATGAACATGACTTGCTGGATTCCCAGTGACTCAGGAGGCTGAGGCAGGAGGATCACAAAATAGAGGCCAGCCTGGACAATTTAGCAAGAGCCTATCTCAACAACCAACCAAAAAAAGGGGCTGCCAGTGTAACTAAGTGGTAGAACATCCCTGGAATCATTCCCTAGTAATCTGGAAACGAAAATGACTTGCCTTCAGTAGAGCCCAATCTCAGGCTATGAGCTGTTTGCTAAATATCAGAATAAAGTTCTCAAGCCCAAAAGCCCAAAAGTAATTGAATAGTAGTAGAGATTTTATTTACATATTACCTTTTGTTTTACCTTTGTTTTCTAAGGTTCTACACAGCTATAAGATTGATTCTAAGAATCTGAAACTTGGAGTTTGAATTGGTAGCCCTTTAACAGGTCTTGTCTTACTCCTTTGGGAAGTTTTTTTAAAAAGAATGTGCCCCTGTCAGTCAAATTTGGTCACTAATTTAGTGTCCTGAGATAGAGATTGCAACAAAATTTCCAAGTGTAGAATGCATTTCCTCCAATGTCCAAGGAGGTTAAACAACTGACGAGCCTACTTATTTCCAGTGGGAGAAGGAAAAGCCAACAAATTGTATTTAATAGGCCATGAAGTATCTCTAAAGATTGCAGCCCAGTGAGCTCCAAGGCTGTGTGTCAGAGCCTTAGAGCTCATCTTCACTGAAGGTCCCATTCACATTTAATAGCTTGTGCTTCAATGTCATGTGATGTAGAGAGGAGAGGGTTTTCAATGGGGATCACAGTCAAAATGCCATTGACATTCTGAGATGTTTAGACTCCCTCTATTAGACCACATCATACTCAGGTTTGTCCAATTCCTGATGATGCTTTCTGAGGAAACTTGAGAGAGAAAAAACATATTGTGTTACTTGTCAGTTAAAGACAAATTGATGCAGGTGCTTTTATTAAAGGGATATATGGAAAGAGGACATTAGCAATACTCAGGGTTACGTATATACGTATAAAATATCATTGGTGACAGCTATTTGTTGAGTCATTGTAACAAAATGTGGCATTATAAGAACAACAGTTGCTTCTTTATAAGCCTCAGTAGTTCACAGTAAGTCTCTAAGTACCAGTGACTTTTAACGACTTTCACTGGCCAGAATGAAAAATTATTTTTATAGCACCCCTGCCTCTAATGATGCTTGGGTGGAGAGAGTGCAGCTCCTCCTTTCTGGTGAGAGTTAACTTTGTTTCAATATTATAACCATCAACCAGATTTAACTTGAAAGTAGTTCTGGGCCATGCTTTCAGCTACTAGAGATGCCACCAGAAGAGTCACAAGGAGCACATCTCTTTGGTAGTTCAAGTACCTATGCATTCAGAACAGCCATATCAATCAAATGGCAGAACAACACCTGAGAATAAGCACAGTACAAAGCCCTCTGCCTTTCCTGGATCTATATCCCTCCCCTGCAAAAAAAAAAAAAAAGTGATTAACAGCAAGTTAAAAATGTGATTTACTTGAAATTCCTTTAAATGCAATAATCAGGAGTTTTACATCAATGCACTGTACTGTCTGTATTTTTCACTAACATGGTGGTCAAATATGTCAGTCAATTAGACTGAATGTATTTCTCAGCAGGTCGTCTTACCTTATTCCTAGTATTTCTTATTCTCCAGAAGTACCCACCCTGCCCACACTAGAATGTTCCTTGCTTTTGTAATATTCTTAAATACCTTTTAGCTTCCTTCATTCTGAGAGATAACCACTGCCCTCCGCACAGATCCTAACCTACCCCCCCCAGCTCTCCTAAATCCTGCCTCCTTCCCATTACTTACTGATGTCCTCATTAATTTGTTTTATTTCTTTCCAGCAAAATCCATCACTGAGATTTCAGAAAATGGATTTTTCTGCCACCTCTTCAACCACTGCATATATGTGAATGCACACTACCTATTTCCTTTAGAGCTTGGATAGCATGGTTAATTCACCCAACTAGCATCTCTAGGATACTCAATCACCAGACCTTCAGCTTTCTTTCTTCTAGGAGGAAAAATAGCTGAACTCTGCTATTTCCTAAAACCTAGTCTAGAGTCGAGCAGTGCATGTCCCTTCATGGTTGCCTGTTAGTTATGCAAAGGGGTCATAGACCCACCACTCTTAATGTAAAAAAAAAAAAGAAAGTTTTATAAGGAAACTTGAAGGTAGTAAAATAAATGGGATGAGTAAATTGCAGGTCATTTGTGTTTAATTTGTTTTACCAAAAGGAAGATGAAATTTCTTCAGATCTTCATAACAGGAGGAAGTTTTACAACTGGGAGCACAGCATCCTGCCTAAAGTAAACTCCTATTCTCCCACAGAAATTGAAAAGTAAAAGTACTATTTTTTCCTGATGATGGCATTTCAAAAGAGTGGTTCCCAGGTCCCAGAGAAAGACATTTTTGGGTTGTAAAACTGACAAGAAGCTTTTAAAATATTTATGTCTCAAAGAGGTAAAGAACAAATTTTTAATTACAAGTTTCTAAAGTCAACACTTAAATGCTTTAAGTTGGCAGGTCAGGGGCCTGGAGTTCACAATTAGCCTAGCTAACATGGAGTTAAACTGAGGGAACATTTAGGAATTATTGGTTACCAAGGGATTTCCTGGAGCCATGAAGGAAGGAAGACTAGCTCTGGCTCTGTTCAAGTAACCTCTGTTATTCAGAGAATCTCTATACATGAAGTCAGTGACACTGAGACAAAGGAATGAAGTGAATAAAGAGAAAGGTAACTGAAGAGTTGGGAACACAAAAATTAGCTTCTTTGTACAGAAAATGGAATACTAGGCAAGCACATGAAGTATCAGTGTGCTTTCTACTGCCAGCTGCACAATACCACATCTTGGCAAGTTCCTTCAAAAACTCTTGTGTCAAAGCATTGTCTCTTCCCAGGGACGTGCTATTCCAACCACCCAATAGCCACATGTTCTTTGACTTGAGTGTTCTTATCCTGAAAAGCTCTTTAAACGAGCTGGAACTGGTTTGTCTGATTCTTCCTGACCCAAGTGCTCAATTTCCTGAGTCTTGCACATTGATTACAAGCTATCAAGTCTTAGAGGTTCTCTTCCTAGGCCACCAGGGAATTAAGCATAAGTCGAGGGGGCATATGGATGGAATAGTCAGTGCTACTAGGAAAATAAAAGCAGCATATGGGCACATGATGTCAAGCAGAAGGGAAGGATAGACACCTGTTAACCCTTTTCTGCAAGAAAAGGGTTACATTACCAACAGAATCAATGGACATATTTGTAATTTTTCACTATAAATGCAAAATGTAAAATTAGTTTCATTTTCTCTAAAATGAAACATTGAACTAACCATTCTTCACTCCCTTAAATTTACAATTATGTTGCCATTCAGCTTTCAAAATAAAAATAATCCCATTAGTCGTTTCTTTAATAATTTCAGTGACTCTTCTCAACCTCAGAATAATGTCTCAATCAAACTACTGACCCTAGTAAAAATGATAACATACCCTAAATATTGTTCTTCCCCATTTTGCACCATGGGACCTCATGCATTCATGAACATGTGAAAGGCACACTGCATTGTGTGGTATAGTGAAGATGTCCAATACATTCCTTTCACCCATTCCCCTATTGAACCTGCCTTCACACCCCACCAAAAGTATCAGTCACAAATTGTTACAATATTGTATGATGAAAAAAAGAGATGGAGCCTGTACTATTGTAGCCAAGGTACCTCATCTGATACCCCCTTATGAGCAGCAGAATGTAACCTCTTTAGGAGTTAGGTATGTTGGATTCATCCTTATATAGAACCTGCCTCAAGGTCCACCCTCAATAAGAATGTGCTCAATGAATGAAATTAAGTAATTGTGAATGAATGAGTAAATAAATAACCATGGAAGAAACTAACTTATAGCTTTGCAGAAGACAAATGCAAATATGCCCTGCCAGGGATCAAAATAATGGTCTTAACAAGCATTAACTATGCTGGATCACTGAGTTAAGGAACCACAGACTCACCATAAAGATACACAAGTCACCCACATTATACATGTCAAAAATGGCATAATGTCAAGGATTATTTTATCTTATTCATCCTCTTTATAAAGCAGCAAAATGCATTCTGTTTCCTGAAATTACCTTCCCTGACAATTTTTTTTCAGTCTCTGGTGTTGACTGATCTCCATCAGTTTTAGCCTTGAAATGATGAAAAGGGTCGAACATAAACAAAGAGCTGCCTGCACAATATTTCGGTGGGGAACATTCATCAGTTTGAACCACTTTAACTTAAAAGCAGTAAGGAAGAGTAGTCTCCCAATATCCAAGTATAGTTCTCAGCTTTAATGAAAAAGAGACAATTAGAACAAAGGCACTTGCTCACTTCAAGTCACAATTCATCAAGCTGTCAAAGACAATAAAATGCTACATACCTAATCTTTCCTGTTAACCATAATGTAGGCAATGCAATTACATTGTTGCAGCAAATTGGCAAGAATTAGAGGAAGAATTAATGTAAGAACCTTGTGAAATTTTCTGTTCCAGTAAATGGTGTCATTCATATTTAAAAATCTGATAAAAATATTAAGTATTAAGTGAATTAGCAATAAATACTTCTTATTAGGCCCATTTTCTTTCTTAGAAATTTTAGAGATATGTTTTTAAGTATATATACAGGAAAAATCAATTAGCATCCCCAAAGCTCACAATTAAAATTAAAATTTAAGTAATAATTTTAGGTGATATGAAGAAGTAGCAACAAAACACTTTACATAGAAATGAAAAAGGACAGATAAATTTAATTCCAAAGTTGTCAAAATACTTTAAGCACACTTTCTCCATAAATAATAGATCCATTTGCACACAGAAAATTGTGTCTGATATGAAATTATAAAATTAAATATAAACAACATTTTCTAAATGACCTCTGCTTTCAAAACACAGTTCTTGGAACTATAAGGAATACAGAAAATTAAATCAAGGCCCCTTCTCTAAAAGTACAAACATTAATTGAAGACTTATAAAATGCACATCCAAGGATTAAAAAAATCAGGAGTGGTCCTGTCTGACCTGGAGAAACCCCACATCCGCTGGTGATGTATAAACAAATTTATGATTTGGACTTAACTTTTTATTTATGGAAAGAAAATATAGAATATTTATTTTCATGTCTGATCTAATCTTGCTTTAAGTTTCCATCTTGTTAGGCAGCAATGATTAGATTTGTTTTCCAAATTTGACATTCTTGGCTTAATTTAGTAATTATTCCCTTAGTTCAGTTTTAGCCCCATCACTTGTTTCTCCTCCTTCCACAAAGAATCAGTGAATGAATACAGAAGCAGAATTACAAGACTTCAAGGATCTAGACTTTCTCTGACCTACCCTGTCCTCTGGGTCATGTCTGCTCTTACTGTGAGCTCTGCAAACTCAGTGTTCCTTTGCTATCTCATTCCACCTTGATTCCTTCTGACACTTGGGTTCTGCATATTCTCATTTTAGGTGTAGCCAAGTGTGTACTATGACCCACAAGATCACACATCCTGCTTCATTCCCCTCTGCTACAAGCTACTCTACCAGTAGTACCAGCCACCTGCATCTTTCCAAAACCATGAAAGAGCGTCTCTATCTATTCTCTCCACACATGTGAAAACTACCACTAGCTCCTGCTTACTCACTTATGCTCTCTCTTTTTGCCCAAATAGAACATCTATTTTGAATCTGATGTAGCCACTCACGCTGACTTTTCATCTTAGAGTTCCAAACCAGAAGTAAAACAAAACCAACCTCCTTTTTTTTTTTTTTTAATATCTTTGTTTTATTGCTTTGTACGTGGTGCCGAGGATCGAACCCAGGGCCTCACGCATGCGAGGCAAGCGCTCCACCGCTGAGCTACAATCCCAGCCCCCCAACCTCCTTTTTTGATGGTGAGGATCAAACTCAGGGCTTGTGCCCATGCAAGATAAGTGCTTTGCTACAGAGCTACAACTCCAGCCCTCTCTGTTTTTTCATAACAGAACACTCTCCTGTCCTCCTTTATCCTATAATTATGTACTCTGAAGAGAGAGAGAGAAAAAAAGAGCTTTCTGATATACTATTTTATTTTAGAAATATATACCATATGTTTTATTCTTATGTTCCTTTCAGGAGACATGAAGACATAAAACCACCTACGTTAGCCCTAATTATGGATAGGATTCAGTGAGTGGAAACATTTTTTATGTAAATAAATGACTACAGAAATTTTTCCCTAAGTATTGCCTTTATGAAATACATAGTCTTATTATAAGTAATAAGAAAATTAAGAGAATATAAGTATAGCAAAACAAGAGAATATAATGTTATGACAGCATGAATAGTGAAGATTGTATTAATTTAGGAGACTGGAGAAGGTTTCCAAAGGAGGACCATTGGGCTAGGATGGTAAGGATGAGCAGAATTCCCAAAGTTTGAAATTACACATATTAAAAAATCAAAGATTTAATAATAGACATAATGAATGTATTGATTGACAAAACAGAAGCATTCATGGGAGACACAGATATATGCTACCCAGGGACATCCATTCAAAGATGAATTTGTAGCAAGTGCCTCCAGCAGCTAACCTTCAGCCATCAGTTCCTTCAGGGTCTGCCTCAGTTTCAGAAGTCATGTTTCTGAGCTTTCATGACACAGCAAAGTAAGGATATAAAGTACTAGGAATTCTGGCTTATATGACATAATTAATAGTCATTACTCACAACAGAGCTACCTGCCAGATTGGCTAGGTCTTTGTGGGGTCCACAGGGCTATTTACCTACTTAGATGACCAAATTTTGCCCCCTACTTCTTTCTTTCACACAAATGGATCTTTCATATCACCTTGTACCTCAAGCTCTGACTCAATACATGGAGAACCCAGAAATGGAGTAGAAGAAATTCAGTCATCAGATGGGTGGATTTATTCAGCAATCATCAACCAATGATGACCCTGCCACTGGAGGTAGGTTGAGGCTATTCATCCAACAATACTCTACTAGTGAATTGGGAGGGTGTACCAGGAAAAAGGGGCATAAATTAGCACATGTAAATTCCAGGCATTGCAACTTAGCAGGGAACTAGAGGATATAAGGATAAAAGACAGGGTAACTATGGCTCAAAGCCATCAATGCTATATTTAGAAAGATGACAAGCAATTAAAGTAACAGAGAGCCAAAAGCCAGACATGAGAGACTGAGTCCTTCTTGCCTACAAAGAAGCTCCTGTCACCTTCTCTGGAAGGGAGAGAAAGCCAAGAACCAAGTGCAGGATCTGATGGATTAAGTGGTCAAATGCCCAAGGACAAACAAGTCTAAATGCCCAACCAAAGCAAGTCGGTTATATCATAGTCAGGGCTCTGATTTTGAAAACCTTGGACCCTGACATGCAAGATGGAGCTGCTATTCAAATAGTAGTACATGAGAAGATAGACCACTCAGACCCTCCTTAAAGAAGGAAGAAGCTGCTATAGGGAATGTGCTCAGCAGAGAAGCTCCAGCTATCCTCCTCTTTGGCATCTGTCTCAACTGTGGAGAAAAGCCAATCCTGAGGTCATACCCTTTCTAGGGTAGCCCACATCTGATTGCTGAGTGAGGAAGGTATATAAAAGATAGTCAAGCCCAATGTAGAACACTTTAATCAACAAATTTGTTCCAGAGGGACTTACTAGATTGTGGAAGATTTGCTAAATGTGTTCGATGGTTTCCTCTACTTAGTCAACCTTCTCCATTTCTTTATGATGTATTGATCCCTAATGCATATCTTGAATCCCATATTCCAACCACTTCTGGTGATACCAAACTATAATTCAACAGTTCAAATAGAAAATTGCAGTACCAGGACTAACACACAACTGACAGTATTTGTTTTTGTTGTCTATTGTTTTCTAGACATTATAGTTAAGGAAGTACAGTATTGATAGGAAGTATTTGAGGTGATTATTTACATTTCTGGGAGAGTGTTTGTTATCTATAAAAACTACCCAATTCTTTCAAGTGGCAAAACAAAATTCTGTATTTTAATAATATATTTCAATTGTTCTTTGGAGTTTTCTCTGTCTTTGGTTCAGTCTTAACATGGTGTGCTCATTCTTAGTGTGAAAATTGACCAAAGTGTGGAATCTGATGTACCTGAACTCAGAGGGATAAAGTCTTTATTTATAAAACAGATAATGACTGAGATATGGTTTATGCTTAATAAAGCATAACAATAAGAATAATTATTATTTCATAGCTATACACTCTAAATGTATTATTTGAGGCTCAATGAAGAAAGCCATAAATCTTCAAAATCTCATAAAGGATTGAGCCTAAAAACAAAAGAACAGGTCTACAGACTTCCAACATTAAAACATCAGGGAAATGAAGAGGAACTGAGAATGAGCAGCCAGTGAAGAAAGAGAGAACCAACAGAGCATGTATGTCATAAGCCAAGTGAAAAAAATGCTTTTCAAAAAGAGAATGGTCAATCATGAAAAATCCTCTGAAATGTCAACTCAGATAAGAATTATAATTAGCAATTGGATTTTGCAAGGTGAAGGTCAGTGGTGGCCTTGACAAAGCATTTATAATGTTTTGCATTCAACATACAGATTAGAGTAGGTAAGAGAAGATTAATTCACACAATATCTATAAACAGCTCTTTTTTAGAAATTTGTTATAAAGAGAATAGAGAAATGAGATAGTTACTAAATATAAAATGGGGGAAAATGTTTTTAAAACCTGGATGAAAATATCCCACACATGAACTCTATACCCTATTTTCAACCACAAAATTTACCATCATGATCATATGAAGAACAGCAATCTAAATGCACTATTTTGCCTGGCTAGGTCGATTTTTTTTCACGTGGAGTTTTTACCAAGACTTTAATACATAAATGTCATTTTAAAAGATTCCTGTTTTTCAGTCAAGTACTTTAAATTATGATCCATTCACTCTCTTCAACACCTGCTCACTTGTAATGCTCTTCAAAACAGCTCATTGTTAAACACCTAAGTTAACTTACAATCTCTTAACAGGTTAAAGACTAGCACTTAACTCCTAAAGTATATTAGCTACAAATTGAACATTAAGTAAAAAGCACTCAAGGCTATTTAAGGCTTTAGTGCCTTGTTATAATGGTATGGTATTTGCAATCAGATATGGTTTTCATTAGCTATTATGGAAATAATCCACAGAACAATGTTTCTAATTGGTATTATAAGAAAATGTTTCCCTTTGGTCAGGAGCTAAATTTAAGCAAAGGTTTGAGTTAAGGAAAATAGCTCCCTTACACTCTGAGCCCATTTATTTTTGTCTCTCTCTAGTTATTTATCTAGAAATAAGCAGGGACCTTGGAATGCAGGTTATATGTAATTAACCCTCCCCATCAGTACCTATTTGCTTTGGGAGGCAGGTGAACACCTGAGTCTCAACTGTACCTCCTGACAAGTAAGTAGCAACTACTCCTCTGGCTCTTGGAAATAACTGAATTAACACTAACCTTACCAATTCCCCACCCTGCTTCCTAGACATGAGTTCTAAATGCCCAGGGCTCAAGGTGAAGAGATTGAAACTAAGGTGAAGAGTTGTCCCAATTTCCAGTGAATTTGTATTGTTAACAATTTAACTTTTCAAAGGATTTTGGAGTAAAGCAATCAACCCTCTGCTGGATTTGGGCAGAACACAAGACAGAGATTGCTGAATCAATATGTGGAAACCTGACTGACAACTTAGATAATTTGATGCAGGATTTGGGACAACAACTGGAGATAAATTACTTAACACAGTTGGGAACCAAAACTGTGTTCGGAAGAAAGACGTATTTTCCTGAGAGAAGTGAGGAGAATTGTACTGACAGGGAAGTGATGAGCACAAACAAAACTCTCACAAACATTATTCTATATGCAACTGTATAAGTTCCAATAAATATCTTTGAATCGTCTTTGTAGGAGGTGGGGAAGTATTGTGAAATATATGTAAATCAACAGTGATATGAACATCTCTTGTTGAAAATATGTAACTATAGAACAGTTGGGGCTGAAGTATAGGAAAATACTTATTTCATGGAGAGAAAAATGCAGTATATAAAAGTTTTATCTTTGACTCTGAATCATGAAGCAATCCTTTTGGAATTCAATTTGACCTGTTTACTTGTAATTTTAACAAACTTGTATTTGTATACTAAGGGAAAGTTTTCCCTGAATTCACGAGTTCAGTGCTATTGCTGACTAAACACCCCCTATAATGTAATACATTCAATATCTGCAAAACCCAAGAGGAATAAATCTGGTCATCTGGCCAACCTTAAAATATGAGAGCTGAAGAAGAGGGGAGGGAGGATACAGAGAAGGTCAAGTTCAATTACTTTCCTTGGTCACTATCACTACCAATTCAAACATGCTTCCATTTTCACATGTGTGAGCAAAGGGATTACTAGTATTCTGCATTGCTTTAGTAAAGACTTAAAGGAGAGAAAAGTAAGTGCATTCCAAGCTGTAACAGTAATTTGTTTCATTTTTTAAAGTTTAATTTTCCCTTTCTAATCAAATCCTGATATTCTTTAGAGGAATTACCTTCTCCAGTATGGCCTGCTTCTGCAATATTTGAGGGGCAACGTGTGAATCTAAGTATCTAAGTCAGATACTTCTAGAGTAGAAGGAAAAAGAGACAAGAAATTATTGTAATTCATCCTCTTTAGTCAGCTTTTGCATTGCTGTGGCTCAAAATACCCAACAAGAACAAGTTAGAGGAGGAAAAATTGGGAGTGGGCTCATGGTTTCAGAGGTCTCAGTCCACAGACATTCAGTCCATTGCTCTGGGCCCAAGATGAGGCAACACATCATGGGAGAAGGGTGCAGTGGAGGGAAGATGCTCCCCTTATGGCAACAAGGAAGCACAGAGAGAGAGGGAGAAGAAGAAGCCAAGGAAGAACAACCCTTCCAAGGTATGCCCAGTGACCCACCTCCTCAGTCATGACCCAGCTGCCTACAATCACCACCTACTCCATTCAAACTAGGATAAAATGATTAGGTTGTATTTCTCACAATTTAGTCATTTCACCTTTGAATATTCCTACAGAAACACTAGAGCTTCGGGGGTACACCTCACATCCAAACCATAATACCATCCTTTTCTGACAGCCATAACCTACCCAGATTGTAGCACTTCAAGACTCTCATAATACTTCTTGCTTTCTACTTTGAGATGACTTGAATTGCTTGTTTCCAAGAACTGTGTTTATACATAGCATCCTATCAATTCCATAATCCTCTACTATTTTCTCAATAAATTCCCTTTCACATTTTTTCTTTTCTTTTGAAGTATTAGTGATTGAACCCAGAGCCTCATGCATGCTAATCAAGCACTCTAACACTGAGTTTACACCTCCATGCCCCCTTTTACTAAATTTAACCAGAGTTGTTTTCTACTGTTTGCAAGATCCCCAAACTAATATGCAGAATCATAATTGACTTGTCCCAATTATGACAATTCCAACATAGTCATCCATGAACATACAGTTGTCTGGGAATGTATGAGAAACCTCAGTATGATTTCTCCAATACTTATGTTTATTATTTTTTTACCACAATTAATGCCTTTAGCAATTTGTGCATATAATTTCAGTAGCAAAACTGATTCTTTTTTTGGTGTTCTATCTTGGTAAATCAGCAAAGATAGGAAATACCTAGAAATTATCCTAATACTTCTCTCTCCTTCACTGTCCTTATCTAATACCAAATTTTAATTATTGAAACTTCAAAATATCTCTCAGGCGTATATATAGGACTCATCTCTACCACCACTGAGGTGAATGATGGTCATTTCACTTCTGTAAGAGATACCTGATAGGTATGCTTGTAATTACTTGTGTCCAATCTACTCTTTACACATGGTCAACAGAGCAATGTGAATGAAAGACTAATTTAAACATCTCACATTCTGCTTTAAACACTTCAGTAACTTCCAGAGGCCTTAGGACAATGTCCAAAATCCTTAAGAACCCTTTGAGACAAGTATTCTGACATCCCTTCCTCAGCTTCTTACCTTATATAACATTTGTATTCCATTCACACTGCCTTTCACCAGCAGAGCAGAACTGTAGGCCTTTCCCTCACTGGGCTCTGTACCTAACTCTACACATTCTATCTTGTAGTCTCTTCCATACTTTCTCTAGTTAAATCTTGAGAATTTTTCATCAGCTAAATATCACATCCCCAGGAAATATTTCTGACTTTTGCCAACTTGACCAAATTTCCTAATATTCTTTCTTTGGAACAATAACTCTTTATTGACATCAGTTACCTCAGTTATATTTATATTCGTCAACCTAAAAGGAAAGTTGAGGCATACCAAATATGAGATCAAAGAATTTATACAAGGCAAAGTGAGGATGGCTTCCTAGAAATATGCATATTCTAGTTGTCCAATAGAAATGTTCCAAATGATGTCCAAGGAGTCTGGTTTCAGAGATGAAGAACAAGAACAGGATTATGGCAAAGTCACTGTTACATTTGCTTTGTCAACAACAGCAGCACAGGATATTAAGATATAGTGATAAGAAGGAACAGGGCATTCTCCAAGTTATTCATTACTCCCGTGGCATCAGCATGTCTGCAAGCAGCTAAGTTGTGGTGGTTAGAGATTGAAATTAACTAGATCATGTGCTCTTGGAATCCAAGAGGGTGTGACTTCTGTCTCACAAGCCATGTTTGCCAGGACTAACAGAAATCTGTGGAACTCCTTTATCTATGTCTTCACATTGCAGGATTATGCAATCAATCATGAGTCTTTCCCATCTCACATTAATAGTCTGAGGTATATGAAAGTAAGTACCAACTTATGTGTTTTCATTATTGTTTCTCCAAAACTGAGGGTGGTGTCTGATATATATTAGATACAAGGTAAAATAAATAAATAAATAAATAAATAAATGGAATTTTAAAAAGGTCATAAATGATCACAATATAATCAAGTTATCTCTATTAATTTGAAAAAATAAAAAATAAATGAATAAGATCAGTCTTCTTTGAGAAATAAGAATTGCTTGAGAATAAAACTATAATATCTAATGTAGATAATCAAAAATATTTGTTAGTATGTCTTCTAGTTGGATTTAGTAAAGGAAGTTTCTTTTACCATGACCACTAATGAAGGTTCTAAACAATGTCATTAAAAGTTAATATCATGTATACATTTTCACAAGCATTTGGTGTTTTACAACTTTTTAAGCTACTATCAGATTTTTTAAATTCTATCAGATTTAGCAAGCTAGGTACAGTAGTCAATGATCTTTCATAAATATTACTTGATATCTTTTTTTTGTTTTGTCAGAGACCATTTTAGAAAATCTGAAATAATCAACTTTTTCAACAAATTTTCCATTAACACACTATTTTAAATGTATTAATAAATTCTGAAGCTATTTAAGCAAAATGGTGAATTAAATATTGGTCCTACCCAAAGTAACTAACATAGGATCCCCCGGTCCATGCCAGAGCCCAGACCCAGGCCCAGACCACCCCTCTACCTGCACAGGATCCCAGGCCCAAGTCAGGCCCAGGACCGCCCCTGCCGACCCACACTGGGGCTCAGGCTCAGACCCAGGCCCAGGACCACCCCCATGCAGAGTGGAGGTCCACAATGTGGCTCATTTACCAGCATGTTGCTCCCCGGACCGCATCCATCTTGGGACACTGTAGCCATTGCCCTAGCCCTCTCCATGTAGTAGCCTCCACCTTGGGGACCCTTGCTGGGGACTGGAAGTGAACACCAAGTTGAGGTACAGGTAATCTTCAGGGACACTACAAGATTATAGGGTAGAAACTGCAATACCTCAGATCCACACTCCAAGAAAGGAAGACACATAGTCAACATTAAAAAAAAGGGAAGAAACTGCTCCCAAACAAACCAAGATACTACAATAATAGAATGCATTGATAGCACAGTTGATGAAAAGTCAGAGACGGAGTTCAGAATGTACATAATTCAAATGGTCTGCAAATTAAAGAATGACCTAAGTGAGCAAAGTAACTGACATACATGTGTCTCTAGTTTTCTAGTGGCAACCCAGAAGTACAGATGCAGAGTACAATCCCACCACATCCCTGATCCTTCCAAGAACCCGGGTGTGATGAGTCTCACTTGATCTGCTCTCATTTTTTTAATGTTTGCCCTGGTCTTCGGATGCTAACTAGTGTTGGCAATTGTTTCTGATAGAAGATTAATGACTTTTCCATGTAACTAATACTGACTTAATTTATGTAGTGCCTGTCTTCTGTTGTCTTGTGGGATTAGTCCCTATTCAACTTCAGAAATATTCAAAAACAAAAAAAAAATGCTTAAGTAAACCAAAGGACTTTATCATACATATATGATGTATATAATGTTAGAAAATATTTTGTTGTATTTTTTTTACATAGTAGGCCCTTATTAACTGTGGTGTTTAAAAGTATATTGTGACTTCCATTCTCATAAATTCAAACTGACTTTCCCAACACTTGGATGAAAAATTATGCCAATCTACGCCCTTTTTTTATCACAACCTCAATAATAAAATGTGCTATGGATATCAATTTTATAAAGCTAAACATATTTTTTGGTTCAGTAATCATTACAGCTGATCTATCAAAGCTTACACTGATATCCCCCAACTTGTCATAACTGCATTCATGGTTCCCTTCCTAGAGTAGCGTAGTGTCAGCATAAACCATGGAGATGTTCTTAGAGAGGATATCCAGGAGACATTCAGTCAAATGGAATACTTGACTATGCTCCTATGTAGGAAACCTGTATGCCTCTATGCACTCATCTAGGAACAAATGTCCTGCTATATAGGAAATGTGTAAACTTTATTGTTTAATGTCTACATTGCAAATAAGGGAAGATAATTAATCCATAGCTTAAGTTTTAATTTTGCTTTGATCAGCAAGAAGTATGTATAGGGTTATCTTTCGATTATAAATTGAAAAAGACCATCTTTCATAAGTCCTGCTGAACAGGACCCAGTGGGAATGCACTAGAAACCTACTTTTTTCCCCCTAAATTTCTCCATTCTTCCCATGTCCCCTCCCAAATTATGGATCAGCATTCACTTATCAGAGAGTATATTCAGCCTTTAGTTTTTGGGGATTGGCTTAAGTCACTTAGCATGATATTCTCTAACTCCATCCATTTACCTGCAAATGCCGTAATTTTATTCTTTTTTAATGCTGAGTAATATTCCATTCTGAATATATACCACAGTTTTTTTTATCCATTCATCCATTGAAGGGCTTCTAGGTTGGTTCCACAGTTTACCTATTGTGAATTGAGCTGCTTTAAACATTGAAGTGGCTGTGTCACTGTAGTATGCTATTTTTAATTCCTTTGGAAAACTACTTTTATAGTCTCTAAGTTTATAATTTATTGTCAGTCAAGATTAAGCCACAGCAATGCTGATGCTCTGTAGTATACCTCAAGAGGCACTGATAAGGGATGGGAGTTGGGGGTTCTATTCATATCACATAGACAGGAGACAGTCTCCCACATAGAAAAGGGTATGTCTGGCAGCCTGGTACTATCCCATGGTGTGAACCACAAAAGCTATGATTTCCTAGCTGCACATTTATCTCAGATCCTTGTTACCCTAGATAAGGAAGGTTGATAATTAAATTGTTCAACAGACAGATTCACACTTGCAAACCAGAAAAAAATAGAAACTATTCTTTTCACAGATGTACACTTTTTTTTTCTCAAAGCACAAGTTATTTGTCCCAATGATTGGGGTATTTTATGGGCCTGTGGTTTTACTCTGGAAGTGGTGGCAGTTGTGTGATACTTGCACCTAGGAAAAGAAGCAAAACCAATGGAAAGAAGTTGAAAAATACAGAGATCCTTTATTTCCTCTTGAAAATATGTCATCCCCAGACTAAATTATACCCAGATATATGCAATTCTGGAAGCCAATAATGTTCCTTTTTTACTTATTTCAGCTTAAATTAGGTTTTGATGTCTATGCATAACTGATCTATCTGATAAAACCAAGAGAAACATCTCCCATTTGACTAACAACTGCTTGATATGTAGTGTTACAAAAATCTTACCTCCAACTCCAAAAACACAAACATCCTCTCTGAGGAAAGACAAGGCAAGAAGGTCCTTTGACATTGTGCTTTGATTATTTTGAAAGACTTAGGCCTACTTCTAGCAAAGATATGAGGACATAGTTGCTATCTTTTAAGGTTATGCCTGAACCAGCCCAGGACATTTTTTCATGACCTCTACTTTAAAGCTCCCTGCCAGGACGGAGCCAAGGCCCTGAGTCTGGTGAAGAGGCCACAGACCATTGGAAAAGATGAAAAGAAAGAAAGGTATCCTGGTCAGGAAGCAATAGAGAAAAAGGAAGAGATATCAAAGAGGAAAATGGTTTCAATGTGCCCATCTTCTCTAGGTGCCCCCTGAAGGGTGACAGTGTAGAAAGAAAAATATGTTTTGTATCTTCTACCAGTCTCCATGTACATTCTTTTTTGTAAAAAATAAGATTGTTTTTCTTCTGCTAACAGATTGTTCTGGCAAATCCTTTTAAATTGTGCAAGACACAGCAAAGTGGTTAGAAAGTGAACAGTCCAAGAACATGTTTAAATGTGTCTTCTCTACTCTTTCAGCCTTGAATCCCATTCCTTGGTTCCCTTGGGGGAGGGGGCTTTGTCTTTTATATAATAAATCAATATTACATCTAAAAGCTATATATATCATTCTTTCTAGTAAAGGCTTAAAGGGGAAAGAAAATTATCTATTGCATTTTTATTTTTGTTTTTTACATTCTCTAGTTGTCCATCATGAAATCTGCACTAGAATCTACACTTAGTCTGGCATATGAAGGACCCCTTTTCTCTTTTGGGAATATTTCTTCTTGCTCATTAGCTTATATAACTTCCTCTCTACCCCTTCTTGTCCTGCAGAATATCTCAGCATTGGAGTTATTCTGAGAAGTGATAATAAGAAATATAATGTATTGGTGGTTTGAACTATAATAATAATACTTTATTTTTGGCTTGAACTACAATAATTATTTCTGGTTAACATGACCAGACATAAATATAATGCATACTAGTATCTCAACATTTTGCAGATCCAAAGCATCTTATTCCCAAGAAGCAGTAGAAATGTCAATGATTTTTAATACAGATATTAACAATTCTTAAAAACCTGGAGTAAAAAGAGAGGAAATGGAGTTCTACTGTCTGCCCTGTGTCTAGAGGGCATTTCTCTTTCCCCCACTTGCCAAGAAGAGAAGTGAACTGAAAAAGTGCTTACCCAAAGCTGCTGTGGGTATGTAAATGCTTTTGGAATATTTCCAAAGATTTTAACCAAATATTCAAACCATAACAAATATTCCCTGTGGCACCATTGAAGCATGCTGCAGTTACACATTATAAATGGAAGCCAAATCACACACTTATGTAAAATGACTAGTATAGCAGAAAAACAAGTTATGTATTTAATAAGCAATCTCAAGGTTCTAATGTAGTGAAACCCACTTGTAATTCCTTCATAGTTTTTTTTTTCCTGCATACACTGTTCATTTTTAAAGCTCTCTACAAGGATTTTATAGAAATCAACTTAGCCCATATACCATCACTCCAATTTTCTTTGCCCATTCCTTTGAAAAACTGTACTCCCATTCACGATTATTTGTCATATCTAAATGCATGAAATGTGGTTTATGGTATTCCTGAAAGCATAGCTTTTACTTTTGAAATATGTATGTTAAAGAAAGAAGCCCTCAATATGTGTTTATATTCCATACAGGCAGGCTTTCTATCTTTTCCAACTTGTGGGATCCATTTACAAACAAAAGCCATTCATCTGCATTTTGTCTACCAAAAGAAGGCTGTTAGTATTCCTCATGCTGATATTTCCTAGTCCCTGATTCTGATTGTCTTATTGTCTTAATGAAGCAGCCAAATGGGTGTTTTCACCAATTAAACATAAGCTTATCAGTAGAAATTTGAACACTGTTTATGACATTTAATTTCAAAACAGCCTACCCTGAAATCCCACCAGCAAATGAAAACTGTCCATTCAAAGACAAAACCATCTATTGTTGCCTTCAGAAAACTCTTTAATAGCTGGGTTCCCTCTGTACCACAATACTTTATGGATTCCTATGACATTTCACTTTTCTTTAGATAATTATCTATCTCCATTTGAGCTATTTGTAAACGTGTTTTCATGCATCTCACACCTCAGAATATGTTGTATTGTTTAATAGGCATCCAAACCTGCAACTCTGTATCAGGAGAAAATATTGCATTGATAATTAATTTCCACATACGATAATTTTGTAAGAAACTTCTCTAATCAACTTTGGTAGAAAAGCAAAGGCAGTATTTTGCCAGTGTGTGCATATTGGCTTAGGTTTTCAGTACATTTTAGATTTATTTTTAACCTTGGCTTTCTGTTTGAGCCAAGAAAGATCATCTTCTTCCTGAGGATTTTTCTCCTCTTTTGCTGATTAGCTATAGAATGAGAAGCACCTGATGGGCCACATTAAGAAGGATGCTAAGCGGTTTACAAGTCTCAGTAATTAATGACTATTTTTATCACAAAGAATATAGACTGGCTTCTTCCATCTATCTGAAACTCAATGTAAGCCCCTATAAGCCTCAATGCAGCATAATTGGTGCAATAGAGCTGAAAATGAGATGGAGGATATAATGCAGCTTCGGTAATCCTGCCTTTAGCTAAAATGGAACAGTAGAAGCCCTGGCAGCCTTCAATGTGGTTACCAAGAAGATTTAAAGTCAGCCAGCTGTCTGCTGTTCCTTCTGAAGCCCACATCACTATTTATACTCTTAACCAGAGTTCAAATGTTTTAAATAATTATATTTATGAGAATGATTTACTGTGGTAAACAATTTGCTTCCTAGCCTTTTGGCTCTAATTGGATGTTTTGTCCAATTAGGAGCAATCATGGACTGTGTACTTGTATCAGTTTTTATTCTGACCACCCTGTGCTTATAATGTGCTCTCAAACCTCTTGGGATGAACAAATGGGTTGTTTTCTCAGTGTTGTTATTAAAAAAACCACTCTCTTGTAAATCATAATATGCTAATAATAGGTCTGGGGACTCAATTGGGAAAATGAAAAAAAGCTTCACATTCATGAAGGCATACAAAGTGAGACCTCATAAGTGCTGGGGAATGTGTTTGTTTTAGATTTGTGACCATCCCCTCGACAGCCTGGGTAGCATTGCAATGTCTAAACCAAATAAGCTCCTGGTAGGTTTATACAATATGGCTGAAAACAGCACTCAAATCAGAAAGCAAACAAAGAGCAGGGCTGGGAATACCTTCTAGGAGATTCTGAGACAAGTCGCAATTATTTTCAGCAACCTGTTTAAATAGCACGTGAGCATTTCACTCATGTTCTTCCTCCCAGTGCTGGCACCACCCCTATAAAAATAAGACTGGTTTCTTTAAAAGAAGGCTTTGGTTGGTGACCTGTTAGCAGGTCCATGATCATTATATAATAGAAGTATGCCATCTCTATGTGGATATCAAAATTGGAAAGTTTTTCTAAAAACATCTCGAGTATATGCCAAGTATTCAGACATCAAAAGGTTCATTAAAGAAACCAAGTGGAATCAGATTAATCAGGGGATGGTTAAATTTACCATACTAATACAGTTAAATCTAATGAGATAGAGAAACCAATTATACATCAAATGTTTTTAAGAGTTATTATATACAAATGATGAAATTCTATGCTAGAATGGAAGCTTCAAATAACACATATTCCATTATCCCCATTACACATGAAAAAAGGGTTTCAATATGAATTATAATCCTCTGATAGATATGGTCTATCTAGTTCACAGATGCATATGTCCCTAGGAGGAGGAATAAGTTCATAAGGAGTCACATCTAGTGATCCAAGAACAACTTCAATAGTTGAATGAAAAAGGAAATGCAATAAAAGTAAAATTTGAATCCACTCAGTTGCAAATAAGACAGTCATCATAACAGAACAGATTAGGTATTATCTGCTATTTTTCTTTGGCTAAAATTTGAAGACTTGGCTAATTGGAAGAGTTTCTTGTAACAGATTTGGGCACAAAAAATTTCATTGTCTCTAAACTAAAAGCTGAATGATTTAGATTCAGAGTTACAGCATACAGGCAAGAGGACACAGATGATGTAGCATAGAAGAGTAGATGGACTCTGTGTCTAGATATCATGAAAGCAATTCTTAATTCCTCCAATTACTAGCTATGTAACCTTGGGCAAGTTCTTTATTTTATCAGTAAAATGGGGATCTACCGCAAACTACTTTAATATCTCATTGAGATGTCTAAATAAATTAATGTAGAGAAATATTTGAAATTGAACTAGTATATGGAATAATTGAATAAGCATTGGATATTGCTATTTTTTATGACAACAATATTAGTAGATAGTATCTTTCAGTATGCAGATTTATATACACATATATTGCAAGGTACATTATGTATATCATTTGATAAGCAAATAACAAAGTTGTCAGATAGTAAGGGTCAATATTATTTGAGAAATAAGTAAAATGAAGTCCAATCACATAAGTCACTTTCTAAAGATCACACACTCAAGAAATAGTGGGAACAAAACTGCATCCTATGATCCTAACATGATGTACTTCAAAGTACTTTCACTTAAACAGGTTTTCTAAGAGTACTGGTAATTTTGGTGAGAGGGATTCCAGTGACTGAGTACAAGTGAATAGTGAATAAGTAGTTAGGAGAGGAAGATTTAACCCAGGACATAAACAAGATAAAATAGAGGTAGAACATAGAAAGGGTTAGAACAACATGAGAAGGTGGCTAAATGCTCCATTGGGTATGGAAGGTTTGTCTGTCTAGATACTTGATTAGCACTATTCTATATTAGGTGAAGTGCTTCTACTAAATACATGTAGACAACTACTTCCGGTGAACAACATATGGCATATTTTTGCATTTAGTTATTTCCTTCCCTACACTTCCATGACATCTTTCCAGCAGGTTCCTGAGAAGTTACTAGTTCCTCAATCTCTTGCCAAGTGGGGAATGCAATTTTGTTATTGGCTTGCCAGTCTACTTCAAACACACCTGATTTCCTTTTAAGAATATTTTTAATATTATAAATGAGATGGAGTTATGGCTGTCTTCTCCATAATTGTTTAGTTTCATGAACTATCTATACTGACAAAAAGATACTCCATACTCTGCATAAGAATGTTGACAATATGGAACACTGTGCCATATATTTGATTTATTGGTATTTCCAAGTAATTATTTCTATCAAGCCTTGTCTATGCCAGAAATATCTTCTTTATTGATTCATATTCTCCAATGTTACACAGGATGTTTTGAACATATCAATGTTTTTTGTTTGTTTGTTTGCAGTTTGGTACCCCTGCATCTGATGTAAAGTGATTTCCTCACTGGATAACCTTGGCTACATCTGACTCAGAATAATTCTCCACATTTTCTATAGGATTATCATAGTATTACATGGTTCTCTTGCTACAATGTTATTGCATTAAAATAATAATACACCCAGATAGGATTTCAGATTACAAGTTATTTTAAGGCAAGAAAATAAAATCATTTTCTCAACCACTCTGGAATTGAATATTCTCATGAATTTACTGTTATTTATATTTAGAATATCTATATAACTTCTAACTTTCACAGTTTTGTAAAGACACTTGACTTTTGTGACTCAAAAGTCACAAAATTAGAAGCAATGTATATATGTTAACAAAAGCAAATATCTACTCAAGAATAGGGAACTTTTAAAAAAACTAACAAAAATTATAGGGCTCCTTGATCGGTATAGATACACATTTGTTTTATAAGATCAAGAGTTCTCTGTTCACTGAAATATTTATAAACAGTTATAAATCTATTAACACTAATATTTTCACGAGAATTCCTAATTCAGATAAGAGGTTAGACAGAGGACCTTCTGAGATTTCATGATTCTAAACTAACTCACAGTAGATCTGTCTTAGAAATGAGCTGAGATGTTTCAGAAGAAAAATCATAATTTTTAACTTATTTTCCATTTGATAGTAGGAAATGAAGTTATTGGATCATCATTGTGTGAAGATAAACTGGACTCTGGAATTCTAAGGAATTGACTTTGAATGCTAGCTCTGACATTTATTAGTTGTGTGATATTTTATTGGTAAAATTAGATTAATAATATCTATTACACAGACTTAATAGTGAGGATTAAGTGAAATAACGTTTTTAATGCCAATACAATTCTATACATAAAGTGAATGCACTATATATACATATATGTCTATATATACATATATGTGATTACATGTTGATTTTATATATATACACATACATGTATACATATATATAATCAGTAGAAATAAAATTTTTAAACAGAGACATTAATGAGAATGTTTTGTTGTTGTTGTTGGGACTTTTTTTTTTTTTTTTTTGGCACCAGGATTGAACCAAGAGGTACTCAACACTAAACCACATCTCCAGCCATTTTTTATATTTTATTTAGACACAGGGTCTCGTTGAGTTGCTTAGAGCCTCGCTAAATTGCTGAGGCTGGCTTTGAACGCACAATCCTCCTGCCTCCGCCTCCTGAGCTGCTGGGATTACAGGCATGCACCACCACATCTGGCAGTCAGAATGTTTTTAGGTTGTGAAATATAATTTTTTGACAGTTGTATATAGAAACCACACATGAATCTTATAATGATTTAATCATTTTATCAGATCAATATATGTATTTCTATGTTTCAATTATTACTCATTGATTGCTTAATATTTTTTTATTTATGGCATCCAACTCATTTTTCTTGACATGCTCTAAAGTCACTTTAAAATTAATCAAACAATGTGCTTTTCTTGTTTGGTAGTTTTACCTTTTGGAGAAGTTTTAAATTCAGTGATCTTTGTGTTTTGACAGTGGATTCTGAAGGAGGTGACAGAGGAGGGAAAATAGAAGTATTACTACAGGAATTTTTTAGTGTTGACTGCAGAAAGAAAGGTCATCATATACAAAATGAAGATGGTAAAGACATGCAAGAAGAAAATTAGCAGTAAGATCACAAATGCTGAGTAGAAAATTAAGAACACAGGGAATCCAACAAAAATAACAAAAGGAACTTGTTATGGTGTAGATAAAAAATCTCATGCATGAGACAACGCAAGAAAGTTTAGAGGTGAGATGATTGGGTTATGAGAGTTTTAACTTAATCAGTGCATTAATCCCCTTATAAGAATTAACTGGGTGACAGCTCTGTGGAGGTAGAGCTGTGGGTCATTGGGAGTATATTTTGTCCTTAGTGAGAAGAGAACCCTTTCTCTGCCTGCTGATGGCCATGTTCTGAGCTCCTTTCCTCCACCACACTTTTCTGCCATCATGTTCTGCCTCATTTTGGGTCCAGAGCAATGGATCCAGCCATCTATGGACTGGGACTTCTGAAACTGTGAGCCCCAAAATAAACTTTCCTCCTCTAAAATTGTCCTTTTTCTGTCTCTTGGTCATAGTAGCAAAAATGTTGACTGAAACAGAACTTATTCAACAGCTGGTTTAGGATGGGGTCATGTCCTTTTGAAACAGTCATTTTAAATTCATTCATTTTTATGTGTTTGAATCACAGAATTCTGCATGGAAGGTAGCATAAAGCTATCTGGTCAAGCCTGAGTGAGGATCAAATCCTCTCTAGGGTGTAATGAGTACAAGCCTTACAGACAGTGGACTGAAAAGACATTTCCCCAGGTCCTGGGTCCTAAACCACTTCAGCAGTTACTTGTTTGGACAAAAGGTACTTAATCTTAATTTTACAAATTACCATTGGATAGCAGTGATTTTGTTTTTTACCAAGGCCATGAGCAATGAAAATCTATCCTATTTATAATTTTCCATTGATTTTTATTAATTGTCATTAAAAAGAAGGGAGAAAATCAATGTCTCCCAGCAGCGGATTACATTGTATCCTCTACCAAAGGCAGTACATTCTGCTTAACTAGGATAGAAACTCAAATTCATGTCTTTATAAAATATCCTCCAAGATTCCTTCCCTCAGAGCTGAAGTCATTAATGTTAATAAAATAATTTATTTTCTCTTATCCCTTATTTTACTAATTTCCTACAGTAGCAGCACCCATTCGTTGTGTCCTATGCCTCTTGTCTTCTTTGGCTCTGTGCCCCGTCTCTGGGACCCTAAGACTGCAGATTTGGAAACCAAAATAAAATAAGAAAATTATTCTAGCTTTTCCTATGCTCTTCCCACTAAAGATTTTCTACCTCTGTTTACTAATTTGCTTCCTTTGCTCCAATGCAGATCACTCTACAAGTCCATGAAGATTATGGGAGAGGTAGAAGGAAGAGAACACTAGAGTCTAGAAGGTTAGAGAAGAAATTTTTTTTTTCATAAAATTTAAAGAAGTTTAAGGTTTGAAGCAGGTAAATAGGAATATAAGAATTAATAATGAAACTTGTATCTACTTGTACATTTTGAGACGCATAATCAACTTTCTGTATCTCTCATTCATTACTTTTTTATTTTTAATCTCTAAGCCATTATTTTTCACATGTACCTTTCTATTGCATAAGTTAAAGGTACAGCATGATGTTTTGGTATGTGTATATAGTGAAATGAGTACCAGGGGTAAACAATTTAATGTATCCATCATTTCTCATAGTTACAATTTTTATGTAGTAAGAGCACCTAAAATACCCTCTTAGAAATTTCAGCATACAATATTATTAGTTAAGCCTTCATACTGTGCTTTAGATCTCAATATTTATTCACCCTATATAATTACAAACTTGTACTCTTTGACTCACATCTCTCTTTTCTACCCTCACACCACCTTTAGGTATTCAACATTTGCATTCTTTTGTTTTCTTTTTTCAATTTCCCCTTATTAGAGATATCCTGTAGCATTTTTCTTTCTGTATCTGGCTTATTTTACTTAGCATAATGTTCTTCTATTCTGGCTTATTTTGCTTAGCATAATGTTCTTCCATTCATACATGTTCTCAAAAATGGCAGGATGTCCTTTTTAAAAGCTGAATAATATTTGTGTGTATGTGTACACACATGCCAACATTTCTTTATCCAGCTATCTGTCCACAGAAATTTAATTTGTTTGTATATCTTGGCTACTATTAATAATGCTGCAATGAACAGAATGCAGATATGTTCACAAGGTGCTGATTTTGTTTCTTTTTGGTATATATCCAAAATTAATTTATTTTGACTTTTTTTGTATGACTAGTCTTTGTTTTTCCTTAACCTAGACAATGCTAAAACTGGAGACTTTAATCAAGACTACATTACTTACATAACAATGACCTTTTACTGCCAATTTCCTGAATATCCATTATGGATGTGGAATGAGTAGCAGGGGTTAATGGAGAAGATGCACAGTAGAAATCTATTATATTGAAGCAACAGCCAAAAGACCAAAATTGGCTATAAAAAAAGGTTCATATTTAAATGTATAAATTCATGAGAAACTATACAGGTCAATAACAATACTACAAAAGTTGTAGAGAGAACAAAAGAAACCAAACAGAAAAATAAAAGAGATGGCAGATGTTTACACCCTTACAATCACAAAATGAAGAGAAATGTAAACAATGGAGAAGATGAACATTTTCAGAAGAGATAGCCCAGCGCAGACTTCATCTCATTTTCTGTGTCAGTGGCACCCACCTATGAAGTAATGCTTTCGTAATGTTGATTCAAAATGCAGAGTATGGTACAGGTGGAATCACATAAGGTCTATTTAGATCCACTTTGAGGATGAAAGGTTTTTAAACAGGTCTGAAAGGATTTGTGTTGTAGACAAAACTGAAAGGTCATGATGAAAAAAATTTGAGTTAATTATGAAAAAGGCTAACCTGCATCCATAAGTTCAAGTGAGCTCTGGGGTACTGCATACCATTTTCTTTGCCCACTGTCTCAGGTCAGATCATTTTCCACAATAAATCATGAGGGTACACATCTGTGAAGTTCTGCCTGGCTTGGTGGTTAGCCTCTCTGCCTGCGGAGGAAAACCCAGGAAGTGATAAATGGAGAGATCAACGTCTTCTGAGGCCTTTAAAGTAAGCTGGGATGAGAAGAGCTATTGCCCCTTGACCTTTCTGTCACTTAAAAAAACAATAGGAATGGAAACACACCATGAGCCTCATATCCCAAATCCTTCATACACCATCTCCTTTAACACCTACTACAGCCAAATGCAAGATGCACTGTGCTTGGTATTTTATGGAAAACAAGACTGTGACTTTCAGAGTTAAGTACTCCAAAACACTCAGCTACTTTGTTTTAAGACCAGGACTGAACCAGGTCTAAGGATGTTTTCTTTTCATTTGTTTGTTTGTTTTAATTTCATATGATGCTGCATCCTTTCAGACTGCTTTCCTTTTTTTTAATTGCTTTTCCATCTATAAGAATATACCTCTCTAGACATTATACTACTCTTGTTTTTCTATCAAAACTTCTTTAGTAAAAAGGACAGAAGTATCATTGTTGCAATAATACACCAAGGCTAATTCACTGAAAGGAAGTCTAAATCCGTGGTTGATATAAAACAAATTAACCTAACAATCAGGTTTTGTCCTAAATCCAAGTAGTCAGAAAACTTATAGAAGACTGCAGTGCTATTGACGAAGGTCCTAAGTTAATGCTAGTTTTTAAAAAGAGTTCCAAAGCCATTAAAGGAATATTAAAATGTTTCAGTATGATATCAGTGTTATGTATATTTTATTGCATTATAATACTTAAAACAATTTTCATTTTATTTAGGGTGCATACTGTTATTCTCAGCCAATTCCCTGATTGTGACTTATAAATAAGTTTAATAGAATAGTCTTTATTTAGAGCTAGAGGGTCACTAGGGTTTTCTACTGCTTTTCTATGCTAACATATTCACTTTTAAAATCCTAGAAATTATTTGCATTGAGAAGAGAAACACCCTTTCTACCAGGGTTGCAAAGTTTCCAAATACAAACTGAAGTAGAATCTGCATAAATATTTAAATAATCCTTGGCCTATTATTATCCTTGTGTTCATAGTATAAGATTCATCTATGAAAGGATTCAAAGGCTGAATTTAAATTCTCTACCAGGATAATTACCCATTGCATCTAATTTTGAGGGTAAGTTATTAAAGAAACTGGGTCATCTTCTTGTAGAGGACGGACATTACCTAAAATCAAGGTGTGACCCTGTCATATCTTAAGATTAATTTCTTTCCCTTGGTCTCTGTGCTTGCTTTCTGGCTGCATTAACAAGTTTCCACAGTGTCTATTGAGAAAGGATGTCTATTTGCATGCAGACTATTGCTGTGAAAAGTTATGTGATCATGATTCCCAAATAATCCTAGGTGGGTGAATGTGGCTGCTGCACTATTCTCTGGTGGTGTTTTTAAGAGATTCCGAATGGGTCTGAACTCACAGGCTTTTAAAGAATTTCAAATCTGTATCTACTCATGGATGCTGCCTGCCAGCTCCAATTTCTTTACTTCACAGAACTAATCTCCTTTTAAGGAAGGGCATTAACTTACCAAAAAGGAAATGGTGTGCTTGTAATGACAAATGAACATGACTCTTCTCTTCTATTTGATGGAGGGCACTTGTTCAGTCTAAATTGTGTATTCTTTTGTAAACAGACTCTCCAGCCCTCTAGCTAGAGGAATCAATGCCCTGTACAGATGGTGCCAGACCTTTATTCGAAAATACACGCACTTGATTTATATTAAAGTTTTGATATTTAACCTTCTGTCTAAACCTTAAATCAAGGCCCTAGGGCAAGGACAAATGTCTTCATCTTTTTAAATTTAAAAATTTGTTTCAAACTATAAAAGAGAAATTAAACTCCCAGAATGATTTGAGCCTGTGAGCATAAAAATAGCCCTCTAGCATAGTATGCATTTATAACGAGAGCCATAATCTAAGGATCAGTCTCTCAAAATGAGAATGAGAATCAAAAAGAATTATAGGAGAAAAGTTGTGACTCTAAAAAGACATATATGAAGCCATATGAATGTAAAAACCAAGCCAACCCAATTAAAATTCAAGCTTATTTAAATACATCTCTATATCCAGTCCTCCAACACACATAAATATACACATAAAAAATACAATACAACCTAAAATTATGCTATTTAGATTTTTTAAAAAGTAATTATAGGACTTAACTCATATAGCAGCTAGGGAAATTATCACAGGTTGTAGCTACTGCCACTATAAGAATTGGTTTCAATTCAGCCTTTAATGAGATCAGCAATTTCTATTCATTTTCATGGGTACCTACTCCTGTAATGAAAAGGATTAATTTGAAGTCCTAGAAATGCATCACCTAGCTCATGTTGGAGGGTAGCTAGTCTCTGGGCCATAAATATAAATTCTTCAAGTACTAAGTTGACTATTTCATTAAAACGGATGATGTTTTAGTATTTCATATGCACAGCCATGCGAAGGTTGTGTGAAGCAGGATTTTAATATAGAATGTATTTGAAGAGGAAAAGATGTCATGGAAAGGTGATCAGTTCTTAGTCAGTGATGAACCAGTGGGGGTAGAGGGACACTTCTTTTGTCAAGCAAGTACAAAACAATCTCTGAATCCCACATCTAAGATAGAGAATGCAAAACCAGAAAAAAGGTTTTGTGCCATTGTTACTCTTTAAGATCAACAATATAAATATGTTCTATTTTCCCCTATGTAAAAATCATAATGTTTAGAGGGCGGGATTAAAGATTTAGGAGAAGATAATGCACACATTATAGATCAAGCCACTGCACGGTCCCTGAGCTGGTCCCTGATTTTAAATGAATATTTCACAGGAGTCCTTCAACTCCATAACTAATGCCATTCAGATAGACAGCGTTGACAACGCAACCGGCTGCCATGCTAAATGTGAGGAATCCTGAAAAACTGACAGCATATCCACGAAGCAAAAATCCATTCAATTCCCTGAAAAAAACAGTCATGAAGGACCCTCCCTGCATAATGTAAGTGAAGCACATGTAGTGATCAAGCAAGTAATTTAGTCCCAATTTGATCAATTCAAAATAAAAAACGATAGCCAATTTGGTTTTACACGTAAACAGGGGCAACTGGTCTCCCGATGTTTTACATTTTAATTAGGAGCATTATAGAGTTAAAGTTTTGTGATTTCTATTTTCTGGCAAAAGAAGAATAGATTAGGATTTTGAGAGCTAACTGTTAAAAATGCTTAAAATACCAAGAATTATTTTTAAAACAGTGACACTCCACCTAATTTTTAAAACTGGAAATTATGCAGAAAATGATTACCTGTGTATGTCTTTGGAAAATATGTGCAGAAGCTGCTCTGAACCTTAACATAGTACTCGTCATCTTGCAAGTGAATAATATCATGTAATGATTCTGGGCCTCATAGAAATCCTGCTTTTGGCCCAGTATCCTCTGTGTCATCTATAAACCAATGACAAGAGAAGATCACCAATAATGATGTCCTGGACAGCAATCAGCCAAAATGTCCAGAGCCCACTCAGGGTTATTGTCCTCCCCAGCAGCAGACAGGTGGATAGGAGGATTGGTAAATGATGTTGTACCAAGCAAAGGCAGAGTGTTTATCTTCCTAAATATTTGTAAGACTCATGTCACTTAGATATATAATACCCCAAAAAGACAAAAAAGAAGAATATAAAGGAAGTTTAAAAAAAAAAACAATTATCTTTTAAATCATTGTGCTAAGCAGTGAGGTAGGGGAGGAACTGCCAAGTTTGAATAGTTCTGGAGTCTTCAGTGAATGTATTTATGTTAAATTAAAACCACAGCTTAATTCAATGAGGAGAACAACAACAAAAGTCCAAAGTAGTTATTTCTATAGTACAGTCCAAACCACTACACCAAGACTTTTTTTTTTACCGTCTAGTTCTCATCTGATTGTTTTGTTGGTGTCTGTTAAAGCCACAATTGCTGGAATATTTTAGGGATAGGAAGAACATTCATTTTTCTTGAATCTTGATTTATAAAATGAAATATTTGTTTTGCCTGTTGCTAAGTGTGGTCCATTTAACTATTCACAATGAAGGTTTAGAGACTTTAGAGTTTGAATTATTTGTGTAATTCATCTAATCCAATTCTGTTATTTGACAAACAAGATCTAGAGTTGAGAAGATGACATATGCAATGTAAGTTCTAAAATACCTCATGAATTTTGCCCATGATAAACAACGCATAAAGTAAAATAAAGCCTCCCCAGTGAATAAATGTGTATATTCTTCCACATGCACCCATTATCCCATTCTGCATTCACATTCTCATTGAAGGGAGATGTCTCCTCTGCCTCTCTTAGTTTTTATGTGGGCTAAAAAATAATAAATCAGCTGATTAATAAGAACAAAATCAAAATTTTATTAATTTTATATATACATGGGGATCTCCACAAGAGAATCAAGTGCAGAGATGTCTAAAACATGATACTTTTATATTCTTTTAGACAGAAATAAAATGGAGAGAGAATGACAGGACAAATTGTACCTGGACTATGACATTACTATGAGATATATGGAGGGAGATGAAGAAGCTGGTAGAAGAAGGATCATTTCAGGTTGCTTATCCAGATTCACTGTAGCCCCAATGACCAGACTCTGAGATCCAGGCTGCTCCCCAGTGTTCTGATGAAAAGGACATCCCTCCCAAAAGAACAGGGAAAGATAGGCCCAGTGGCCTTTTCTCACAGTGAGTTCACGGGAGTAATTTCAGCTTGAAATAATCAATATAACAATTTGACATATTTTGAAATGGCATGTCCTTAACTCCTGCACCATATTTATCCACTTCCCTTAATGGTTCAGGGAACGTGGATAGGGATAAGAGCTGTTTGATGTTAGACCTAGTTCTCAAACACAGTATTTCTACTTCCTAGGACTATAAACTCAGGCAATTACTTTATCACTCTGATACTTAGTTTCCATCCTAAAATGGGATGAATAATTCATAGGGTTGCTAAAGATTAAGTGAAGCAATATATGTAAAGTGGCTAGTACATTTTAAGCACTCAATAAATATTAAACATCAGTCTGTTTTTATACAGGCACAAAATATTTCAGTGAATAATCAGTAAAAATCAACTTTTCCTTAATTTTGATTTTGAATCAAATGTTAGTCACAGTTTGAAAAATGTAGAACAGAAGTTTTGGAGGAATTGAAAATCTAGATAAAAGTTATTTATTATAATTGGATTCCCATCTGTGATTAAATTTCAACATCTTAATGACTGACAACCATACTAAAATAATAAGTCATAATATTTGTTGTGGATATCTCCACATGTAAAAGACTGATTATTTCTAGCTACAAGGCACCAGAGTCTTTAACATTACACTTCACAATTAGGCATTATATTGAGTGAACTAAATCAAATGAAGAAAGACAAATTCTACATGTTTCTGTGCCATATGTAGATGTTAAAAATAATTCAATCAAAATGTATAATAGTGATTACTAGAGGCTAGAAGGGGATGAAGGAGGGAGGAATAGGGGAGAATAGACAACAGTCGCTCAAGCACAGTTAGATGGAAATAATAAGGTCTAGTGTCCCACAGCATGGCAGAAGGACTATAGTTCACAATAAACTATAGTTATTCTATGAATAACTAGTTTTATGAATAACTATAAGAAGAGTCTGAAGGTTTAAACATAAAGTAGTGATAAGAAGATGAAAGCATTAATTACCCTAATTTGCTCCCATACATACTGTATCTATGTATTAAAATACCATACTATACCCTAAAAATATCTGTAATTATTATTTGTTATTTTAAAAAAAGACATTTAAGGAAATGGAAATTTTAACTACTTCATTGTGATTATTACATAATGTATACATGCATCAAAATCAAAATGTCACAGTTCCTCATAAGTTTGTATAATTAAAATTATAATTTTTTAAAGAAAGAATCCCAAATATTAACTTCTGGTTCATAAGGAAATGTTGCCAAGATATCCTGGAAATGTTGCAAAGCTCAGTGTATAAACTTTACTTTTGCTGTCTTAAATAGCATTTTCTCTTATAGTGAGTAACTGATTGAACAAATAGATTTTGATTATTTAATATGTGCTAAGTACAGTGCTGGTGCTTATAGGAAATAATAAAATAAGATGAAACTTACAATGACACAAACATTCACACACATGCACACACAGGTGATCAGTTGGAAAATATATATATTGAGCAAGATTCTCTGAACCCTACACTCCAATGCGATGTTGACAGGTAGATATAATAAAGATATAGTGTGAAGAAAAGATCATATGTCAAAGAATGGAAACGTAAGATGTGGTTTGTCTTTCCCCTTCTTTTTTTTGTTTGACAAAATCCTACTTAAAAAAAAAAAAGATTAACATAAAACCTAAGCCTAAATACTCATTTTCCTTCTGCCTCCTTAATTATTCTCTTCTCAAAGAATCTTTCATTTTTTACCTTAGTACCTAACAACTTCTCCAGATCAGGAATAAGCTTTTGGCAAGGTCAAATCCCCCAGGACCTCAGGGCCTCAGATGGTAACTGGCATGAATGTTCATTCTAGAATATAGGAAGGAAGGGAAAATGAGAAACCAAGGTGATTTATTTTAAATTTTTTTTTTAGTTGTCAATGGACTTTATTTGTTTATATGTGGTGCTGAGAATCGAACCCAGTGCCTCACACATGCTAGGCAAGTACTGTACCACTGAGCCACAACCCCAGCCCCCAAGGTGATTTTTAAATGCACATTTTAATGGGTAGGAGGAAAGGGCACAGAAATGTGTACTTCCAAGGTGGTTTGAGTTGTTTGGGAGAAGGGGATGAGGTGGTGATTTTAGTTTTTTTAAAAATATTTTTTAGTTGTTGATGGGCCTTTATTTCTTTTAATTATATATGGTGCTGAGAATCGAACCCAGTGCCTCACACATGCTAGGCAAGTGCTCTATCACTGAGCCACAACTCCAGCCCATGATTCTAGTTTTGATTACAGCCCAACACCCCAGTGGAGAAGGTTCTGTTCAATATTGCACATACAAGAATAGAACTAAAAAGGAGGCCAGAACTTTAGAAAGTGATTTTGAGAGTCATGGCAACTGTGTGTAAGAAAGTTGAAGAGTGGTCTAATAAGAAAGAAAATGTGAGAAGAGAATATTGAGAAAAATTAAAAGAGAAGTAGGAGAGCTTATTGTTGGAGCAGAACAGAGACCAAGCAGAAAGAAAGGAAAGAGTTCAAAAAGAACTGAGAAAGAGTTATTAGTTTTATGACTCCTCTGGTCACTGAATATCATTAAAATTTCTTTCAGAGCAGAATGGAAATCATTGTACCTGAAGAAGTTTTTCTTTCGTACTTGATTTATGTACACTTGTAAACATCATATCATACAATAGAGTCTACAGAAGGTAATATGTGTCAATAGCTGTATAAAGAATGTGTTTATTTGAACCAATAATATATTTTAATATATTACTGTGATTTGCACAGATACCATTTAAATGGTATATTAAATGAAGATTTTATACTTCTTTGTGACTTTAGAATATGAATTTTTAAAGCCTATCATTATTAGCATTTCTTCTTGTTATAAAATTTATATCAATGATCACAAACTACAGGGGAGTTATTCTTGCTGTAGAAATGAGAAACCGACATACTATTTTGGAATCAGTGGTTACTATTTTTAGGAGGAAATGTTCATATATTTTAAAACACAGTAGGAGGAGAAGGAGACCACCCAAAGTGAGTTCAGCTTACAGGTAGCCTGAAGGTTTTTCACTGTAGAAAGTGCATATGGGTTGTGAGGGTAGGAGTAAAAAGTGAATAAATAAATATAGATGACCAGCTGTCCAGAAAACCTGCCTGATACAGTTTACAGAAAGTATATAGTTAGACATTTAGATGGTCACTCTTAAATATTTTAGTTCTGTTCAGGGTGAAATTTTCAGCATAGTACAAGTTGCAAGATCTGTTTAGCTAAACTAGTTTAAAACAGAATAAATTCATTCTCTAGTATTGTTATATAATGACTTTCTCTATATATATTGTTATATAACAACCACAAAAATAATTTCCCATGGTAATATGGAGGTGAATATATTTCTGTGGTAGAATTAATTTAGTAATGTAGATTCATATTCTGTGAGACCATCTAGAAGTCAGCATATTGTTCTATTCCCCTTTGGAGTATTCATTCAACCATCCACTATTCATTTATTCACAAAAAATTGAATGCTTGTTTTATTTTAGGCACTGAGATAGACAATGCCCATAGAAACAAAAATAAGCCCATCTCTGGATCCTAAGAGCTAAAAATTTATTAGCATTCTCTAAATATTTCAAAAATCATCAAAGAAAATTAATAGAGTGAATTAAAATTTTCAATAGGGTTTCCATGCAACCACCAATTAAACTTTTCACCAGATTAACATTCTTTGTTCATATTATAGTAGTCTATGATGTCTGGGTCCTATCTGATGTTCAAAATACCCTGGATTTTACATCCAAAATAAAAAGGTTAACTAACATGTAGTTATACGAATTAAATTAATACAAAGTTATCAAAGCATGCATATAACATATTATTACATGATTCTTTTCTGTAACTCATTTTTTATATCAATCCATCTACCAAATATGCCACGTTCATGAGCTAGAAAGGTTTTTGCTATGCCAGCCACAGAATATAATCCCAGAGATGCCTGGAGGGGTATGGAGGTGTTACACACCAAATAATAGATGGCCAACATTTTGTTACTCTGAAATAGAGATAGATGTTTTTACTTCTTAGTGAAAATAGGGCAGCAGGAGCTCATCATTCAAATTATAAGAAGACAACCCACAAGGACCAAAACTACTTCACACATACTCATATATCATCTACACCATAGAAACCAATACATTTAACATGCCACAAAATGTACCTCCCAACCTCTGGGAAAACAGCAAATACGTTATTTAAACTTAGTCTGTGCTTAAGGGAATATTTTGTTTAAAAGAATAGTTTCTACTAGGAAAAAATAAGAGGCTAGAACTTCATAGCCCCAAGGCCCTGTTCCACCAGTCTTCTTAGAGATACAATACTCCCCGCAATCTAGTGATTAAACATCCACAAAGGAGAGCCATGAGTGTGGAAGCATGTCCCTGGAAGAGAATGAGTATGACAGCTAGTTAGGAAACTGAGTCTTTTATTGAAAATATTAAGTTATTTAATTCTAATTGATTCAGGGTACTGGTTAATGGTTTTACTTGAGATGTACATCTTAAATATTACATTGTAATAAATGCTCCAAAAAATTGAATCCAAACAAACTCATTTTTTCTCTCATTATATACTAGTATAACAAAGAAAAATAAATAATCCATACTTTATTAGACTGCCATGACTTTAGTTTTTCTTGTGGTTCCATGAAAACCTTTGCTTGGTATATTCACATACCTAGAGGCCATGAAATGGTCTCCAATCCTTAGCAATTTAGTGACTTACTTGATTACAGTTTGAAAACTAAAATAACATCAGTTTAGGTTCTCCTTATCTGAATAAGGACAGAAATATGTTCTCTTCAATTTTTTTTCCTTTTGTATCCACCCTACACAGAACTTCTAGATAAATCTTCTTCTAGCATCATTTAAGTAATCTATACATAATATCATTTATTGAAATATCTTTTCATGTTACTCTAGTTTTCCATAATCTATCCGCACCTGATCTGATAACATAGTCTCCTCTAATCTGTTTTTAAATAGCTGAGAGTTGTAATATATAATCCATATGATCAGCAGAAATCACATAGGTTAAAGAATAATTCTGCAAACTATGGACTGTGGACCTAATCTGGCCTTTCATGTATTTTTGTATGCCCTATAGGCTGAAAATAAAACCAAAAGTAGAATATTTTATAATATGTGAAAATTATATAAAATTCAGATTTCAGTGTTCATAAAGTCTTGTTAGAGCATAGCTATATTCATATATTTTTGATCCACTTATGTCTGATTTCATATTACAATTGTGAAGTTGAGTAATTACAACCAAACCCATATGGTGCACAATGTCTAAAATATTTACTATCTAACCCTTTACAGAAATTTTTTATTATCTCTGACTTAAAGACTATTAAATCAATTGATGATGGACAATCATCATTAGTAGAAAATCATTATAGTATGCATGGAATATATTATTTCATTATTTCTTACTGTAACCAACTTCCTATATTAATCAACCTACGAACTATTCCACTTTTGCGGGCTAAAAAGATTTTGCTATGCCAGCCAAAGAATAGAATCCCAGGGATTCCTGGGGTGGCAGGAAGGTGTTATATACCTTCCCCTTACCAGGACAACATATGTTAGCCAGGTTATATCCTACTATGTGAGCTATAAAAATATGAATCCCTTTTCAATAAGTATAGAAAAATACTTCTATCAAATCCCACTAACACTTTAAATTCAGTGGAAAGTAATAGCAGGATAAAGAGGGGTGAGGAGACTAAACATAAAACAGAGAAAAGGGAGAATTTAGTGAAAGAAAAGGTAAGGGAGACAATAGGGAATAGTTTGTGGAGACACGGAGAAAAATAGAATCAATTGGTAAGGAAGTATAGATGTGATATTGCCACACCTAGCCATCCCCTGCCTTGTTGCCTCTTCCCATTAAAAAGAAAAGAAAAACACTGTTTATTGACTCATAAGATTAATATTATCTCAGTCAACTCTCCTGACAGCCCTAATGAAGGCAATAACATTATCCTAAGTTATAGATGAGGAGCGTAAGACCAAAAGATGTCTACTGAGGGACAAACCCATTATTATAACTCAGATCCGATGCCAAGGCCCATTGTTATAACACCACAATGCCTTTCATTATTCTTCAATATTATGCATCATGTTCAAGAGTATATACTTAGATCTTTAGGAAATCATGCATTTTTATAATTACTATAGAATACAGTGACCAAAAAAAAACACTTGTCCTGCCTCTTACAATTAGAAGCCTCCAAACCTTCTTATAAAATAGAAGTGTTGATTTTTTTAAGACTCTCTTGTTAAAAAATGTTATTGAGATTTTGTGGACACAGGAAAATAAAAGCTACATTGGCAGGTTTCAAGGCTATGGACTGCTGATTAAATATCATTCTAAAAGTGAACATTTATTGACCTCTTCTCAGGTTTCATTCACTCTTTTCTCATGATATTCCTACAGAGTATATCTAATTATTTTCTCTATTTACATTGCAGATAAATGTACTGTAAATGTTAAGTTATTTACTCAAATTACAGTGCCAAGCAGGGAAGGGAGCTGGGAGATGAACTCAGGTGATCCACTTTCAGAACCATGTGATTAACCACCACGCTAAGCTATGAAAATCTTTTAAGCATTTAAATGTATGAGACATATTGGCACCTAAATGTATTAGACTTGTATTAGTGGATTCCATTTTCAAATGAAAATGAGTTGCTTTTCCTTGCTAAGACGACAATTTGAATATATAATGAGGCTGTTGAAATATATAAAATGCTATCTCTGAAGACAAAGCACCACAGCATCCCACCCTAAAAGCACACAAGTGCATACACATGTGTACACACACAAAGTCAGTCACCGTGGGAAGACACACTTCTGTAGTCAGAACTATCCTGTACTGCATTATGATGCTTATCAACTTAGCAGCACATAGAGACTTCCACAATAAGCTACATGTTTTGACCACAGAGGAGTAGCTTTGGGTTTAAGAAGTGTCCCTTCTTCAGGCGACACTCCTATCCAGTTTCCCTCATCATAAGATCCTGGTAATGTTAACATGAAGTGTTTGCTCTTATTCGTGGGCTATGAGTGGTGCATAATGAACAAACAGCCTCGGGTAGCCACAGTCCACGAAGTCCCCAAACACTGATGAGCACGGAGATTGAGCTATCTTTTCAACCTTATTACTGTTTTAAGTCGATTTCAAGATATGAGGTCTGTGGAATGAAGAGGAGGAACCTCACTGCTGCTGGCATAACATTTGTCAGTAAATTGCCTTGGATATTTTATCAACAAAATGCACCGCATTTCAGAAGCACTATACCATCTAAAAAGACAAATGCTAAAATTATATTGTAATATTTGGACACTCTTTTCCTGGAGGTCAGTGTAAGGACACCAAGTAATTACACCATAACATTAGATACTTAATTACAGAGGTGCATATTATCTCTACTAAATAAAGTCAATTTTATTATAGCAATTTCTCATCTCTGAGAAACACCACCCCCCAGTATAGAAATTCTAGAATCTGAAGCACATGTGCATATGTACATTTAAGGAAGTCATAGACTGCCTTAAGGGTTGACTTTAAAATTCTAAGATAAATCTTAAACAGGCAGTTCTCTTAAAACAGGAGAAATTGAATGATCTAGTGTTAGTGTGGCTCAGGAATAATGATAACCACAGTCAGCCCTTTCAGTGTTTTCCACTTCTGTCAAAATTGAGCACATTTGCCCAGATCACACAGAATGCTCACCACCTCCTCTTGACAAATTTAAACATTAATAAAAGCAGCAACCATAACATCTTGTCTATCTTGCTGACAAAACCATCACCCTTCAATATTAAAAATTTAAAGTCCCTTACCTTCAACTTAGTTTACTAGAAAGGTTTTATTAGAAATAAGTCCTATTGTGGCTACATAACCTACATTTTAAGCTCATTATCCTCTGTTTTAGCACTGATGAGCTGACAACTGTAAAACATTCATGAAAACACAATCACAGTCTTAATAAATGTTTCCAGTGTGTAATCTATTGTAGCAAGGATCTATGCATTACAGCTTCTTATTAAAAGCACAGATTTATATTGTTTATATAAATACGCCCCCACACACATATAATTTATATATGTCTATAATGTAAGGAGGCAGTAGTGGGCCTTAAACCTTAGATTTAAATTGATGCCTTTTTGTATTATTAACAGGGATCTTTTCTTTCCATACTCCCCATAGTTATTTAACAGGAACAACTTTTTCCACCCATCCAACAGTAGCACTCACCAAGAATGCAAATCACTCTAAGACAGTCAGTCTTGATAATCAGGAGAATGTTAATCATCACGTGCACCCCAGCACATTTACCAACCTCTAATGTATTGTTTTCCCTTCTTTCACACAGTATAAAGACATTCTTAAACCAGTTTGCCTAAAATACTTACTTTAATGTAGCAACCAAAATGATTATGTAAGTAAAATAGAGGAGCAACACTGTATTCATTTAAGATTAAAGTCCAAAACTTAAAATGTCATGTATAGATTCAGCAGTAAGTAAAATGTTTTGCCTTTACCTTAGTCTTAGTTTTATTTAGTACATTAAACCTACGAATATCAGGGTTTCAGATTGTAGAAAATGCATCCTAGTATTTTCCACAGTATACCACTTTAGACCTCTAGATGGCAAGCTTTAGTAAATTTTTATGACTAGCCTGAATTCAGTTTCTTATAAATTCTGTGTAATCCACATATTGAAATGATTTTCAGTTTAATAAGCTACCAAATGTATTTGTGCTCTTGTGGAACAATGAATGAAAAAAGGGAATTGCAGATTTTTTCCTAAAATTTAATCTTTTTCTTTGTGATCATCTAATTGTAGTAAGATGGTGTCCTAGTGTCATTGAACATGTCTCTTGGGTGTGCTGGACACCTTGGAAAAGTTTTACCTGGTTGATAATTTCAAATGACTTCTTAAAAATCAACCATTCCTTTATAATTATAAAGATTAGTAAAAGCTTTTGTTAGGGTATTTTTAGAGATCTCAATGTATAATAACAAAAGTTCTTTGAAGAATATAAAGATAGGTGTGAGTCTGACAGAATCCTCTCCACCTCAAGTACACCTTTTACAAAACAAATATATAACATAGCCAGTTTCCAAAGTACATCTGGTTTTGTGATATATAATACTTATCTGTTTAATTCTATAATAATTCCTATCCCTTTAGTCAAGTTTAAAAACCATTTATTTTCAGGGCTAACTGTACTTAAGAGGTATATGTATTTAAGAGAAATAAAATTAGTAAAAGCTGGTAATTAAAATATAAGCAAGTGGCACTGAAATGGGCAAGTCCATTTTGTATATAACATCATTAGCAATAATGTTGAAACATAAAATCCAGAAACAAATAGGATACATATACTACATTTTCAAAGAGAACTCAAACAGTATCCTAAATTAGCACTGGCTATAAGTAAACATTTTACCTGGTACTAGATATCACAGAACCCTCATTTCTGAAAGATGGTTTTTCCCCCATACATATGGTCACTATGGAAACAGTATTTCAGTATGATGTAATACTAGGTACTAATCACAACTGGCATCTGACTCAATTAGCATAAGCATCTGATAAAAGCTGGGATGAGGTTCTTTTCAAATGTCAACTTCTCAATGGCATGGGTCCCTGACCCAAGATGAACTGAGTCTTTTCCTAAAGATAATGAAACAGAAAAAGAAGAGCAAGTCTCTCTCCATAAAGTTTGTAAGCTGATGGCAAATGATTTTTCCTCCCATGTTAATTAGGAGGAGGCTGAATGAGAGAGAGAAAGAGAGAGGTTGTAAGGATCTCAATGGTGTATAGAGTCCCTTGGGAACTAGGTTCTCTGATTCCAGTTTTGTCTGGTTTTGTCATGCTGGGAAGGAACCTGGGCCTCCCACATGTTAGGCAAGCGGTCCACCAGGGAACTACACCCCTAGCTCTAACCCCAGTTTTTTGAGGCTGAGCTTTCTGATCTTTCCAATTTGTGGGACAGCCTAAAAGCCATTCTTTAAGTTACCAATTTATTTAAGCTTGCTTAATTTCTCTTTTGAAAATTTTAAACCAATAGAATTTTGGCTAATACTCACTGTTCTTTATAATTATATTGTATATTTGTCATTATATTTGGAAAGAGAATCATTTTGAAGATGCTAGTTTTAATTATTCTTTACAGAAATATTAACTGAGAACAAATATATTCTTTTAAGCCGGGCGTGGTGGCTCAAGCCTGTAATCCCAGCACTTAGGGAGGCTGAGACAGGAGAATTGCGAGTTCAAAGCCAGCCTCAGCAATGGCGAGGCGCTAAGCAACTCATTGAGACCCTGTCTCTACATAAAACACAAAATAGGGCTGGGGATGTGGCTCAGTGGTCGAGTACCCCTGAGTTCAATCCCCAGTACCAAAAAAAAAAAAAA
>CM053409.1:90978666-91000485 GCA_028644305.1 Xerus rutilus | reverse complement strand
ATATATATATATATATATATATATATATATATATTCTTTTAAAATACAACAGAAGCATAATATATATCTTCTAATAAAATCCAAGTACATTAATTTTTATTTGAGAATAAAAAGAAGTACTTCAGTACAAAGAAATTTGTGACCATACATAAGTAGCGAATGCAAATAAAGGTAAGATTTCCTTTCATTTATAATTGTAAGTTTATTCTTTGGAGGAATACATGTACATATCCTCTAAAAAACACCCTAAGATAAAGACTTTTCATAACTGCTAAACAATATTTTGATTAAATATGTATGTTAAATGGAAATGAATTAAAGGTGAAGTCCTGGCTTGAACTCAGCTCTCCTATTCGCAAGCTAGATGACCTTTTAAAAAATATTTATAATTCTGTGTCGCACTTTTCTCAGGTAAAAGATTTCTTATTCAACAAAAACCTTGAGTTTTTTTCTGTAAAGACTCTTTAGATGTTTTAATTTTGAGTGGTGAAAAATGCCAATGGTTTCCAAGAGGGGTTCCTAAAGCCCTCGTGAAACATGAAATACAAGATTAGTGAGTCTTGACGAACAGGTCTTCCAGTGGAAAATATTAAAGGGCTTTACATTACAGCAAAGATGTCAAGATAACTCATATGACTTAACTGAAGCAAACATCAAGCAACATGAAAAGTATGAGCCTGAGAATTAAGACAATTCACAAGTAGAATGCGTTAGGATGTATTTGAGCACATGGATCCACTCATCCCTGAAGTTAGTCCTCCACTTTGTTTTTGTGAGCTAATGATTTCCCATTTTCCCCAAACCAGCTAGCTTGTGTAAGGTTTCATTAAGAACTAAAGCAGCCTCAAAAAAGACATGATTAAACCTTCTGACTCATGTTTTTCAGTGAAATTTCTTATTCTTCATGACTCCAAAGAACAGATTCACAACTTAAAAATAAGATGGAAACTACTTGTCTTATTGCATTTCCTCCAGATTTCTATATGAAAACTTAATATGTTGCTGTCTAGACAGAATCACATATGTAAAAGCAGCATAAATTTTCACCAGATCATGTATCCAGATGTTTGTGCTCAGAAATTTGCTATTGACACATACTGTTTTGCAGAATGATTTCGGAAATTTTGAAAACTCACAAAAAATGTGAGTCAAAATTTACAACATGACATATCAAAGAGATTTATCTTTCAACACAAGATTAGTGAGTCTTGCTTAACAGATCTTCAAGTGGAAAATATAGAATGGTTTTACATTATAGCAAAGATATACAGAATGGTTTGACTTAACTGAAGCAAACCTTAATAACATTAAGAGGAAAAATTTTATGATTTTTTTGTTCTCCTTACTCTGTAATGAGCCAAATGCTGGATACCAAAATATTTATAAACTGAATTCCTTTAGAAAAAGTGTAACCAAAAGATGGCATACGAGTAGTTAATTAAAAATTGTAATAAAGCAGATTGGAAAAGAGTAATCTCTGGGGGTGGAGGGCAGAAAAATATGGCATAAAAATACCTGATCTGAAATTCTTGACCTATCCTTTGCAAGACAGAGTCTTGGAAAAGTTGCCTGATATCTCTAAATCTCTGCCTTCTCATCCAGAATATTGGATGGATGCAATGATGAGTTGTGTGGCTGTCGTCCCAGCAGCCTCTCCTAGAAACTCCACCATCCATATGGAAGTATCAGCACTGCCTCTCTCCTCCCTTGTGGAGGTGAGGAAGGTGATCCTGATCAGCCCATCAGGCCCTGCATTGAGAGTAGAAAGCTAGAGAGATCAGCTGGTCTTCAGTAAGAAAAGCTGGGAGATGACAGCTGAGAAGATATTGTTGATGATACTTACTTCAAACAAAGACAGACTGCAATAAGGAATAAGCTGATAAACAGAGAGATATAGTTGAAAAATAGAGCCATGTTGTTGTGGTCCCTGAGTCATTGTGAGTTCAGCTGTGTTCTGCAATACCTGATGCTCCTTACTCAGCCTTTTCCTTGGAATCACTAGCCCTTTCACCTCCTCTTTGAAATTAGTACCTATCATATGCTGCCAAGAAAATTCCTAATCTGCTTCTATAATTTCACATCGTTTTTTTGAAATAAGATTTTGAATGTAGCAAGACTTTGAAAACCCTAAAGCCCTCCTCAAGTATCAGTGTTACCATGATTGTTAATCTACAGTTAACTCTAGACATTGGAGGGGATGTCATGTAAGGGGATTTCTTACTGCAAGTCATTTCAAATGGCAGCATCAGGGAAAGTGGTCTGGATGAAATTTAAAAGGAATAAGATTTCAGCTCTGTGTAAGAAAAGAGGTTTTAAAAACTGGACTCATAGTTTTCAGAAGCTCTGAGTGCTAACCATTATACTCTGGAACCAATCTGCTAGTTTTCTAGTGTTCAACCCAAAATTCTATGACATGAAGTCCTGTGATTGTGCTCCAAATGTTGAACCTAATATAATCTACAGCAATATTTCTTCAGTTCCATTTTCCTTTAGATAAAAAGCTGCCTTTTCAAATTCTCTAGTATCTTTGTTTAATATATCCTCACCTCACCTATACATACATATATACACAAATATATATGTACATAGATATATAAATCTTACATCTATTTTAGTTTACTATGTTCATGGTTTCTAAACTGGTATTTTAAAAAAAATGGTATTGTCAATAACTCTTCTTTTCCTTCCACCAATACCCTTTTCTTATGTCAAAAGTAAACAACTACAAATTGAGGGAAGCATCCATCCCCAATCTTTTACCATATTTTTTAAGTGAAGCTGAATCTTGAGTTGGGGTTGTTCAAGGGTAGAAGACGCACCTCTGTGAAGTCCACTAACATATTGATTTTCCTGCACATAGAAATAGTAAGCCACAAACACATTGGTCCCTTGCTGGGCCAATTGGTGGGAAAATCAGAAAGTTGCTCTAGACCAATCAAAGGGGCCATCAAGACTTTTGCTGGGAATTCTGAGACAAACATTCTCTTTGTACTCATGCAAGCATTTGGCAATAAGATCTTCTGGCAGCTTTTATGTGTGACCATGTGGGGAAAAATGATGGGGTAGTGGCTAATAGCTTAGAAACAAAGTAAGGAAGTAAGCCCAACTAAGTCCTTGATGACCAAAATGACTAGATCAAACCCATAATAAAACTAACATAAAGTTGAACTTTTATGTTCCCAGTATTATGTTGCTGTTGTTTGTTTGGCTGGGGCTCAAACCTGAAGCAGGCTAGATGAACACTCTACCAATGAACTACATCCTCAGGCCTCCCTTTTGGCATTTAAGACAGAGTTCAATTGTCTTTAACTTGTAATTGAAAACATCCTAAATAATGCAAATGAGAAGAGTGATGGACAAAGTTGTTTCCATTCTGTCTTTACAAACTGCGCCCACAAACTCCATGCATCTGTACACTTACATTAGGGACAATATCCACAGAATCCACAAAAGTAAAGGGTTGTGACAACAAAATTTTTAATATAAATATTAAAAAGTTACAAAAATATTTACTCCCATGTCCCTAGACCATGAATTTTCTGATAAATGGACTAAGAAAAACTCTAAAAAGTCTGGAGATTTAGGTGAAATTATGGAACACATAAAATTTTCCTTAAGAACAATATTCCTCCCTTCTCATGCTGAATCCAAACCCTTTCTTTCAAAGGAACATGTACACAGAATATTTATCTTTGCCTTTCAGTAGCTACCACATACCCTGAATACTTTTTGTTTTCCAATATTTTTTTTCTCTACAAGATCCACATCTGGAAGGGTATTGAAGTTAAAAGGCATTTATATTAATTCCCAGAGCTATCTCCATGAGAACAGCAGATATATGTGTAACTCAACAGAAGTTATCCCATAACAAAGGTTTCTAAGGATATTTGTAATAGAACAGAAATTACTATAATATATATGAATCTCATAGTCCACCAAATCAGATTTTTTAAAGGCTTTCTTTTTCCATAATTTAAATTAATTTCTATCTCTAGTCCTCCCTCTCTCGTGATAAGAACTTATAATATCTGTGTTTACTCTCTACATCCTCTTATTGTCTCCATTCCTGGAGCAGGGAAGATGAGGTTATATATGCTGAGACTAACTTGAAAAATATTACCAAGAATAAAAAACAACATTAAGTGTTTTTTACTACAATGTTTTATTAGTAAAGTGATAAGTTGATTGAGAATTTTGAATTTTGCTGATTGCTTCATTGGCTGGAGATTTCTCTTAATCCAGTCTTTAACCTAAAATCTCTTTTGCCCAAATAATATTGATATTTGAATAAGCTTTGATAAACAATATTATGATAGAAGAATGAGTGAAATCTCCAACATCAGTGCTCTGAAGACAGGAAACAGATAGCCACCCTAAGGCAATGGAATGATTCAGAAGAGGGGAGAGAAATGAAGGAATGGTTTTCAAAGAGCATGTTTGAGAAGCATAATCTACACAGTTTTCAGAAAACAAGTTCCATAAAGCAGGAATAGAAGATAATGAGCTGGGACACTTCCTTTTCTCCTTCAAGTCTGTGCAACCTCATCAAGATCAAACATGACCTGGCCTGGCAAGAAGTCAATCGGTAAAATAAAATATCAAGAATATAATTGAGTAAGCAGAGAAACCTGGACAAGCTTCTTGGACTTTTTCATATCAAAGTAATACAAATGGAGCTTTGGGGGGTCAATCCATCAACATTACTAACAAAGCCTACATCTGGCTTGATGCTGAGTGAAGATCACTCCTTAGAATCAATTAGGACAATTATGAACCAGTGGTGCACGAAGACATGCTAGTGGTTAATTGAGTCAAACACAGTTAACCAACCTTTCTGACTAATAAGTATGTAGAAAATCAAAGTCCTTGGTATTCATTGGAGCTTTGTCCTTAGCCTTGCTATTGAAAATCTGGCTCTTTTATGTCTATAAAAGGAAAAGTGCTTGAAGAAGTAGGGATGGCTCAGCATGTTTTCTCTAGCCTAAGAAAGCACTAGAGAGGATCCTCTTTCTGTTACCACGGAATGTTCTCCCTATCTCAGAGGATTCTCTTTGTGCCCAAAGTCAGAGGACAAACATGAAGACAAAAATAATCAAAAGCAGATAACCTGGAAGTTATATTGGTCAATAAGCTAAATGTGAACTTCGATCCAAAACTCAAGCTCTTAGAAGTTTTTACAAAAAATGAATTTGTCACTCTCCTACTGATATATGTTCTGAAAATTAAGTTTCAAAACATTACCCAAATACTAGCTTAGTTCAGCACTCCCTTTTCTTTGCAGGAGAGTCCAAGTGTCAAAAGCCACAGTGTCTATGGTAAGATAGCAGAAAATACAATTCTTATTGGAATCTAGCTTTCTCCAAACATGAATTTTTTAGTTATTCTCCAATGTATCTGGTTTTCTTAAAGACAGCTTGGTTACGGAAAGAATGGCTAACAACCATCTCTTCTGGCCAAAGGATAAGGAAGCTCGGAGCTAATAGAGAGTTAGAGTAAGCCATCAACCTGCATAGGTTTTCATGGAACACCGTCTAACCAAAGCTATTCCCAAAATGAGTCCCTTGTGTCTATGCAAAGACTCTTCCCTAATTGTTATCTTAAGTACTGGGCAAATAAGCAAGAATTATTTTAAAGAATCCAAACAGCTTATATTCTCTTCCTGCTGGGCATACTTCTAACAAGTTGGCATTAGCACACACCTTTTTCTGAATGGAAGAGAACAAAGAGAAAGAACAAACGAGATATAAAACAGAAAACAAAAATGCCCTAGGGTTGTTCTGAACTCCAGCGGCTCTGCCCGGGTGAATGGTGCTTCATCAGCACAGTGGGAAGTTTCTGGGCACACAGGTCCCATGCCCTAGAAAATGCCTCTGATGTGGATCTCTAATCAAACAAAACAAAGAATTTTAAAGAGAGAGTGAAAAAAAAAAAGTCATGTTTTTGTGGGAAGAATGTTACATTTTCTCACCTGCTCTAGAATTGGTACTCCGGCCCCACACATAAATGTTTGGAGTATTCTCTCCCAGCAAAACAAGATTCAAATTATTTATGTTATCATCATGTCACACTACATGAGGCTACAATGCATAACAATCAACAAAAAGAAGCCTCAGGTGACACAGATGGTAGCACAAATTGTTTAAGGAAAAAGCCCCGATCACAAGCTTTGCATTGAAACTACTCTGACAAATGAAATCATCATAAGAAGAAAATAGAACTTTGATTGAATAATAATTCTGAGTTAGTGTCAACTCACCCCATATCCACATTCATCTCTGGCTTTAAAGATGGCTTCAGAATAAAATGAGAAGGACATAGTTTTGTGTTTCACAGGAATAGAAATTAAGCATTGTGACATATTTTGAGAAGCAAGAAGAATTCATTCCCATAAGGTGAAATGGGCTTAGGTTTTAGAAAACATGGGTACATGTATGTGCAGCCTGTAAACACAGCATCCTACCCTTAATGACAGCACCATTTCTAAGTGTATGCCCTCAGTTATGTGCAAACAGTGGCCAAAAAGCTAATATAGTACAAGGAGGGAAAAAGATGCTAACCTAAGCTTAAATCTATTTTTTCATTTTCTCCTTGGCCTACACATAGGTATCAATGTATATAAAAATAACAGATACACAGAACATTTAAACAACCTTTTCTGAAATGTTTGTGGTTGTGATCTCATGTTGAGAGTGTCATTTGGATAGCCTTAATATTTAAGATGTCTCTGCAGCTCTTTAGTTCCTTGTCCTTTGTATTGAACAATGACAAAGATGATAGTGAAAGCATCACATACAGCTGTCAAATTTGATATATAACCCAGAGTTCTTCAAAACCCAGGGTTCAGATGCATACAACCCTGATTTGCAGTTTCTACTAGGGCAGGTCTTATCTCTGGGTCTGGTGCTGCCGGTGCACACCCAGTGTGGCCTCTCTCTTATTTTTCTTTCTGTTTGCTTCTAGGGAGCAAAGCCAAAGATTTCTCTTTCGTGTGTCTTTTTAGGTTTCGTTGCCTGCCGTTCTCAGTCTGCCCCCTTCTCTTTCTATCCATAAGCTATTTTAGCATCTTACTGTCTTTCTTCTCTTGTGCGTGACTTGCCTTCGAAGCTCATTTCCAGCTGCACACTTTCCATACTGGTTGGCAGGCTGTGCTGTAGGATTTCATTTTTAGAGGGTGTTGTGGTACTTGATGTCCCTAGTGATGTAAATAGAGCTCTGAAATTTCCAGAAAATAGAAAAGAACATTCCACACAGTCTTATGACTAATGGCAGAACGTTTGAAGGAAATTAATAAGCGCATCCTAGTTAGGATTTCTTCCCCACGTATACCCAGAGTGAAAAGTTGATGTCTATGACCTGTCCTATTGCCTCATTTTTCAACATGTTATAGGTGGTATTGGAAAGGTGATAATGCTTAATAACCTTCCATGGATTATCAAGCTATTTTAGCTTCCCTAAGCCCAGGCAGGGCCTCTGTTCTCACCTATTGCTATTAATAGTCATTTTTCAGAGAGCGCACAAGCTGGCAGTATATATCATGCATATATAGCTTTCATTCCTACATCTACAAAGGATACCCTTGGTGTTGAGAATAGTCATCAAATTGTAGGTGATACTGTTATCTCAGTCTTGTTCCAGATAACGACACTTTTCTGTGGGCCTCTGGTGTGTATGTCTGGTTCTTATTGCCCCCAAGTTACCAGGTACACAGAATGGCTTCTAAAAGTTGTAAGGTTGTCCATAATTTTTTGAACTGGAATAGCTTCCCCAGAGGCCAAATTTATATTCTAATAACATATTCTTCATTTCCCATCTCCCTAAGCAGGCCCTCAGGAAAAGATTATCCTGAAGCCAAATCTATAGTCTATTCATCCTTCTACACCATTAGTAATGAGAAATGGCTCTAACAGCTCCTCAAGGTCATGTCCTCATGTACTAGCTTTGGATCATAACTAATTCCATTCACATACATGTCTATTTAGGAGCACTGTAATGGCTTGCTAATAACTGAAAATATATCAATCCAAGTATTGAGAGATATATGCATACTAGTCATATTGTTCCTTGCATTTCTCTCCTATAAAGAGACCACTGTTCTTACAGCAGCCACAAACTGCAAATACTCTGACCAGTTATTTAGCACTATTCATTAACTGATTGAAAATAGTTCATTCAGGGGTTGTAGCAGTGCTGGAGAGAGGCAGGAAATTCTGACAATTTCTGCAGTCAGCATCTGGACTCTTTTTACAGGCGGGAAGGATGGTCATGCTGCATCTTGAGGCACACTGCTAGTGCTTTGTGGAAAGAATCCTTGCACCTGGAAAAAAGGCCTTTTTTGTTTAAAAATCCTTGGCAACAAGGTAGTAAATCTGGGAGCTTTACTATTTTTTATTCTACCTTCCCTATCGTCTTTTGGCAAAGCTGAATGTTGTTCTTAAAGTTTCTTAAGTTTTCTGTGTAATGAAAAGTCTTGTGCATAATGTTAAAAGACTTGCAGAAAACTGATAAGTTTTTACCACAAAGAAGTCCTTCTCCGAATGATTCATGATAAAAGAGCAGAACTCTTGCCATTTTTGTCACTTGATGCAGAAGATACTCCACACATAGTACCAACTAATGACAGCCTAAAACAAGTGAGCAATTGTAGGCAAAATCCAGAATCCACACAAAAGGAGCAGGTCTTAAGATTAGTCCAAGGCCTCTTAATACTCAAGGGTCAGTCAGGGTGGAGAATTATTCTCTGGATAACTTTGAAAGGAAATGAACTTGGGCATGAAGAATCTCAACTTTAAGATTTTAGAGGTAGGATATTAGCTTTGTCATAAATAGGCCTCACACTCTCAGCTCATAATTTTCCATATATTATTGGACTATCTCATATGATATCTCAGGAAATCTGTGTCATCACCTCTTCTGTAGTAATCCAAGTGTGCTGTGCAATTTTGGATTCGGCCCACTTCTAATTAAAAGAGCCATGCTACTGAACAATAGTGATAAAACATTAACTTTTCACAATTTTTCATGGATATGTAGGACTAAACATCATAACCAAGATGGACGTAGCATAGTGCTCAGCAAGGAAAGGAGGTCTGAGGAAGTTCACTGAACAATGCTCTATTTACACAAACAAACAATAACGTTTCTTAAGCATTTATTCCATACCAGGCACAGTTCTAACTATTCTACAGGTATTCACACATTTAGAACACACAATAAAACTTTTAAGGTACTGGCTATAGTAATTTGATCAAGGACAAATTGTAAATAAATGGAAAAGATGAGATTAAAAGCCAAGTAGTCTAGAGCATGCTACTTAACCATTATTCTATACTGCCTATGTCAACACTTAACTTTTAATAGAAGTATTACTGGATTAAGACCACCAATGCTCATGGATCCATCACCTATCTATTGTGACAATAATTCTGCATGATAGATTACCTGAAACATCAGTAATATACAAAACTGAGCATTCATCAGTAGGATTCAGTTGATCAATATTACATTTGACTGTACTTGCCTGAGTTTATTCATTCTTTTGCAGTAGTTATTTTCATAAATCTATCCACCAGGCTCTGTTTGCATCTTGTTTACCAACATTCTGCTGGCCCAATGCAAGCCCCATAGTAGAGTTTTAGACTCAGAGTTCAAGACTCTTACTAAAGGTTGGTGGCACTGGGCATAGATCCAGGGAGAGGTAAAGAATTGGGTCATTTTTTTCAATATAGTATAATTGGTAAAAAGGAAAGTAAAATTACACTCAAACCAAATTCTCTTCTTTTATACATTCATTCACCTGTCCATTCTATAAACTCCCTTCAGGTATACAAGTACTGACCTTACTAATATCTTAGGCATATCAAGATGAAATTTAGTTTCTATATCAAAAAGGCTTATAATCTTATGGGTAATATAGATAAATTGGTATTTACAATACACCAAGGCATTTCAAAAAATGTTATGACAGTAAAGGGTAGAGCTCCAAAGAAGGGCTCTATTTCAGCTGCAGAAAGACAAAGAGTAGAGATGACTCCTAAATCAACATTCAGGTTGAATACAGAAGTGCAGGTGGTTCTTATAAAAGACTAAGAATTGCAAATGTGCCTAAAGTATTCTTTACATGAAGCAGGATGCCAAGAGATTATGGTATAGAATGAGATCGTGAAAGGATTTTTGCCTAAATAGCCCAAACTATCCAGAATGCAGTGGGAGGCCATGAAAGATTTTAAACAAATTGCCAAATTTTATATAAAAAGTAGAAACAGTGTATGAACATTTTCTGATTGATGCATGATAAAATATATAGGTATGTAATATTAATTACATAGAGGAAAGACCCCCATAATTTTCTTCATCATGAAGTCATCAAAGACCCTTTGTTTTTGATGTCCTAGAGTGGCAACAGGCCCAGAATGACTGTTTCACGCTTTCTAAAAAGCACCATGTGAGGTAAAGGCCTAATGATTTATTTTTGTGCACTGAGAAATATAATTCTCACACAAACCATGAACATATGAGTCAGCAGGTTTGGCACATTGGCTTCCAGTGGTCAACTTGGGTGGCTAAGCAGTAATCATAATCAAAGTCTGCTTTATTGATTTGCTGTGACATATTATAGTGACAGAGTCTACAAAGCAGAAGGCAGGCAGACATGGGAATCAGATGTTGTGGTAAGAATGTAATCAAACAATAGTAAGTAGATGAATTGAAAGTTTAGTGGCAGGGGCTGGGGTGGTGGCTCAGTGGCAGAGAGCTTGCCTGGCATGTGCAAGGCACTGGGTTCGATTCTAAGCACCACATACAAATAAATAAAATAAAGGTCTATTAACAACTAAAAATATATTAAAAAAATAAAGAAAGTTTAGTGGCAAATGACAAGGATACCTGATGTTTCCCTCAAAGCAGAGTTAGGGTTTCCATTCAGATGTGAGCCACCTGAGCACTGCACCAATCCAAGCTCTTGCCTTGGTGAGACAAAAATGACTTCCTGTCCAATGACTAGGGTGTGCTCTTTATTTCATAATCATTATCATTTGCCCAATTCTATGATCCCTTTTTCTGTTTTCCATGGGTGATTGATGTCCTTTTGGTGCGGCACCTTTTTCAGTATAATATATTAACACTTCAACCAGAAGCCATTGGTTTAAAATAAGTCTGCTGATCTATAATTCAATATTGATTTTATCATTTATCTCCCAGAGAGCAAATTATTTCCTTGGTTGCCAACATTCCTAGTGAACTTCTTATTGTAGCCTTTTGTATTTAAAATAAGGACTTTAGAATGTATAGTTGACAACTATTATCCAAACACACATAAGCAGTCAAGTTAAAAAAAAAAACAGACATTTTTAGTTATTTAATGATGGGAATCCTCTGGTGAGTTTTGACCTATAATAAAAGCATACAAGTTTTCTCTATGTTATCTAAATCAATATATTCATGAAAACATGCCTTTTATACACTAGAAATTTTAACTTCAAGTAATGCATCTTTCTAATTATATAGTAAAGGGCAATGGATACCTCCAGGTAATCTTTGAAATAGAAGAAGAAACAATTTGTTTGTTCTCTGATTTCTCATTCATTTTACTTTTGCACTTTATTACCATAAGCAAAAGATTTGAATGAAACAGGATTTTTGTTTAAAGATGATGGTCTTCTGTTAATGTTGAGAAACCCTCTTGACTCCTAAATAATACTTTGATTATATTATGTATACTTCCCCAGAAACAGATGAAGGAAAAGAAAATAAAACAAGCAGCCTCCAAATTACACATTGATATTGGGTTTATATGGCTTCAACGATGTTGAAACAAGATAAGCAATTATCATAAGATATAAGATATTGCAGGCACTCATGATACACAAATCATGCGCAAAGTCAGAAAAATTTTATACTAGAAAAATATTGCAACTTATGTTTGCTTGTTTTTGATTTTGGTTTGTTTTATAACTGAGTTACGCTGAAGAATGGAAGATTACTACATTTTTCAGAATTATTTTATTTTATTTCATTTTTTGCAAATAGTAGAAAATATAATTCAAACAAACTTAGCTAATAAAAATAATTACTAGTTTTGTGATTGAAAAGTCTACTAGGTAGTGCTTTAACCATGGCTCCTAAGCTATCACCAGGAATTGCTTTTATTCATTTTTTATTTCTAAAGTCCTCTTCCTATGTATTTACTTCATTCATTGGAGGCATCTCCTCTTACAGGCCAAGATGTATGACAGGTGTCTCCCAAGAATTCATACTTCCACATTGCTATCTAGCAGAGAGGAGTTTTGAGGGTTTTGTCTGTTTGTTTGTTTTATTTTGGATTTTTCCGCTTTTTTTTTTTAGTACTAAGAATTGAACCCAGGGGTGCTTCAGAGGTGCTTAAGTACTGAGTTCACACTCCCAGTCCTTTTTATTTTTTATTTTTAAACAGACTTGCTATGATGCTGAGGCTGGCTTTTGAAATTCCAATCTTCCTGCCTCAACTTCCCGAGTCGCTGGTAATAGAGGCCTGTGCCACTACACTCAGCAGAAAGAAGAACATTTCTATCACGACCTCCACATTGATGCCCTGGGATGCATTCTGATTGGACCAGCAAAACCACAGGCCAATCTTTGAACAAATCACTATAGCCAGGGAGCTCTGTGCCACCTTTGTACCTGAAAATTGGGTCAGATTCCTGCAGCACAAGGTTATCAGAGCAGCAGGGAGGAGATGTTCATTAAAATCAGAGCAGTGTGCCAAGAGAAAGGAAATAAATTATGAAGTCAAGTAAGTGACTTTACAGTCTGGATTTAATACTAAGTATATATATTTAAATTATTCCTGCCAGAAATTAACTCACACATATATGGTCAATTTATTTTTGACAAAGATGCCAAGAACACACAATGGAGAAAGGATAGTCCTTAATAAATGGTGCTGGGAAATGAGTTCCTTATTTTACTCTCTATACAAAAATCAACTCAAAATATATTAGAAACATAAACATAAGACCTGAAAATTGAAAAGTACTAGAAGAAAAAGTGAAAAAGCTCCATGGAATTGTCTTTGCATTGATTTCTTTGATATGATTCCAAAATCACAACAGCAAAAGTGAACATAGACAAATGAGATTACATCAAACTAAAAGAGATTCTATACAGCAATTGAAACAAACAGCAGAGTGAAGAGATAACTTACAGAATGGTAAGAAACATTTATAAATCTAAAAAGGGATTGATATCCAAAATACAGAATAACCCTGACAACTCATTAGAAGGAAAACAAATAAGCTGATTTTAAAATAGACAAAGGACATTTATCAAAAGAAGAGATATAAATGGTCAACGGGTATACAAAAGTATTCCCAGTGGCAGGAGAATATAAACTAAAACCACAATGAAGTATCATCTCACACTAGTGTGTCTTAACCAAAAGATAAAAGATAAGAGGTGCTGGTGAGGATGTGAAGAAAAAGAAGTTGTTAACACTGTTGGTGGGACTGTAGATTAGTATAATCATTATGGAAAACAATATGGAGGTTTCTCAGAAATTAAAAATAAAACTATAAAGCCAGGCATGGTGGTGCATACCTGTAATCCCAGGAGCTTAGGAGGCTAAGGCAGGAGGATCTTGAGTTTAAAGCCAGCCTCAACAAAAGCAAGGTGCTAAGCAAATCAGTGAGATCCTGTCTCTAAATAAAATACAAACTAGAGATGGGGATGTGGCTCAGTGGTTAAGTGTCCCTGAGTTCAATCCCTGGTACCCCCCAAAAAAACCTCTGAAAAAAATAAACCTATGCTTTGGTCCAGCAATTCCATTATTAGGTATACATTCAAAGGAAATGAAATCAGCATGGTCAAAGAGATATGTAGACTCCTGTGATCAATGAAGCATTATTCATAATGACCAACATATGGCATCTACCTAAATATCCATTTATCATCCACACAATGGATTAAAAAAAAGACATGTTATGTTTACTAACAAAAATATATTTTTATTACAAGTGAGGAAATGCTGTGATTTTTGACAAGAATGAACCCAGAGGACATTATATTAAGTGAAATAAGCCAGACAGAAAGGTAAATGCTTCATGATTTCACTTATATGTGCAATCTAAAATAGATGATCTTACAGAAGAGAGAATGGTGGTTACCAGGGCCTGAGAGTGAGGGGTTGGGGGACTAGGGAGATGTTGACCAAAGGATAATTTCAGGTAGTGAGGAAGGAAATTTAAAGAGACCTTATTGCACAGCATGGTGACTACTATTATTAATTAATATATTATATTTTGAAAATCATTAGGAGTAAATTTTAAGTCTTCTCACCACAAAAATAATAATAAGTATGAGGTAATACATATGCCAATTGACTGACTGAGCCATTCCATGATGTATACATATTACAAAACACCATATTGTACACAACATAAAAATTTTTATGTCAATAAAAATAAAACATAAGAAAATTCCATTTGTAGTGATATATTTGGGTAGTATGAATAGGACACATAAAGAAAATTTTGATGGAGCTCTTCAACCAAAGAAAAATATCAACTATAAGAAGGATTAGCTATATTGAGATAATTGATACCTACCCTCCACAATAGTATTCCATAACCACTTTCCATTCCATAACCACTTTTCCATAACCACTTTACAGTACCTATCTAGTACTACTGCTATTCAAAAGCTTCTTCAAGCTGCTAAGTTCAGCTTCCCCTTTTACCTTCTAAGAAGCCACCAGCTCACTGTCCGGTTTTGCTTACTATCTTCTGTCATCTTCTCTAGACCAGTAAAATATTAAATAATCAAGCGCCAGGAGGAACTTTGACAATTCACTGATAAGGAATAGATGGCTCACCCAATTCCAGGGTGCTGGGTTTGTTGTCCAATTAGGAGACTGGGCCATTTAAAAACCGGAAAGCAAATATTACATGCAAGTTTAAACATCTATTACTGCAGGGTAATGTTCTGTTTTGTGTTTGTTCCATATTTTACCTTGTTTTTGATTATTTTGAGAGATTAATCTCTTAATTCTTTTTCCTTTATTGAGAGGCTGACACCTTATATTTTTCCTAAAAAGCCACTATTTATCCCGCACTAGTGACTAAACTGAGAATTTGAATATACCTTTTCAGGGGTAAACTTGCTATATTTTTATTTGTTTCTGTTTGCCAGAAAGAATTTATTCTATTTCAGGATGAACATAAATTTTATTGGCATCTGCAAAACTACATTTTTTTGCATGTTATCTAAAACCAAAGTAAAGTGACATGACTAGTCTCCTCTTTATCCCCTTTCAAGATGGATTGCCATTTCCTAACTTCCACTAGTCCTGAGCTGTGGGAAAACTCCAGGAGGCCCACCTCAGAGTACCTAGACTTCTACAAATCAAACCATCAAACCGTCCTGCACATTAAATGAATTGTGCTTTGGTAAGGAAAATTTTTCCAATCAAATGATGTTATAAGGATTTAAAATGCAGAAGCTCTGCAATAAAGTGTATATATTATACAAGCCTTGAAAAATAGTTGATTCAATGTGGGTTTAAGATAAAGTTTTACAAAATCTTATGAGTTGTTTTAATGAATTACCAAGTATTTTATTCTAATGAAAACCTAACTTCTATGCTAAAGAAAGATGCATTTTGATTAGCTTAATATTTCTAAATAATAAAACTTAATTTATTTTCAAGAACTCCTCTTTTAATTATTACCAGTTTGTACATAATAAATAGGAAAAAACATTGTCATTATACTTGCCTATTTGAGCTAGTAAGATATTTTACTGTCTAATCACAAGCTAACTTTCCTTATTCACAAATATTTATTGTAATGATACTTGGCTGAAGAAGAGTTGTTGATATTAAAGAATATTTAATGTTTATATTAGATGAATAAAGAACAAGGCAATATATGGATTAAAATATTCCACAGTATATTTTCATAATTAATATTCAAATTTTTCATCTATAAAAACTGCCCTCACTGTTCTTGACTCAAGTAGAATTCACTGCTTTCTTCCTTTTTTTTTTTTTTGACATCACTTACTAATCAATTGCATGTCCCTCCTTTCTCCCCCAATAGGAGTGAGGCATCCATCCCCCAGCTGCTAAGAGTGATATAGCTAGCAAAGTTCACTTGACTCTCACTCAACATTTCCTGAAGCCATGACTCTCAAACACACATGCGTATTAGGGTCAAAGGGAGAACATAAAGCACAGATAAATGTGCTCCTAGATTCCTGGGTGGGGCCCATTATTCAACCTTTCTTGTAAGATTACGATGATGCTGCTGTTTGGGGGGACTTTGAGCATTACTGCCCTAAGCTGAAGAGATCTTCTGACCTAAGGTGACACCTCTTTCCCTGGAAGCAACCAAGATCCATGGAGGGTATAAAATCCAGTTCCTGTCCCAAAGTACAAATCTAAAGAGCTATCTCAGTTCTATTCTTCCTGTAGGACTGGCTGGGTCATTTATCACTGTTTTGCAATTCAGCAATTGCCCCCATCCAATCCTATGTACATCCTCTCTCTATAGGTGTTGATCTGTAACTGCAAGACCAGATTGGTCTACTTAACACACCTGTCTAATATTTTAATAGTTTTTCAATATCTCTAGAATGTCATCCAAACTTGTGTTTATGCTTTGAATTCTCTCCAATTCTAGATTAATAAAACTTCTTAACTTCCATTGGTTATTGAATGATGCTAGAAAAACAATATTCTGCTCCAAATGAGCCCTTTACACTGCTTTCACACTACTAGAATGTTTGTCTAGCAAGTTTTCTCTTCTTCTCTCCATATTAATAATTTTTCCCTTGGAATTCCTTGACTTATTCTCAGAAGTTATCTTGTTACACAAACCAGGTTACAAAAATGATCCTCCATATATCTCCCTTGTTCTTATGAAATATCTAGTCCAATATCAATATCTAGTCCAGTGTCGATTAAGTCTTGTTGATTCTATTTACAAAATGTCTCTCCAATTTTTTTCATATCTACCAACACCTGGAAGTAGGTGAGATCATTGAGATCTCAACCACAGGTACCAGGAAGGCAACACATAAATGTAATATGCATGCTTTCCATGTGCCCAAATGCCCCTGGTGACAGAAGTAGAGGAGAGTCATGGAGAAAAACTCTGTAATTCCGGATAAGACCAGATATTAAGAAAGACAGAAAGAAACTGTTGTCAAACTGGAAAAGGATGTTATATATATAATTGCTACATTTTTGACTTAAAATGTGACACTATTATACCTCATTTTTCTTTTTATTCTAATTCTCCATTAAAATATTCTGACCTATCATTATAACTTAAGAAGATTATAAGGTGATTTCTAAAAATATACCATGGGTTATCATAAGAAGCATGGGTCAAAACCAATTTGATTTTGTACTAATATTTTTGGAACCAAGTAGTTAGCTCCTCATTTTCCTTTATTCCAAAGAAGATAATAGATTGATCTATACCACATGTTGATATTACAATGTCACACAAATTTTCTTTTTGTTTATAAAAATAGTGTTTTTATTACCATTTTATATAAAAATTACCCTTAAAGTCCTTCAAAATTTGTGAGAAGAAAAATACATAAAAAGGATAAATGTGATAAATTACAAGCCTTTCTTGGGTAAATAATTAACTGAGAATACAATGAACTTCATTTGACCAAGGAGCACTATATAAAACCATAGCCATTTGTGCTTATGGTTCACTATTTTCAAGTATCATTGACTTTCACTGAATGCCTACTGTATACTTACTACAGTACTAAGTAAGCACTGACGATACAAAGTTGAATAGGTCAGAATTCTTGCCATACCAAAGCTGATTGTCTAATCCAAAGGAAAATTAAAAAGCAACAAAACATTAATAATGCAATTTGTGGCATGTTGGCTGTGCTATAGCAGCAGTGAGAAAGGTAGTTTTTTTGTTTTTGTTTTTGTTTTGTGCCAGGGGCTACACAGAGGAAATTGTGAGGGACATCTTCACAAAGAGGTAATTGCAGGATAGTTCTCTGCCTTGGACTCACCCTGTACCCCACTATATTTTTTCTTTCCTTTTTTTGTTTTGCTTATAGTTATTAAACATAACTATAGAAGTGCTGGGAATACAACATACTTTGAAGAGAGGGACTGGCCAGAACAGCCCAGACTATCTTCAGTCCCTGTTTTACTTGACTGCCTTGGTTCACTGTGCTTGTTTTAATCCCTTGCTCCACTTCTTGTCATTAGATTTTATGAGATGTCTAGTTTTTGCCTACGTCCTTATTAATAAATTTTGTTACATCTAAGCAAATGATTAGCACACTTGGGCCTTAATAAAGTTAGAAAGCAGTCTAAGATCATGTAAAAAAAAAAGGCAACAGATTGTTTAGCACAATATATATATGGCAGGCATCCCCATCACATTATATTTTTGCTTTCTGACTACTGAATGAAAAGCAATAGAATGTAAATCAATTCATATGTTGCCTTTTTACTCCCCTGGGCTACCTAGCAGTACTAAAATCATATAAAATCTGAGCTAAATAAGATGGCACCATAGTTTTATACATGATATTCAGTTTAGAGAAAAAGTTACTCATTTTATCATCTCCATGTTTTTTCTTTTGTTAAATTGATTAAAATGCTCAGGGTGATCTTGGGATATTGTTTGAGATTATGATTCTTTCCATCTGGAAAGAAAGTTAAAAGAACAGTAGTTGATTAGGCACTTATTTCAAAATACCCACAAATACTGAGAGTTTGAATTTTTCAATAATTATCCAGATGTTGAACATATGTAGAATAAATTTTAAAAACAGAGTAAGCAACTGTTACTCAGTAAGTCAGAGGTTAGAGAAGCATCATGCACAGAAAACACTTTGAAGAGGCAAATATGTCCTTAATGACATTAACTATATTTTCCTATTGAGAGGCTGCCCTTGCCATCCAGTTCTATTATGCAGAAACTGTGCAGAGACTCTCCTTGTCACTGGCCCTCTCTAAATTCCTTTTCTTATTAACTTTTCAAAAAATTATTTCACACAAAATGGATTGATAGTTGCTTAGTATAAGCCCTCCAAGGAGAACTGTCATTTTAAGCCTTTAATTAAACAGAATAATCTTTTACTCTAGGATTTTTCAAAATGTAGTCAATAGAAAAGGGAATGTTTGAGGATTGAGGACATTTCCCCAGTACTCTTACATTATTCAATTCTTACAACAGTCACCAGGTAGGTGACTGTTTACTCCATCTATTCTCAACAAATTAGTCCTTGCCTGGAAACCATGTATTAAGAAAAGGTAATTCCAATACTAATTCTGTCTTATCATTATAATCATATCGTTTCTATTCTCCTCCATGAAGCATCTCTTTATTTCTCTCTTGGAGGTCTACATATTCTCCCCAAAAGAGTAAAATAAAAAAAAAAAGGACAATGACCTCACAGAGAGATCAAACTGATGATATTGAAAGATGTGTCAACAACAGCAACTTTTATGTACTATAATATTTATTTTATAAACTGCATTATAAACTATAATTATTATACAAACAATAATGCAACATAAAAGGTTAGAGATAAGTTGTTCAAATTGCCTGCATGTTGTTCTATTACAAAAGTCCACAAAAATGTATAGCATACAAGTGAGTGAGGCAAATAATTCTTGTGGGTGCAGAAGTGGTACCTGCTCACCATATCACATCAGCCCTAGTGGTAGAGATAAAGTCTAATCCAGAATTAATTCAGGGGAGAAGCCGGCACCCCCTAAATCAAGACAGCAGGATAACAGATCATACTATTAAACAATATCCAAATAGCTGCAACCCCAAGGGTTGGATCCCTGACTGCAACGGTGAGGGGATCAGTGCCTCACGATTATACACATCTTAAATCTACAGGATCTAAGAGCTGAGATCTTTCTTCCTATTCTGACAACTGTCTTGTCAAGAATGTACAATCCACAGCAAAACCTATACATGAGTCTCTGATCAGTTCTTTTCCCACAGGACTAGTGTGTGTGGAGTCTGATCATTTGACTTTAGTTTTATAAAAATATAAAAATAGCCAAGGCAATACAGAGATTGAATATATATATATATATGTATGTATGTATGTATATACATGCCTATATTGACTTATCAAATGCTTACTCTTAATTAATCTTAAAAAATGTTTGAGGTCAAATCAGCCAGAAACTCTGTTAGGTACAACACACATACAGCACTGGGCTACAAGACAAGCAGCAGCAAACAGCAAAAATGAGTTTGGAATTAAGATGACTGACAGAATGACTTGAGTAAATAATGTTCTCTAGATCACATTGTTTGTTCTATACAATAGTTATGTTTATGAGATTTTCTTGAGGATTATGAGGAGTCCCTAGTATTATTAAAATGACAAATATAGTATTTCACTTTTGTCAATATATTATCACACTTTAAAAATATCAACACATGAAACCCAATAATCAGGACACATAAATGGAATCTTAATTTCAAAAGGAGAAACAATTAAGCAACAAGTTATAAGAATGTCAGGAACAGAAATTTTTTGAAAAACCTGTTTAGTAAAACATGAGTATTATCTTTTATTTAAATAGTCTACAAAAGTATGAACACACAAAAATAAAAGTGTGTAGATGGCTTCTCCAAAATTCACGCTGGTAATTATTAATTATTTGTCAGTGGGAAAATATCAGTTCACAGTGACTAAAAAAGAAAATACAAGTAAAAAGATTCTCTAGAAATCTCACCTACAATTTCATAGAACACATCTAAATAAGTCAGTTGTGTGGGTGGGTTGCTAGGGAATGCTGTAGCTTAAATTACATATGTGATAACTTTGAAAATTTGGGTCCAAATCAAAATTAAATTGTAAGAATTAAGTGGTCAAATCCAGCCATGAGCATGCACTTTGAAGACGCTGCCTAATGTTAGATAGTATGGAATCTCCCACTCATGCAGTAACAGGTGACTAATGCTTAAAAGAGATGCTCATAACAGAGAAGCCAGGGGGCTAACAAAATAATAGTCTCAGTCTATGCCATACCTGGCTCTATTTGCACCTTAAAGATCTTTAACTTAAGCCAGCAAGTCTAAAGATTCCAGTCCAGATCTCAGAACACAAGAGATGTTATGTAACACATGAACTAAACTAATCTATTCCTTCATATTTCACTACCCAAAGTATTCCTAATTAAATCTAGTCCTAAGGAATTTACTTCCCAAAAATATTGCAGTAGAATAAAGTTACTTGGATGTATATACATGGAAAAGTATAAAGAAAAATGCATTCTTAAGGAAAAACTGAATAGTCTTAGCTGCCTAGCTGAACTTACTCCAAAAATCAAACAAGGATTTTTCTAGTTTCCCTTTCGGATAAAAATATATAATAAAATAATTTGAGTAAATAGATTACATCAATGAAGTATTAATCATGAAAGAATGAATGAGATTCCCCACCATCAGATTATTTAAATACATGATACCATTTCCTCTCCTTTTATAGATAAGAAATTTACACAATACCTTTACTCTAGGAAGCAAAGTTAGGATGCCAAGATTCTAGCTAGGGCCATATCCTACCATCAGTCTTCTTTGCAAAGGCTGTAGGTTAAAATGAAAGCATAATTGAGGAAATATGTAAAAGCAAATGGATGGAACTGGAAAGCATTATGCTAAGTGAAGTAAGCCAATCCCAAAAAACCAAATGCCGAATGGTCTCTCTGATTAATGGATACTGATGAATAAGTGAGGCGGGAATGGGAAACATAAGAGAAATAGAGAAACACTAGACGCGACAGGGGGGAGGCGGGGGGCAGGAAAGGGGAATGGGTATAGTAAAGAT
>CM053409.1:90859573-90978566 GCA_028644305.1 Xerus rutilus | reverse complement strand
AAGGAACATATTTTTGAAATTAAAATCTATATAATGAAGAGTAGATTTATAGACTTTCCATAGCTTCACCATTACTTCTCAAGTATGCAATTAAATTGACTAAAGATTGGAAAAAAAAATACACTCCAGGGAGTCATTCAGTATTGGCTAAAGAAATATACTATGTTTTAATACTTTGTTGTTGCTTATTTCATCACTTGTTTTTAAAATGCTATCATCAAGCCCTTGGATACCCAGGCTTCCCAGTTTCTTGCATGGATTCTATGGAACTACAGAATAATTTAAGCTTTTCATCTGAGTTAGAATCTTTACTTCTGCAGTTCATCAACCTCATCTGTCACGTATGTGTCACTGGAATGAGAAAAACCTTAGAAGGCAGGAAAAATTAAAAACAAATTAATGTGGGAAGATGATATAAATCAAGTGGTGAAGCCAAGAGTGAATTATCAAAAGATCTTTCATCAGGAGCGAATACATTTTCCTTTCTCTCAAGAGGAACCCATTATGTGTTTTTGTTTGCACTATTATACTTCAAGTGGCATATTAAAGAAATAGATTTATTAGGATTTAGAATGTGTTTTACTCTGATAGGAAAGAATAGTGGTCCTTCAAATTTAATTTGAAAAGCCTTAAACCTTGCAAATCTATATAGATCCTGGCTAGTAATGGATGCTAAGAAAAACAAATACTATTTTTAGCTTAAAACACATGAATGAATCCTCCCTTGTAAGAATACACACACACACACAACAATGTCTTATTTATTCTATCTAAAATCTTCAGAATTTATTCAGTCAAATATGACAGTTTGACATTTTTGTGGCAAAGGCATGCTCTGTTTACTGATAGGGAAAGGGAACAATTAAATCAAAGGTTGCTTATATTTTCTAAGCTTGTTTTTTCCTTTGAGTCAAACTGATTGGTCTTATCAATGAGTTTTATTTATTTTTTGTTCTGCTGGAGATCAAACCCAGGGCCTTATACACACTGGGCAGGCATTCTACCACTGAGCTACATCCCCAGCCCAAAAATGGGTTTTAAAAGACACATCTACACAAAACAGAGATTTCAGTAAGGAGTTTGAGATTGCCAAACAATTTGAGGGAAGATCAAAAGTAGATAGAAATTCAGATATAATGAAAGATTTGCTTTTCAGTGGCAAACTACTTAAAACTATCCTATAGCCCTAACTATTCTTGTATTTGAGAAATATAAACAGCCATATAAGAGTCTCTTTGGAAGAGAAGGTGAGGAGGGGTAACAAGGGGGAGAGGTTGAGACTGAGACTGACTGTCTTGGGGAAGAAATGTCTAAGCATTTGATGTGGCCTAAGATACCAACAAGTGGTAAGAGAGGGGAAGAGGACTGTTACAATAGGGAGAAAGCTCTGATCTGCAAATGTCTTAAAAGTTGGCCAAAAGGGCTTTTCTTATCAAAGAAAGGGTTTTTGTGTTTGTTGTTGTTGTTTTAAAGCAAAAGAAGAAAACAAGGCTAAATCAATCATGTTAGAGAAATTGGAATAAAGGGTAAAGTGGGATAGATTAGAGAATGCTTTATGCTGAGGCATTTTAACTTGGTATTTTTCCAGGATCACAGGGCTATCTAAAACTCACTATTGTCAGTCTTGATATAAGCGCTGAGCCTTTGTTCTTGTTCTTGCCCTAGAAAAGGTTCTTCCATTTCCTCCCAGGCTGCAAAGATCCGAGAAGAGCTAAATCACTGTACCAAAGGACTTGGGCAAGGGTCGGAAGGAAGAAGAGTTGGTAAGTCTTTAAAGAGGAAAGAGACCTCGTGGGATACCAAGATCTGAGCTGAGAATGACCTCCTAAAATGATCATGGTCCTTCTAACAAAATAAAAACCCCTAAAAAGAAATGTATTGGGTCATAAATTTTCCTCAACTGATCAGAAGGTCACTGCTAGAATTTGTGGTTGGTTTACAAAGCTTTGAGCATGGGAGAGATTTACAGCACTCTGGGCCATGGAGATTGGCAGAGAAAAAAGCAACATACAAAGAGTTAAGTATGTGTTCGAAGACTCTTCCAGGCAGATGGCACCCAGTGGGTCTGGCCTGAACAACAACAACAACAAAACAAGTGGACAGCTGACCACAGACCTCATCCTCATCCTCATCGGAGCGAGAAAGTATCAACCAATGATTTTATTCTGTCTCAGGCTATATGAGGAGGCAGGTGAAATTAAGTGGGCGGTAAGTTTTCTCTCCTGGGAAAAGCTACGTAAACTTGAATTACATTAACTACATAAACCTTTGAATTCTTTGTGGCTCATTTTCTTAATCAAGAACACTACTTACCACCTTGATGACTGATCAGTTAACCTTGTGAATTCCTGAGCCAATAAGGGCTTGAGAGTAAAAGTTCTTCAAAATAGAATACTAACAGCTGTCATTATTTGTATACCCTAAAAGCTACAGAAATACACCATAAATTATATCCTTAATTCCATAAGGGTGAAAAGAAATTATTTCTGCTCATAAGTTACACAATGCTGATAACTCTTATTCAATTTCACTGTGAGGAGCAGTTAGACCTTTTATCACTATTGTGATAAATTAGAAGTGGAATGGAGTCTGTGTTTTCTGTAATTTTGCAGTAATAATGTCATTTCTGACATACTTTGTCTCTGTCATCAAGGTAATATGATTTGCTTCTTAATTACATTTCTGGGTGAAGGTAGAATAACAAAGAACCACACCAGTGAATCCATCTTCTTATAATGCATATTACGGTGAGCTTCAGTTGATGCTAAAGAGGTGGAGAGGAAAGAAGCTTAGCAAACCAGATGAGATTTTCCCTTTCTCTTACTTGTCCTAGTTTACAGGATGTTGTTATTCTGCATTCCATAAATTAAATGTAATTACATTTTAGTGTCATATCCATTTCTCATAATGCTGAAGTATTCATTGTAGCTTACCAAGAAGTCTTAAACGCGGGTGCTTAGGAAGTTGGAATGAACAAAATGATACCCAATGTGCATTTTAGCATTTGGTGAATGATTCTGAATCCAAAGTAGCACCTTCTCCATTCCCACCTAATATCACTCACCGAGCTCCAGGTAAGTTCTATCCCTTCCAGGACTCCTCTAAAAGCTGTTGCCTCCTTGCACTGCTTGCAGAACAAACTCAAGCAACTAGTCACCAACCCAGAGGACCCAGCTGAGAGCAATATGGTAGAGCAGGCTGACCTCAATTGACACTCCAAAAACATTTGTTTAGCACTGGGCCAGATGTGAACAGAAATAAAGAGAAATAAAAATAGGGCCCAAGCCCTTGAGAAGCTGACAATGTATTAGTCAACTAGGGAAGATTCTGATAAGTTTATTCACACTGTTATTAGATGACAAGTGTTAGATGCATGGTTGGTATGTGGCAGAGGGAGAGGCTGGGTTACCCGGGTATTGCTCTGCAGAAACAGCTTCACAGGAAATCTGTCAAAGAATTATAAAGTTACCCAACTAAAGCTCCAGAGAATCACCTGACATCCTATTTCATCCTGGGCCTTTTGTGGAGTGGGCTCTAGAACTGTCCCCTAACAGATTTTCTGCTAAACAAGAGGGCAAGTGTGCAGAACTGACCTTGGAGCCAGTAGCTTCAGGAGACTCATTTTCTCATCAAGGATTTTATTCCCTTTAAAAGCACCATAATGTAGCTTGAAAAACTGCTTGTCTTTAAGAGCTTGTTTCACAGCCTGATGTACTTTGTGAAGTAATGGTCACAGAACGTAGGTTCAACCGGCAATCATCCTAAAGGGTAGCAGAGCAATGTTCAGAACATTAGGAATTTGAGGCTGGAAACCAAGTAGCCTCCTGAGTGAATTTCACATTTCAGTGAAATAGATGAGATGTGTCCTAAAGAAAAGTTTTGTCGGAAAGGTCTAGATAGCCTTAACCTACTACTCTGTTTGGCTTCTGATGTCTATATTACAGAATACAATAAATACATGATCAAGTTCAGTAGTAAGATAATACAAGTACCTATATATAAGAATAAGAAAATATAGTTTTATCAACAAGTGAAAACACTTCCTGTGATATTTCTGACGACTAGTCTATTGTGTTGACTAAGAGCTACAGGCACAGGAAAGCAATAGTGAACAGATAAGGAACAAAGCAAGGGTACCTTGCCAGCAGCCATGCCTAAGATACCCAGAATGTCAAAGAAAGAAAGAACACTGGGAGAGCTAGCTTTGGGATCTTTGTGTCAGAGCCACTAGGACAGGGACTATAACACAGAAAACAGGAGAGTCAGTAGTCCTGGTGGGCCAAGAGGTACATGAGAATCTGCTTTCTCTGCTCTTAACCTTGAAAGAGCCTTTGCATTGAGAGTCATGACCAATTTGCTACTGGAGTCCCTTTGTTTTACTTTCTCTTAATAGGTAAACAGAATTGGGTTAAGGAGCCTTACAAATGTGGAAAGTTCCCTATTTGCTACCTATAAATGTCACAATCTGTGAAAGCTACTGCAGAATATACTGGAAGAGAAAGAGAGCAAGCTTGCATGATGATAACTATTCACCTTGATAACATCTCTTTAAAAAATATCTTCCACTCATTTTTAATATTTAGAAATGTACTGAGACAATGCGAATGGGAAGGGATGTTTTTAACAATAAAGGAGAAGCAAAGGAACTCATGCAGTATCATTTGCTACTGGGAAAGGGATTAGAAGGGCAGCAAGCAGATGCTGAGGCCCAAGCAAAGGAGAAGTTGAAAAAAGAGATGCTAATGGCCATGAGAGAAATTAGTGTTCCAGAAAGTTCTGTTTAATCATGATGTGTTCTGGAGTAGGAAGGAGCTAAGGTGAAATAACTCTACAAGTGCAGAAAGCATAATTGAGTTTTCTAATCTCTGAGCTAAATGCTGGCAATGGAGAATGGATTGTTTAATGCCCTCTCTGGAAATTGGTGTCCAATTTCTTCTGTGACTCTCAGACCCTGACTCTGAAATTAGAAAAGCGAGTTCTTAGAACTAAGCAGAGTTGATTATTGAATACATAATGTTTCATTTTCCAGTATGTCTTTACAAAGCAATGGTATTAGGAGATAACCCTTAGATTAGCATGAGGGCAGTGATATATTGTGGTGGCACCATTAGTCCATGGAAATGCATAGCCATTATGTCCAGAGATCAAGAGGTGATGTGAAAACAAGCTTGCTTAACCTTGAGGTAATGCTGGACTTAATTTATATATGGACATTAGGTGATTTGCATTGGAGACTAAAATATAACTTTAAAAAGATTTAAACTCTCTTCACCCTTTACTCATATAAAATGCCCTTCTCCAAACAACTGACGAGTTTCTAATAGTTTCTAATAGCAAGCTCTTACAAGGCTTACAAATCAGCTAAATGGACTTTTTTAATCACTATAAAAATGAAGCATACTTGCAGATAACAGAATGCCAATTATTTGATCTAACAATTCTTTTAGAGAAACTACATCATAAACTCTCAAAATCCAGCCTAGATTATGATTATGGCATGACAACACATTAGTGCCACTATCATTAGTGGCTAAGAAACAGTATCGAAAAGTTGAAGCATACACACTGTTTCATGTCCTAGCATACCTGTCAGAAGTTGTGACAAGATAAACATGAAATGGTTCCAGTGTTTGCAGATAAACTCTGTGGATTCATTTTGTGTCTGTGAGCCCTTGAATTATATTGCAAGAAGAAACCTGATGTCTTCTTGCTCTGGGAGAGGAGAAAAACAGATGAAAAATCTTTTAGAATAAGATTTCTTTTATAAAAAAAAAAGTACTCATATATGATTATTTAGTATAACTTCTTGATATCTTCAAACAGAAGTAATAACCTGTTTTTGCCAGGCAGGGTGGTGCGCACCTATAATCCCAGCACTTTGGGAGGCTGAGACAGGAGAATTGCGAGTTCAAGGCCAGCCTCAGCAACACCAAGGTGCTAAGCAACTCAGTGAGACCCTGTCTCTAAGTAAAATACAAAATAAGGCTTGGGATATGGCTCAGTGGTCAAGTACCCCTGAGTTCAGTCTCTAGTACCCCTCAAAAATAAATAAATAAATAAATAATCTCCTGTTTTTGTCTATTCAGCATGCATTTTCTCTTCTTCTGGTAATTATGAACCTAATTTTTTGTATTTAAAATAACTCTGATAAATCTTGCCCCAATCTATCTTACTCTGAGGGATGGGAAGTGAACTGAACTTAGATATACAATGAGTGGCTGGAGGACAGGCATGTGACTCTCTTTGGGCCAGGGAGAAAAGCACAAGACTCTTTCAGAAATCATTGGAAAGAGGGGATGGGGTTGTGGCTCAGTGGTAGAGTGCTTGCCTAGCATGTGTGACACGCTGGGTTTGATCCTCAGTGCCACATAAAAATAAATAAATAAAATAAAGGTATTGTGTCCATCTACAACTAAAATATGTTTTAAAAAATCATTGGAAAGAAAAGCTAATTTTGCTGTTAAGTCAGGTACCACTGTATTTGACAATGAGTTTGAATTCAAAAAATATTAGCTCTTATATTCCAATTATCAAAGAAAAACAGCAAAATTTTAAAAAACATGTAAAACATGAAAGACGTTTCAAGAAAGAAAACATTGAAGTAGCTAATAGGCACATTAGAACATACCCAGCCTCATTAGTCATAAGGGAGATGCAGATTAAATCACAAGGATACACCACACATCAAACCAGGTAGAAAATGAGGGACAGAGCTGATGCTACAGAGCTGTGGAGCAACCTGAACACTCACATCGCTGGTGAGGGGGTGAAGGGTATGACTCTTTCTGGAAATGCCAGCATCCTTAGGTAGCTGAACATTTATTTGCTCTATATTTCAAGTTCTTCTTCCTTATATGTTTACCAAATTGAAATAAAAATAAATTTTCATACACAAAATGCTGTACATGAAGGATTATGGTAACTTTATTCAATAGAAACTCAAAACTGAAAACAATCTACGTGTCCCTCAGCAGGACTGTGGACAATTAGTGGAATTATCATAAACTGGAATACTGTTCAGGAATAATAATATGAATTATATTAAGAAGAAAATAGAATTACTGATACATACCACAAAATAAATGAATCCCAAAGATATTAAGTTAAGCAAAAATCAGATCTCTCATTATCTTTTAGCTTAACCCTAATTCTATTCCTAATAATATTACTTCTATTTCAGGTTCATCTGCATCCCGGGACTTCCTTCTCCCTACACAAATTAAAATCTCTCCTACATCAATCCTTTTCTTCCTCCACTTGTCTTACCCTAGAGTGAGGAAAGAAAAAAGGAAACAGAAAATGTTGGTTGAAATACCCTACATGGCTAGCAGTTGTGAAATAAATGGTGACAGAAAACCTCTGCTCTGAATTGAGTAGATGTTTTCTACCCCAGGCAGGAAAAATGCCTTCAACTATTTTTACCTACACAAATTGGCAGGAGAGGAAGACTATAAAACAACTAATATATGGTGATAAAATCTGAACCTTGGTTACCAATCTGTCTAGGGGTTGACTTGGTAACTCAAGGTAACTTTCTGGGGGTTATGGAAAGTTTCTGGATCTTGACAGGCGTGTTGATAAATGAGCAGCTGTATCTTCAAAACAGACTATCTACCTAATGTCTTTGCCTTGTATCTAATTTTTCCTTTGGTGAAAAATTAAGCTGATTTTAACTATGTTAGTCTGCTTTTTATCTCTGTGACCAAAATACCTGATAAGAGCAATTTAGAGAAGGAAAAGTTTAATTTTGGGCTCATGGTTCCAGTGGTCTAAGCCATAGCTGGCTGGCTTCATTGCTCTGGGCCTGAGATGATACAGAACATCAATGGAGAAAGGATGTGGCCGAGAAAAGCTGCTTAGTTCACTACGATCCCCAAGGAACATCCCCAGTGACTCACTTTATACAGCCACACTCCGCTGCCTATGGTTACCAGCCAATGAACCAAATTATTCACCCATCAAAAGGATTAATCCACTAATCATGTTACAACTCTAATAATTGAATTATGTCACATCCTGCAGAAACACAGGAGCTTTGGAGAACACCTCATATCCAAATCACAACATTAACAATATTCTTTGAAGCAGGAAGAATCAAGCAAAAGACCTCAAGACTGTAAGTTCCTATTTCAGACCAGCATGATGCCTACGAATCAGGTGATCTTGAGGCTTTTGCTATTTTTAGTTTAGCTTTCTTTTAAGAGCAAAATAGTAGTTGGGTAAATCCAGAAAAAATCATGCATGCATGAAATTTGACTTCAGTTCATGATCTCCTTTTCCCATCTTCTTTTCCCTCCCCTCCTCCCTCCCCTCCTCCATTCTCTTTACTGTACTTTGCTAGACTTCCTTTAACTCATCTATTTATTTATATTTGATTGATTCTTTTTCTTATACATAAAGGTGAAATTATCTGTGGTATATTTACCTATGCACTCCACATTGCCTCCCCTTTCACATGCATCCACTCTGCCTCTCTATCTCCTTATATGCTACTGATCTTACCTATATCTCTATGATGTCCTATCCTTACCTCCTCCTTTCCTTTATTTTATTCTAGCTTCCACATATGAGAGAAGACATTTGATCTTTTAGTTTCTGAGTATAGTTTATTTCATTTAGCAGGATGTTCTCCATTTCCATCGACTTATGGCATTTCCAGAAAATGCCATAATTTCATTCTTCTTTATGGCTATGTAGAACTCCTTTGTTTATATACAACATAATTTCTTAATCCAATCATATGTTGATAGGATATTTTTGTTGATTCCATAATTTAGCTATTTGGAATTGTGTTGCTATAAACATTGAGGTAGCTATATTGGTATAGTATGCTGATTTGAGTACTTTGGGAAAAATACTAAACGGTAAGATAGCTGAGTCACATGGTGGTTTCATCCTTAGTTTTTTGTAGAATCTCTATACTGCTTTCCAGAGTGGTTGTACAAGTCTGAAGTCCCACCAACAATGTACAAGTGAGTTGTTCTCTCATAGTCTTACCAGCACTTATTATTGTATTCTTGATCATTGCCATTCGGACTAGAGTAAGATGAAATCTTATTGTAGTCTTGATTTGCTTTTCTCTGATTGCTGGAAATGTTGAACATTTTTTCATATATCTGTTAGCCATTTGTGTTTCTTCTTTTGGAAAGCTTGTATTTTGCTCTTTTGCCCTTTTATTGTTTGGGTAATTTGTTTTTTGATGTTAAGGTTTCTAAGTTCTTTATAGATTCTGAATCCTAATACCCTATCAGAGGAGTAGCTGGCAAAGATTTTCTCCCATTCTAGATTTTCCCTCTTCACACTCTTAGTCATTTCCTTTGCTGTGCAGAAGTTTTTCAATTTGATGGCTTCCCACTTATTGATTCTTGGTTTTATTTCCTACACTTTGGGGCTCTTGTTACGGAAATCCAGCACCAAAATGATGGAGTCTTGACCCAATGTTTACCTCTAGTAGTTGCAAGTTTCCTGGTTTAATTCCTAATTCTGGTCTATTTGGATTTGTCTTTTGTGTAGGGTGAAAGAGATAGGTGTCTAGTTTCATTTTTCTACATATACCTATGCAGTTTTCCCAGCATTTTGTTGTTGTTGTTGTTAAAGAGATGGTCTTTGTTACTCTGGCTCTGTAGTATAATTTAAGGTCTGGTATTGTGATGCCTTCTGCTTTACTTTTCTTGCTAAGGATTGCTTTGGCTATTCTGGGCCTCTTATTTTTCCAAATGAATTTTATGATTGCCTTTTCTATTTCTATGAAGAATTTCACTGGGATTTTAATAGGAATTGCATTAAATCTGTTTAATGCTTTTGGTAGTATGGCCATCTTGAGAAGGTTAATTCTGTCTATCCAAGAGCATGGTAGATATTTTCATCTTCTAAGGTCTTATTCAATTTCTTTCTTTAGTTTTTGTAGTTTTCATTGTAGAGATCTTCCACTCAGTTGGTTAGATTGATTCCCAAATATTTTAGTTTTGTTTTTTTTAGGCTATTGGGAATGGAATTTGTTTTTAAATTTCTCTTTCAGTGGATTCATCATTAATGTATAGAAACACATTTGATTTATGGGTGTTAATTTTATATCCTGATACTTTGCTGAATTCATTTATAAGTTCTAGAAATTTTCTGGTGGAATTTTTGGGATCTTCTAAATATGGAATCATGTCATCAGCAAATAGTGATAGTTTGAGTTCTTATTTTCCTATTTGTATCCTTTTAATTTCTTCTGTCTAATTGCTCTGGCTAAAATTTCAAGGACAATGTTGAATAAAAGTGGTAAAAGAGGGCATCCTTGTCTTGTTCCAGTTCTTGGAATATTTTTGATTTTTTTCTACTTAGAATGATGTTGGCTTTGGTTTAGCATATCTAACTTTTACAATATTGAGGTATATTCCTACTATGCCTAGTTTTTCTAGTGTATTGAACATGAAGGGTGCTGTATTTTTTTTCAAAATTCTTTTACTGCATCTATTGAGATGACCATATGATTCTTGTCTTTAAGTGTTTTGATGTGCTGAATTACATTTATTGATTCTGTCTGTTGAACCAACTTTGCATCCCTGGGATGAACCCCACTTGATCATGGTACACTGTCTTTTTAATATGTTTTTGTATGCAATTTGCCAGAATTTTATTGAAAAATTTTGCATCTGTGTTCTCAGGAATATTGGTCTGAAGTTTTCATTCTTTGATGTGTCTTTATTTGATTTTGTGTCAGAGTGATACTAGCTTCATAGAATGAGTTTTGAAAGGTTCCCTCCATTTCTATTTCATAGAATAATTTGAGAAGTATTGGTGTTAATTATTCTTTGAAGGTCTTACAGAACTTGGCTGAGAATTTGTCTAGTCCTAGGCATCATCTGATCCAGTTATCCCACTCCTAGGTTTATACCCCAAGTATTTAACATCACATACTACACTGATGCAGCCACATCAATATTAATAGCAGCTCAATTCACAGTAGCTAAACTATGAAACCAACAGAGGTGACCTTCAACAGGTGAATGGATAAAGAAATTCTGATAACTACACAAAGGAATATTACTCAGCCATAATGAAGAATGAAATTATGGCATTTGCTGGGAAATGAACAGAACTGATGAATATTATGCTAAGCATAATAAGCCAATCCCAAAGAACCAAATGCTGAATGTTTTCTATGATATGTGGAAGTCAATTCCTAATAAGTGGGGGAATAGAGGTACTTTGAATTAGACAGAGGGGAGTGAGGGAAGGGATGGGATACAGAAACAGAATGATAGTAGAATGAATCAGACATTATTACCCTATATGCATATATGATTACGGGACTTGTGGAACACCATGAACCAGCAGAAGAATGAGAAATAATACTCCATTTATACATGATGTGTCAAAATGCATTCTACTCTCATGTATAAGTAATTAAAACAAATTTAATTTTTAAAAAAATTTTATTTTAAAAAAAGACTATTTTTTTCTCCAAAATATATTTTTGGCACTTTTGTCAAGTGTCAGATGGCTGTAATTATGTGAGTTTTTCTCTGTGTGTTCTATTCTGTTCCACTTCATGTTGATTTTGATGCCAATGCCATGCTGTTTTTGTTATTATAGCTCTGTAGTATAATTTCAGATCAGGAATTGTGATGCCTCCTGCATTGCCTTTCTTGTTCAGTATTTCTTTGGCTATTCTGGGTCTGTTATTCTCCCAAATGAATTTAAGAATTGTTATTCCTAATTCCATGAAGAATGTCATTGGTATTTTGATGGGGATTGCATTGAATCTGTATATTGCCTTTAGGAGTATGGCCATTTTAACAATATTATTTCTGCCTATCTAAGAACATGTGGTGTATTTCCATCCTCTGAGATTTTCTTCAACTTAATTTTAGTGTTCTATAATTTTCTTTGTATGACTCTTTTACCTCTTTGGTTAGATTAATTCTGAAGGTGTTTTATTTGTTTGTTTGAGTTTATTATGACTAAGACAGTTTTCTTGATTTCTTCCTCAGCTGAATCACTGTTGGAATATAGGAAAGTTATTGATTTACAGGTGTTGATCTTGTATACTGCTACTTTGCTGACTTCATTTATAAGCTTCAAAAGTCTTCTGGTGGAGTTTTTTTGGTTTTGTTTTTGTTTTTTGGGGGATTGCAGTGGGTCTTCTAGACATAGGATCATGTCATCAGCAAACAGATATAGTTTCACTTCTTCTTTTTCTATTTGTAGCTTTTTGATTTCCTTCTCTTGCCTGATTGCTCTGGCTAATGTTTTGAAGACTATATTGAATAGGAGTGTTGAGAGTGGAGAGCCTTGTCTTGTTCCTGATTTTAGAGAAAATGCTTTTAGTTTTTCTCCATTCATTATGATGTTGACTTTGCATTTGTTATAAATAGCCTTCATAATGTTGAGGTCAGTTCCTTCCATCCGTAGGCTTCTCCAGCATTTTTAATATGAATGGATGCTGGATTTTATCAAAGACCTTTTTTGTGCCTACCAAAATGATAATATGATTCTTTCCCTTAATTCTGTTTAAGTGGGAAATTATATTTATTGTTTTGCATATGTTGAACCAAACTTGCATCCATGGAATGAAACACACTTGATCATGGTATATTATTTTCTTAATGTGTTTTTGAACGCAGTTTGCTAATGTTTTTATTATGAACCTTTACATCTATGTTCATCAGGGACATTGGTCTGTAGTTTTCTGTCCTTCATGTGTTTTTGGTTTTGGTGAAAAGGGTTAAAATTACTTCATAGAATGTATTTAGGAGTGTGTCTTCCCTTTTAATTTCATGGAATGATGTGAGAAATCCTGGTTGTTAGTTCTTCTTTAAAGGTCTGGGAGTACTCAAATGAGAATCCATCTGGTCTTGGGTTTTGTTTTGTTTTGGAAGGCTTTTAATTGCTGTTTCAATTTCATTATTTGATATTGGTCTGTTTGGACTTTTTATGTCTTCCTGGTTCAATTTAGGCTGGTCATATGTGTCTAGAAATGTTTCAGTGCCTTCTAGATTTTCCAGTTTATTGTAGTATAAATTTGGGGGGCAGGCAGGGTTTACTGGGGACTGAACTCAAGGGCACTTGACCACTGAGCCACATCCCCAGCCCTATTTGGTATTTTATTTAGAGACAGCATCTCACTGAGTTGCTTAGCACCTTGCTTTTGCTGAGGCTGGCTTTGAACTTGCAATCATCCTGCCTCAGCTAATGGGGCAACTGGGATTATAGGTGTGCGCCACCATGCCCAGCCTATAGTATAAATTTTCAAAATAGTTTCTGATGATCCTGTGGATTTCAGAATGGTCTGTGTTGATATCTCCTTTTTTATCTCTAATTTTATTGATTTGGGTCTTCTCTTTCTTTATGTTAGTTTGCTAAGGGGTTATAAATCTTATTTATCTTCTAGAAGAACCAACTCTTCATTGAATTGATCCTGTGTTTTTTTATTTTTATTCTCAATTTTATTAATTTCAGCTCTGATGTTAATTATTTCCAGTCTTCTACTGGTTTTGGAATTAGTTTGTTCTTCTTTTTTCTAAGTCCTTGAGGTGGAACATAAGCTCATTTATTTGGGATATCTCAATTTTTTTTAATGTAGAAACACAGCACTATAAATTTTTCCCTGAGAACTGCTTTTATACTGTCTTCAATATTTCGATATATTGTATCTCTGTTCTTATTAATTTCTAAGCATTTCTTGATTTCTATTATCATTTGTTCTTTGATACTTTCTTTATTTAAGAGTATTATTCAATCTCCATGTGTTTCTGTAGTTTCAAGTGTATTTCCTTCTGTCGATTTTTAGTTTCATACCATTATGATTTGATAGAATGTATGGGATTATATTTATTTATTTTTTTGTATTTGCTAAGATTTTATTTGTGACCTAGAATATGATCTATTTTGGAAAAAGTTTCATAAGCTACTGAGAAGGTAAACCCAGCTGTTTAGGGGTAAAATATTATGTAGGTTGATTTGATTTGTAGTTTTATTTAGGTGAAAAATATCTTTACTGATCTTATGTTTCAGAAACCTGTGTCTATTTGTAATAATGTAGGTTGAAATCAGCTTCAGCTCATGAATGTCTTTGCCTATGAGTCTTTTGTAAACAGCATATATTTTTATCATGTTTTTTGATCCATTCTATTAAATTATGTCATTTAACTTGGTATCAGTATGGATATGTGTTTGTGGTTTCCTACCATTTTGATTTTTTTGCTATATTTAATATTGTCTTGATTCTCATTTAGAAGATTACTCTTATATTGATCTTCCTATATTTGGGAGATTTGGAAAATTTTTTTTCCTCTGTGTTTAGTTTATCTTTGAGTATTTTTTGTAGTGCTAGTTTTTGATCATGAATTCTTTTATTTAATTAATTAATTTGTTAGTTAGTTATTTTGTAGTGTTGGGAATCCAACCCAGGGCCTTGTGCAGGCCAGGCAAGCACTCTACCAACTGAGCTATAACCCAGCCCTTATTTTTGTCATGGAAAGTTTTTATTTCCCCTTCAAATTTGAAAGTGAGCTTTGCTGGGTATAGTATACCTTGGGTGGCAGTTGTTTTCATTTAGAGCTTGGAATATCTTATTCCAGGTCCTCCTTGATTTTAGGGTTTGATCTAAGAAGTCAGATGTGAGCTTTAATGACTTGCCTCTATATGTGACCTGATGTCTCTCTCTTGCAGCTTTTAACCTTCTTTCTTTATTTTTCTTTGGGCATTTTGATTATGATGTGTCTTGGAGAATTTCTCATTTCATTAAGTCTATTTGAGGTCCTGCAAAAATCCTATGACATCTCTCTTATTTCTGATATGTGAAGTTTTCTGTAACTATCTCATCAAAAATGTTCTCAATGTCTTTAGATATATTTCCACATTCTCTTTATATCAATGATTCTCATATTTGGTCTCTTAATGTCCCAGAGTTTGTGTATATTCTGATCATGTTCTATCATTTTTTTCCCTTTATTGCATTCTGTGTACTCAAGTTCATATACATTGTCTTCAAGGCCTAGAGTTTTGTCCTCAAGGGCTGAAGTTTTATTTTCTACATAAATCAAATCTATTAGTGATGCTTTCAGGTGAATTTTAAATTTGTGTCTTTCATTTTTAGGAGTTCTGATTGGTTTCTTTTCAATGTTTCTATTTCTTTATTGACAAGGTTACTTGTCAATAAAGTGAGCAAAGCTCACTTTCAGATTTGAACGGGAAATAAAAACTTTCCATGACAAAAGTAAGAGCTGGGGATATCCTCAGTTGGTAGAGTTTATATTTCTTTTTTCTCCTGAATTTGCTGTCTTAATTCATTACTTAGATCTTCTTTTAGTTCATTGAACATTTTAATAACAAGTGTTTTATAATATTTCTCTGGAAATTTTTCTACTTCAGTATCAGTGGGATCCTTTGTTGGTGAACTGTGAATTTTGAGGGAAAATTTATTTACCTATTTCCTTATATTTTAAGATGTCTTGGGCTTGTGCTTCTTCTTTTTTTTTTTTTTTTTAAATGTCCTTTCTCTTTTTCAATGTCCTTTTGTGTGTAATTATCTTATGTGTTCTGGGACTTCTTTTACGTTTTGATATACAAGTAGATGTCAAGAGGTGGGATCTGAGGTCCCTCTCTGATTGTTCCTCCTTGGATGCTGGTTGTTTGGGTTTGGGTTCTTTGTCTCCTTAGTTCTTTGAGTTGACACAATCTTTAGGCTCATGTGAGGCTAGACTGTGTGTGGGGTTAGATTCATTGTTGCTTGGTTAATTTGTGATGATTTCATGGCAGCAGAATCTCTATTCTGTGATCTTGAAATGTTCCAATCTCTTTCCAGTCCCTCTTAGAGAGAGGGGGAGCCAGCAGTGGCACTAATGTCAGTAACAGATATACAACCTTAAGATAAATGTCTAGTATCTACTTTGCTATATATATATATATATCACTAATTGCACATATAAAGGAATCATGGGGTCAGAATTTAACAACAGTACCAAAAATTTTAATAAACATGAATTAGATAAGACATTGAACAGTAGGTTTCTACACATTGTTCACTGTATTAACAATCACAACTTGAATAGGATAGGAATTATATAATCTATATAATTTCTATTATTTAGTGGCATTATAATTTCTTATAAATTGGGTAGGAAGGCAAGAGAAAATTTGAAGTGTTTGAAAATTTGATCAGAGGAGAGACAGGATATAGGGAATAGGTGTTAGCTATAAAGTTAACTGAAGTAATGTAAAAGAGAAATAGAGGATGAGGGAACAGAAAAATTTGGCTCTTACTCGGGGAGGATAGTGAAGAAGGGGAGACAGGAGGACCCAGAACACAGGAATAAATGAATCAGCAAATGTAAGATTGAAATAATACTTCATCTACATCTAATCTAGGCTAAAAAATTAACACATGCAGGAGAAAGCTATTAATGAATAAACTGTCTCTCTTTCACATACATACAGACACACACACCCACCCCTGCAATAAGAGCATGCACAAACACACACAGACACTCACATAAAAAATTATACATAATAAAAAAGAGTGAAGAATTTACAATACAATGAAGTATGGTTTAGAAAAAAACATTAAAATTTTAAAAGAGTAAAATATGTAAATGTGGAGGAAAAAAGAAAAGGAGGAAGAACATAAAAACAACTTACTGAGAGATACAGGGTTGTCTCTGTTGCTGTGGTCAAATCTGGTGGCAGAGATGGATTTTTCGTCTTTATTTTTGGCTCTATATTTTTCACCACTGTCCTTGTGTTCCTCACCCAGCTACCTGCCAGGTGTAGTAGCTCTCAGCTTCCAATATCCCAGTATTGGGTGGGGGTAGACTGGGAAGTGCTGATGAATTTTGTAATGCTATAGGGAGAGTGATGCAGAATTTCTAGTTGTTGGGGTTTGAACTTAGGTGGATTTTGGAACTCTCTCAATTGGTATTTGAGATTTGCTCCACTCACTTTATTGATATGGAGCTTCCTACATCTGCTGGATTTCTGGATCTCTGGAGTTTCAAGAAAAAATTCATTTCTAGGACATAGGGACTAAGCCTTCACAGGTTTCACCTTTACCTCTATGGAAGTGACTAACCAGGTGTCCACCCTGAAGTGCAGATGCACTTCTGTGGCCACAGTGAATGTCTTTACAATAGGTCTTACAGGGTGCCTGCTATTATGGGATTTTTCTCCCTCAGGATCCAAATACTGGATAGTCAAGGTAAAATGGTCTTTGTGCCTGTTTCAGTGTCTGGTTCAGGAACTCTCTGGGGAGTTTTTGGTCAGCTACTGAGAACTTCCTTTGTGAGTTCCCACTCCCCTCTCTCCCTGCAATGTGTTCCTCACTTGCCAGCATGATCCATGCTCATGCAGTGCTTTCCCTGCTGTGGAGGGCTGCCTGAGGGGGGTCATGCTTAGGGAGGCTCACCACCCCATGGAAGTCTTTCATCCCAGCAACCACGTTGGATTTGTTTTCACTGAGATCCTTCCCCTACTGACTTTATGTTCACTAAAATCCACCCTCCTCTTTGAACTCCAGGTTTCCCTAGGTCAGTTTTTCTTTTTCCACCCGCCATGCATCCCTTTTGTCCATGCTCCCTGCTCTGTTCTACTGGCTGATGGAGTATTCTTCTTCTCTGCCTTTCTGTAGCTCTATGAATTGTGTTTTACAGTTCATTATTATGTCTCAGTGAAGCTCCTTTTGTTACTCACTTTGCTGAGGAGCAGTATTCCTTCTCACTAAGTTGGTACTGGGGAGCTGCTGGGCTGTGCTTCCTTTTCCTCCACCCTCTTGTCCCTCCTAATCTTGAGTTTTCTAGGACTGGAAAAGCTGTATTCTCTGTGAAAAATGTAGTTAGTCCTGGAAGGAAACATGTTATAAAATTAAAAACAAGGAAACCAGAGCTTGAATCCTCTTGTCCTCTCTTCTGTATATTTCTTGCTAGAGAATGGAGTACCACATTCAAAGTTTTTATGGAAAAGGGCTTTCAACCTAGAATTAATGCTCGCCCAACTGATTGATAAAGTAAACAGCTAGAATAGAAACCAACCTTTTCTGTGGAGAGTGGTGATTTGAATCAAATCATGGCCTCTGACTCTCTCCTGGCTGTTTGCACTGGGAGCTGCCTGTGCAAAGGTGCAGGTTAAGATGTCCCAGTTGCTATGGTGATCCTGAGAAGGCTCCATGCCAAAGTGCAGAGCTGTTATCAGTCCAGGCCTTGAGTTCAGCGCCAACTCTCAGGAATAGAGAATTCTGAGCAAAGCAAGATGACTCTAATGTCTCACCAGTCCTGGGTCCTTCAGATTGCCTGCTTTGCTGAAACTTTCCCACAAATAACTTTTTTTTTTTTGGTACTGGGGATTGAACTCAGGGGCACTCAACCACTGAGCCACATCCCCAGCCCTATTTTGTGTTTTATGTAGAGACAGGGTCTCACTGAGTTGCTTAGTGCCTCGCTGTTGCTGAGGCTGGCTTTGAACTCGCGATTCTCCTGTCTCAGCTCCCTAAGTGCTGGGATTACAGGCTTGAGCCACCGCGCCCGGCTAAATAACTTTTTGATGAAATCTACATAATAAATGTGCTGAGCTAGCTCTGGAGTCAACCTCACCAGGGCTTGGCTGAACCCCTTGTCCCCATCTTTTACTCTATGTGTGTGTGTGTTTGTCTTTTCTTTATTTCCCCATTGCCCCTTCTCATCTGATATCTCCCTCAATTAACAGCCATGATTCAGAGATGGAAGAACTATACAAAAAAAAAAAAAAAAAAAAAACCTTCAACTCTGAATAGCCCTTTCTTAAGAAGCTCTTTGAGATGCACTTCCAGCAAATGAGGAACTAGATGAAGAAATAAAAGAAAATAAAACCTGTCTTAGGAACAGGAGATGACACACAGGATCAAGTAAAGGATACAAGGAAAATCTGCCAATGGCTATTACATAGCAGGTACAGGCATCATTGGGTGCTAACTGAGCACGATGGAGGGATGTGGGGGGGAGTCTACAAAAGCAGAAAGTGTGTATTAGGGATTTGAGTAGTGAAAGAGGAGAGTCTGAGTCACAGCAGAACACCAGAGGATATATTTCTCACTGCAGGCAACTGTGCAGATGGGGGATCACCACAGACCCACCAAAAATCCTCTAGTGTAATCCCCAAGAGAGCTGGTGTGTGGATATCTGCTACGCGGATGATAGCAGTGGCTGTATTACAAGACTCTTGGCTGTATTACATAAGACTTGCCACTTTTGCCCTAAGTTCCCCACCCCTCTGAGGAGCCAGGAGGCATGTGTGTTTGGGGAGAGTTGAAAGAAAAGTGTAAAACATACTCTGCAACCTCTTCCCCAGCATGATTCTCTAAGCCTAACGAGCCCTGCCCTGGGAAAGCCAGAGTTTGAGGGGGTTGGAAACTATCAACTAGAGGTAACTCCAAAAGTTTAAATTGGAGGGGTCTGGGCATAATACACAAGAGTAGTCACAGTTAACTTTTTTTCTAAATGATAGTGGACTGGGAAAGGATTGGGGAAGGAGATTCCCCACAGCAGGTTTAAATACAGTGATGAAAACATAATCACCTTTTTCGCCTGGGTTTTTCCCTACTGAATTGGGATAATTCAACTATTATTTACAACATCTGCTACTCGCCTGTTAAATGATAGAAGAATACACTTTCCATTCTTCTGTTAATACCACTTGAGGTCTATTCCTTAGCACCAAATGGAGTTACACTCTTACCTATGATTCAGCTTATTTGCTGTTTACACTAAGGTGATTCTGTAAATATTGTTCTATTGTGATCCTCATAGACTACAATGATGACATTTCTTAAGGTTACAAGGCTCTTTACTTTTCCTGAGTTAAATCTTGCCTTAGCTTTTCAGTTGAGAAATCAACAAGTACATTTTTAGAGCAATAAAAATCCTTAATAACAATTTTTGAAATGTATATATATTTGCTAAATTATCTATCTATTAAGATGCTTCTGTTTATTGGTATTCTTTATTTGACTGTCTTTGAAATTATATATTCTGAAGATCCTATGAGTCAATCCTAGCATTTTGATTGTTCTTGCTTAAACTTAAATTCTGGGTATTTGTGTTAGGTTGATTGAGTGAAAAGAATGACTCTTCTTATGTACATTGTATCTGGATTTAACCAGTTTTGCATTTACATATATTTTGTGGCCACAAAAGCAAATAGATACATAATGTAAAAATTATAGGTAGGTAGGTAGGTAGGCATAAATATTTACATGTAGCAATTGTGTTAGGTTTTTTGTTACTGAGACAAAATATTTGATAAAATGAATGTGCATATATGATTACACAGCTGGTATATTTCTACATCATATACAACTAGAAGAATAAGTTCTACTCCATTTATGTATGATGTGTCAAAATACATTCTACTGTCATGTATAACTAATTTGAACAAATAAAAAAAAACTTTGAAAAAAATGAACTTGAAGGAGGAAAGATTTATTTTGGCTCCAGTTTCAGTGGTTTCAGTCCACAATCACTTAAACTTGTTGTTTCAGGTCCTATGGTGAGGAAGAAGGGCTTGTTGGAAGAGAGCTGCTCACTTCAGGACAGCCAGGAAGCTGAGAAAGCAAGTGAGCCAGAAAGAGGCTGGGGACTACAATGGTTCCAAGGGCATGCCCCCAGGACTCACTCTCTCCAACTGTATATAGCCTCCTCAATTTCCATCAACACCCAATATTGTCATGAAATTGCAAATCTATCAATGAATTAATCCACCAGCAGGCCAGAGATCTCATAATCCAATTGTTTCCCAAAAGCCCTACCTCTGAACATCCCTACATTAGGGACCAAGCCTTCAATATATGAACCACTCCAGATCCAAACTGTAAGAGAAATATATATAAATACACACATATACATATATACACATACATATCTTATATATATGATTTATGTGAAATTGAGATAATTACTTCATAGGATTAATACATTTGATAAAATTATTTACTTAAAGAATGCCTATCAAATAACTGTTCAATAGATATTGTTTACTATTTCAAAATAATATATGCAGATTTATTTTCTCATTCCATACAAAATATGAAACACATTCCAAGTATTTAAAAAGTACAAAGGACAAAATTATGGTTTAGGAGACCTAATTTTCAGTCCTGACCTCTGCAACCAGCTAACTTTGTGACTCTTAACCAAAATGTTCCAATTCTATAGACCATAACTTTTTCATGTATAAAATTAAAGGGCTAATGTATGCTGTCTCTTTAACATCAATTCTTGTCTTAAACTTCCATGATTTTATTACTTTAATAGCTTTCAAATCAGAAAAGATTGGTAAAATTAAAAGAAGTAAAAGGAAAATTTAGAGGCAAAGACTGAGTTAAATAAATGCACGTTTTCATAGCTACTTATGTAATACAATTGGGCAGAGCAAGTTAAAGAGCGTGGAGTTGTTACATTTAAGAAGTATTTACTAAACATATCATATGCAAAACTCTTAATAAATTACTTGGTTCAGGACTGGGATATAAATGAGTTTCTGCAAATTTGGGGACTATATCTCAAACTAAATTCTGTATTTATTCACAATTAGTCTGTAAAGCTACAGCTAAAGCAACTTATCCACATAGCTATAGTGTTTTTTCTGGATAATCCTAGCACCTTCAACTTTGACTGCCAAAAGAACTAAATGCCGCACTCTAGAATGTGATTTTCTTCCCTGTGATGTGTGGATCCAAGTCCATCTGTCAATGGCCAACTCTGCAATAGCTGAAAAACGGCTCTTGGAACACAGCCAGCTCTTGCTTCTAGGCTGATTTCTAACAGATGTCCTACCTTTGTGAATTCCTCCACTTTAGCTCCTGTCCTTTCTACTAACAAAAGAAGTCCCTCAGCCATTTAACATGTCCATGAAAAGCTAAGTAGCCCAGGAGATGGAAGCACATCTGGATTAGAATTGCCATTTCCTGTAAAATACAAATACTCAATATCTCATTGTGGCTCCTGCACATTGGCTCCAAGTGTGCTTTTCAAAGGACCAGGCAGTTTGATAAATTTGGTACCATAACATTCAGACTGCAGAGCCCCAGGACTGATGTTAAGGCATTAAGATGGATGTGAGATGTTGTCATTCAAACACTTCAAAACAGACTGACCACAGCAACAACAACAAAAAAATATTTAAGATTAAGAAAGTGTTCAAGGGAAGAATCTGAATCATTCAGGAGTAAACCGTATTTTCTCCCTCTGGAATTATACCACACCTGCAATGAAGCTTCTGTTTAGGACTGACTTCAGGTTCCCAGTTTTAGGAAGGTCTCATTAACATCACCAAATGTGGGCCAGAAGTTAAAATAACACATGTTTATTTCATATGACACAATTTCATCTGGTAAATGTTGTATTCTCCCACAGCACCACAATAAGTACAAAGCTAAATAAAAATGGAAATTATTTTATAAGCTTTCCTCCTAGTTAAAAAAATGAAAAAATACCTTGGGACTTATTTTCGAGATACAGATTCTTCAAATTCTTTATTCTTTTATCAGCTCTGTTGCCCAAGGGGAAATCTGTACAACAGGCATCATATGTCTTTAATAATGAAGAAAACTACTGTAGCTCAAATCGTTCAAGCAGCTAAGAAACCCAATTGTGTGTCAGAAATGCCAGAAGAGTTTGTTTTACAGAGCTATAAATTCAGCAACATTCAAGGGTTAGGCTCATTGCAATCGAAGGCAGCAAGACAAAAGTGATAAAAACATTTTAAAAGATAATCCATATGGACTGAGTCCAAGGAAAATTTCCCATTGAAGCAAATATTTTCCTTATACACCAGAGAGTTCTAGAATCCTCTCCATACTGTTGTGGTTTAGGGGCTCAAACAGCAAAGGACTTCTCAGAACAAAGTTTCATCTTTCTTAGAAAAAGAAAAAAGAAAAAGATATTTATTTTAAAAGCTTATAATATTTCTCCAAATGAAACATTTTCTCTATGATGTAATTCACAAATCTGCATTTCAGATTGAAAACTGCACAACTGGGTTTAGCAAATTAGAGATTAAAGATGTTTGCTAATGACATTTTGTTACATGAGACAGCACATTTATATGCCTCAGCCACCAAAGAACAATGACTAAAGGCTGCTCTTAAACTAAGTAGATCCATTAACAGTGACAATAAAAATAATTGTATTTAAAGCATCAAGTAAAAAGTTTAGGCATAATTTCTATATTTTCTTCATGAAATTTAAAGTTGATGCTTATGTACTAACTTTTGAGGATTAAAATAATTGCAATCCAAAAATGCTAAGTCAAGGTACTGCAGATATAAGGAGTAGTTAGCCAAAAACACATAGTCTCTTCAAAAGTAGCCATCAGCTGAAAAGTGTGTAATTTTAATGAAAGAAAAGGAGTGGATTTACTTAGATGTTTTCTTATAGGAGATTAGAGCATGGTGAAAAGCCTTGTACCTAGAGCAGATGCGTGCTGTTTTTGGCTGGGTCAACTAGAGAAAACTCTCGACACTTTATACATGGGTTCTTGGAAACTGAAGGATCATATGAAAACTTGGCTAATGTACTTTTTAGTTTTAAGACTCATTACAGATTAAGACTCATTTGTATGTCACTTAACAACAAATATACTTCAGGACAAAATCCAAATTATCTCAGTGTAAAAATTGCTCAAAATAATCCCTTAAGAGATTTAACAGAAAAAATTTGTCATACACAAGTGACCCTTTTATTTTATAAACTAATGATAAGACGTTATCTGTCCTAAATATTTGGACAGCCCAGTCCCAAATGAAATAATTTAATGTCTCTATTTCTGCAGCTGGTGTATGTGGTCTATATCCTTACTAAAAATTCTTGACTTCTTTTTTAAATATAGTTCTAAAAAGTGTGCATATTTGACTTCCTAATCTAGAACAATTTAGAAGCAGAAAATTACAGAGGGCATGACCATATTGGCAGGCCATCAAAGAGCAGCAAGAAATGACATCTGACAGCCTGACAAAGAGCAGCAAGCAAGAGGAACCATAAAACATATAAAATAATTATGAAAAGCATATACAACAAACTGATCCAAGAATTTAAAAGGCATAGCCCCTTGAAGCAAATGTCACCTCAGGTAATTACTTTACCATATACCCTGTACAACTGATATGCACAATCATGACCCTGAGTCACCTGAAAAGCCTTAAATTATGACCCTGTTTCAGCAGGACCTGAAATATTTAACACACCTGAGAAATATTTCCAGAAAAATACTCAACTGTTTTTAATACAGCCACAATAATACAGGTAGTTCATTTTGTGAATTATCTTATTTCCAATGATTTCAGAACAGTGAAATTTAACTACATTAACATCAGAATTTAAGATACTTACCATGCCTTCCAGATGCTGGAGCAAAGAAAGACAAAGGAGGGTATTTATTTATAAACTTCAAAATAACATACTTCTACAAAATATGATGCTTTGTATCTACCAAATATTTCTTTGGATAAGTGAAAATTCATTTTCCACTCCTCTTTGGTTGATCATTGATGCTGTTTTTAATGGTGTCTTAATTGAAGCTATGTGTTTCAGGATATTTTGTGCTATAATAATAGATTAGACAATAACTAACCTAAATCAGGGAGATACATATTTGTGCAGGTAGCTGTATGCTCAGAGATGGAACAAGCTTCAGTTCTCTTAATATATAGGTTCTGGCTTCACTTCTCTGTAATTCCTGAGCTGTGCCCCTTCAGGGGACTGACACAATCCCATGACTGGCTTCTCTCAAGGTAGCAAAAAGCCTTTAGTAGTCCCAGACTTCTGTATTCACAAATCAAGAAGTGTGGCAGGGCAGAATCTTTTCATTTACCTTGATTCTTTCTCCTGAAGACAGAAGTCATCCCCAAGAAAATGTCAACCAATTTTACTCATATGGATTGTAGTAATCCTGTTGCCTGAGCCCAGGGCCTACAGATTGGTTTTAGTCTTTGAAGTCTTCTCTGTAAGTGGCATGGATTTCCCTGAGCCAATCAAGGCCATATTGAAAATTGGTTTATCATGAAGATGAGAGGTAAAGGAAATGCTAAGTGAAAAAAAAATTACTTCTGCAAGAAAAATGGACATTGTATATATAGAACTTTCTGTTTCCTTTGGATTCCTTCTTTAATATAGTTTGCCTTAAAATATTTTGATTTAGTAATTTAAACATTTTTGGTCACAATGACTGGAATCTCCTTGAATGGCTTAAGCAAATGAGAACATTTTGGAATATGTAAGATACATTTATTGTCTCATTTTTCCAGGATAGTACTCTTCCCACTTCCTGGGAAAAGTGTTTGTAATGGGAGAAGGCTTATTTGTTTTTTTGTGTTTGCTTTTTGTTTTTACATGCAATTATTTTCCTGACAACAAGGACCATATGAAGGATAGGCATCTGATCTAAGCTCTGTGCATAACAGTTCCCTATATACCTGCCTAGACTGGGATTGGTCCAGGGGATAGACCCATGGCCCAAGAGAAATTTGGCTGCCTTCCCAAAGAATTTTATAACTACAAATTTTGGGAGACAGGCATGAGTGGTTGAAAGCTGATTTCGTTTCATCTTAGAAAACTGTGCATGTCCGTGATTCCAGCTTGTTGGGAAAACAGGTTTCAGAAAATAAAGCCAGATCATAAAAAAGAACAGTCAGAAGAGAACAAAAGAATCCTAAGATATTCTAGCACCTGGTTTTAGATTTTCTTGGAGACATTCTGGCTCTTCCTACTTATTGGGTAGGCAGTTTCCAGAAGAATGTTTGTCTCTAGTTACTTCTATAGACATCTACTACAAAGTACCAATTTACTTTTCCAGAATGTTGTACCAACTTATATATTGCTGACATATTTCATCATCAATCAGAAAGCATTTTTTTACTTAAAAGATGACATAATGGACACTTCTGAAATGTATGCATAGTGTCACAGAATAGTAGTAGTTGTAAAGGAAGTCTCCTATAGTGGTGAATATACAGACTTTGGGGTCAGGCAAATCTGAATTTAAAAATATATATACTGTTCATTGAAAGTGCATATAAAGATGTTTAATATGAAGAATGTAATCTGCTTATAATTTTGTGCAAAGTTAGAAAAATTATGATTGTAACAATTTTTTTCTATTTGCCTCAACAAATTTTTCAGTGAATAATGTGTACAGCTTCTGATAATTTGTTTTTTTCTGTTATGTTTGCCAACATGTATTAAAATGCAACTTTTGGGAAAAAAAATAAAATAATTAAAAAAAAATATGTTCTTCCTGTTTACTATCCATATAATTTTTGGGCACACTCCTGAGCTTCAGTCATTTCTCTTACAAAATAAGGCATATTAATACCTAGCCAGTATCCAGTTAAAATTCCAACATTTAATTAATATCTCTTTTTTCTTAGAAGGTAAAAATCTTTTGTAAATTTTAAGTTTAAACATAAATTGACTTATCTAGGAACTCACATTCCCCACCTCTCTGTATACCCTCTAAGTTTTTACTGAAGAGACAGTTAAATCTCTTTAAAATCTAATTTTTATAATTCTTAATTAATCCAGATTTTTAAACATGGTTATATTTTACTCAAATTAAAAATGAATAATTTATGACTATGCAAAAGAAGAGGCTCTTGTTTTTTTAAATACACACTTCAAGAATAAATAAATAGTACTTCCTAATATTATTCAATTGCTCTTTGAACCATTCATGAATCCAAATTCATTTGACTTGTGTCATTAAAAACCAAGTACAAGGTAAAAGAATTGCATGAGGCTTTGGTATTTTCAAGAAAGCCATTTCAATCTTTACATTCTCTTTGCTTCTTTTGCTAATACTTTACTCTGATAAACTTAAATCTTTGGAAATTTTAGAGAAAATTGGAAAATATACCTGTGTTAAATAACTGGCTTTATGAGGTTCCCAATTATATACTCAAAGCCTATACAACCAGGTAAATTTTATATGCTAAGGAACTTTTACAGTATAATCATAAATCTGTATGATTTATCAGAATTCCTATATTGATAGCTATATCTTTGTAGATTTTTTCCTAACTTAATTTGCAAACCTTATAGGAAATATTCATTAGTATATATTCTTGTAGTTTGAAATATTTTTAAGGGCTTAATGAATCATTTCAGCAAGTTCACTTTAATTCAAAGAGAATACTTCATTGCTTAGCCTTAAATTTTAAATTTATATGTATGCTCACATCAGGAAAGTACCTTAATTATGTAAAGCTTTCCTTAATGTATGCAGATATAAAACAATAGTTTTTTTTGAAGGCAGAAATATTTTTACATCAGAAGAAATGGGTAAGAGTAGAAGCTGCTGTTTTTCATTTCCTACATGCATTGGTCAGCTAAAGGTTACTTTTCGGGCCAAGAAAACTTGTATGCTAATCCTTTCTGATGAGAGTCAAGGAACCATGTTGGTATTTTGTCTTTTGAAGTAAAAGAATATTGTAATATTCAGAATGATAGTAAAGTGTGTAAATCTGATATTACATTGAATTTAAGTTGTTATTGCCAAATATGTATAAACCACAAATATATCCACTTATAACAACATTTATTCTCATTTTTTTCATTTATCTAATATTTTGTTAGAAGAGCAAAATTTTCAAGCTGTAAATCTCCCTGTAATTCTTGCACTACCACACTTTATCTGGCAAACCTCTAGACACTTCTATTCTAGGAGAAAAGGTATCAGATATTACTTATCTAGATGTACATGGGGAAAGAAACGAAAAGTAAAAGAGGTTAGAGGAAATTGGAAGGGGGCAGAATGTGAGGTTGCTATATAGTGGAATAAAAAGCAATCAGATTTCTCTTTCATTTGACCTTGATTCTTCTTCTTTTTTTTTTTTTTTTGCTGGAAATTAATACATATAGACACGTACATGGAGACCCCTGTAATTAGAGAAAACTTAGGCAAATGGCAGTGTGCTAATTTTTCAGACAATGGGCAGATAAATTAAAACTAGATCTGAGGAACTGATTGAGGCTAATAATCATGGATATTTTCCTTCGGTATCTCAATAGGTAAAGGAAGATGGTAGACTGAAAATTTTGCTTGGCTGGTGTGGCAGGAGGTTTGCAAGGGAGTTACTATGTAAGTGGTTTATGAAATGCTTTTGATGACGGTAAAAGCAGCTGGTAGTCATTGAGAAATTATTGGCATCAGAAGGAATATATGTGTGACAGAAATTGACAGAATGAGCGATTGCAGTCATACAGCAGCACACTGGCTTCTAGGACTTCAGAGGAGACCCATCAGCTCCTTTTGTCAGAACTTGCATATAAAGGAACAGTGATGAAGGTATCAATGCTTCAAAGTATTTTAAGCCTTGTAGAAGATGGGAGAATGACAGCTATAGAGATGGGAGAAATATGGCAACTTAAAGAAAGAAGGGATATTGCACTAGAATCAAAGAATAAATGCTAAGAAACTGCAATACTTTATGTCATAGTGAAAATGATTCAATCCCTGTTCTACAGTCACCAAGGGCATCTTGTAAAATGTAATGGGAGCACATTCCCATGTCTGAGAGTAGTGTCAGGTGAGGCCACTTTCCTGTTACTTGCTGGCCTTCTACACACTAACTTGACATTGATACATTACCTTTTAATGAATAAATTCGTTGAACAGTCAAGGTGGCAGAGCTAAATAAACACATGGAGTGTTTTATTAGTCATTAGAGATATCTGGCCATTTGTAAGGCTGGCAAATTGCTGACTGTTTTCCATTTTCTGCAGCTAAGTCATAAGGCTCAATTGTGTCTTCCTTCAACTTGTTTCATCTATACATTTCTCTCCATTCTATTTTTCTCAGCAGTTAGCTTAGTTGGGAATCTGTGACTATTTCTTCCAACTCCCACCTCTTTCCCCTTTCAATCATTTGAACTCATCAGATGATTAACACCTGCAGAAGAATGGTGTTCGTTGTGTCACTAAGGATGATACACAGTATTGATTCTCCTTTGGGTAAACTATTCAGTTCTACCAAGTCTCCATTAATTTGTCTTCAGCTTTGCTCCCTACCATGTCCTTTCCCAGTCTACTCTGCTCTGGCTGACACTCTCTCTGTCCTCTGGCATACAATGTTCATGCCCACATTTATGTCTTTCTTGATACAGTTTAATCTGCTTCAATTGACATTGACTCTTCCATCCATGAATCTAAATTCTGTCCTGCTTTATGGCCAAATTATAACCCTGTTTCAAAAACAATGATTTAAAATATGTTCACTTACTGTGACCTTTGCTTTCTCTCAATTTTGTACTTAAAATTGCATTGCTTGATTTTCCTCTCAAAACACACTTTGAGCTATATGAGGGGAAGTACCATCTTGCATGTTTTTTCACTGTCACTGTGCTCAAGAGCACTGATGTTGGTGCTCTCAATGTGTCTTTAGAAGATGACACATTTTTTTTGGATAATTGACTTGATATTTTTCAAGGAATTTAATCAAATGTTGATGACTTCCTATGACATTATTTTGTTGCTCAGTTCTTTTCCTAATCAGAATTTGCCCCCAATACTACCTCTTATAGAGTACAGACACCTGTTAAAATCAGCTCATAATAAAACCATCACTAAAATTATCAAGGCCAAAGCAGAAATAAGCTTTGATTACAGAGAGATGTTTATGCTCTGATAGCTAGTTTAGACTATTTCAATTCTTATGTCTCCATTAAAAGACACTTCAGTGACCTCAGCCTTAAACCTTAGGAAAGTCAATTCAATTTGTAATTTTATAACCTAGGAAGGCCAGCCACTAGTCTACTCTGTTCTGTGGCAGAAAGTAATATTCAGAATCATCTGAAGGTCAATCATGAGTAAAAACCATCACTTAATAAGAGAAATAAAAAATGAATAATTTTTAAAGTGATGCATAACACACCATTTCGTTGCAGTTAATTCCATTTTCCACCTCTTTACTATAAGACGGTCCAAACATAAGAAATTCTAATTCTTTTCATATCCTAGAAAATACTTTTATGAAGAATTAAGTGTGAAAGTGACTTAGGTTCAAAAGTAATGAAATTATTCCCATGCCTTAAACTTGTTGAAAATCCAGGCAAACCAAATTTCTACAGTCAGACAACACCACATTTGAGGGTAGAAAACCATCCTGCTAAACCTGTATGTGGCTTTTGCCCTGGCTGTTGCTATCATTTTCCTCTATTGCATTCAGTTATGTTAAAGTCATCTGAGTAAACATTCTCCTTTCCTCACCTGCAAAAAGGAATAGTTAAATCTGATCAATCCTCCTAGTTTGAGCCACTGTATAACAAAACTTACATTATCCTCTCAGCATGTTAGAGTCCATGAACTGCATTGCACAAACCTTTTATAAGATGCAAAGGTAAAATATCAAGAGGTAAATTATATGTTTAGGTTAAAATATTTTTATGGGAAAGATGATTCTTTTAAACAAAAATTAATTGAGAATATCCTATTTATAACCATGCTATACTCTGCACTGCATGTTGAAAAACAAAGAATACAAAAATGGAATACAAAATATTGACCTTTGAGTTTATATAATGATATGGTTAGTGTAACAAAGCATACATACATGAAATGTTCATAGCAATGAAACAACTTTAAATGAAATCACTTTAAAAAGTTACAAGCTATTAGTTCAGAAGAAGGGGAATCTATGGGTCAGGAGACAAAATTCATTTTAGTTATGGTATTAAAACCTAATCTATTCCTATGTGTTAGATGCCTTCTTAACTTCTTTAAGGAAATTTAAAGTGGGCTTTGAGCCCCAAAACTTTTAGCACAAAAGGAGGGCTCAGTGGATTTTGCAAGGGGAATAACAGAAGCACAACTAGGGTAGGCAGAAAGAAAATCGTTCAGAAATTATGGGGATGTAAAAATTAATTGGGAGGTGAGTGCAAAAATGTAAATACTACCAATCTCTTCATTGCAGCCAAATTATTATTCTTCTGCAGTGTCATCACCAACCAGCTAATCAGATTCACAGTTAAAAGACACCTCTTTAGAATTTAAAAGCCTCATAGAGTAAGTAATTTTTCCTTATGCCTTTATTCAACACATAAATACAACTGCCATATTCAAAGCAGTTTTTAGTCAAAGTTTTGAGTGTTTGTGTATTGTTGTTTAGCCCAGAGGTGAAAAAGGGAGATGTTTAGAGCTGCACCTACATAGGTACATTGCACATATTTATTCACATATAAATTTTTTACTGTCTTTCATTTAGGCCATTTCTTCTTCATGTCAAGTCTCTGGGTTTTCTAGCTCAGCATGCCAGGAGACCCATATTATCTTCTTCTATCACCACTTCTTTATACTATGCATAGAATTTCTCTATCCATAGGCCAAAGACCCTATTCTGGGAATAAGTAGTTAAATACAAAGTTACTATTCCAATAACTTCAACAATTATATAGGACCCTTTGGTTTATTAAGCCTTTACACCTTTCTTGACTATATCAAGGTTACAGTTTTTAATCTGCACTATGTAATTCTAATATAAGATAAGTAAATTTCTCTGGTCAACATCCAATTTAGAACTGTGATCTTACATGTAAAATAACTAATTCCTCTTTTTGTTTCTTAGCTCAGAGCTTAATCCAAGTTAGATTTCTTCTCTTAATCAAATATTTCCTTTTACCAGGTGGTTCCAAAGAACAATGGATTAAACTCACAAAATGAACAGATATGACTTAAACCAAGTTCATGGTTTATTAAGAGCTATCTGGCCAAATGGAAGTAATTAGGCAGAAGAAATACACTTGCAACTTGTTACAGCTCACTCACCAAAGACACCAATCTATTAGATCTTATTTATTTATTTATTTATTTATTTTTTAAGGAAAGACAAAGTTTCCCTTTTCTCACATTTGATTTTTTTTAAAGCTGTGGGAAAAGATATTGGATAGAAAAAAAAAGTAAAACTATAGTGAATAATGTCAGAAATGAGGCCATGGTGGGGAAAGCTTTCCATACAAGAAAGCAGACGACTGCACAGTCTGACATAATTCTCTAAAAAAGAGAGAAACACATACAGAGCTGAAGAGGCATCCTAGAGTTGTATGAATATTACTATGTATTTGAACTTGCAGAAAAAATATTTAACATTGGTGAACAGTCATTGAATACCTGTAAAGACAAATTCATTTTTTTCTTAGTAATGAAAAATTCCTTGCCATGTCTCAATAAACTTACTTGTCGGCACCCTCTCCTGCAGTCACTGTATATTCTAAATTCTCTTGACCTTGTTTCACTGTTCTCACTCAGACACCCATTTTAACAATTCTTTCTCTAACATGGAAAGGTCACTCTCTTGCTTTACCTTCTACTAAAGCACTATCTCTAGAAATACGAACACTCTTTTCATCCATTTCACTTCTCGGGTAGCTAAAAACAGAAATTTTTAAAAACATCATAAAAATGTGTTCTAACCTACTAGTAAAGGTAAAACAACTACTAAACAATTATTTGAGCTGTGTTTTAACAAATAATATAATGAACGTTGTAAACTATTTTCAGCTTCTCATAAGTTCTCAACTTGACATTCCCTCACTCTCAGTGAAATGATCTATTCTACTCCAAGGATGCTAATGAAGGCACCAGGGGTTTCCTGCTTCTCCACCTAGCTCTTACTTGATAACTCCTTCCTCTTTGGTTTCATGGGAAGAACTGTCCTTCCTCAGGTCCAAGTCATGCTCAATCTCTCAATTCCAACCCTCTTTGCCTCTGCTGCACTTGCATCTTCAATGTTTATCTCTTTACTAGCTCCTCTGCAGTAAAATATATGCTTTTCTTTCATATGAAAAGGGACTATTTTTTTCCCTTTCAAGGTGTTTTATAAAAGATGTTCTTTCTTAAATGAATCTCAAATCTATAGACCACATTTGCTAGCCACCAACTCTCCACTGCCCATCAACTCACAAATCTTTGCAGTCTTCTTACTTCTCAGAATTTTATTGACAGTTTTCCCTTAAAGATTTACCATTGAGGTTCTAAATTGGAAATCTAATGATTTTTTTTTTTTTTTTGTATGGAGGTTTGAATCCAGGGGCACTTAACTACTAAGTCACATCCCTGGCCTTTTTAATATTTTATTTTGATAGCGGGTCTCCCTAAGTAGCTGAGGCTGGCCTTGAACTTGTGATCCTCCAGCCTCAGCATCCTGAGTTGCTGGGATTATAGGAATGTGTCACCATGCCCAGCTCTAATGACTTTTTATTGAGGATTTTTCCTATCTCTCAACAACTTTTTTTTTTTTTTTACCACTGCCTCCTCCCTTTTGCTACAGTTACCCTTAATTTTGTTCTAAAACTTCACTCCCTTTTGTTAATTGATTTTGCATTTTATAGATTACTATGTCCACAATTCCCTTGGTTCATTGTCTTCCACACATCAAATATATGGAGTTCTTCAAAGGGTCTGAATTAATAAAACTTATCTCTTGACTTTACTTCACACCTCTCTGGGGATGGGATTCAAATTTATATCTCTGATTCCTAAATCTCTTGAGATACAAATTAGAATTTTAGTAGCCTGATGGACATTTTCACACGGATTAGCTTAATGCACTTAAAATTCAAAAGGTTCAAAATTAATCTCCTCGGTGTTCTTTGACTTTTCTATCACTTGTTTCTATTTCATTTTTTAACATCGGCATTTTTCATCTTTAAAATTTTTAAGTTACCATTGATTTTTATCTTCCTCTCAACTCTTACTCTCTACATGGATTATAAGACTCTGTACACAAGACTCAGGATTGTATATATGCCAGATAATCCTTTCTTCCCAAGGTCCAACATAGAAGGATTTCAGTCCCTGTATTTTAGTTAAATAATACCAGTTCAAAACAACCATTTCAAATTCATCAACTATGATATTTTAACTAAGCAATTGTGCTAGTACAAACTTTGCTGCTATGTCTTCAGTTCCTAAGTCATGTGAACGATAGATGTGCATCATGATTAGTGACTGGTAAAATCACTTCCTTCACAGTGTTGTGGTTGGTCTCTATATGTCTGTTCTTTAGTTCATATGCAGACAGCAATACATGTAGTAATGTTGACTACTTGTCTTCCTTCCATGACAAATCCACGTGCCGTTTTACAAAAACAGTATACTTGAACAAAGAAATTGGTCAACAAAGGTGAAAGTGCAACAATGAAAAGTTGCTAAGTGATAAGGCTAAAATGGTAATCCAAATCAAGTATAAATAATGTTATAGAAAAAAAAAGGCAGATCACAGGATACTGCAAATTGTTCAAATTTGAGAGAATCCAGATGTGCAGCTAGATTTTCACTAGCCTACTCATGGTGGGTTTATTGACATAAATGAAGAAAGTGGTTATGATGAAAAAGATAAGTCTGTCCTAGAGGATGTGATGCTGGCAAAAATCTTCAGGGAATTCGCAGAGCTATTTTATGGTACTGAAAGTTCAAAGTAGAAAACATTGGAAGCCAACTGAAACTTAGAAATGACTAATGCAATTCACCTAGACATAAAAAGGATATATAGTAACTTATATGACAAGAAGGCAGGCACTGTTCAAACTACTCTCGACATATTTTATACAAAGAAATAAAACAGGTTTTCAGTGCTTCTAATGTTTTAAATTAACATACTATGCACTAAATATTAGTTTTGCTATTTTTTCATTTCCTTACATGATTATAAATGACAATAAAAGCTTTTTAAATACTTTTTGAAAAAATTTTCAATGATTGAAAAACAATTTTATTTTTTTTCTTGATTAAGGCCATTTTGCATGGTTTTAGCTGGCACAGTCAGTTTTATGCTTCTTCATTACTCTGCAAAGACTGGGTGTAATTCAGTTTAAGCATTCTTTCACATGTGTCTCATGTGCTATACAGAGTGTTCTCTCTGAGCAACTTCCTTACACTGCTTAGAAAGTCAGGGCATCAGCAGATGGCAGAAAGAGTTTTTCCAGTGGCTTTTAGGCACCCTCTCGAGAATTACCCACTTCAGTGCCGTAGGCAGCTGTGATAATCAACAGCAGCTTCTAGCAGTATCTGGGCATCCTCCTGACAATTACTGACTTTGGTGTTTCAGAGAGTTAAGTTTATTAGCAGTGGCTTTTCTGTATTTCTGGCATTTCTGGAATTTTGGAAAGCCCAAAGTAACTTTCTGACCTTTCCTTTACCAGCCTTTCTAATGTTTGTCTCTAGTTCCCCAGAATAGATCACCCTGTGCTTGCAGTATCTCTAGTGATATCTATTTTCTTAATTGCCCCTGCCTGATAGAATTTTTGGTACCAGAAGTACTTCACAGGTAAAGAACCACATACAGATGAAACTTTGTGCTGTTATCACACTTGTGAGATCTGAAGGCAGTAGGGACTTTGGGAGAAAATGAGACTGCAGTCCTTAAGACAGAGCGACCATTTCCTTACATTCCCTCACCTGTGGTTGCATGCATATAAAGCCTTATGAAAGCAAATACGGGAAGTATCCAAGTGGATCTTGGAAAATAATGACATGGAGGAGATGAACTATGGGGACTATGGGGGAAAGCCTACATTTGGTTTAAAGACAAAATGCTCAAAGTTTTAAATTTTTGGCTTAAGGTGTGATCAGAAAACTAAAATGCCTATACTTGTATTGAAATAATCTTTAATCTTTTTTACCCTCAAGATTGATATATCCAAAAATCAACCAAAAGTTGGAGACTACAGATTGCAAAATTGCAATGGAAGTTAAATCCACAGACTCAGAACATGTTCTTTTTTCTCCAGTAAAAGGCAGGCATTGACCATGCATATGTCAGGATGCAGTCATTAAAAAGAAACTATTCTGAAAATCTGAAGCACAGGAATTAAAAGAAGACATCCGACAGAGGCATAAAACCCCTTTAGAATGACTAATATATATCCCCACCTATGTAGTTCTTCTGAAACTTATCTAGCCTCAGACCATCAGCATCTCTGAAGTAGCAACTGAACCAGGCTTAGCTGAGAAGATTTCAAGTGTTATTAACCTTGGAATATTTTGTTTCAAGAAGTGCTAAGTGGATTAATAAATGGATCCAAATGTAGATCACAGGATACTGCATAATTGTTCAAATTTGAGAGAATCCAGATGTGCAGCTAGATTTTCACTAGCCTACTCATGGTGGGTTTATTGACATAAATGAAGAAAGTGGTTATGATGAAAAAGATGAGTCTGTCCTAGAGGATGTGATGCTGGCAAAGGAGTCTCTTAGTGCTGTGGCACTTTACCCAGTTGGCCAGTCCAAACTCTTTGTTTCAGCCCACCAAGTAGTTCTTCTGAGGATTTCCCATAGCATATTTTTGGAAATCAGTACAATAGGGGATTTTAAGGTCTAACTAGCACTAAATACTATTTTTGTCTCAATATATAAATAATTCTTAATGACTCTAAATTTGTAAGAAGTAGAATGCAGTCTTAGATTGGACATCAAAGGTTGTTCATAAATTGGTTATAACATATCATTCCACTCTATTCTTTATCTTTTCCATCAAGAACCCTCTGCTTCAGTCACTCTGGGATACTACCTTTTTCTGAATGTTAGAAGTGCATTGAATGTAATATTCCTACTTCTAATACACTGGTATGCTTTCTTTCTGTACCACTCACCTACTTACTTGAATTTTATACATCTAAATAGCTAAGATGTATGGGGATTTCCAGTCATTTTATCCATTTTCAAAGTTGCTGAAGGTAATGTACAGGTTATTATCAGTAAATGCCCCAGTTTTCTTTTCTTTCTTTTAAGGAGTCAACCTAGAATTTCTACCCAACATTCTTCTTTGCTTAATTTAGTCACAAGGCTATGAACATGCTTTCAGCATCTGAATAATGATTATATTACTGTGGAAGACAGAACCACTGACATTAGACATGTAATTTGTAGTTTATTCCACAGTAACAAATCTATTTGCTCTTTTGCAACTATAGTCAACTTACTAAAGTGCAAAATTCTATAGTTGTTCATCTTTATATTCCTAGTACCTGTTATAGAGCCTTATTACATGAATGAATAATAATGAATAACAACTGTATCTATTTAAAACTGACATTTGGCTAGGCAACCAGAATGTTAATAAGGGGCCCACATTACAGTAGTATTAAGTATCAAAATAACTGACAAGAGGAGACTGTGAAATATTTTTATTTAGGAATGCTCTTTCAAAAGAACATAACTAAAGCTGAATATCACTATCTTCATTTTTATGACTACATGTAAATATATACTCTTGGCTGGATGCAGTGGCCCAAGCCTATAATCCCAGCAACTCGGGAGACTGAGGCAAGAAGATCGCAAGTTCAAAGCCAAACTCAGCATCTTAGCAAAGGTCCTAAGAAACACCGTAAGACCTATCTCAAAATAAAAAAATAAAAAGGGCTAGGGATGTAACTCAGTGGTAAAGTGCCTCTGAGTTCAATCCTCAGCACCAAAAACAAACAACTAAGTAAATATTCTTGTCTCCAACTTTTATTATTAGTTTTGTCAAATACTGAGTTTAATTTTTATGTTAACTTCAGATTTCTGATGTATACCAATCTTTAATGATATACATTTATAAAGCATTGGAAGTTTGACAAAACACATGTAAGCACTTATTATTTTTGCCACACACAGAAAATTTGTTATTTTTTCAAACGTATGTTAAAATGTTTTTGTATTATAATGAGGTGTAACATCCTACTTTCACAACTTGGGCAAAAGATCTTTATGAATCTAGAAAATCTCATATTACAAACTAATGAAATATCAAGGGAAGCAGCTGTGCTTCTCATTAACTATAAGTGGTTCCTCAGCAACCAGTCGCAAAGTGCAGAAACATACCTGCTGACTGCAGCATCATAACAGCCAAGGCCATATTTAAAAATTTATTCATCTGTCTATCCATCTATCCATCCATTGATCCATCCACTTATCCATCCATCCATCCATCCATCCATCCATCCATCCATCCATCATCTTATTTGCTGCCTTACTGCAAAAATGACTTACATGGTTCATAAATATGCATATACTAAGTTCAACTGGTATAAAATTAAATTTATATGTATAAGCAACAGTAATAGAGCATAGAAAATAGGCTAACAAAAATCCATACCAATCCAGAAATATGTAACGAAGTGAAATGCTTACCATGATAACCTACTCCTTTCCTAGAAGTGGGCCATTAATCTGGTTCTAAAATTTCTTATACTGTAACTAGGGAAACCTTCCATGGAGGATCCAATTAAATGATGACTGGGAAAATTATGTAAGGAGATAAAATTGTCCACTAATGGTTACATGATGAGATCACTATATTAACAGAAATATTGACTCCTGGATTAGGTGGCCTGATGGAGAGTGGGCTGAAAACACACACACAACACAAAGGAGTTTGAAAGGCATTATCAGTCATGAAAGCTTAGAGGGTAAAAAAGAGCATTGTATCTTCGAGTTCATGTATCTAAACTGTGTTAATCAGATCTAGTGGGTCCCACCCCCTCCTCCAAGGAGCTACTAATGTTCTTTCTGGGTAAGGACTGAGTTAAACAATATTTTATAAATTTGGGAAATACTGAGTTAAACAGTTAGACTGGTTTACTTGTTATTAGAATTCTCAAGGTCTTTAATATTTAATAGGCACCATAAGCAAAAGGGGAATAAATATGTAAGATTTTGCAAACTTACTTAACAATTAGTGACGATGTATGTTGTGTTTTCACTACACTGTTCCCCCTTCTGGACACAGAACGACCCAGCCTCCCCTGCTGGTAGGGCAATATTACTGAGTTTTGCCCAAGAGGGTGAGATGGGAGGGATAATGCCAGGTAGATAAACCACTTCCAAGCCTAAACTTTTTTCTGGCAATCCTTCATACTTTTCTTCATCCTTCATGACTTTGGAGGACACATATTGAGGAAAGCCAAGCTATAAGAGGAGGACCCCCATTCTAGGATGAAATGTGTTATGAATCAAAATGCAGTTTTTGTTTTGTCCAATCATTAGGCTTTTAGTACTTGCAATTTCAGTGCAGCTTCTTCTAGCTGAGAGTTGCAGCCATGGCTGCTCACTTTTGAAGGACATGTAATTATGTCATAAAGTTAATACTAGTTCATTGTAAAATCTTTTCTTTAGTCCATATTCATTTTTCTCATCTAAAAATATCTTTGGTAGTTTGTTGGTTTAAATTTGAATCCAAATGTGATTACATTTATCTATCTCTTACACATTCTTGAATACAGTGACATCTACCTTCTCATTTTCTTTTCATATAATTTGCATGCTGAAAAACTAGTTCATTACATTTTACATTGTCTACTTATATGTTTGCTTTTCCATAGTGAAGTTCAACTTATTCCTAAAGTGCCTGTATTTTTTTGTAATTTGAAAGTTAGCTTTAAAGGCTTCATTAGATTCAGGTCCAGCTTTGGGGTTAGGAATACATCATAGTGGATGCCATGTTCACCTCACTTCATATCAAGAGACACAATGTCTGTTTGTCCACCGTTAATGAAGCTAATAGCTGATGGTGCCAGGTTGAACTCTGCATTTCAAGCTTCTTCACTTCCATTGAAAGATAAATACATTTACAATGAGATAAAAGATTGAAGAGAAGCAGTAGTTCAGACCAAAAGAAATAAGAAGTTAAAACAAAAGCTCATGTTAATAAAAATAAAACATAAATGTTTAAAATAATGATTAGATAATAGGGAAAATAAAATTTTTCCCTTTATTTGTATTCTTTCCTTAGTTTTTTTGAAGTATAACTGATAAAAATTGTATAAATATTTAGGGTATGCAAAATGATATTTTATATATGTATGCATTGTGAAATGATTAAATCAAATGAATTAACACATTGCCTCACAAAATGACCATTGGAAAATTTGTAATGAATCACTGAAGATGATTCACCCCTTTATTCAAGTATATAATACCTTGCTATGGACTATACTTATCATGCTATGTAATAGATTTACAGAATTTACACATCATGTGCAAACAAGACTCCATACCCTTTGATCAATATCTCTCCCCTACTCGCACCAACCCAAGCTCCAAGAAATCACATTGAACTTTCTGCTCCTACGAGCTCCACCTTTTCAGATTCCACAAGTGAGATCGTGCAGTATTCTCTTTAAATGTCTGACTTCTTATAATTGTTTCTCTCTAAATAAGTAGAATGAAGAATTTATATAAAGGAATAAAGACAAGATAGAAAATATTTTAAATGATGAGTTTAAAGTAGAAATATAAACAATAATTCTGAGTTCTTATTATGGCAGGGACAATAAAGAAAATAATAGTGTTGGGCTGAGGAGTCATATATGATAGAATATAGTCATGATGAAGAAAATGAGCAGCAAAAAAGGGCAAGAGTGAGATGAGGAGCAGAAAATGATGCGGAAACCCAGATTAACATGTGGCCCCAGGTGTGAGCTCTCTTTTATGCTCCGGGGTGTGAGTTTGGTGCTCTTCCAATCTCACCCTTCACCATCTCACAAGAAGGTGGGGTAGTATATCCTCCAGTTGTGTTCAAATGGCATGAAAGGCAGCAGAAAATGAAATGAACACAAATCTAAACTAAAAAGAGAGATAGAACAATCATTTTACAGAGTTAAGAGAGTATTTAGGCTGAAAATGCATGTAAGTGTCCAATACCAGGCACAGTAACAAGAAAACATTCAAGATGTAGTAGCTGATATAATGTGTCATTAAAAATATGCTTCTGTTTAGAAAAACTTAGATATTCCCTGTTTTTTCTACATAGAAAAGTCCCATTGAGTGATACCCACTTACCTTAAGAAAGAAAAGAAGAGGCCAAGCATGGTGGTACATGCCTATAATCCCAGCAGTTTGGGAGGCTAAGGCCAGAGGATCTCAAGTTCAAAACCAGCCTCAGCAACTTAGTAAGGCTCTAAGCAACTTAGCAAGACCCTGTCTCAAAATAAATTATAAAAAGGGATGGGGATGTGAATCAGTGTTTGAGCACCCCTGGCTTCAATCCCCAATACCATAAAAAAGGAGGGGGGACCCCTATCTCATATGATTAGTTTTAACCAATACTTAACAATGTGGCTAGAAACATCTGTGTAACAAAACCACACACAGTGTTTTTCATCATTTATATTATTAAAGCAAACTGAGAGAGGGTTTACAAGCTCAGTTAAAGAGAATCCCTAGGGGACATAAATGAGGAAGTGATGAAGTTATTTCATTTTCTCCTTTCTGGAGGAAAAATAAAAGACACATAGTCAAATAGTTTGGTGTAAAAAATTCTTCAAAGGCTTTGAAAGTTACTGAAGGTCAAGGAACAGACTTGGAAACTTCTTTAGGTAAAATCAAGTAAAATCACTTGTTCAGACTTGATGCTTATAGTTCAATTCATGAGAAAAATATTTACAATCGAGTACAAGTATCACGCATAGAGATTGAATAGTTCATTAGTTTAAGACAAACTGGAATAAGTGAATTTTTTCATGTGTTCAGCTGGTTTGCAAATTATATCTGTGTGTATTCACATATTCACACATTGGCATAAGTATATGTTAGATAAGTTACTTCAGACACTGATAGCTATTTCCTGTTTTACCTTAGTAAGTTTGCACAATTTGAAAACTCAGCTCATTTAATTTCTTTTTGTGGCAATGTGGAGCCAAAGCATTTTTGTTGGTTTTTGCTTTCCATTGCCTTTACTGTAAATACAAGACACTGTCAACATTTTAGATCAATCTCCTCATCTTCAAGAAATTAATATTGACCTGTGCAAACATTTATTTAAGGAAGATATTTCTAATGAGAGTACAGAATTTCAATCCAAAATATGATGGATCAAACTATCTGTAAGTAGGAACTCTCTATAATTCTTAAGAATTCTCCGTCATTTATTCCTTTTGCCAGTAGACTTGTGTTAGGCTTTAAGCAGAAAGCAGAGAGAAAAGAAAAGAAAGTCCACACACCTGGTTGTTATGTCTCATTAGAGGGCATCTGTGGGTATTTCACTTAGTGTTCAGGTTATGACTCCCTATTGGTTACCGTAAAGAGGTTGCTAACTTCATTCACATGGTGGTGTTACGTAAGTGCAAATTCTGAGAGTAGTACACTGAGAGGAAAAGCTAACATAAGCAAATCACACTAGCGATGGAAGACTGGCACCTTGCCTCATCTTCAATGGTCGAAGAAATGTAAAAGTCCTATAAAAAGCAGCCTACACCTCATAGCCTAAGAGTGCAGATATCTTAGTACAGAATCCTCAAATGACAAACAGGTGGTGGTGGTGATGTGTCCCTGACAACACAGTTGGAAGATGTCTCCAATCACCAACTCATCATCCACTTAGCTACTGTTCAACTGGTAGCACTTATAAGACCAATGACAGTGTCCTCCCATTTATTTTAATTTCATTGCAGTTATGGATGAGAAACAACTGTCATCAATGCTTTCTAATGAGGCACTGGGAACGAAGTGCTATAACTTGAATTCAGGTCTTTGACCACCATATCACACTATTATTTTAAAGTACAGCATGGATTTCTAGGTAAAATTGTCTATACAGCACATACGAGGGCCAAACGCCTCTCTCTGGTCCAACAGAACTGACAAGAAAAATGAGTCCTAAGTAAACTTCTGAATGACATGCCCTTTAGAATATCTATCACCAAATACATTTTTCTATATACACAAACATTGCTTCCTCTGCACAGTTTTTGCCCAGAGTTAAAATCCAGATGTAAAGTTTTAAATTATAGATACAAAATACTTAAAGCTACTGTATATTAACTCCTCACACTACTAATTAAGAAATTTTGCCCTAAAGTATGAATTTTCCCTGCAATTCTCTACAAATCATCATTAATAAGATAATAGGGCAGAAAAATTAGTGGGGAGTTCATTTGATTTTTTGTCCCCTACAGGCTGGCTTTAGTGAGAAAATTTATCTACATTTCAATTCTAACACATTGTGAATGATAAATGAACTCTACTGAATAAAGGACGTGACATTGCTCTGCCTCAGATTTCTATTTCCTTTCATCAGAATATTTTACCTAGCAAAGTTCATAGCTCAGTGCTCGTCCCCTTATAAGGAATAGATAAATGAAGCCCAGCATTCTGCACCCAGGTTCAGGGCATGACTCAAAATAGACAAAAAGAAAGAGTGAGAGGCACAAGGCCAGCCAGAAAGCTGCCTCACCATTTTGGTTTCTATCAGGTATATCTGCTCCAGCTCCTACTAGGAAGAGCAATAGCGATGCTATTTCATGTTGCTTTCATCGCTAGGTTCAGTGGCTGCAGGACCAGAGACAGTGAATAGATATTTGCCCTGAAGCTTCAAGCTGAACTCAAGAGGAAAACACATTACCCTCCATCACTTCCCCCTGGATCTTTCTGCACTTTCTTGTGTATTATTTGAAGAACAGGCTCCTTATTCAGACAACCTCCTGTATGATCCCGCATAGCAATGGCTATAACCCTGATGGGTTACAAATGTTGAACTGATATTGCTAAGGGGAGTGCTTGAGTCAAAAGGAAAAAAAATACTTGCATTCTTTTACAGTTGCCATAAGAAAAGTCAATTTATTGTCACTGGTTACTGTTTGAACTTGAAAACATGGTGACTAAATCCTTCATTTTATGTTAGAGATGAATACATCAGCTAAAAACAGGGCAAAGTGAGAAACATCAAATTTACAGAAAAGAAAATATAAGAGGCGTTGACCCTGAGAGTTCAAGTGGTATAAAGTGGGAAACATTGTAGGAAAAATGTTTACAATTCATTTTTTGCTATCATAAAATATGGTATTTTCTGAGTAGGATGATATCAAACTAAAACATCAAGCATTACAAACATTAGGAGTAAATCTTATTATGGACAGCAGAGCAATTATTAGCCCTCATTTGCTAGTATCAGAAAATGATGCAAAGAAATCTGTAGTCATCCATGTTTTCCAGGACATAAAAAAGTAAAAGAGCAAAAATTAACTTTATAAAATACAACAAAAATAGGTCATTGTCATTTCTTAGTAATAAATACATCAGAGAAAAAACATTATTATAAAGCACAAAGAGTAAGTTTTGCACCTCTCTGTTGAGATTATTGAAAACATTTAGCCAATAAAAAGAACTTGCCACAAAATGATACAATGGTAAGAATGTCACTAATACAAAAATGAAGTACCCTACAGTGAAATATACTTGAATATTAGAATGTCCTATAAAAGTTGTCTATTCTATGATAGGAAAAAAACCTACTTTCTATTTTGTACTCTTAATGTTTTATTTATTTGCCTGTATTTTTACAATCTCCACTTAGCAACATATATTTAATTGCTGTTCTTTCTGTGTGTGGGGGGCGGGATTGAGGGGACACTTGAAAAGGGCAATTAACTCATATTGCTAAAATTTAAATTTCAAATGAAATCTAGAGAAACTATTAGCAAAGTCAATCAATATAATAAAAATATAGGTATGATGACCTATATTTTTAAAAAGATAATAATCTTTTTAACTTTGCCACAGTGATCACAAAGAAAAAATAGGTTCTAGATGTTAAGTATTTCTTTTTATTAAAAAAAAAAGTCTCTGACAGGGAAAGAACATCTCTTTATACATAAGAAATACAATTGTAAGACATTATAAACTAGAACACAAAATGTTATGGTTGCATGCCATGTTGTTATCAGTAGCAGGTATAGTATACAGATCACACAGTGCTAGGATGTAAATATGTCCTCACAATGGGAAAAGCACCACGGATGGCTTCAGCAATGTGTCTCAGTGTGCACCACCATCAGCTGGCATTGCTGAGTCTTTGAGGAAATCAAACTACTATTTTACTGGGAAATTAAATAAAACTTTCAGACCTATGTATTCGAAGCCTTACTCAAAAAGTTTGAGGTGATGATTAATATATACATTTAGCTGCAAAAGTAAGTCTGTTGCTTACCTTGTCCATTAATGAGGGATTTTTTTAAAGAAAGACTTCTTAGTATCATTATTAAACATGAATAATCATGCTGAAAAACAGCGACAAATAAGCAGTCAGTATTAATGCAAAGAGAAAAAAATTGATCTTTAAAAAAGGCTAGATACCTCACCTCTCCTAAGTGCACCTAAATTTCTCAGTTATGAATGAATTTTCTACCGATAATTTGAGACCACCAGAGTACTATTTAAATAACAAAAGAGCAGTTTCATAAAAGACTATTCCACTGAGTTGAGAAGTTAATTTAGTTTCTAAAAGTGCTCACATTTATAGCTGAAGAGTGGCTTAGATATTTGGATTAGTTAATAATTTTATGTTACAAAAATGTTTTAAAAGAAAGAAAAATTAGGGGCTGGGGTTGTGGCTCAGTGGCAGAGCACTTGCCTTGCACATGTGAGGCACTAGGTTCGATTCTCAGCACCACATAAAAATAAACAAAATAAAGATGTGTCCATCTATAACTAAAAAGAAAAAAAGAAAAGTTATTTGCCTCCCATTCCAAGAGCATATATAAATATCTGTGAGGAAGGAATCAGAGTTGAAATAAGGCATGTTAGTATTCATTCCAAATCATTCCTTATAATACACCAAAAAGATCACTAGTGAAGACAATCTTGCAATATTTTTTTATTGATCAAAAGGAAAAGACATTTTCTGAAATAATACAACTACCATATAGGGTCTTTGGAAAGTCTTAGATATCAGCATCTACCAAAATACTATGTGAACAGGAGATCACAAGATAAAACAATGCAAAACAAGGCATGGATAAATTGATAGGTAAAAGCTCTTATATTATCTTTGATACAATTCGTAATTTTATATTATTACTACATACTTATTACAATATTTATAAGTGGAATTTGTAAAAGCAGATAAACAAACAGTACCTAATAATTTAGGCCAATAGATATTAGAACAAATACGGCTACCAAATATCCATCTGTATACATTCAACAGAAAAAATTATATATGATGTATAATTCAAATTTGAAATCAAAAGGATCAAACAACTAGCTGGAAAGTAAAACATTTTTAAGACATGATTTATAGCTACTCAAATGGCTTGGAGATATGGATCCCTAAAATTTGAAACACACTCCTCCACCTATTTTTTTCAAGTTCCATATACATATTAGTAAGTGCAATAAATTTCAATCTGTTCCGGTTAGCCAAACTGTATTTTGAAAAACTTATACATTATAAACTCTGACAGAAGAAGCAAACAAAGTGCACATCTGCATGTTGTGAAGCTGAAATCAGGTCTCTTCAGTTAGGCAGATCCACATTCTGAAGGATGAGGGCCACTCGGCTTGGAATGTACACCTAAGTCAACACAATCATGTCAGTGCAATTGAAAGAATGTTGAAATACTGTTGTAATGTGAGAGTGACATAGACATGATACAGCCTCACCTTTGACTAAATTTATAGTTATTTTTATAACTCTACCAGGTCTCAGAAGGCTTAATTTCACAGTTCCAACTGTTTTGACAGCAATGTATGACTATTTTAAAGCAATGGCCACTAGAGGGCTCCATACTATTTACAAAGACCAAGGGTACACTCAAAGGACATAAATGGCACTCTTATTGCCATGTTCAGGCATTATTAAGTGGTGAATGAAGGCTGCCCTACAGTCACAATGTTACTCTATCCAGAGAAATAAATGCACTATACAAAATATTGTTTTGCATCAAGATAATTTAATTTATAACCTTACTATCTTAGTTCTTTTCAGTTTAAGACAAAAACTGAAATATAACACAAGGGATCCCAAGTGCATTTTGTCCCCTTAATTTAACTAAGCAGAACCTTGTCATTCTACTTGAAACAGAATGCATGCCCTTTCCATTCCCTGCACAACGCTGACTCAGCTCCTTCCTACCTATGTCTGCCTTTTCAGCTCATGTGCTCATTTGTACCTTTCCCCTTCATTTGCTGGGCTCCAGCCAAGGGATCCTTTCAGTTCCTTTAACATGCCAAACTCTCCCTTCTTCTGAATCTTTGTCTATAACGTGCCATCTGCTCCAAACACTCTTGTCCATGTTTGTTCCTTTCTCTCTTAGACTTTAAAAATCCCAACTCCATGAACAGGCTTTCCTTGACAATCCTAGATGTGATAGATTCTCTACTCCATTTTCAATCACAGCATCATTTTTGTTTCTTTCTAAACCATTAACACAATTTGTGCTTTTTTTCGAATTGATTTAGAAAGGCAGAGACCATATGGCTTTTAATTTCTCACACTGAGTAGTTGCCATTGGACAAAATAGTTGGCAATGATGGTTGGAATAAAAGAATATATAATTAATAAGAAAACAATAGTAGACCAAGGTGTGTATATTTCAAAGATATTTTCTAGTGTACTTACAGCTGATTTAATTTTTATAAAATTTAGAAGTGATTTGAACTCTTTGGTGCTTCTCTCTGTGTTATCCTATATGTAAAAACATTTAAATATTAACAAAATAAACAGTAAAACTATTATAGATTGTCATCACTGTGACAATCTCTATTTCTGAGGTGCTAATATTTTACCATAGTCACTTTAAGTAAGACATTAACTAATGAATAAAAAAGAAAAATGCTTTTATAGTTTAGAACCAGAATAAAAGATGCAAAGCAAAAAATTAAAAAATTAAAGAATAGAAGAGTTGATTTGCCTTGGATAAGAGTTGTATGTCTAATGCATCTGAACTCTGCAAGTGAGTACAATGTTTTCCTTTCTCCTAAGGTTTTTGAAATAAAGAACTCTTACAACATTAAAAAAAAATCAGATACAACAACAGAAATGGTTAATTTTGAACATCAAAGATTAAGGCAGTTTTAAAATGATGACATTTTAATAAAATTATATTATCAATGTAATGGTTAGAGAATAGTTAATCTTCAATTAAAAGTAACAGTGATTTAAAAATGATATTTGAGAAAAACTGTACAAGTGCTCCCAGTCACTATGTAGATCAATGTTTCCCAGTCTAACAATAATCAAATATTTCCAAAAATGTAAATATTACATTCTTGTAGTCATTAAGTATAGGGAAACCAAGTGTTTCAATGCCACAATCTGTTTTCTTATAACTTACCCATTGTATTCAATGTCTTATAACTTTTAAACCACTTTAACTTCTAATGTAATCCCTTTTCTGCAGCATTTGTTCTTTCACTATGATACATAAGATGTTACAAGGTTGTTTCGAGAAAGGGAAACTGGAGATATAGATGAACAAAATAGGACTATAACCAACTATCAAGAATGATCCAGTCCAAAGAATGGTGTATTTAACAATCAAGCTCTGGACAAAAGGAACACAGACCACAGCAAAGGAGAAATAAAATAATCCAAGAGACTGATTCAACCCACTCTTTCCTTATGTCATCAAAGATGGCAAAAACTAAGACAGTGATGTACCCTTACAAGGGTACAAGGGGATTTTCCATGTATGCATTACGTGGTCTAATCTATGTATTTAGACTGAAGGTTCATGATTATTGGGTTTAACTGATTGGTATGATAATGAGTTATAATCAGAATAATCAGAATGGTTGGGAATTATTCTGAATTATTATGAGTACTCTAAAGTTAAAGACCAATCTAAACTTACCTACAGTGCCAGAAAATAGACACAAAAATTTCTGCTGTCTCTATATTAACAAATGTTTCTCTGATAAAATACTTTCCCACAGTGCTGATAAAAGGACTCTGGTAAGTCCATGTCTCCCAGTAAAGTTGCAATGAAACACATTAATCAGGCTAAGGGAAGATTGTGATACGTGCCTCTTAGTGTGTGGCACAGAGATATATCAGAACAAGTCAAGTTCGTCCTTGAATTCTATGCACTTACGATATCTACTGTTTGATTCATAACCTCATAATGATTTCATTAATGGAATATAAATAAAAACTGGATACTGATAACTTATGAGCAGTCCTTCTCTCTTTGGAACTTGCAATATTTTAGTTAGCTCAAATTTAAGAGTAAAGAAATGCTGTAAGAAATTTAAGTTTACAATATGTGTACTACATTTTCTTTCTTGGCATTTAGTGGTTAAAAAATGCTCAGAGAACTCTCATTAAATGATGTTGGTCATTTTACGTAAGGAGCTTTATGATGCCAATTCCAGCCATATTTAGAGACCTCTTAATGCTACCTGCTCAAAAACCTTCAGTTGATAATTATATAATATCATTAACAGGAATATTGTGTAATTATATTTTTTCACTGCAGTGTTAATTACCAGAATGTGTTTATGTTGCTCTAGAGCCTTTGTGGCATAAGCAACATGAAAGAATTTCCTCAAGCAAGTGATTTTTCTTAACTACATCTATTTATGAAATTTTGAGTTATCTTCTTTATTAGAGTTCTTAGTATGTAAATCAACTGTTTTAGAGGTTAGGAAATGACTACCAATTATACTAAAGGACTGAAGATAATCAGAGCTAATCCTTAACATGAGACAATTACAAACTTCAACAATTTACGGTGCTGAATATTTAGGGCGCAATACTGGGTATATAACCCTCATTTTATAATTTTAACTAGAAATTTTGACTGACATATCAAGAGAAATGAAACATGAACATAAATATTTAAGTATATTAAATATAAACAGTTTACATTCTAATACACATATATAGAAATCATTTAGTATGCATGTTACAGATAATACATATTGGTTAATATATCTACTATTAGTCTTTCACCCTTAAATATTTTATAGTGAGGATCACAGGAAGAATAAAGGAAAGAGAATGTAATATATGGCTATGAGTTTCATTTTTCCTAGCTATACTCACAGTCAACTTGTCTGAAGGAAGAAGAATTGCAGTATAATCCAATTCACTTATTGAGAGTCAAATGCATGTTAATCAATCCCATTATTTTGACTAATTTGATTTCATTATTACAGTAACCATTACTACAGCTAAGAAAGTAACTGATTACATTGTGATCTATTCAATAATTCATCCATGCAAACTGTTATTTTTCTCTAGGATCACAACTGAGTTATAAAAATTAATTATACAATTTTTAAAACATGGTGTCAAACATTTACAAAGGAAAAATTTTTAAATGAAGAAGTGTAATACCACAAAATTTCATCTTTAAATTTTCTTAGAAATTGTTAAATTTATCAATACACATTAATATTCAATGTTGGTAGGATGAAAACATTCAATGAAAAACGTCATACCTTTTAACAGTTTATACACACCTTTGCTTTAAAACTTTACAAATTATTTTGAAAAAAAGAATTGACACTTAAAGTAACTTTAGTCATCACATACATGCTTTAGTTCATAAATTATTTTCTAATACAAAATAAATTTTATTTAACTCATTATTGTGTATTAGAGCTAGGAGAAAAATCAATGCTAATAATTATTTCTAAATAGAAATGAGTATTATTGCATCTAATTCAGAAATATTAAGAAAAAGTAAATTCTGAAAATTAGGAAATTTTCAGTTAGAAAAACCAAAGTTTTCATAATTTTGGATACAGCCAAAGTTATATCCCAAATAAATTGTTTTCAATAATTAAAATTGAAGAACAATTAAAGATATATCTATGCCAAATCCCCCATTTAAACCATAAATCTACTTGTGAATCCCCAAATTTAGAATGGAAATAAACAAATCTACATCTTATTGTTAAGCAGCCTAACTGACAAAGTAAGTAATGCTACACCTATTGCTTTATTCACATTTTTATTATTGAGACTGTTTCAGAAATGTAAAAAATTTAATTAATTTAAGTCTCAATAATCTCTTTTCTTCATTTATGCCATAGAATTTGAATTGATGAAAGCCGGGCACAGTGGCGCAAGCCTGTAATCCCAGCATTTAGGGAGGCTGAGACAGGAGGATCATGAGTTCAAAGCCAGCCTCAGCAATGTCGAGGCGCTAAGCAACTGAGACCCTGTCTCTACATAAAACACAAAATAGGGCTGGAGATGTGGCTTAGTGGTTGCGTGCCCCTGAGTTCAATCTCCACTACCAAAACCAAAAAACAAAAAACAATTTGAATTGATGAACCAGAGAAAGAAAATCAACCCCCCACTCCTACACTTACGGAGTTTAACTTATAAGTTCCTATATCAGGAAGCAAAGTATAGAGAAATGACTATGCTAAAATGGAGTTTCCCATAACTGCCAGTAGAGCAGAATGGAGAAGTTCTGCCCTACCACTTTTCAGCATTTGAGAGGTACTTTGACCTTAACAAATATGTTTCAACAGTAGTACATATGCAGTTATCCCCTGGCTTCTCGGTTTCAACTGACAGAGCACAGAGATGATGCTAGGGTGGTACCTGCTGATGCTGCAGCACGTGTGGCTATTTTAAGATTCCTTCAAGCTCTGTTTGTTGCTATCTTTGAAAACAGATTCAACACTTATTCAGCAGATCATTTGGATTATTGAGCTTGCAAATTAAGCTTTAGCAAATGCTGTGTACTAGCAATGATGGGTAGAAATTTCATGGAAGAAGAAAAAGTTCTATTTTGTCCTCGATTCTTCCCTTTCTTATAGGAGTGTGGGAGGCAAGTGTGATCTCACTGGTGGTGGTATGAAACCAAGGCACTTAGGGTCGTACTCAAGCAACTTGATTAGGTTCTAGAGCATATAAATCAGTCTAATAAGGAGTTCCAATATAATAGGTATTCTTATAGTACATTTGTTCAAGGGGTTCCATTATAATGAGGAACTCATAGTATATTTGTTCAAATGATTCTTTTTCTCTGGCTCTTTGAATAATAACTCTGGCAAGAAGGAAAACATTTTTTTTGTTATATTTTTCTGCATTTTGTTGATGCATGAGGGCTCCCTTCTTCTGACACTAAATCCAGGCGTCTGAACACTTATTTAAATGAGCAATTTCTGAAGCACCTGTACTCACTGAAAACAAGATGTGCTGCTAGGAGGGCAGGGCTAACTCTTATCTCACTGATGGAGTTGGATCAGAATTCATTTACCAGCAGTGGTTAAGCTCTTTTCTATTTTTTATGTCCCTGTGGTACTTATTCCTCTACATATTATTGAGACTTAGGACCTATTCTCCATTCTACCTGACAATTTAGAACCGCATATTGCATGTTTGCAAGATCAATTCAATTAGTGCTTGAAAAGTAATCTTACTGATGCTGCCTCTGGTTAGTTGAGTTGCTTTATGACAGATTTTGCTTCTACAAAATCAAAAGGATCCCAAGGCATCTTTTGTTTAACCACAGTGATTGTGGGCCCTCACCTAAGATCATAATTTCCCCAAAGTTGGAGAAGGTATTCTTAATCACATGTCCACAAATCACTTGGTGTCTGGACATGTTTAAAAATATAAAACTGATTGTTGAATAGCCATGGAAACAGTAACTTTTAAGTGCATGTGCAATAACATTTCAGTTTCTAAAAAGGTTGACCCAGTTAGTGAATTCATGAAGCCTAAGAATCTCTTCCTATAGAGAGGATAGTATTTTTTAATCCCCATTTTTATAAATGAGTAAAATTGAGGTGCAAAAGTTAAATTACTTAAGTTTTCAAGTTCTGCTAGTAAATAGCAGGCAGGGCGCTGGATCTCCAATCTTTGCCATGACATTTCGTGATCTTTCACTATGGCACAAGGCCCCTCTCAGTAAGGGAACTTTGTTGGGACATAAGAATATTTAGGAAGATGGCTACGCAAGAATTTGGCTAAATACTTCAAATACTTTTCAGTCTGGTTCAGTTGGTTAATGTTCAGTTTTATTGTAATTGTTTGCTGTTTCTCCATCATTCCTCTTTGTGAGCTGAATTATCTTTCCTAACCCCTCACCCTTTTGATCATTTTAGAGCTTTAAGGTAAGTAAAGAGAGCTTTAAGGTAAAGTAAATTTTACTTTAAGGTAAAGTAAATTTTCATATTTACTTTTGAAACTACTTTTATCAATCTTATTTTACATGTCATGTCAAAGCTGAATGTTCTAATGAACTATAAGAACAATTCTTTGAGCTCTCTCAAAAACACATATGTATCTCTCTCTGTACATATCTAAGATTATATCAGTGTCATTTCCAGCACATAGAACAAATCTACATGCACACATATTTAGAGCAACATCTTAATCTCCTGTGATCTCTGCACTTTCCTCTAGCCTAACAACTCAGTTTTTTTTGGGGGGGGGTACTGGAGATTGAACTCAGGGGCACTCGACCACTGAGCCACATCCCCAGCCCTATTTTGTGTTTTATGTAGACACAGGGTCTCACTGAGTTGCTTAGCGCCTTGCCATTGCTGAGGCTGGCTTTGAACTCAAAATTCTCCTGTCTCAGCCTCCCTAAGTGCTGGGATTACAGGCTTGTGCCACCGCACCCGGCTAACAACTCAGTTTTATCAGATTGAGTTGTCTTGTCACATACTTCTTGATGTCATGAATATGAAATATATCTTAATCTAATACCTCCCATTATGAAGTAAAGATGTAAGTCTGGGATACAGAGATGGAGATGGGAAAGAGGAAGAGGGAGAAGAAAAAGGAGAAAGAGGGAGGGAAGGAGAGAGGGGAAGGAAGGGAGGAAGAGAGAGGGACAAGAAGAGAGGGAGAGAGGGAGGGAGGGAGGGAGGGAGAGAGGGAGGAGGAGAGAGGGAGGGAGAGAGGGAGGGAGGGAGGGAGAGAGATGACCAGTCAGAAAAAGAAAAAAAGATAGTATAAGATAGATGTGGCCTTGAGCCTACTAAAGGCCTTAAATGAAAAATTCCTCCAAATATAAAAGGTTGCTAAATTCTACATCTTTAAAAGAACAATACTACAATTTAAAAATTAGTCATAATGCTTTCCTCAGTAATATAAGGAAATCAGAGAATTTACAACTAGAATGAACTCAGTCTTCAATTTAACTATATGAAATATCTATCTATCTGATTCCTTTAAGGTATTTTAATTTAAAAGGCAATACTATAGAAATCTAAATGTACAATATACAGAGAAAGCAAGATTGGAAAGAAATGCAAATGTTGCATAAAGAATAAAAATATAGAGGTCCTGGGTTTCATCCTCAGCATAGCCAAAAAATTTGTTCATACTTTAAAAATGTAAATATTGTCAGCCTCTCATATCTTGAGAAATGTTTAATCCTAATACTCCAGTTCCAACTAATACTCTAATTTCCCCAGCTGTCCCCAAATTTCCTTTACTGTGAGATTTTCCAAGTCCCAAATGCATTCTATCTGGTTTTCAAGGCTAGTGCCCTTTTCTTATCTTTTTTTTTTTAATGTTAATATTTGAACAGTTAGTTTTTGAACAAAGCATCACTATAAAAATAAAGATTTAAAACAGATTAAACTCAAAAAGACTGCAAATATCTTAAGAGCTTTACTTACCAAAAGAGAATAGTGACGCCCATTGTGTTCTAAAGCCTCAGAAAAGTACTCAGTATTGTGGTCCAGTCTCTGGTGTCCTCCATATTCTGCTGCATCTGAATCTAGCACAATTCTGAATGTTCATCTCTTAAGGAATTCACAACGGTTTAGAAGTTGAAGGAGACATAAAATATGTTCTGAGAGAGCAATTTAGAAGTGAGTATTCTGATACTGTTAAATCATGATTGGTCTTATGTATTCATTTCTTCTCCAATATTGTAGAGATTCTTATGTCTAAAAGGGACTTTATAGCCTATGTAATTCATATACCCATGAGATCCTTCTTATAATTCTATCTCAGCTCATCTAGTGATCATCCAGCCTGGAACTGAATATCCCTATTAAAAGTGAATCTTCCTTGCCGTAAAGCAACTCATTCTACTTGTTAGAGATTTTTCTCCATATTGTACAGAAATTTAATTCCTTGGGATTATTTCTACCTATAAAAGCTATAAAGAATAACTTTAGTATACAATGAAATAGTAATATCTATGCTAGTTCCTTGTGTTCTTTGAATATATTACAAAATACATACTACTTTTATTCTAGGACTTTTGGATCATTCCTCATTTGATAAGTGTTTTATTCCTTCCCCATCTCTGAATCCATTTTGGTTTCCTAGACCCAGATTATCACTGTAAGGAACACAGAAATGAGCAAAGCAGATATGCATGGCCTGAAGAGTGAAGCAGCCTTGCCTTGTTATGGACAGCACACTTCTATTAATGCAGCATGACCCAGTAAATACACCAATCATCATGTCATAGGTGAATTCATGTGGCAACCATGTGATCTGCTATAATTTAACATTTTTCATAGTGAGTTGTTAAGCATGTATCCATTATTTACAGTAAAATACATAAATGGGGCTGTATCATGCTCAAATTTATTACACTCAAAATGTCTAAAAATGGTAATTGATACAAAAATCCACAAGTAAGTATATATATCCCTACTTAGAGATCTTAAGCATCTTTTAGCCTAAGGAGAGATATAGAAATGTTTAAGTGCTTTTTGTTTTTCTTTTCATGGTATATAAATTTTTCATCTTGGAAATGTTCATATATTTTCACTACAGCAAAATTATTGCAATAATAGTCTATGTGAGTAATAAACAATGACCCATCATTTTCATCTTTTGCAAACCTCTGTGTTATAGATGCAGATGGATACACTACAGGAAGGAACTTTTGCTGGAAGTAGTGGTTCCATCTTAGTCAATCCAAGTGGGCCTGTTCTGATTCAAACTGGAGCTGATCATCAGTGTGTTTAAACAGAAGGAAGCCAAGTGCAATAGCAGAAGGATCATGAGTTCAAAGCCAGCCTCAGCAACTTAGTGAGGCCCTAAGCAACTCAGCAAGGCCCTGTCTCTAAGCTAATGAATATAATAAATGGTTAGATGCAAATGGTGAAAATAAATAACTACAGATACAGTAAACAAATGAAACACTGTGGAATGTAAAGATCCATCAAAATAAAAGTTTAGCTTTTGGCCTTCCTTCTAGTTCACCAAGTACTTGGATTAATTTTCAAAACACAAAATATAGTTTAAAGAATATATCTTAGAATACTTTTTTGTTAAAAATATTGAATAAAAGTTCTCAATAAATAAATTGCTGGGTAATGACATAGATTTTTGGTTGTAATGGCTAAATATGGAAAGTATATCTTCGAAAGTGTATCTTCAAAAGTTTTCAACCTGTGGATTAGCAATCATTAAATGGTGTGGTTATAAAGTTTCCACTCAGTGAGTCAGGTTATTATAAGAGACATAAAAAACATATGCGTTGGACATTGTCTGAAGACTAAATAAATTATGCTGTTACACCCATTTGCTACTAGGGTTTCAAAAATGCACATATTTTGATGATTAAACTAATACTTTGATAAAATAGTCGCAAAATTAATGTTTTTATCCATATATTTTTTCAAAGGATATTGAAAAAATAATTGTGACTTAAGGATCTATTTCTTTTTGACATTGACAGGGATCATCATATTGAAAATGGTTACAATTTATTTAATATACATACTTTATAGCTACAAAGAAAAATGCTATCTATGAAAACCATAAAGTTTCAAAACATCAGTTTAGACATTTTTCTGATCTATAATTTAAAGAAAAAATTCTGCTGCCTACTTCTGGAATCACCATCCCCATGTCCATATTATTCAGGAACACAATGGCTTCCTATAGAAAATGTTACCCTTAAACTCAGAAATTTCAACAAAGTAAAATACTAGATTAAATATAATAGTTGAGAAAGAGTTTTATGGTTATAGATTTTCTGAGGTTTCTGGAAACCTTATTTTTTAAGGACACTGCTTAGAATTAGAACAAACAATAGTAAAAAGCTTACCTGAGCAACTGACTTTTGTTTTTCACATCCTCTCACCTAGTATTCCCTTTACTCCACCTGAGTGTGTATATGTGAGCATACACAAACATATACCCATTATAATAGGATCCACACAGCTTCAAAATCCCTACTTATCCCTTTTCCACTAAAGAATGTTCATACAAAAACAAAACTCCGAGACAACTTATACTTCTCTCAAGCTACCTTCTTAATATGGTTTCCAATAACATAGCACATAGAACTAAGTTAGCGGGACACCTCAACAGGCTGTCATTTTCCATAGCTACCTACCCACATGTAGCATAACTGCTTCTCATAAATGGTTTTCAATAAATCCTTGAAAGTGATATTTAGGATGAGAACCCTGACTCTTCAAGAAAGGTCAAATCACATATATTAATTTTTATATTAGAAGAAAGTAGAATAAATTATCTTTCTTCCCCCATTCATTTGCCAAGTACATAAAATGTACAAGGCACTGAGCAAAATACAAAGATGACTAAAAGATGAGCTTAGTTAACATTCAATTTATAGCCTGTAAGGGGAGTATTATTAGGCATATAATGAATGTCTTTAGTAGAGCAAAAGTGAGTATGCAGTGAAAGTGAGAGTGGAGGAGAAAAGGCAAGACTAGCAGTCAGTACATAAACAGTTTTGAAGGTTAGGCTAGGCTGATAATACTTACTTTCTAGTTTAAGTATGATGATGTTGAATGTCTTCAGAAAGGATATGACAATCAAGAGAATTAACCCAGAGGTCGGAGCAAAGTAGAAAGAAGAAGGGAAAGGCTAAATCAGAGAAACCAGTAAGAAATTCAAACAGTCCAAGGATAACAAGTATGGCTGAACTATGATCGAGTATATGGAGAGACATATGAAGACTGAGATTTTGTGTCTCAGGGACAGTATTCAAAAGTAAGAAAACCAATATTCAATATAGTGAAACAAGTGGGAGAGAGCATAGATTTGCTCAAAGATAGGTAACTGATTAAGTGGTGTAGCTGGGATGTACACACAAGTCAAATGGAGATCTGATTACCCTACTTTCTGTAAGGTACCTTCCTATAAGCTACACTGTCGATATGCTACCTGTGTTATGCCAAGAATCAGGCCCATTGTTTTCTTACAGAATTTTTTGTTTAATTCTAAAATTGAGCTTCTAAGCATAAACAGGCCAAAATGAATATCACCTGAGAAAAACGGGGAAATTAGATAACATGATATCTACCTAAATTATCAATGGAATCAAATTTAAAAGATTGGAATTTCTAACATTACTTATAGAGTTGGGTTATATGAGGTTTACCACATTTGTTTTATATCCATTCATTATTCATTTGGTTCATTTGATCATTTATTGGTGAATACAAATTATTGAACCAAAAACTTTTCCTTACTCATTTTGGAAAAATACTGTGGGAAAAGAATGATAAAAAAAGTTTAATAGAGATTTATCTTTTATTTGGATAAAGAAGATCAAATAGAACCCTATCAATCTGGATAGCATTTTAAAATATTATGATTTCTTAAATTTAAGACCTTCCTAAGTATTTGATATATCTATCAACAGGTTGAAGTAGATAAGAAATTTTAAGCATTATTTTATAATCTATGTCCTTAATTTGAACTAAGGAAGAGCCATGTTCTAAAGGAGGACTGTACTAATAAGATTAAAGAATAGTGAAGGCATGAAGACTCTCAAATTCAATGGCTCTTCAAATACTTCAAAAGCTGCTGTGTTTGCTCAGCCACTTGATAAAGTGTCTGTGCGAAGTGTAAGGATTTAGATGTAAGAAGTACAATCATTTATATCATCCTGCACTAAACTTACTTCACTCCCACTGATGAAGCTTGGGAAATTTACTGTAAGGTACAACCCCTGGAGTTTCAAACTGAGTGACAGAGAGGGGCTCTCCAGTGATGAGATGATCATAAAGATAGCAAAGCTGGTAGCTTATCATATGTCTTCAAATCTAACATATCACCAATTTTAAGACGAATTGTTTTCTATGTCTCCAAAAAGAGAAAAAAATATCACTACTGTACCAATCATTGCAAGAAACATCCCAACTGAAGATATACTAAAATGCATAAAGATATATCTTAGAATATGAATTTAACAAGTTATCTTTATATCTAGTTTTTCAACAAATCTACAACCACACAGTAACTTCTGGGAGCTGAGTGATGTCAGGAGACAGAACTATACCAAAAGAAGAAAACAACAGGGCCAATGTTCTAAGGACTGTTTTGATTGATGTAACTAAACAAACAGCTCTGGTGGAGAACAAGCAGGTGCTGGAAAGCAAGGAGAATTTTGTGATTTTAAAAGTCTAAAGATAACTTTTGAGCACAGAGCCTGCCACCATATTCTACCACAGTCTTTCCCTTTTTGTTTCATGAGTTGAATTTTATTTATTGGAAGTCACAATCCATAAAAACTAATGTTATAGCTAAATATCATCTCAAACAGACTTGTCGCTTTATTTTACAAATATAGTTAAACTGTTTCTAGCTCATTGTCCTGAATCACAGGGAGGGCAATAAACCACAACTTTTTCCAAATGCAGGAGTGTCGAAGACATGTGATGTGTTGACGTATACATTATGAATGCATGTGTACATTAGTGTGAGGAAGGAGTGTTTGTGTGTGTGTGTATATATGAGAGTATTCATGTATGGAACTGATTTAGGCATTTCTATCTATATTTCTGTGATCCAGAGAATATACTGATCTTACAAACTTGAAATGAAAGTTTTAACATTTCAGTTATTTTCCAAAACTATGCAAATAACTATTCAGTTATTTTCCAAAACAATGCAACATTTATGATTATATTACTTTTGGTGGAAAATATCTTTAGTGTTTGTCTCTCAGACTTTAGTGTTTAAAAACCTAATAGTATATTGTTTATTTAAAAAGTTAAAAAGAAAATAACATGAAAATAGGAATTTATTAGTGACTATATTCAAAGTGTATTTCAAAACATAATAAATGTCAAACAAAGCTCCTCTTTAAGGGATAATTTTCAAAAAATTCTTATTAGTTCACATTAAAATTTTGGCATCCTTGAAAAAGCAACATCTCCATGCATGAGCTACATATGCATTCAAGTTTGTGAACACTGTCTTCATTAAAAGTTTAAATGACAACCACACATTTTAATTAAGTGCAAAACAGAAGCATATTCCTATTATAGGCTGGAATATGCTTGTTTCATCAACAAAAGGTTTCCAATTTTAGACTACAAAATAAACTCCAATCTCTGCAAGTTTGATGCCTTAGCTATATTTTTTTAGAAACTGTACAATGCAGAATAGTAATAAAAACAAGCTCAAAGGATAAGGGCTCAAATGTCATTATCTACTATGTTAATTAATGAATTGCTATGCTTTTTGAAATGCATTTTCATGCAAATTATTAGTTTATTCTTAGGCATGCTTAATGACACACATCAGTAAATAGCAAATCAAATGATAATACAAAATACCAAGTACTACATATTTCTTTGTGCAAATAGGGAAATTATTCTAAATACTTTACAGAATATTTCTGACTAACCTACTTTAAAAATAAACTTTTTTAATCCTAAAAGATTATAATTTAAACTTTAAGAAGTCACTAAATAAACAGGAAACTCAACAAAGAAAAAAACATTTTAAAAGTGCCATATTTCTACCCTACCCCCACCCCAAAGTTTCAATTTTGCTTGTTCTATTAAGGACTACCAAACAACTTATAAATTCAATTACCTAGTAAAGCAAGAACAATTATTATTATTATTATTTTTGGTACTGAAGATTGAACTCAGGGGCGCTCGACCACTTAGCCACATTCCCAGCCCTATTTTGTGTTTTATGTAGACACAGGGTCTCACTGAGTTGCTTAGCACCTCACCCTTGCTGAGGCTGGCTTTGAACTCGTGATTCTCCTTTCTCAGCCTCCCTAAGTGCTGGGATTAAAGAACAATTATTTAAGCCGGGTGTGGTGGCACATGCCTGTAATCCCAGCACTTTGGAAGGTTGAGACAGGAGAATTGGGAGTTCAAAGCCAGCCTCGGCAATGGCGAGGGTGCCAAGCAAGTCAGTGAGACCCTGTCTCTACATAAAACACAAAATAGGGCTGGGGATGTGGCTCGGTGGTTGAGTGCCCCCGAGTCCAATCCCCAGTACTAAATAAATAAATAAATAAATAAATAAATAAATAAATAGAAAATAAAGTGTAATTATTTAGAAAAATAACAGATTTTATTCACCTTTAACCACATACTTTGTTACCAAAATGAAGATATAAGATGTAGACTCAACAGTTTTTAAAAACACATTATGCTTTTGAACTCAAAATAATTTTTATTTAGGCTATAAAGACTTCCCCTCAAAAAAACCAACTCTAAGACAGCCTGCCAAGGAGTCAAATGTGATACATTTGAATGGAAAAGATAATTGGAAACTCAAAACTGTTATAAAAAATAAGAACAACTATAAACAGTAAGCAAGCATCATCTGAGCCATTTCAGGCCAACAGATTGGGACAGGAGACAGCCTCCTGAAACACTAAAGGATCATGGGTGCAACTGTGGGCTTTGGCATTTAACAACTGTACTTTAGTCCCAGTTCTGACAATTATCAACTGTGTCTCTGAGCAAGTTACTTAACTTCCTTGAGGTTCAATTTATCCTCTGTAAATAAGGCTATATATCAGAGGGTTGTCAAGTAATCAACATTGAGTATTTAATGCAGTATATAGTGTTGGGGAAGATACTCAAATTCTTAGCTGCTGTGGTGATTATTATTGTAAGCCCTAGACTACTTAAACTGCTATCTTAAGAGACAAAAAAATAGATCTATTTATCTTCACTTTGCTTTTTATACTCAACTCAGTTTCTTCTTCATTTATGATCTTTATTTGTATTCTCTCTCTTCTTTGTTCTCAGTGGAATCTAAGACTTTTCTCATTGTTTAAAAATTTTACATTAAAGTTTAATTGGACAGTGCATATAGAACTCTTTGAGGACTAGAGAGTTTTTGAAGTTTTTTAAAATAGAAAGTGCTTCTTAAACTTCTGAGACACCTTTGAGTTTTTTGGTGAAACTTACTTTCTTATTTTATCTATCCTAACTGAAAATAAACATTTCCCATGCGTTCTTCTATCTGCTCTGATTTTTTTCATTATCAACTTCTAATATACTATACATTTGTTTCATTCTTTCTTTCTTTTTAAAATACAATCTCTATCTGTGATTTATTTTATTTTCCCCTGCTTCCTAGGATCTAGATTATTGCTTGACTTATTTGTAAGCATATCTTCTTTTCATTATTTTCCTTTTGCAGTCTTTCATTGTATTTTGATTTTTAATAATAATTTAAAAGTACTCTGGTTATCAAGGACCAACCTTGAATTTTTTCCCTTGATGTTAACATTTTTGGACCTATACAAATATACCTTCTAACATGACACTCTTTCTTTATCTGTAGAGTTTAACTTGGACATTTCAAAAGATTTTATATTCTTTATAAATAGATTTATAATGGAATACTTATAACAGAAAAGATAACCTTCTTTTGGATAACTCACAATAGTTAAACAAATGCATGTCAGTTTGAAGCAATTAATTTTCAATTTAATAACTGATTTTGTATGAGTCTTAGAGATAGACATTTTACATAATTCTTAGTTGATGTGGATAAATTATTACAAGTTTATTAAAGACAGCACATACTCAAAGACCATCATTATCAACTTGAATGGTTAGCTTTCTCTATACAAATAATTAAAGTTCAACACAGAATATCAAAGTGGCTTGTCAAAATCATGCATCTAATAATTAGCCAAGATCAAAATAGGCACTTATATTATTTTCTACCATTATCTGCCAGTTAAAGACTGTGAAGTGTATAAACATTGTGAGACTTAATTATTAAAGAAAACTATTTTAGCTGTGGTAACAAATATCCTTTTAATTTATTATTTGAAGTAGCACATAATGTATATTCCTTTTTATATTTAGCTTTTAGGACCAAATTAGCTTGTCATGAAAACCTGTAAAGCCAAGCTTGTGGGCATATACACACATGCATCATCCCAGTCACTGCTGAGAACTTTTGGGAACAAAGTTCATAAGTATATCCAATTATTGGGAGCAAAAAAGATTCAAAGTAAACATATCCCATTTGCATTTATAAAAAGTCAGAGTACATTACATAGACACGCATACACACACACACACACACACACCGTGAGTGCTGACTAAAATTTTTCCAGTAGTATAATAAATAGAGTAATTTAAAATTATCTTTAAAACAACCATTTTAATTTTATTATATGAAAATAGTAAAAAATAACACAAGGGAAGAGTAAAGCTGTTAAGTTTCTTCTTTGAAGTGCCCATTTGTACAAAATGAAATTAACACTTTTTAGCTATGATAGTCAGAGATGATTAAAATTATTCAAATGAAGAAAAAATTCTGGTGTGTTTTGAAACAAATTATATGTATATTTATTAACTTGCTTTCATAGTTATTTTAAAAATGTGAGTCTAATTAAGACCATCCAATTATCATTCATTTTCAAAGTGATGAGAGTCTTATGGTCATGAGAGATTTAATCAAATTCAGAAGGATGATTCTACATATCTTTTAGAAGTCATCTAAGGCAGCCAGTAAACAAAACATCACCAGGAATGAATTTTCTACATTCAAAATTACTAAGGTAAAAAATAAAAAAATATGTATAAATATAATTAAATGTTCCTGACCCATCTAAGGATGTATCTACTGTGTGGGGCTCAAACAAATTAAAGCTCCTATGATAGAAAAATATACTAGTAATATGCATGTGCATATCATAACTCCACTGCTCATAAAAGAATATGAGAAATGGCTTACAAAAATAAGTGGTGAAACCAGAACTCTTATCTTTTACCTTTTCATAAAGTATCCTATTCTTTGCTACAATGGAAATTTAATTCAAAAAATTATTTTATCCTCTAATATCCTAAGTGCCTATCTTAACACTTTCTCAATCAGTTCCTGAGGCTCAAACTTATTCAGGTTTAATAACAAAATTTTGAGTAGATCTCCTTTTTCTAAAAGTTATTATACTGTTTTAAAGTGAGTATATGTACTTAAAACTATCCCATTTATTCTCATATATTTTATTCTCTTTGATGCTTCTGTAAATGGAATTATTTTCTTAAGTTCTTTTTTGGGGTAGGGGTACTGGGGATTGAATTCAGGGGCACTTTAGCACTGAGCCACATCCCCAGCCCTATTTTGTATTTTATTTAGAGACAGGGTCTCACTGAGTTGCTTAGCATCTTGCTTTTGTTGAAGCTGGCTTTGAACTTGCAATCATCCTACCTCAGTCTCTCAAGCAGCTGGGATTACAAGTGTGTACCACTGTACCCAGCTTTAAGCTCTTTTTCATATAGTTCATTGCTAATGTACAGATCATGTTGTGTGCAAACAGAGACATTTTGTTTCTTCCTTTCCAACCTGTATGCATTTTATTTCTTTTTCTTTTCTAATTCCTATGGCTAAGGCTTTCAGTACTGTGTTGGGGACAGTGGAATCATATACTACTCATTTCCTTGGTGGAAAAGCTTTATTTTTTGTGTATCTACTTTTGGGTTTTTGCTCTGTAGTTGTCCTGATGCTTAGAGGAAACAACTTAAAGTAAAATCAATTATCATGGATATAAAAGGTATGCACACTGAAAATTATAAAATATTGGTGAAATTGAAGAAAACACAATAAAAAGATACGCTGTGTCACTGAATATGAAGAATTAACATTGTTATATATCCATACTACCTAACGCAATCTATCAATTTAGTGCCATATCTATCAAAATTCCATTGGTGTTTTTTATGGAAATAGAAAAAAATTCAAACATATGTATGGAACCACAAAAGATCTGGAGTAGAGAAAGTTGTCTTGAAAAAAAAATTAAATTGAAGGCACCACAATACCTGAATTCAAAGTACATAAAGCTAATGTGATCACAACAGTATGGTGCTAGCATAAAATCAGATATATAAGTCAATGGATCAAACTATGGAGCCCAGAAATTACCCCACATACATACAGTCTACTAATCTTGTGATAATGGTGCCAAGAATACACAATAGGGATACAACAGTATCTTCAATAAGTGGAACTCAGAAAACTGGATATCCACAACGAAAAGAATGAAGGTTGACTCTTTTCACACCACTCACAAAAATCAGCTCAAAATGGATTAAAGACTTGAATGCCTAACATCCAAAATATATAAGGAGCTTACAAAATTCAAGAGCAAAACACCAAACTACAGTTTTAAAATGAGCATAAGACTTGAATTGAGATTTTTCCAAAGAATATATACAAATGGACATCAGATAAATGAAGAGTGTTCAGCATCACTCATCATAAGGGAAATGCAACTCAAGACAATGATGAGACATCTCCTTGCATATACTATGATGGCTTGTACTGAAAACTCAAATGGTGAGTGTTGATGAGAATGTAAAGAAAGAGAATCTGTTCACTCTTGGTGAAACTTTAAACTGGTATAGCTATATGGCAACACAAGCGCTTTTGGGGGATAATTCATATTCAAACCACTACATGTTCCAGTGAGCCCACTTCAGGGTACATTTCCAAAGGAAACAAAAGCAATATTTTGAAAAGATATCTGGACTGCTATGTTCATTGCAGCATTATCCACAATGACAAAGAAATGGAAACAGCCTCTATGTCTGAAAATGAATAAATAGAAAGAATATGCTATCTACATAAAATGCAATGTTTAACCCTAAAAAAAGGAAATATTTCCAACAGCATGAATAAACCTAGGAGACATCATCATACTAAGTGAAGTAAGCCCCAGATATAGAAAGACAAATATTATATAATACCATTTATGTGTAGAATCTTAAAGAAGTCAAACTCATAGAAACAGCATGAGAACAAAGGTTGCCATGGGCTGGGGCAGGGATGAGGGGTAGGGAAAATAGTGGAATTTTGGTAAAAAGAGTACAAATTTCAGTTGTAAGATGAATAAGTACTGGTGAACTAATGTACAGCACAGTGACCATAGTAAATAATAATGCATTGTATACTGAAAACTTGCCAAGAGTATTGACTTTTAGTGTCAGCACACACAAAGAAACTATGGAAAAGATATGTTAATTTGTTAATCAGCCTGATCACACTAACCATTTCACATTGTATGTATATAACAAAACAGGGCATAGTGGTGCATGCCTGAAAATATTATTGGCTGGGGAGGCTGAGGCAGGGGGATTATAAATTCAAAGCCAGACTCAGCAATTTAGTGAGGCCCTAAATCAACTTAGTGAGACCCTGTCTCAAAATAAAACTAAAAAGAGCTGGGGATGTGGCTCAGCGGTTAAGTGCCCCTGTGTTCAATGCTCAGCACCCTAACCAACCAAAAACCACAGTATATACCTTAAATATATGCAGTATATTTCATTGATATTTATCAGTTATGTCTCAAAAAAATGGGAAAAAGTTTCCACTCCTATTAGTCTGTGTTTTTGAATGTTAGAAACTAAGATAGTGTAACACTGAAGATAAATAACACTTAGAGACGACAAAAACTTTTACAAGTAAGAGTAAACAAATAAAGCTAAAATCATAATTAGTGAGACATGCTTTATGTACATTAATGGCATTTTTATAGGCTAATGAAAAGATGAATTATCTGATGTCCCAAAGTAACTGTACTAAATTTAGAAAAACTAGATTTAAATTACATTTATTCACTTACCAAGAATATGATCTTATGAAACTTAAAAATCTTTCTGTTCCTCATATGTAGACTAAGGAAAAGAATATTTACCTGACCATCTCTGAGATGATGGGAGGATCAGAGCGGTCAATGTAAATGAAAGCATTCATATACTGTAAAGTGTTATGCAAATTTAACTTTTTTTAAAAAAATAGTTTTTTAGTTGTAGATGGACACAATATACTTATTTATTTTGATGTGGTGCTGAGGATCAAACTGAGTGCCTCACGCATGCGTGGCAAGCTCTCTACCACTGAGCTACAATCGCAGCCCATAAATTTAACTTTTGATACTAATTTTGAACCAACTGTTAAAAGAAGCTCATGGATTACCTAACCCAAGGAATTCTGTTTAATTTGAATGAGCTGAAAAAGGTAATAAGAGTTCTATCTCAAAAATCTATGAATCCATGTTGTCTAGTATTTCCTAACAGTTATTAAACATCACAAAATTACATTCTGCTTGGTGAGCAGGACAAAAGCAAAGTATGTGAATGAGAAATACCTTCACAGAGAAAAACAGTGACACAATGAGGATATGTGAGTTCCTCCAAGGAAGAGGGAAAGGAAAAAGAACAAATGACTAGATCTGGATCTGAGAGAAAAATATAAAAAGAATGGGTAGAAAGGAGAAAAGTAAGACAGTGCCGTAACAGAGAAGTGGGACTAAGATGGGTGGGAAGATGATACAGGAATAAGGTAGGGATTTAGCAGGGAACAAAAGACATTTAATTTCAGTTCTGTTAAAGGACTGAAAGGAATACTATGAGAGTGAACTGGGGAATAGAACAAGAAAAAAGAAATCAGACAAGAGAATATAGTCAGTAGAGGAGAAAAGTGCCTACTTATTTCATTCATTCATTTCTTTCCATTTATTATCAAATTTCTTGGGAATTTTAAAAATATTTATAATGATAGTAATGATGACCCTAGCAGCTAACATTTGCTGAGCATGTAATATGTACACAGCATTGATACTAATAAGCCTTTCTTGTACATTAATTCATCCCATTCTGAAAACAATTTAATGAGTACATGGTTTAAAGACAAAAACCCTAAAAAACAAAGAGACTACTTTCATAACATAAATAAGTAGTAGAGATGGAACTTGAACTGTCACATAGTCATATTCTAGGGCCCATGCTGCTAACTATTACCCTAGAAGGGAGAACATATTTCTCTGTGTTTACAAGTATAACAGGAAATACCTAATAATTCTGGAGGCTATAAAAATTACACGATTTGGGGGGACATTAAAAAATGTTAGTTTAAGAGAACCAAGTATTAGATAGCAACATTTCAGAATCACCATTCCGAAAAGTAAAATAGAAAAGATAAACTATTGAAAAGGAAGGCTGAAAAGTAAAAATTGACCATCCCCCTAAATAATAAAGAACTCAGGGGGCAGCATTAATCATAGTAATGTTCATAATTTTATGAAAGAATTAAGCAATTTTCTATTTTAATTAATGTTTCTGAAATTAAACACTCATTTTAACTGACTGCCAATGAAAGGTAATATGATTGCACTTCATTCAGTTATATAATAATTAGATAATTTACTTGACGAGGTCTAAACATTTTCCTTATTCAATAATTAATATCATATAATTACACAAAAGGATAATTAATTCAACAAATTCTTATTAATAGGAATTAATTAGGCATTGTCCCATTATTAGGATGAGAGAAACTACATTTATAGAATTAGAGTTGGTTCTTACAAGTGGTTACAACTGAAGTCAATGCTTTCAAGTACATACACTGTTCATGGCTCTAATTTTTGTATTTTTCTCTGGATAAATAGAAAGTTGTTTTGGTTATAGCATTCAAATGTGCTGAGGAAATCTTAAACAATCACAGTGAACCAGTAATTATGGCTTGCTTTAATTTTCAGAAACCTTATAGGATACTGAGGTACCATTTTCAAATGTAAATATAGGACACACTGCTTAGTGTGATCCTGTGAGATTCTGAGTTAGAAGAGCTTTACAGAAAATATCGGACCTGCAAATAGTATTTCACAGAAAGAAGAGCTGAACAGCTTTATGGCAGGTAGGAGTCACTCAGCCAGAAACTGACTAATTTCTACTATTTAGAAGGAAAAGGTCAATTAGCACCACGTTAAAAATTTAGACACAGCATGCAGTATCTAAAAAACACTGACTTTAGCTATAAGATGATATAATTTACTTTTAAAAATAGAATAGATTAAATAAAAGACTATTTAAAAAGAAAAGGTTAGATGTAAAATCTTTTAGGCCAATGCTTTTGCTCAAGATTGCCTTCTTCCTTTTGCAGTGTTGATCCTGAGAAGAGAAAAGGGTTGGTTGGCTAAACGACGTAATGAGTTAACACGTTTGCGGAGTGTATGACACAAAAGTTGCTCAACAAGTATTCTAACTGACAGCCAGTTCTGAGCATATTCAGGAAAAAGCTAGTCATTATAGCCAACTTTGTCCTTTATTTAATTTTTGAAAGTCAGGGGTTCTTTCACCATGAGTAGATATATCTTCCATTTATTCATTCCATATATTTATCTCATAGCCCATCAATTTTTCCTGAACCTAATAATTAAAAATTTAGCTGTATATTGCCAGTATTTAAAGTATTGTAAATAAAGATATAACAGATAATATGTGAACAAGGCTCTTAGGATTACAATTTTTCTTGAAGTCAATTAAAATATAATGGTACTTCTTTTCACAAGTTGGTGAAAATGATCAATCACCCTGTGTCCAAATGCTTTTCCTCCCATTAGTGATACTATTAGTAAGTAAGTAATACTATTTTGAAAGGTTATAATAATATTTTTGATTTTTTTCCTCCAGAAGAACAAGAAATAGAGGAAGGAATTTTTGACTGAGCTACTGTTAGATGAATTTCAAAAATGAGGAGACCATCTCTACATAACTGAGCTATAAACTAAAAACACAGAGATGTTGTTGAATATTTTGCAGCACTTGGGATTACTATCCAAAACAAAGCAACTCCCCTTCCCCTTACCATACCACACACACACACACACAAAAACCAAACAAGAAACACTAGAAACATTTGTGCATAGTAAGGGCTTGCTTATTATTCATTACAACTTGTAAGATTATGAATATATTATAAGTGAACCTAGAAGTGCTACAGTAGTTAGGATATTTTAATCATGCAAAAATATTTTTCTTACTTTGTGGTTAATCTCAAATGCCTAGATAGAAAATTGAAATTTAATTATAGCTTCTTCATTATGGAGGAAGGGAAGGTACTCATCCATCATTATCATTAAATTACAGAGATCATTAGAAGAAAGTGTTTAACAATGAAAAATACTCTAAAGGACCCCTACATAATGTGTGAAAGTATTGGTATCATCTTGACACAAAAGTGGGCTAACCTAGGTAATGAGTGTGTATATTTCCATTTTGAAGCTGTAGGAACAAAAGGACGTGTATTAAATATAGACTTGTTGGTGGATTATTTGTCCCTGCTCATATAAAGATCATTAAATCACAGCACAATATAAAGTCACTCACACATGAACACACACGAAAAATAAACAAGCTTGCATCTGTTGAGAATCAAAGTATAGATCTTTCATGAGGAAACTCTGTATTTTGATTTTCTTTTTTTAATCAAAACAACTATAACCTGCAAAACTAGCAAATCTAGATACTGTATTTCTTTAATTCAGAAATCAAACCTTAAATGTATTTTAAAATCTTGAGAGAATGTGGCATTTAGCTAATCCTAAATGAAGCCCTTTGTTTTTATTTGTTGCATAAAGCACAGATTCTAACGTACACAGTATTACATAACCACACTTCAAAGTCTTCTCTAAAACCACCTCACAGAAACACCTCTGCCTTTAGCACTCACACCAGTGAATCATCCAAGTGACCTTATTTGCTCATTAGAAAATCTGTGTACAGGTTGCAAATGTCAGAGTGTGAATTTACATTTTAAAAAGTACATCTTGCAGTACTTTAATGAAAATATTTCCAAGATCTTGGGTCAAATCCAACTATTCACTCATCTGTTCCCTGAGCTTTAAATATTTTTGGCCTAGATTCATATTCTTTACAAGTCACATTTGTGAGTGCTCCCCTTAGCATCTTGATATTGTAACAGTTTGAAATGTCATGTGGAAAGGGGGCTGCTATATTTTGTACACCCCCAACCCAGCAACAGGCTGGCAAATCATATAAAACATGATTGTTCTGTTGTTTATGCTCTCAGAATTATATTCATTTGTATAGATCCAGTCATATATTTTATAAATAGGCTGAGAGATTTTAAGTTTACCTAAATATTATATAGTAAATTTAAACTGATATGATACATTAGATGAGTTTAACTTCGAACACAAAATTGTGGCACATTTAAATTCCACCAAATACAGAAAACTCATGGTAACTGAAAATATATCTTGTTTTACCTTCTTAAAAATTATTTTTCTTATGCAAATCAAAACTACTGTAAGAATTCATCTCACCCCAGTCAAAATGGCAGCTATCCAAAATACAAGCAATGATAAGTGCTGGTGAGGATGTGGTGGAAAAGGCACACTCAAACATTGCTGGTGGGACTGCAAATTGGTGCAACCTATCTGGAAAGCAGTATGGAGATTCCTTAAAAAACTTGGAATGAACTACCATTTGACCCAGCTATCCCACTCCTCAGCCTATACCCTAAAGACTTAAAAATAGCATGCTACAGTAATGCAGCCACTTCAATGTTTACAGCAACACAATTCACAATACCTAAACTGTGGAAGCAACTAGATGCCCTTCAATAGATGAATGGATAAAGAAACAGTGATATATACACACAATGGAATCTTATTCAGCAATAAAAGTGAATAAAATTATGGCATTTGCAAGTAAATGGATGGAATTGGAGAACATCATGCTAAGTGAAGTAAGCCAATCCCAAAAAATTAAAGGCCGAATGTTCTGATTAGTGGATGCTAATACATAAGGGGTTGGGGGTGGGAAGCATGAGAAAAATGGAGAAACTTTGGATGGGGCAGGGAGGACGTAGGGGAGGGGAAGGGGAATGAGAGTAGCAGAAACGGTGGAATGAGATGGACATCACTACCCTAGGTACATGTATGAAGACATGAATGGTGTGACTCTATCTTGTTTGTAACCAGAGAGATGGAAAATTGAGCTCTGTATATGTACTATGACTTGAAATACATTTTAAAAACTTAATTAATTAATTAAAAATATTTTTTTGTGTGTGAAAAATAGTCACAGATCACAAGGAAGAATTCCTGGGGAAGGATTTGCAGAGGGTGATGGTGGTATAGGCAGAAAGATTAAATGACTTTGGGGAAGCTTGCTTGTACCATGGATTTGTACAGTTTTCTAATGCTACTTATTTTCCCCAAACTATATCAAAAGCATTTTGAACATTATAGGAATAAATCTTCATCAGTGTTACCACTATTACCACACCCAACCACATGCACACACCCATGAAGAGATGCATTAAAAGCACCATGGTTTACCTGGGCTTTGTGATACATTGCTTGAGCCTCACTGGCTACATCCTGGAGGGAGGGACTTACTTACAGGCCCCAGTCTCCTTGTCTGTTTGTTACGTGAGGCTCATACAACCTACCCATGGTATGGCTGGCAGTATTAAACTAAATAGTTAATAAAGATGGTTAGTCAAAAGAAAAGACCTCAAGAAAGTGACTGTAATACTCATATTCTCCCTCATATAACTAAAAAATGTAGCATCACCATTTGTATTATTCAAACTGAACTACAACAGTTTTCCTTAGGAACTTAGCAGTTTTCGTTTCGTTTCAATGATGGTTTGATAATGTTCTAGGTGAAGAAATGTGACTAAGTAAACATAATAATGGTTCTGATAATATGAAGGACATTATGTTTTTTTTTTTTCTTTAAACAATGTGAGGTCATAAGCAAATATAACACATCAGGAAAATGTACTCTATCTTCCTAAGCATGAAATGTGAAACCTGCCTGTTTACCAAGCATGTTTAGGTCTCAGCTCTGCACTACTCACATAGCTATCTACTCTATTAAAGAACACTGGTGATTATTACACTGAAGATTAGCAGCTAAAAAGATACACATGAGATAGTATATAGGGAAAGGCTTTTTGTTGTTGTTTTGTTTTTGCTATTTTCCAAGAATAAAGCTGTACATTCTTTTGCAGAAAAAAAATATTATGTCCTTTAGCAGTGACTATGAAGACAATGTTCAAAACTTGATTGATACAAATCAGTTTTCTAAACGTACTGTCTTATTTTGAAGAGATATTTAAAAGCTTTGTTAAAGTGTTTCTTCTACCTTGCCTGGCATCACCTCCAAAAAGTTCCCTGAACAACAGTTTCTTGAGAAGACAGCCAGTATTTATTCTCCATAGATCTGAGCAAAAGTGGATGGCTTGCCATTTGATATATAAGATATACAAGTTCAAAAAATGGAACTGTTCAAGAATTCAGAAACGTTACTTATAGTAGGTTTATATTTCATAGTGATAGATAATTAAATGAATTCTTTAGAAATTTTATATTTTTTCTGGCACCAAATTCTGATTTCCAGTGAATTAAAATTTGATCAATTCTTTACTTGATTAGTACATCCAATCTTGTCACTATAGATTCTTCACAGTGCAAATCTGTATTTAATTTACTTGCTCAATAGTTGAAAATAACAATGGAACAGAGCACTTTGGTAAAGTCAGAAAACACTGCATAGAAATTCTAATTTTGTAAATATTCTCTGTATCTGAAATCAATCTATAATACTGAGCTATAATGTAGTTTAAAGAAAAATAATAAAATCAAAATGATAGGTCAAAAAGAAATGAGAAATGAGACTTGTAAAATGCTAAGGACAAGAAGAACTCTTAAAGCTAACTTTGGAACTTTAAAAAGTTAAAAGGAGATCTGTATGCTGCTTAGAGAAGAGGGTGCAATCTCAACAGATTAAAAAATAACTGTTCTACTGTGATGTTATTTTAAATTTTTCTATTAACAGAAGGCAAAAGTTAATTGTAGTTTTTCATGTTCCATGTTAAATCTGGGATTAGAAATTCAAATTATTAACAGAATAAATAAAAAATAAAGGAGCTTTGATATTGTACTATAGGACATGTAGAGAAAAACAGAATTTTTATTTGAATGCAAATACAACGTGAATAAAAAAATGAAATGGCCGCTGTATTACTGTCTATTATTAAGACAGTAGCATGGAGATAAAGGAAAGTAATAGGGCACTCCCTGTCAGACTTGCCAATCATATCTGGAGTATATCACTGTTTGTTCTGGAGACTAAATGTAGAAGGAATGTGAACAATACAGGGTGCATTTTAATAAGAGAGAGTTATGGGGAAAAGTCTGGAATTTATCACAAGAATTTAAAAACAAATAGAATTTGGTCTAGAAGAGGGAAGACTTGGGAGATGTGGCTGTGAGGAGCATATTAAATGCTTTTTCTGACGTGACAGTTGGCATGTGGAACAGGTGTTAGGGCAGAAATAATTCATTAATATTTAAGGACAATAATCATATTGATTAAAAGGCTTTAATATATATTGTCAAATAGTGAGACCTTAGGACTGGAAAGTGTTCTAATCAAAGCTGTCTGTTTACCTTTATTTGTACTTATCTAGGAGGATGAAACAGAGAACCACTCAAAATTCAGATTTTTATCATTTCAATCTTAGAATTAGGATAGGGCTGTTAACAGATGTCTAAGTAGAAGGTATAGTGTAAGATACGCTAGAAATATTCTCCTGTTCCCCTCCAATTTTAATAGAATCCTTTTATAAATACAGTTCTTCCATTAGATATCTAAATTATTGAGTTTTGCATACTTTTTGAGTGTTGAAAGAGATGCATAAAATGAAAATGTCTTTAGAGGATTCAATAACATATATAAATTAGTTATTGCTTATTGAGAAAAAGACATGAATAAGATACATAGTAGAAATAAATAAGGTCAAATCTGTAGCTAGATAAAAATGTACAAATTGGGCCAACAGTAATTCTTCAATATTCTACTGAAGATTCTGAAGTTTTAACTACTGCCTCTATGAAGATATGGTCCCATTTTCCAAGATATCTATATCATTACAACTTATAATTAGTATAGTTTTTGAAAGAAGTCAGTAATGAAAAATATATAATACTTATTTATTAAAAAAGTTCTGTGTAGCAGGTATCTGTAAACATTTAACAAGGTCACCAAATTTCAGAAGGTTTATAAAATATATCAGGCTTTTATAGACAAAGTAATTCCATATAAGTAAATAAGCTAACTTTTGGGTGGATTCTACTCAATAAAATATACTATGATATTAATATGTTTGCATTTAGTAATATTTGTTAATCAAAATCCATAGATTTTATTTAGATAGCTAGAGCTAGACTTTACTCTGAAACATTATCATTGAAAAATCCCATGGATTTTGATTTGACAATTTTAAACACACTTTCTGGTTACTTCTTGTTTGCTAACTTCAGCAATAACCCTATTATCATTCTTCTCATTGTTCACAGCGAAACCTTGTATATCCTCTTCTATATCCTATGTCTAAATAATTGCTGAGTTCTTTCACTACAAGTAAAAGTTTCATATACCTTTTTCTCTTCTATTGCTATTACTTTAGTTCATGTGCTAATTACCTTTAAGGTGCCTGCAATTTCTCATAATTAATGTCTGTACTTCTAATCTGTCTCTTTCTTCATGATAGCTCTCTTACATACTGTTCCATGAGAACTCTTCTTAAAGCCTACATTCTTATCAAGTAGTTTCCTAGTTCAAAGACCTCCAGCAACTCACAATAAAACCATAGAAAAAGTCTAAACTAATTAATAGGGCATTAAAATCTTCTATTATGAGATCTTAAGCTTTATCTCTTAGTACTTCTTTTTAAAGTCATTATTCTTCAAACTGCCATTGTACTACACATTATCTAAGGATATTTTATGTTTTCCAATCACTGGAATGGTCTTTCTCAGTTTTTTCCTAATATATTATTGCCTATTTCCCAAGGTCTAGGCTTAAAGGTCTTTTCTTCAAAACATTAGTTTCCCTCTTTCTATTCTTTCTTATCCTTATACTCTGTTCTCCCATGGACTGCTTGCTCCCTTACCATTTACTGCATTAGTCTTGCATCAGAGTTTGGTTTTACAGACCTCTTCTGCTTAGGATCAAGGAGAGTGCAGCAAAGATGATAACAAAGATTGCAGTAGATAGCAAATAATCTATTAATGCAGTCTGATTTGAGTATATTACTATATAATGTATATAGTAGGTATATAGGTGTAGAAGGATTTGGTCTAGGGCCAATACTTTTGTAGTCCAAAAATCAGAAGAGTCATGTACCAGTTGCTATACATTCAGTATTTGTTTGCACGTCTTCATGTAATGGTGAGAACATTTTCTTCTTAGAATAGCACAGCAGTTTTTTAGTAACCCCATCACATTGATTTCTTTGAATACACAAGAGACAGATAACAGAATATTCTGTGATAAATGGAACAAATTTAGTCAGTCATGGCTACAGCCTTTCCTCCTAAATGCTTTCATGTCATGTGGGCCAGTGATTGGCTATGCGGGGAGAGAGTAGGGAACAATCTCTCTGCACCCTGGATGTCTCTGGGTGGCGCAGGGTGGTAGTCAATGCTGCAAGCTATTAACTGCACAGCACTGGCCCTTTCCTTCTTCCTAGCAGAGCAACATTCTGCCTGGGTGTCCTCTCTACCAATGGGTTCACTTTCTGAGGTTCAGAGATAATTCTGGATTAAGTCACTCATGGGGAGTGACTCATTCCTAGAGATTTTTGCAGAATATAAGACTCAATTCTGGTCAGTGAACTGTGAAAGGAAATTTTCTAGAAAAGTGACTTCATTCTTGAAAAGACACAAAAAACAAACTGTGTTTTGTAGTGTCTGCAGGTAGTAATACTTAAAACCATGGCTCTTGTCTTACAACAGGGTATCACCTTTTGAACATTACTGACACTCTGAGGGCTAGAAGGCAGAAAGAATTAACCAGGAAATTTGATAGTGTCACAGTGCTGGGGTCACTCTACTTTAGAACTTTCATTGTGTGAGAAATATGTTTCCCCTTTTGTTTGAGCCAGTTGAACAGAGGGTTTCTTTTAGTGTAGCTGGAGAACCACACATGATTTCATTTGTGTCAGGCATCTTGCTCAGGTGGTGAATGTTAATACTCATTAGGGCTTCAGGACAAATTACTTTTGTGTTGCTAAGATCTGAATCTCTAACACCCCCACTGTGGATCTAAGTAGCAATCATCTGTCTTTAAAATCCATTGCACTTTGCCTTTGCAACAATTTCTGATTTTCAAGTTACTGATGTGTATCTTATTTATTATTTAAATGCTATATGAGAGCAGTGTATCTGCCAGGAACATTCCTAGGCTTATGGTATCTAGCACAGGGCTGGCACAGGGGTGTTCAGTATAAAGATTTTTAGTAATATCTGTGGGCATAGAAGAATGGGTAAATGAATACAAAGAAAATATCAAAAACATTCTGCTATATCTGTACCCCATACTTCCCCTGCCCTGCCTTCTTACCAATTCTAGAAAGAAAAAGGGAAAGAAATGTACCTCTACAGCTACTGTCTGCTCTTTTCAACTTGGTGGAGAAATAAAAAGGAGATGATTCTCAGAACCAACGTATAACATATTTTCATTTAGAAAAACCTCCAAGCCGGGCACTGTGGTGCATGCCTGTAATCCAAGTGGCTTGGGAGGCTGAGACAGAAGGATCTAGAGTTCAAGGCTAGCTTCAGCAAAAGCAAGGTGCTAAGCAACTCAGTGAGACCCTGTCTCTAAATAAAATACAAAACAGGGCTTGGGATATGGCTCAGTGGTTGGTCAAGTGTCCCTGAGTTCAATCCCTGGTACTACCAGCCCCCAATAAAAAAAAAGCAAACTCCAATCGTTTCTTGTTTTGCTTATTACAACAAAAAATACTTTTAAAATATTCAGAATCAAATGTCCTTAGAGCTTAAAGGAAGATGAATAATTTAGTATAACCGAGCTAAGCAAAGAGTTATCAAATAACTACCTCAAGTACCCCTTTTGGCAGATGAGGAAATTGAAACTACTGTGATCAGTATTGGTGTTTCTTATAAATAATAATAATAATAATAATAATAATAATAATAATAATAAAACAAATTCAAATGAACATATTCACCGGTAACAAAAAAGGATATTTTCCTGGTAATGCTGTTCCAACTCGGTAATCAGTGTAGCTCTTGCTTGGGTGGAAGTTGAAAATGAAAAGAAGACCTGCTCTCTCAAAAGTGATAATCTTTTTTTCCTCGTGCTTTTCACTCACAAAGGCCTGCAAGAATTAACACATTACATTTAAATGACTTCTACATGTTGCCACAATTATCGATAAAAAATTTGGGTTTTCTTTCTTAATAATCTTATCAGTTATTAAGTCAAAGATGAAAATTCTAGAACTGCATATTTCTGAACGTGTTTAAAAATCTTACCAATTACTTGCCAACTCCTAACAAAAAAACAAATAGAGGATTAGTATTATAGCTTAGGTTTTAAGTAGAAACATGGCACATGAACTACATATAAAGTATTTGTATCTCTATATTAGATCAATTTATAAGTGTATTTTATGACTTTTGTTTTAGTTCCCAGATTAATGTGGTAAGGTACATGAAATTGCTTTTCAAAATTTATTATTATAACATTATCTGTCTTCTGAAATTATAGATATACTCCAAATTTCATATTTTTACAAAACTTTGACAGATTCAGTTGCAGCCTGTAGTCCATCACAATGTTTTGTATTTTTCTTAATCAAAAGGTCTGAAAATAGGGCTGGGGTTATAGCTCAGTGGTAGAGCACTTACTTAGCATGTGTGAGGCATTGAGTTCGATCCTCAGCACCACATTAAAAAAAAATGAATAAATAAATAAAAATAAGGATATTTAAAAAAGGTATGAAAATAAATTATATCTGTAAATTCCCTTATTTTATGCATCATGTGTTTATAGTTGGCAGCCAGAAGCTTCTGCTTTTTGAACAGCACCCTCTGTCCAACCCCAACATTGAGAAGACTTTATTGCCATGCATATCAGCAGTATCACTCCTGATAATTTAGAATGTGAACTAAGAAAACAGTGTGCTTTTTGGTATTCAACGTTGTTCCTACTGAAAAGGAGCATCATTTTGCTCTCTCTTCTAGAAATAGCATTACTAATAAATGTGATTAGGGCATTTGTGTCATTTAGTCTATCTTACTGAATATATAAGTACCTTTGTTCAGCCATTAAAAAAAGAATCATAGACACCAAAGTAAAAACACATCAACAATAATTTCAAACAGCACCAATATAAAGTAAGTGGATTATAACTAACGCATACTATATGCTAATTTTTGCAAGGAAAAAAAACCCCAGTATAAAATTTGCACCTGTTAATTACATTTTCTAAAACTTATTGAAAACTGAGACTTTAATTCCAGAGGAGAGTAAGGCTCATGAAAAATACAAAACAGTACACAGGTATAATGGCATCTATTGAAATGACAAGTTAGAGACCAGTAAAGAAGGGGGAAAAGGTATAAGGAAATCTACAGGTTTTCAAAGTAGTCTCTTTATGACAGCATAATTATTTACATAAAGAAAAAGAGTCAAAACAATTAAGATGTTTCCAAAGCAATTTTCAAAGTGGGTTCCATGCAGAGATTTTGTCATCTATTTTAACCAATTGAAATAAAAATTACTAAATTTAAACAACAACAACAACAACAATCTAACCAGGGAAGTAAGCAGGGCATTATGTTTAAGATTTTCATTATGTATTCGAGAGATTTCAGTGACATGTTTTGACAACCTGAAGTATGTCACAGGGCACTACACACTGAATAATAAAGTGCTGTTTAGAAGATCTGCATATGGATTTAAGTTGATTGCCATTCTAAGCATGTACAGCAAAGGTGACTAAAACATCACATTTAGAGTAAAGCACTTACCTGTGGAGCTGAAAGCCAACCACATCTTTCTTCCAATCTATTCATATCCCTGTCAAAGTTATTTAGGAATTTATAGCGAAGAAGGTCATCATCAGTTAAATGAAACTGCCTTCTGGCATAATGGTAACTCTCATTATTTCCTTTCCTTGGGAAGTCTAACCATTCAGGATGCCCAAATTCATTACCTGGATTTAAAAAAAAAAAGTAAATATCATCTACTAATATTAGCATTTATTACTAAGATAACTCCGTAATTACATATTTTAAAAGTTTTTAAAGACAGTTTAGATTATAAGTTACTATCACTATAACCAGTGAATGATGTATCCATCTGGGTCAAAAATAGCATGATCTAGAGCAGAAAGTACCACATTTGTACTCTACAACCCAGGGTCCAGCTTTAGCTCAGACACTAGTTACTGGCTGCACATTTCAGTTTCCTCATGTACAAACGAAGGCAACTATATCTATTACTTATTTTATCTTTGAAATAATCTAGGGGATCCCAGAGGTATTGTGAAATCTCTATATCTGTAATCTCAGAAATCTATACAATGCTTTGCAATTTCCAAAGCCTTATATATACATTATTTTTGGATCCTCAAAGGATATTTCTATTATATTCATCTCAGAGATGAAAAATCCTAAGCTTTGGGCATTTGAGAGATTTGCCTAATGTCACGCAGAATATACAAAGTGGGAAAACAGCCATTAAAATTTACTTCTTTTAATTAAAATCAGTAGATATTTCTTTCTTTCTTTCTTTCTTTCACTACCCACCTTTCACAGTCCTAGGAATTGAACCCAGGGCCTCATGCAGGCTAGGGAAGCACTTTCCCACTAAACTATATCCTCAGCTGTTTTTTAGATTTTATTTTGAAACAGAGTCTTGCTAAGTTGCCCACACTGGCCTCAAACTTGGATCCTCCTGCCTCAGCCTCCAGAGTAGCTGGAATTACAGGAATTTACCACAACACTCAGCTAACATCCACAGATTTTTTTTACCATAACACACTAGGTAAGTTTGTTATAAGTTTGGGTGCAACAGAAATCCAAGACATTACTTGATTATTTTTCTCTTTTAGTCAGCTCTCCTTGTAACAATTAGATATATATATTTAGTTTCAAATATGCCTGTGTGTGTGTCGCTTGGGAAATTATGTTGGGAATCCATTTTATATTATTTCTCATTATATAATGAGAAGTAGAAATCCAATAAACTTTAAAAAAATAAAATACAAGCATAGACTAATTCTGAAAAATGAATTTATATATTAGTTACCTAATAAATTGACTCTGTTTTACTCAAATTGAATTTCTACTTTAAAGTTTTTTCCTGGCAAAATTCAGATTTTTTTTGAGATTTGCTTATATGTACCATTTTAATGTTAACAATTCTTTAAGTCATGAATTTCCCTGATGAGTGAGAAAGTGCCATAGACAAATACAAGTGTATCCTGTTTCAAACAAACTAGTATTAATATTCTTATAAATAAAAACTAATAAGCTAGTAAATAATTCAAAATTGTTTATTACATAATTGCTTTAAATAGAAAACTTTGCTAAATCCTTGCAATTTTTCGAACCAGATAAAAATAACACCTAAATAAATAAGTTTAAAGTAATTTCATGAAAATTAATCTGCAAACATTTTGTTAAATTTTAATATATCAGTCTAAAGGACAGTATTTCTTATGAAGAGCATATTATGACAGAGGAGAAAACCAAATTTCTTACTCTGTGAGCCTATATTTATTTTTAGCTGCTTTAAATCAATACAAGGAACGTCCCTCTCTTTAAGAGTCTTGCCTAGGTCTGAAGCCTGATTTACATCATTCCAAAGTACAGCCCACAGCATAGCTTGCTCCATGAACCATTCAACTGGCAAAATGATGTAACTCAGAATTATAGCCAGAGAGCCTTCTTCACTGACCATGAAGGGATTGTCAACCTGGGAACAAGGATATGTCCAAGTACTAATCTGGTGTGAGTGAGATTTCGACTAGTGGGTAAGGGAGAGACTAGAAATCTCATGAGGCACCTAAAGCATATTAGCCTACTGTTATGGTTTGGATATGAGATACCCACCAAAAGCTCCTGTGTCGAATGTTAGAAGATAAACTGACTGGATTGGATTGTGAGACTTTAACCTAATCACTCCATTGTGTTTTTTTTTTAAAGGATTTCCTTGGTGGTAACTCTAGGCAGGTTCAGCCAAAGGAAGGGGTCCCTAGAGACATGCCATGGAAGTGTTCATCTTCCCTGTGTTCCCTTTCTCACTTTTCTCTCTCTGCTTCTGACTGCCATGAGGGGAAGGAACAGCTTCCCTCAGCCATGCCCTTACCTCATGAGGGACTACATCATCTCCAGCTCAAAGCAACAGGTCTACTATCCATGGACAGAGACTCCTGAAACTCTGAGCCCCACATTAACTTTCCCTCTTCTAATGTGTTCTTATTAGGTATTCGGTTACAGTGATACTAACATGCCTGCAAATGGATTCAGGCTTTCTATAAGCAACACACTTTTAATTTGGTATGGCCATAGATTTCTGGGTTGACGGCAATATTAATAAATAATAGCCTTCTTTCTGGTGAGAGTGTCACATCATTATCCTCATGTTCACAGAACAGACGGTAACAGATGTCTAATGTATACCTATTAGATTTCAGGCACTATTTGGAAGCATTGCACGTGCATTAACTCTTTCCACCTTCAACAACTCTGTGAGGTAGTTACTACTATTGTCCCAATCTGAGATATAGAAAGGTGACACAGTGATTAAGTAGTTGGGCCTTTGAACCCAGCCAGTCTGGTTTGAACACCCTAACATCATGTTACTCAGAATTAAATGCCATGGAAATGTAGAACCAAGAACCACCAACCTCTCATACATGGGGGAGTATTCCAAGCTAATGAAATGACATTGCAATACTGGATTAGAGTGAGAGGTGAGATACAGTAAGGAGTCTGGATTCACCCCCAAATAGGGTCTGCAGTAAGGAGAAGAGGCAATGCATTCAGGATGAGATTAAAATGAGTGCTACAAACTTTGGATCTTATGTTGTAGGCAACAGAGAACCAAAATCTATTGCTAAGTGGAGGAATGAGAAGTTTAGTGTGTTTAATATTAAAATGTTTGGTACAGTTTAGAAAAGAGACTGGATATTGGAAAAATTTGGTAGAAAACTAGAATGGAATCTAAAGTATAAGATAAGAAAGGATAAGGTACAATAGGATTAAAGAAAAAATATCAATTCAAGTGGCATTTCTGAGATAGAAATGACAAGATTTGATGGCTGAGTGGAGGTTATAAGGGAAAGGAATGTCTGAATGCTATTTTGAAGTTTCAAGTTAAGGAGACTGAGTAATGACAGCACTAACTGCACTAGGGGAAAATGGTGACAGAAAGTTTGGGGTAAGAAGATAATGAATTCAATTTTAGGCATGTTAAATTTAAGACCTGAAGGATTTGCAGGCATTCGTGGATTTAGAGTAAGAGATAAAAATAAGGCACTGAAATTCAGGAAGAGAATTGCAGGTGGGAATAAAAGTAATTTGAAAAACCTCAATAACCAAAGATAATTACAGCCAGTGGAGGAAGAGAAGCCATAGGAAGCATTCTAAGAAACTGCAGGCAGAGAAGACCTATGAGGGGGGTTTGAGGAGCAATTGTTAGCAAGGTAAGATAAGGAAAGCATTAGAAGTAGGGTAAACTGCTGAAAAAAATGTAGGAAAGGAAAAACATAAGAACTTGCTCTTATCATACCTTTGGAGTAGGATAAGATGGTATAGAGATGTGCTTTTCAATTTATATTATGCTCTAGAATAACCAAGGAGTCCTGTTAAAAATGTTCATTCCTGGTCATGCTAATTCATTAACTCTGGGGAAAGTCTCAAGCAGGATTCTACATTTTATCAATTTCCCTATAATATTCCCAAAGTATGTGGGCTAAAGAACTCACTCTGAAAAATACAAGTGTACAAATATGAAAGTTCTTTATACAATAATTATGCTGTATGATTTAATTATGAGTGACATAAATTTAGACAATGTAATATCTCCAGTGCTTAGTTCCTTAATCTGTAAAATAGGATAATAAGTTTTATAAAGCATTTTTTCAGATTCAAAGCAGGTGATATGAGGTGCTTTGCATAGAATCTGGCAGCTCCGTACTTTCAATGTTTGGCAGTTCTTATGTTACACACTTCCACTGATGACTGAAGTTACTGAAAAGAAGGCATGAGAAATGAGTTGTTAGGGTTAACATTTCTGATTCTCATTATTCTGAGCAGAGAACAAGCCATCCTTACTCTGCAGCAGATATCAAGTCACTAGTAGCAATTAAAAGGACAGTAATTTGGATATTTTTCACTTATTATATAATAAATATAGATATATTATTTTTTAAAGCACAATTAAATACACCACAGTCTGAAATCCTACCAAATAATCCCTGTTTCTCTTTTGGTAAATGTTTTATTTATTGCTTATTATATTTATACATATCTAACTATATATATCTATATCTATTTTGATACCTATATTTATATCCATATCCTTCTATTTACTCATGACCTACCTACAACTTGTTTTTTAATTTTATTATCACAATGTTCCATGTTCATAAATATATATCTCCATGACGGTATTCTATTACATGCACCCAATACTACTTAGTCATTTTCCTAGTTTTTCAGTATAACAAAAAATAACCAGTCTTATGAGTTTATATTTCTACACTGTTATTTCCCTAACATAAACCACGTAAGTAAAATATCTCCTCAAAAGGTAAACAGCAGGGCTAGAGTTGTGGCTCAGTGATAGAGCACTTGCCTGGCAAGAGTGAGGCAGTGGGTTTGATTCTCAGCACCATATTTAAAACATAAACAAATAAATAACATAAAGGTATTATGTCCATCTATAACTAATAAAAACATTTTTAAAAGGTAAACAGCAGATATGTTTATAACAGAAAACATTTCCCAAGTTTTGAACATTATTAATTATTTGAAGACATGGGACAAATTGACCAATTGCTCCTGAAAATAGTATTTTACAAATTATATTTCGTAATTTATATGTTTAAGATTCTACTCTAAATTTATTTTTTATTATTTAAATTGTGGATTTCCTTTTAGGGTCCTCTAAGATATACCAATTTTAAATATCAACTTAACTTTTCAACACTATATCTAAAAAGTATTAAATTAAGAAGAAAATTCATTTCATGAGGCCAAGTTAAGTACAAGGAAAATATGAGAAAAATATAAAAACAGAAAAATATTTAGGATCATAATCCATTTAAGATTTTTGTATGTATTTTAACTTTTCTTCATTTATCTTTTTCATATATAAGCTCACTTCTTTATAGAACATCTTAATGAGTATAAATATATATTATGTAATATGAAATTAAATTTGTAAGGAAAATAGAACCATTTTATAACTTGTTCATGATGTGGTGAAACTTTTTATTAAGAAAATCATTAATTTCTATTAGACTCACTTAAAATTTCTGAAAATCTAACTGGTAAGATCTCCTTTTAAACTTAAAGATATAGAAAGTTGCATGCAACAAAAAAAGAGAAAAATCATATCAGTGATGGCAGACAAAATATTCTACAGGGTGGCTTTTGAATGCTATTTCTGTTGTAAATGAGCTGACAAGAGGCAAATTAAGTTCAATGTAGACAAACGCAACATTAAATTTCATTTCTGGTTCAAAACTGTAAACACAAGCATAAAATAAATGGAAGCAAATCACAGAAAGACTTTCAAATTGACCTTGGGATGATAGAGAACCATTCTCAGTCTGAACAGAGAATACTGGGAAAGGCCTGTTAGTATCGTATGCTACTAGCTCATGGTTCACAAACCTAACGAAGAAAAATACTATCATTAAAAAAGTTAAAACTGTTCTTCTCAGCTGTGGGCTACAAATTACTTAGGAAATGTGGCAGGACTTGAGACAGTACAGTGAAAAATGACCACCCAAATGAGCGTATAACTAAGGGTGCTACAGATAAAAATGGATCAGAAAGCTAAATTTATTCAAATAATAGCCAAAAAGATAATTGATTTGTTTTAGTACAGAAAACTTGGTGGAGTAGGAACAACATGATCTGAATAAGGATTTGAATTAAGCCAAAATTTAAAATGTGTGTGTGTGTGTATCTGTGAGTTACAAAAAGACATGTCTATATGTGCTCATTTATAAACACATGTACATACAGACAGATACACAAATATTTTCCTCAATGAATGTAAGAGGCATTCATAACCTGGGGTTAACACATGCCTAGTAATTACCTGGCATTTCAAGGAAAATGTCACATGTTTGTTCTTATGTGTATTCTTCTGAGGTAGAAATGTTTTCCTCAGATTCTCTAGGCATCTGAGGTTTAAACATGTTTGTGAAAGAGCCATTTACTGTATCAGAAAGTCACGGAATAGAAGGCTGAGTCACAAGTAAAAATTTTTAAGCAATATAAAAAAAATAGAAAATATGAGAGAATTTTGAGGAAAGCATTTTAAAAACGTTTGGCTAGTTTATTCAATAGATAAGAGGCTTAGAAAAGTCACATTTAAACTAACTGTAACACACAGAGGCAGTGACTGTGTCACTTGAGAACAATACTTCTGAGCCCCAAACACACATTACAAGAAACCAGTCAGTAACCATCAAAGCAGAATTTTTCTGCTCATTAAATTACAATTATGATCAGTAATGTAAAACATTGAATGCTACTCAATTCAAAATAAAGAGAAGACAGCAATTTTTGAGCTGTCTCTTGGGGCATTTTGCAAGAAAATTCACAGTTCATGCCATGATTCACTGCATTCAACATAGTAATAGACCTGAGAGCATCCATAAATGAGAAGGCTGAAAACTTTGGCTAAACAAGTTTAAAACAAAATCATGGAAACAGGTGAATAACACTGCTATATTTAATTAATGACTAGAAAATTCTGCTAAGTTCCTTCTCCCCCTTTCCATTTCCTCTGTACACAGCCCCATTCAGGTCTGGTTAATTGTGAAAAACCTCTCAGTGCAAAATTCCTATTGGGACTCCTTTTCCTGTAATTAATTTTTTGCTGTTTGATGTAAAGGTCTAAACTATAAATTGACAAGAAGCCAGCTGGTACAGTGATGAAATTCAAAACAATATAACTAATGAAAAAGCTCCAGTTCTCTTAGCTGAACATTTTGATTAGTGGGTTTGTGTGTTTTGTTTCTCTAAAGTGTAATGCATACTAATTTTACCTAGGAATTAATTAAAGTTTACCATAGCCTCCATGCTGTGGATGTTATGTAACTCTGCACTGTTCTAGAGTTTATGTATATGTGAAAATAACATATAGTACTAAGGAGACTATAAAAACCTTCAACTCCTACTCTGCTTAACTGTTCTGAAGATAATTTTTAAAAAGAAGCATCTATTTTAAATTCAAATGCTTTCGATTTCTCAGGTCTTTCAAGGCTGCTTAAGTCACCAAAGAGTAGAACACAGAAATACATGTTTTTCTACATCAGGACCTGTGATTTTTCTTTTCAGAAAAATAAACTGAAAATCACCAACCTCTCTCGTTAGTATCGACCAATATGATAATGGACAAGGTCCACATTTTATGTTTCATTTTAATCTTCCACAGCAAGGTCCAGACCTGTTGTAGGTGCAGGACCTACAACAGAGACTCGAATATTTTGTAAGGTTTGATGTTTTCCTCTAAAATTGTTAAAAGTCTAACATAATTTCTTTTGAGGCACAGAAATAAAATATAATTATCATATCTAGAAGATGAGATAAAAAGGGCATGCTGGAGGAGGCAAGCTCAGCAGAACAGGGATTTACCTTCACAGTCTATCATAGCCTCCCTTCTGCCTCCAGATGGTGGATGTAACTCTTGGTTGTGTGTGTACATACACACAAATACGTGCACATGCACACACATGCATACAAACACAGAGTTGGCCCTTCATTCCTCATAGATTCTGCAAAATCCATGGATGGGTTCCATACCCATGGATTCAACCAACTACAGATTGAAAATAGTTCCAAAAAATTGCAAAAAGCAAAACCTGAATTTGTCACAACAGCGCTCCGTGCTGAATCCGTACAAAAGAAGTGATGTGTAGGGATATCCTGCTATAGCCTCCCACCATTTCATAGATCTCTCTCCTGCCCTCACAGAGGAGCACTGTTTGATCCACATCTCATTTATGTACTTTCTACTTACTCCTACAATAGTCACATCTGTACTGAACATATATAATCTTCTACTTGTCATGATTCCATAAAAAATACAGTATAAACAACAACTTGCAGAGAATTTGCATTGTATTAGGTATTATAAGTAATCTAGAGATAATTCAAAGTATATGGGAGGGTGTGTACACATTACATGCAAATACTGTACCATTTACATAAGATACTTGAGCATCTTTGGATTTTGTTTTTCTGGGAGAATTGGAGGCCCTGGAACCAATTATCTGCAGGAGATAATAAAAAAGAAACAACAACAAAATGTCTTTAAGCTGGGAGAGGTGGCACAGGTGTGTAATCCCAGCACTTGAGGAGGCTGAGATAGGAGAATCGGGAGTTCAAAGCCAGCCTGAACAACAGCAAGGTGCTAAGCAACTCAGTGAGACCCTGTCTCTAAACAAAACACAAAATAGGGTTGGAGATGTGGCTCAGTGGTCAAGTACCCCTGAGTTCAATCCCCGGTACCAAAAAACTAACAAACAAACAAATAAAAAAACAGTCTTTAAGCTCTACCTCTCTTAAATGTACTAAAGATTCACTAATCGACAACCAAATGAGAGCAGAAAAATTACTTAAGTTGTCTGTTTCTCAGATGCTAGATTATGTGTTCTCAATGCCATGCCAAAAGAAGACAAAATTTGAGATGTTCATGTTGTTATGTATGTTTTGACCTATATGCAATTTTTGGCATATTTTTTATTTAAAATAAGCAATAAAAGTATACCAAAAGGACAAAGCACTGAACAAATAAAAATTAATTAAGACTGAGTATTATTTTTATGCAATGTTTTATAAGCTACATATTGTTTTTATAAAATTTGTATTAGTGCATTATATTTTTCTGATGGGGTTCATTTTGACATAATTATACATGCAAGGTATATAATTTGCATTTCAGTCCCCAGTACTTCCTCTTTCCCTCCCCCTGTTGCTTTTCCTGTACTCTACTGGTTATTTATTTATTGCTTATTTATTTATTGCTTTTTAAATTGATGCTCTATAGATATACATAAAGGTAAAGTTCCCAGTGGTGTACTCATGTGAATGAAGCATTATTTGGTCAATTTCATTCCACCATTCATCCCATTTCCCATACCTTTTTATCCCCTTCCTCTACTCCACTAATCTACTTTCTATTTTCATGGTAAACTTGCTTTTCTCCCCTTATTTTATTTTGCTTCCACATATGAGAAAAAATATTCAACTCTTGAATTTGAGTCTGGCTTATTTCACTTAGCATGATATTCTCCACTTCCATGTACCAGCAGATGCCATAATTTCATTCTTCTTTATGACTAAGTAAAATTCCACTGTGTATACATAACACACTTTCTTCATCCATTCATCTTTTGACACATACCTGGATATTATTATTATTATTATTAATATTTTGGTACTGGAGATGGAACACAGGGGCACTTAACCACTGATATACATCACATCTATTCTAGTTTCTTTGTTTCTTTTCTTTTTTTTTTTTTTTTTTGGAGACAAGTTATCGCTAAGTTGCTTAGGGCCTCACTAAGTTGCTGAGGCTGGCTTTGAACTTGTGATCCTCCTGCCTCAGCAGAACTCCCAAGTTATTGGGATTACAGGTGTGCACCACAGTGCTCATTCTGCATATTATTTTTTTAATAAGATGTATAGCAGAACTTTTGTCATTCATCCTGAAGTCATATTTTATGTTGTATGTAGCAAAAGAATCAAAACATTCTTTGTGGGGAAAATAAACTACACAAACGAAAAGATGGTGGTGAGGGGAAAGAAGTTATTCTGTAAAATTTTAACTGAATTCAGATTTTTTGCAAATTAAAAATGTCTTAGAAGCCTAGCGCGGTGGTGCATGCCAGTAATCCCATCACTAGCTGAGACAGGAGAATCGCGAGTTCAAAGCCAGCCTCAGCAAGGGCGAGGCACTAAGCAGCTCAGTGAGACCCTGTCTCTACATAAAACACAAAATAGGGCTGGGGGATGTGGCTCAGTCGAGTACCCCTGAGTTCAATCCCCAGTACTTAAAAAAAAAAAAGTCTTAGAAAATCATTTGCTAATGGACAACCTTGTAAAAAATGTGTAAATATTTTGTGTGTGAACAAGATACCAACTAAGACTTCCTAAGTTCTTAGGTGGAAGGAAAACAGGAATGTGAAAAGAAAGAATAAACTGGCTGACTATAAAACTGATTATACACATATGGTTTTGTGGCCACTATAACTTAAGGTTTAGACTCACAGGTTTAGAAGTGGAGTCTGTGTTATTTTTCCACCTAAAATTTTCCTACAATTAGGATATGGTACCACTAAGGTTTAAGTCCTTGTGTTTACATGAATATACATAGCAATAGAATTTAACAAATTCCCTAGTTAATTAGTCCTTAAAAGCTAAGCAAACATATTTAAAAGGGAACCTCAGAGGAGATGAAGGAAGATTATAAAGAAAATGTTCATTTAAATACTCTACCCTTGATAATTGACATCAGTTTAACTGAATTCTGGTATCGTTTCCATGCTAGACAAGTGCTTCTATAAGAATCCAAGGCCTTTTCAAGGAATACACTGCTGCACTTTCCTAGATTTCAAACTCCCATAGTCTTTCTTTTCTTCTGTAGTCAGCAATGCTAATTCTCCAGCAGAGAGATTTAACTATGTGCTTATAACTTAACCACAGGACTAGCATCACATTGCCTTCAGATCATGCTCCCACTGCTCTATGTTCTGCCCACAGCTAGTTAGCCTTGTTTGTTTCACTGTTATTGGTTCTTGCTTCCTTTTGGAAAACTGGTGCCAAAGAAATGAGGAAAAGTTCAATAGCAGTTTGACAGCATGTGGGAACACTGAACACTTCTTTCTTCAACAAGACAAAAGGTTCTACTTATCTTCATTTTCTTGTTTCAGGCCTCTCTCTTTGCAATGGGCAACACTAAATTTCTTTTTTTTTTTAAGTGACTACAAAGTCATGAAGTGGCTTATCAACAAGGCTATTAAAAGCAAAGTTCAAAATCACATAAACAGGGCTGGAGATGCAGCTCTGTGGTAGAGTGCATGCCTAAGATGAGCAAGGTTCCAGTTTTCATTCTTAGCATCACCCTGCACCCTTCCAAAATAAACACAAAAAAACACATACACAAACTTATTGTGTTTATTATAATGCAATTAAAAGCATCATATACAAATCTTCTAGAGAGGTCTGACACAACATAAACACCACCACCCTACCTTTTGGGTAACCTATAAAAGCTAACTTATTCTCTTCATTGCCACAAAGGACAAAGTTTGGAATGAGAGAAATAATGAAAAGAATCCAGTTATGAAGTTATACAGTCAGAAATTGAATGGGTGCTGCATTTAGCTTTTGTCATATCTAACCATTTTGCTACTTAAATTATGCTGTTTGAAAATGCTGATCTCTACATGGATGAGTGAAGTTTCTTTGCTATTCTTTGAGCTTTAAATTCCAATACACAGACCTGGCTTCAATAAAACCAGACATGTTGTATTATGATCATGATCCAAATTGCCTGCTTCTATATCATCTTTAGATTTAGGTCTTTGACTTGTAATGCCTGATTTTTGTTTCTGAAAATTTTGTTCATTCTTTAAAAACCAGGTTAACTATCATCTTCTCAGGCTAAGATATATCTTTCCTGCAGTCAGAGAAACGATTTTTTTTAGCTTAATACACTGCTTTTTAGAAAAGAGACATTTCCTAACTTCCCTTATGACTCCATGTCTGAGTTTCGTCCAGTGATATATAAATCATAACTTTTTTAATGTGAATATTCTTTCAAAGAGCTAACTTTAATGGTAGATACTCAGGTTTACTCCTCTTCCATCTATGAGAGGTTTGAAACTTTGTGACTATGTAAGTAGGACAGAATTTAGTTTAGTGATCATTACTTCATATAGTGAATTGTTTTGCATATGTAAATATGCACTTAAGTAAGTCTAGTACAATTGTACCAAAAACCTGAAGGAAATGATAATTAAGTAAACTTCCATTTTTCAGATTATAAAGGATCTGAATAGTGTAGGAGACTTAAATTGAACTATGCTGTTTTCCACAACAAATACTTACATATTCAGTTAATGTAAAAGGAATATATACTAAATTTTAAACAATATAATGAAAGCTATTCAGAGCATGCCTAAAGAGGAAAGAAATATCCAAGAGACTCCAGTTTTATTAAAAATAACATTAAAATAAGCACCCAGAACTATGGCATAAGTTATCTGAATCCCTCACAAACTGGAATATGAATGTATTTTTTAAAAAAGATATTTTATCAAAGTTTCCCCCCAACTTCTGGAAACTTTACAAAGGATCATTAAATGTGTCAGGTATTTGAGGGGATAAAGAAACTTTTAACATTCCAAGTGACAGATATCAAGACTCATGAATATCTAAATATTCATAACTTGGCACACATTCTAGACTACCATTCAGTAATATATATGTACTTAACTTTAATGCTATTTAATGCTATTCCTGAGATCCAGAGAAGTTATAGGAATAATTAAATCACAGAATGGAAACACAAAGACACCCATATTAAATGGCTTATTTAACTACAAACTCTATTGTACAGTTTTATGCTTTTACAGTATTTGCTGACTATAAATTAGTCCACTACTCAGTTAAATAATGATGTGTACTATAGAAATTAGGAAAAAGGCAAAATTAGTGCAATGGAGAAAATGGGATATGAGCATAAAAGATGAATTTTCAGACACAGTTTGTTATTTACAGTATGTAACCTAAAGCTGTGCAAGTTTTTATTAGTGATGTGATCATATCTTGATTAAACACTTCCTAAATGAAAGTCATCATTCCAAACTCTTCACTCACTATTTTAATTTTCAAGGTATTCATTAAGATAGTTACATTATAATTCCCATTTTACAATGATGAAGATTAGATGACATGTCAATGATACAGCTATGAAGATAAGCAGTCAGTATGGGAATGGGGGCAGTCTGGCTCCAATCTTGAACAATTGGCTATTGATTTGCATTGTCTCAAAATGCAAATTATAAAAAAGGATATTGACATTGCATATTGGTGGTAAGAAGTGAAATCATGGATTCCAAAAAGTTTGTAACCTTTAAACAGTTTAAATGCAATATATATATAAAATTATGTCAGAGAGTGTTATGAAAAAAAGGTTATGAAGAATAAAGATGCTTTCACTTGATTACTGCATAAATGCTAAGAATGGGAAAAAGGAAGAAACAACCCCAAAGGACTCTCAGATTTCAAATGGTTTGTTAAAAGACTGATGATGACATGTAACAACAACAACAACAACAACAACGAAGCATTAAGATGATTTCAGTTTTGAATTCAGTAACTTTAAAGAGTCAACAAATTATCCAGGTAGAGATCAGGTAGTTTCAACATTATGTTAGTAGTAATATTTACCTGGGAGTTATCTACATTAAAGAAATGTCCAAAATATAAAAGCAAATAAATTTTCTCAGAAAGAGAGAATACTGAAGCAGTAAAACGACAGGGTAACACATGAGGACTATGTATCTTAAAGGAGAAACAAGAGGAAAAGGAGTCTGTGAGGGAGACTGGGAGCCATGGGTAATTAAAAACAAATACTAGAAGGGGAAGGAAATGAAGAAGAGGAGACCACCTGAAACAAGTAGTTTCAAGAGTTGAGGGAGGTGGTGCAGAGGTCTGGAAGACAATGATGGCCTTGGAAATGAAGTTTCCCAATTGTAGAGAGGGCGGAAGAAAACCTGCAAGGGTTTGAGAGGTAAATAAAGCATGAGAAAGTGGGGTCAGAATACATAAGTACATAATGAAATTTGGCAAATAAAAGGGAAAATAGATGTAACAGTAATTAGCTTTACTGGTCAGCAATCTATTTTCAATTTGTAAAATGTGCTTTATAAAGCAATGTGTCAAGAATTTTCAATAGTTTCTCATACTAACACAAAGAAAAATTAGGTATCTAAATATATAAATAATATATATTAGTAGGTATCCACTAATACATATTATCAAAGCGCAAAATAAATACTGCTTGGTATAAAACATTTGCGCCAGAGGTCAGAATATAGAAAAATTTCTGCTAACAGTAAAATTCAAAAATTTAGTTTTTGTTTGTGAGTTACAATAATTATGCCTTTTTTTTCCTATCAATCTTCCAGGCAAAATAAGAAATCACTTATGAAAATATTCTGACCCATAAGGAAAAATGTCTTGTGTGTACCCAAGGTAACATAGATAGAAATTGATTTTATGAAACAAATCCATGCTGATGAAATTGCTTTCAATATATTGGATGTTGGTGTATGCAATAATTACGTTATTTACTTAGCCAAGAAAATAAGTAATTTTCAAAATATACATTTAATAAATAATATGATGATATTAGGTTTTTTTCCAATTTAAATATGTGGCCTTAAAGTCAACTGATTAAAAATGAATGGGTTTCCTTGCCTCTTACTCAAAAATTGATGGGTGTCTGTAGGAAGGAAAATCAGAATTTAAAAGTGTCAGGTTTTTATCTTAAGCTGCCTGGCCTTTGATGTTATGTTTGCTCAGGGAATTCTTGCCCTCATTTAGTTGAGGGCAGCATATATTGGCAAGAAAAAAAGAAAATAAGCAAGGAAGAATAAGAGAATTAAGCTGGAATAAGGCTGGTAGTCATTAGGAATTTCTTTTTAAATTTTCAAAATAGGAAAATATGTCTTTTAACTTTTAGCTCCTTGAGAAATGTTTTCAAGAGAATAAGAACTGCCATCAATACTGACATGGTTTGAATGTGTGCCCCAAAATTCACGTATTAGAAACTTAATCCCCCAAAATTCATGTGTTAGTAACTTAATCCCCAAGGCAACAGTGTTGAGAGTTAGACTTTTATGAGACCATCAGGTTAATACCATTATGACTAGAGTAGGTTCCTAATAAAAAAAATTGGCTTGGCTTCCTTCCTAGAACCATTAGATGAACACTCTTCTCTTGCCCTTCCCCCTTCCACTACAGGATAATGCAGTAGAAAAGCCCTCAAAAGATGTGGGCTCCTGACCTTAGATTTACCATCCACCAGAATTGCAAGAAATCAATCTCTACTCTTTATAAGTTACTCAGTCTGTGGTGTTAAAGCACTACAAAACAGACGAAAACACCAACCTAAGGAAGAACCGAGGACAAATTCCATTTTATATAATAGAACATTGAATTACATGGGAATGGCTGGGCCAGGACCAAAAGTCACACTTCCTGCCCTAAAAGTAAAATCCACATATCAACCTGGAAGAATGAAACAATTATCCTTGAGGCACTATTTTGAGATAAACAGAATCTATTAGGTAATCTTTGTGCAGAAGTCCCAGAATGAACAATATGAACGAAGCAGTGCTTCTCAACCTTTTATTCATTAGGCACCTTTCCCACCTATTTCCATGTACACCCCTCCAGGATTCTTTTTAGAAAATTTTACCTAATTGCTCCCACTCCATGAAATTTTAATATTATAGATACACTGCATATCTTCTTATACACTGTGGTGTTCCAGAGGGCCATGAACTCTAGTGACATCTTAGTTTGTATGTGTGCGTGTGTGTGTGTCCGTCCTCCCTCAAGAATTAATTTCATTCCAATGGGGACTGGGAATGAATGAATAAGATATGTTTAAGAAACTATAAAGAGAGTCATGATGCTGGAACTGGGGTGCATACACTCTATTGTATGTGTAGAAGGAACACCATGCCTGAATTGCATAATCAGCTATTTTATTATAACTATTCAAAGAGAGTACAAAGGAAGTATGCCATTCAGCTCTCTTTAGCAGCTATCAGAAAAATCTGATCTAAGAATATTGGTATTGGCTAGCAATCATAATAATATATTCCCAACTTTGCAAGTAAAAGAGCATATTCAACTATTTTTATTTATCTTACTAATATTTATGTGTTTGCTTTAATAGTAGAGCCCATACAAATTTTATGGGCTCAAGAAATACTTGTAAATTTCCTGAGACAGAAGGAGAGGGAGAAAGAGAAAGCTCTCTTAGTTCACAGAGCTTTCAGAAGACTCTGGTTTTAATAAAATGCCTTTTAAAAAATCGATAAATGGATTTTCCAAAATGTATCAGGTCTATGAATGTTTATTTGTTTAGCATGTAATAATTAAATTTGCATGTCATACCACTATTTTAAACTCTATAGAAAGGCATAAAATAAGCTCATCCTTAAAAAATACTTAAGTGCACAGCATCACTATAGCAAAGAAAATACAATATGTAAAATTAATTACAATATTAAAATTATCTTTTTAACTACATCAGACAAGTGATATTTCTTGTTAAACTATAGATAACAGGCTAGAATAAGCCACGTCATCTGTATATCATCTTATCTGGGATAGTGTTATTAAGGACAATTGCTGTGGTGGGAAGGAGAGACAACAAAATAATGCAACAATTTCATAATAAATTACTAGCTCACTCTTTAACATTTGTTATCAAATAAACTATTACATTTTAATATGTGATACATATAAAATATTTTAAAACAGTGCATACATTTTTAAATTATTAAAAAGTTGTGAATTGTTAAGGTTTTTAAACTTAATTTTGTCATCTCATCTTTTCATCTGAACACAGTCATTTCAGCACAACTCAAAATGGTACCTCTGAATGATGGTGGTTTTATAGTGGTAAAGTTCAAACACCTATCATACTTGGTTTTATTAAAATTAGTTGATAATGGTCTACTAGACAACAAAGTGCTAATAAACTTGAAAAGCTGTTTTGGGTTTTTCTCCAAAGCTATAAAATTCCCCAATTATTAAAACAAAAACTTAAAGTGGACTTATATTTTTAAGGTTATTAGTATAAGCTTTTTAGATGTCAATAGATTTCCAAAATATATGTATGTATATGTGTATATTTGTGTGTGTGTATACACACACATCCATTTAATTGTGGTGGTGGAGACTGAATTCAAGAATTCTTTAGCACTGACCTATATCCCCAGCCGTTTTTATTTTTGTTTTGAGACAAGATCTCATCGTAAACATATTTTTAAAGAGCAAATAAGTATTTAAAGAGCAAATAAACAGGCATTATGATAGCACTATTTATGCTCAGAAAAAGGTACAGTACTATCTTTTTGCATTTGTAATGTATGCTTCTATGGGTAACACATTGAAAAATTTAAATATATGAAAATGTTTTTATAAAAGATAAATACTTTGATTTTTGTTATATTACAGAATTTTATATTCCTTAAAAATAATGCATTTTTCAATTCAAATTAAAGATAGCTTTTCCAAATGGCAGCCACTGTATGAGTTTTACCTGAACTACTCACATTGCGCTAGGCATGGTGGCGCGCAAGTGTAATCTCAGTGACTTAGGAGGCTGAGGCAGGAGAATCCCATGTTCAACGCCAACCTTAGCAAGGACCTAAGCAATTTAGTAAGACTCCGTCTCAAAAAAAAAAAAAAAAAAAGGGGGCTGGGGATATTACTCAGTGGTAAAGTGGCCCTGAGTTCAATCCCCAGTGCCGAAAAAAACACACACAAAAAAACCAAAAAACAAATGACAACAAAAAAAAACAACCAAAACCAAAACTCTCATTACACAGTAAAATTGCTTAAGTCAAGTACCCAGGTTGGTTTTGAATTATGAAATAAACATAGGATTTCAAAGAACCTCTTTGATATCCTTTGTATATTCAAAAAAGGACAGCTCTTATTCACATAGACTTAAGCAGTACTCAAGTATTGGATTATTTGAGGTATGAATATGTAAAAATAATTTATCTAAAACAATATTTCTACCTCATAAAATGTGACTTATAGTTTACAATTAAATGTCTCTTTGATTTGAGTCAATAATCAGAGGGATTTTAGTATTTCTGTGGCCCTGGAAAAGAGACACTGTATATTCCTCATAATAGTCAGAAGTCTTATTTTAAAAAGCAAATTATTTTGAATTCAACCTAGGAGGACTGACCAATTTATTGATTTATGTAAACAGTACGTGAAGAATTTAGACCTACAATTTAAAACCAATTTAAAGGAATTCTGATGGCAAAAGACTTTGCTGGGCTATATTTGGTTTGAGTTGACTGTCCTTTCAAGTCCATCTTTCACATTTTCAATCAAGTTAATATGTCTAAACTATAGATCTGACTGTGTCCATCTGTGTAAAACTCCTCTATAGCTCTCTATGACTGGGCTATTGCTTCTGTGTGAGGTTTCTCTCTCAGCATCTTTCATATACTAAATTAATGTGTCCCTCATTCTGCTTAATCTTCTTAGCTTTGTAGAGTAAGGATCCCAGTGATGGATATACACAGAGAACCAGGATGTAGAGGAAAGGGATGCTTTAAACTCAACCCCTTCTTCTACAATTCATCTTTGGTGGCTTTTCCTTGTCTTTACATATCATTCAAGTGTTCTTCCCTGGAGTACTCACAGTGCTCTGTGCAGATCCAGAAGGTGTTATCAACTTACATACTCATCTATACCTCTCTTGCTTTGTCTCCTCTCTGGACAGTGGTCTAGACAGTGAGCTAAGGGCTAAGTCTTCTGTTTCGGTCCCCAATTCCTAGGCTAGTATTTGATGTAGTTGTAGGGTCAGTATAGAATGAAGCAATTAATATCTCAAGTAAACAGAGGGGATGATTAAATAATTAGTAACACTGCTTGTAATTTAGAAATATTATTTTCTCCCTTGATTTGTTTCATAGACCACCAGAAGAAATATTATCTGTTGTTTGTCTCTTTGATTCATTTCCTTTAGATAGGTATTTACATTTAGAGTTCCAAGAATACCACTGCCAACTTTAGCATTCATTTCAGGTGAAACAAGAAATGTTGGGTTTTATGGGGTAGTGGTGTGGAGCCTGTTTTGAAGTAGGAAGAGCTGGATTCAAATACTGGTTTCTAAATAAGCTTGAGGGTCATTTAACCTTTTACTTTTCTCTTTGTGAAATGAAGATGATCATATCTGCATCTCAGGGATGTAATAAAGGTTTAAATGAAATATTATGTGTAAAACACTTCATATATTGCCTCACTCAGAGTGACTGTTCAGGAAATTACAGTTATTTCTGGAGTAGCATGCTAAAATATTGTCAAGTTAAGACAAGTCACCTAAATAATCTGAATCTCCTCAAAATTTCAGGGAAAGAATATTCCCAAAGAGAAATCTAATCTTTATTAGAAAGGAAAAGGAAAGTTACTATGTTTTCCAAGGGATTGAGAGGCTCTTTCTCACTCCTAACTGAGTATAGTTGTTCATTTTCACCTGCCTTGTGTGTGTGTGTGTGTGTGTGAGTGTGTGGAGGTCCATGGGTTAGAGAAGTAAAGATCCAGATAGTGACATGAAGTTTCAAGCACAGAAATTCATTTTTTAAGTTTCTACTCTCCTATTGGCAAGTTACTCAGCAGAAAAGTTCCCAAAAGCATAATATTTTTGTTATGAACACTCATTACCACATTCTAAGAGGTGACAGACATACAGCTCATCAGCTCTAGTAATATATGATCAATTGCATTTTGCAGTGTATGAATCCTTATAGCCTTGAATATCACTAACAGAGCTGGACATTCAGCCTTTAAGCTAAAATGAGAACTCTGATCAATACTCTTTGGAAAGAGATCTATAGATTTTGTGTATGTGTGTGTGTGTGTAAGGGGGGGGCAACCCTTTGGAAACCTATAGAAAGTGCTAAGAGGTTATGAGCCAAATGAGAAGATATATTAACATAGTAAAACAACAGAAGAGAATTAGTGAAGGTGAGAGATGATTTAAGAACTTAATATCACAGAAAATATACATAAAGGCAACCCAGACCACAGAACAGTAGGGTGCATTAGGATGGGTGGTTTTGCTAATCCTTTATTGGTATGTTTCATCAATAAAATGAGGTTCTTACTTAGGTGGATCTTTGAGCTTGGACCAGGATTAAACAAAGGTACCACATTGTATTGGAAACTCAAAGTTAGTGATAATTACACTGAATATTACTTTATCTGTATTCACATCTCCTAGGGTAGCATACTGCCCATCACTCAACTGCCACTTTAGGAGGGGAATCATTTGATAGAGGATCTTAGAACTAGCTATTTCCCCACATTTGGAGAACTCTCATGTGGGATGAGGATCATGTTTGAGATGTGAGATTTTAAACTTCTACAATACTATGTAAAAAGAAAAGTTTAATGAAATTCTATATAAAATGTTAAAGCACACACTCTGCAATAGTGTGAATAATCAACAACCTCTTCCCACTCACCAAAGGTCCATACTTTAAAAGCTTATTCCCAGACTGGCTATACTGGAAAGTGGTGAAACTTTTAAGAGATGGGGCCATCTGGGCATGGTGGCACATGCTGCACTCCAGTCACTTGGGAGGCTCAGGCAGGAGGATCACAAGTTCAAGTTCAAGGCCTGACTCAGCAATTCAGTGAAGCCCTAAACAACTTAGTAAGACCTTGTCTCAAAATTTAAAAAAGGGCTAGAGATGTGTCTCAGTGGAAAAGCTCCTCTGGTTCAATTCCAGTACTAGGAATTTAAAAAATAAATAAATCAATAAAATAATTGGGGACTAGTGAGAGGTCTTGAGGGCATTGAGGGAATGCCCCTAAAAAGAACTCTAGGATCTGGCCCTTCCTTACTCTGTGTTCCTTCCTGGTGATGACATAAATGGTTTTGCTTTGCCATGTGCTCCTGCCAAGATGTGCTGCTTCACCCCAGGTCCAAAGCAGTGGGTCCAACCAAGTATGAACTGGAAACTCCAAAACAGCAAGCCAAAACAAACTTTTCTTTAAAAAAGGCTTATCTTAGATATTTTGTTATAGTGACAGAATGAAGACGAGCACAACATACATTCGGCAAACTTAAGGTTCTACTACTTGTTGTGGGGGGTGAGAGTCCTGGGGATCGAGCCCAGAGGCACTTTACCATTAAACTACATGCCCAGTCCTTTTTTTTTTTTTTTTTTTTTTTTGAGACAGCATCTCACTAAGTTGCTTAGGGTGTCATTAATTTGCTGAGGTTGGTCTAAACTTGCAATCCTTCTGCCTTATCCTCCAGAGCTGCTAGGATTACAGGAGTATACTACTGCACCCCAAAAGGTTCTACAACATAATAAAGAAGCCAGAGAAGTTTAAATATTATAGGTCTCCTTCTAATTCAGCGTTGTGTGCATAAAGAATCCATTCAAAGGCATATATAATATACTGTATATGCACAGTGTATGTGCATAGAGAAAATAAAACCTATGTATGTGTGTACATATATATACATGCCCATGTAGATCCCAATGAGAAAAAATACAGATGTTAATTTTAGTAGCAATTATACTTTTTTCCACTGGTATTTATTATAATATCCAAGCCTATTTTATTTTGTTAGATTAGGAAATCTGTTCTGCAACCTCCAAGTCAAAATCTGTGTATGTGATGATCTCACCTTAAGGCATGGAGATGAAAATGTGATTGCATGGGACTTCCCTATGCTTGAAAATTTTCATTCAAAATAGTGATAAAATTATTTTCTTCCTCAAGGAGAGAGACAAATGCTTACATAGTAGGTTTTGGTCAAAAATCTATATCACATGAGGAATAATACTGCATTTGTGGCATGTTCTGTATAGAAAGCAATCTTATTTTCCCAAGAAGTTTGCTTAATGAAAACAAACTATTGAGCCAATAGTAATAATATCTCCACTATTCTAAGTAGGTTTCTCCTATAATAAATCAAGGAGATAAGATCCTATTTCTGAAGTAAAAGTCTTAGGCGAAAGGAACCAAAACCAAATAGAACTTGCTTTTCTTCCCCCTCTCAACAACCAGATTATAACATTTTGATATTTTAAAGGGTTATATATCTTCAATGTATGTCAACACAAGTGGGTAGAGAAAATACAGATAAGATGCCTAATATTCGTCAGTAGGTTAAAATAAAGTTTCTCAAAAGTGGCTCTTCTCAAAGGTTAAGATTCTCAGCAAGAATGAGGGGACAAAATCTTGTTCCTGAAAGCTAACCTGGAAGAAGGAACCTTTTGGATTCTGGGCATTTAAATCACACATGAGGAGGAAGAAGGGAATTCCACAAGCTGGCATGCAGTGGGTAGCCTTGTCGTATGTTTTTGGCCCTACTTTCATTTTTGCATTTCCCTTTTTAGTGGATCTCTATTTTGTACCCCTATATACTAAAATCACTTGGAATGATTTTTAAATGCCAGAGCCTTAGGTTCAGTAATTCTGGCTCAGATGGTTCTGGTAGAGCTCAGCCTTCAGTATTTTAAAGCTCCCCAGGTAATTGTTGTGGTGTTTCCTTTACTCTTTGCACACTGTCACAGTCATGGTAGGTTCTCATTAAAGCCAGCTAAAATTAGTTATCAGTGTGCCATGAATCAAATCAGGCCCATTACTTTTAGGTCTCTGCCATTCAGAATATATGTTATTTGTGTTTCTGAGCATTTTAATGGAGCTTCAAGCCATTTACAACTGCTCATACTGAGAATTTTACAGTTTTATAGACTTCTACAAGTCATGTTACATTCAGTAAACTTGCCTCAACAAGCTAAAAGAAAATGCCAAAAATTAGCACTCCTGCTGTTCAGGAGAGTGTATTTTGTCTTCCTATAACTGCTTCAATTCCAGCACTTAGCAGGAAGACATTTAAATTTTTATTGTATTCCTATCTATCAGCAAAAGAAGAATTTACAAGTTTGACACTAAACAATCACAGATGAAAGATTTGAAGTAAGATCATACAGTTTGCACTGAAGTCTAATGTAGCTATCAATAAATGTAGACTGACACTTAGGACAAAATCCATCTAACTTTCCCTGTGGCTTGGGGAGAATATAAGATACTCATTACAGAATGTCCCACAGAATTTTCAAATGTCAAAATACAATATAATCATATTGAGAAAATCCTTCAAATTTAGTAATGGAAATTTCGTAACACTGCTGAGAGAGAAAATTGCTAGTTTGTAATTGTGCCTTTTTCTCCACAGGTATCACTCATTACAGGAACTAGAATAACATCATGATAATGAAATTCCTAAACAAGAAAGCAGGAGAAACTTGTGCACATATCAGATGACCCACATTATAAAAAAAAAAAAAGTTTGTTCTCTATCAACATGATTTTAGTTTCCAAGTAAGCTTCTTTATATACTTTATGTACCAACCTTTTATATAGAAAAAACACAAATGCTTCTGATTTACATTTTATGTATAGATATTCTAGAAAGTGTCTTGATAGCATCCAGGAGCAGACCCATTCTGATTTGCCTTGTTTGTTAAGGGAAGTACAAGTCCAGCCTCCCGGCCATTCACGGCTAGTTGAACTCATCATGCACTGCAATCTCTCAGAACTTTGCTTCTCATCCCCTTTCTCCCCAATCCTCCTGCTGTGACCTCTATGATTTCTGTTCTGTAACAGGAATACTTTCTCATATCTTTTATATCCTGTTGAAATTCTCTCTTCACTTCCTAGCCTTAGGAACCCCCTGGAAATCTTTAAAAATTTTCTTTTTTAATGACCAGACCACAGCCAAGACCAATTAAATCACAAATTCTAGAGGTAGAATGGAAACACATTTTTAAAAACTCTCCAGGTAGCTCCAAGGCACGGGTAATTTTAAGTACCAGTAATTCACTAGTTCTTTATCAGTTATTTGCTAGCACTTTCAAAGCCCTTCCTTCTTTTTTTGACAGCTGCTAGACAAAACTCCCACCTTGCTCAACTCTGGATTTCTGGTAAAAAGGCACTAGACCAAGGGGCTGATTCAACTGCAGGCCTTATTGCAGATACCAAGTGGGCATGCAACGTTACCTAGACACTTTATGTTGGATCTCCAGTAATTTCATATCTGAAGACGCCTACTTCCTACCTTCTACTCTTTTCTCAAACACCATTTATTCCCTTCTCATTTCCAGCCTCAAATCTACATACACTTCACCTCAAGACACTCAGCACTTAAGACCAGCTGCACCTGCACCCATTCTTGTCCTTTTCCTGGGAAAAAGGAGTGGTAGTCCCTATCAATAGTAATCTCCCCATTTGTGCTCTGGAACTACAGTGGCTCCATTGGGTACCACAGAAACTTACCCTTTGAATAACCCTATCTGAACACAAGCGTTCTTATATTTCATAAGGAAATATATCTCCATTGATACCATCCAACTCCACCTAGCATCTTATTTATCTGTTCTCTTTATAAGACAAACATCTTAAAAAGAGCTGTTTGCAAAAGTGTTTCCTGATGTTTACTCTTGCACCTCTGACAGTCTGCTTCTGTGCTCATTGTTCCCTTACAATCACCTCTATTTGGTTCGCTAGTGGCAACTTTTTTTCTCATTTTACTCAGCTGCACAGTATCAGTCACCACAGTGGCTATTTCCTCTTTTATTGAGATATTACACATTGACTTTCATGATGCCAAACACTCACATGATCTTCCTTCCTTTATCAATGTCATTCTTTCTCAGTCCTCTTTGATGGCTTCTCTTTGTTTGGACATTAGTGCTGCTCTGGTTTTGCCCTGGGTCTTCTTTTCTTCTTGGTCATAGTTCAGTATTCTAAGAACTAATATTATCAATATCATGGCACTAGTAACATTCATTTGTGGAGGCCTTCCAAATTTTATTTCTCAAGCCTTGATGTTCACTAAGTTCTTTGCCATTTCATTTGAGTATTTCAAAGAAACCTGAAGGCAATGTGTCTAAAATTAGACCTCTTACTTTTCAGTCCTAACCTGACTCCCTAAACCTTATTTTTCTCATATTATTTATTGGTACAACCAAATATTGACCACCGAGCCAAAAACCTCAAAGTCATTCTTTATTCTTTGTCACAAATTTAATCTATTAAGACTTGTTAATTCATTCTACCCCCAAAACTGTATCTTGGCTCTTTGCCTCTTTCTGCCTCCCTTCCATCACCATACCTTCTTGACTACTTCCAAAACCTCCTCAGTGATATCCTTCTGTTCTTTCTTGCCCCATTCAGTCCATAAAAAGTAGCAAAAGTTATTGTCATCAAACAAACACTGGACCTTTATATGCTTCTCTTTAAAACCCACCTGAACTGGTAATACAATGTCCACTTCTTTATGTCACACCTCTTTGCTTGTAGTGGCCTTTATGACCTCTTACCTAACTCCTACCTGCTTTTCCAACCAAATACCTCTACCCTTTATTTCTGGAGTACTAGTTATAATATCAATTCCCTTTCATTTCCTTGTATGCCCACCACAGGGCCCTTGAACATTTACTTGTCTTCAGAAAGTTCTTTTCTGCATTCTTTACAAATAGCAGGTTTCAAATCTTTAAAGATCTAGCCTAAAAGTATTTTACTGTTCTCTATTTTAACAATGTTTTTGTTTCCTTCGTGTCACTTACTTACATTATTTATCTATTTTTCACCTATTCGCCATTTGAAGTTTGCTGTCCTAATAGAAATTAATCTCCCTGAAGGCAGTGACTCTCTCTATCCTACTTTGCACCTCAAGCATTTAGTACAGTATATGAAACAACTTCTGGCACAGGATATGTATTTTAATGACTATTTGAATTAATGAATGAGTGAATGAAATCAAGGATTTGAAAATTCCCAAATGCTTTATGGATTGTTGTTTTCAGTTATGTTTTGACATGAGGTCTTGTGCTATGTTACCCAGGCTGGTCCCCACTTTAGGGTTCAGGTGATCTTCCTGCCTCAGCAACCAAGCAGCTGGGACTATTGGCACACCAGTGACTACAGGTGCATGCAGCTGCACCTGACTCGGCAGATTCAGTCCTTCCTTCCTTCCCTCTTTCCTCCTACCCTCCTAATTATTTATTTTGGTTCTGAGGATCAAACCCAGGGCCTCATACATGCTAGGCAAATGCTCTACCACTGAACTTATATCCATATTCCTATTCTTAAAAGTTGGCTTGAGGAAAAGAAAAAATGTTAAAGACATTGTGGGTTTTTGTGTGTGTATGTGTATGAATGTGTGCACACATACATGTGTACATATATACTTATATATACATATATTGAGAGATATGTACATGTGTGCACAAATATAAATGATAAGGGAACATTTACACAGATTGGAATTATTTAGCTTCGATTATATAATTTAAAAATTTCTTTCTAATTTAAAACTCTTCTTGCTTTTATTAATTAGATGACATAAATATTAGTTATTTCCTGTAAAAATATGCATGAATGTTGTAAAGTGTATAATAAAGATCTTAGGATACTAAGGTAATTGCATGTGACTAATATTTGGAAATATGTTCATTTAATACATAAATGTTAGTTCAATTCACTAGTACAGCAGTTTTATGGAACATTTGAAAAATTTTAGGTATTTTATATTTCCAAATTACATTTGGAAACAAAAATATTTTTCATGTTTTGAGTAGTTATTACTGACGTTACTACTAGTAATGACAAATAATAGGGAAGTATTTTTTAAAACTGATTTAAATATAAGTCATTGGGAGTTAAATTTTACCTTGATTTCAAAACTACTCTAAAAGTAAAACATACAGGAATATTGAAAAGGTCAACTAATATTTTTTTCACCTTGTTTTGCCATTACAATGAAATGGTGTTCCAGGAGGAAACAGTCTTTTTTGGGGGGTGGGGAGGTTGCAGAGAAATGATCAGGTTTCCGTTACTGAAGAGCATGACTAGTAAATGGTACACACATAACTACCATGACTATCCATTCACCATAACATAGTTACATGGCCTCACCAGGCTTCAAGAGAACCTGGAAAATGTACTCTTTATTCTGGTCATCTGTTCACCCAGTTAAAATTCGGAGAAGTGTTAATAGAGAAGACAAACAATCATGGTCACAGTTATATCAATAAATACCTAACTGAAAATGTGGTATGTATATACACAATGGAATTTCACTCAACTGTAAAGAAGAATGTAATTATGGCATTTGCTGGTAAATGGGTGGAAATGAAGAAAATAACGTTAAATAAAATAACCCAAACTCAGAAAGTCAAAGGTTAAATATTTTCTCTCATATGCAGAAGCCAAAGTAAAACAAGGAAAAAAGAAAAGGGTAGGGGCATTCCATGAAAATAAATAGAAGAAAATCAGTACAGGAAGGGAACTGAGAGAGAGGGATAGGAAAAAGGAGAAATTGTGGGATGAAATTGACCAAATTATACTATGCACATATATGAACATACCACAGTGAATTTCACCTTTCTATATATCTATAAAACATCAATTTTAAAAAACAGTAAATGAATAGAAGAAAACCCAGAGGAAAGGGAACAGAAGAAAGAAGTAAAGGGAAAAAGGGGAGGACTTGGGATGTAGCTCAGAGGTAGAGCACCCCTGGATTCAAGCCCCAATATAGTGGGGTGGAAGAAGGAAGTTGAAGTTTGAACTGGATCAACAGTAGTTTTTAATTCTTCAAATTTAGTTAGAATAAAAAAAGGTATGGGTTTCTCATGAGGCTATAAAACCATAAAGGTGATTCTTTAAGCAAACTTGTCCATACATCAGATTTTAAGAAAAAATAATTCCATCTTTAACTTCTGCAATGTGCTGTATAAAAGATAAAGATAACCCAACTGTTTTTAGTGGTAGGAATCAGACTTTTAAAGTCAAAAGAGTTTCATTCAGGATCTAAAATCTTTACTAACAGGAAAAGGAGAATATTACTTTGAAAAGGGGAAAAACAGGAAAGAAAGAGGTAAATTACAGGTAGAGGGATAGGACAAATGCAGCATTTTGGAAGTTTAGCTTGCTACATCATTTTCCTTAGAGTTTTCTGCACATACAGCTCCTCCTATATATTTTAAATTATTTCCTCCTCTTTTTTTTTTTTCCTATATTGAACAAGGAAGATACTGGACATGGAAACAATGAGTTTAACTTGATTGAACGAATGAACAAATTAGTGAGTCCTGCTGATTTCAGACTTCTGATATCTCAATTTGTGCATTAACATATAATGTCACAGGCAATATTTTATGACAACATCGTGAGTTTTCAGTTTTCTAGATTACTGCCATTATTATAGTAGTGAAATCTTGCTAGTTTTGCTGATTTAACTTTGCTAGTTCAGTTTTTTTTAATGAGAAATTTGAATCATTTATGTTTTGAGATATACCCAGTGAGTTATAATGCAGCATTAAAATTTTAAATCCAATGAAGTGTACGTATTTAAAGTGTTCCTCTAGAATGCTATAATCCCCCAAAGGGGAAAAAAATAAAAGACAACTGGGAAGGCAAAGCTTCTGTTCCAAGAATAATTCTTGCTTTCAATCAAAGGTTTCTGAACAAGTGAAATATTAACATGACAGTACTGAAAGTAATTTAGGTCACTCTGTTTTTGAATCTCAACCCATGTAGGATGAAACCAAAGAAGATAAAGTCAAACGGAGGGAGGGGGCACAAAATAACTTCTTTGACACCAAACTGGCAGCCAGCTACTAATAAAAAGATTCAGCTTCTACCAGAAAACCAAGTTATTCTTAGAGTTATAAAAGACTTGATTACTTTAAATGAACAAAACATTAGCTATCCACTATACCTTTCTCTTCCTTTACTGTTGTCCAGTTTGGTATAGAGTTACAAAGAGCTCTCTGAAAGCCAGAGAATGTTCCACAAAATCCACTTGTGATTCAATGATGATATTTTTATTCAGTTTACTAAAATTCACATTTTTAAAACTATTCAGTAAATTTACTTAATTTTCAAATTTATGGTTGTCTTCCCATTGGGTTTTTTGTTTTCTTTTGTTGTTTTGTTGTTGTTGTTTTGATTTTTTTTTTGTGTGTGTGTGATACCAGGGATTGAACTCAGGGGCACTCCACCGCTGAGCCACATCCCCAGACCTCTTTTTGTATTTTATTTAGAGAAAAGGTCTCACTGAGTTGCTTAGTGCCTCACTGTTGCTGAGGCTCACTTTGAACTCATGGTCTTCCTGTCTCAGCCTTCCGAGCCCCTGGGATTACAAGCAAGCACCACCATGTGTCTTCCCATTGTTTAGTTTGTTGATTCTAAAACTGCATGCTACCTCATCTGCCAATATTTTAAATCAGCAAAATACATGTTTAATATTCATATTTTATTTTGCTTTATTTGATATTTTAAAATGCTTCTATAGGTGGTTCTATTTTAAATGGAATAAATATTTTGTTTCTTCTCTCTTTCTATACTTCCAAGCAGTCTTTAACTAAAAAGGGCAATTAAGTTGTTATTTGAGTATTATATGAAATTAAGACTGAAGAATTAGAATTGATATTTTTTCCTGGTGGTGTGATTAGCAGAAACAGTAGCCAATTTACTTACTTAATCACATCTCTATTATCAATTCCTGAGGAAGCACATGATAAAATCATGTGACTACTCACTCTCAATTGACTGGATTAGGAAATTATGGTATTTCCATGATAACCAGGTAATCATCAGAAAACTGGGGAAACTATATTCCCATCTTCATTTTTTTTCATCCTTTGAATTGCCTTTTCAGTTTATCTACATGCAATTAACATATATTCACTGAGGTCATCTCATGTGTGACCAGATGTTTTTCATATTTATTTTTAACCATCAAATATACTTCACCAATGATTACAGAAAGCAATAAAGACATATTCATATAGGTTACCAAAAATCGCATTTCATATTTGTAAATCATGCCCTTTCAGTTATATTACAAATAGGAAAAAGTAAACTATTTGGCCACTTAGTAATTAATAAAAGGTCTTTATTACTTAAGAATTCACACCATTTTTAAAATGAGTGAAATCACCCTTTTTATTAAACTTGCCAATCAGCATATGACCTCTAAGTCAATTTATTTAGGCTTGAGTGTTTTTCATTTGCTTGACATTTAATATTCTCAGTTGCTTTTAATCTCAAATTATCACCACATTGCTTCAGTTATATACCTACTCTAATTTTTGCTGACCTCATTGCCCTGTTCTCTTATGCCTTCCACGTTGGTCTGGATGAAGCAGTTCATAAATTTCACCCAAACTCTCCTAACATACTGACATGACATTCTTTACTCATCTCTTTCCTTATACCTAGTGTATATACTAATATAAAGACACTTGTCAGTTTCCTCTTATGAGTTTAACAGTCTAGAAGGCAAGAACGATTTTTCAGCTCCAAATATACCACTAAGCAATACCTGGTACATAATAGATATATACAAATGTCTGAAACATAAATTTTACAAATTGTGATAAAACACAATCTAGAATGCTATGAATATGTTAAATTTATAAATTGACACAAATCTCAAATTCATCAACTTTTTAAGTTGAACTAGCCTTGAGAATTAAGTTGCCTCTTCTCCTGGCCTTCCTCACCTTCTCCTTTACCTTCAGCTCTCCTTTCTTCCCTTTTTCCCATCCCTCCCTTCCAGTCTTCTTTCTCCCCTTGTGGTTCTGTGCATAGAAATTCTGAGCACAGGTACACCAGAAATACGTATTTAATTTGCTCTGATGCTCTATACATGTGTACAGACTATGTATATACAGAAACAACACAAGGGATAGATAATACTTGTTAACTGATAAAGATGATACTGCCTTACCACAGATATGAAAACAAAAGAGGCAAATTCAGACTCCTTGTACGTGAAAGCTAAGGTTGTTTTAGTAGCAACACTCAATATGCATCAGCGTCAATGATACACAAAAAAGAAATATTTACTCTTGGTAAGACTGCAGAAATGGCTTCATTTATCACATAACATAAAATGGGAAAACATCATTGATTTTTTCCAAAGAACTGTTACCTTTTCTAATGTTTTAAAGGGTAAATAAATTAACATTATTTTTGCCCCCATCCCAATAACATTTTAAAGAAACTTATATTAGACAATGCATCATCAGACAAGATCCTAAAATATATTCTTAGATGGAATTAGAACACCAGCATTCAGAACCCATGTAATCAATGGATATTAAATAATAATAGTAAAAACAGTAACAGTAAATTTAAACAAAAATAACTATGTGGTATGTGCTTGAAATATTGTTTTGTATATGCATTAAATCACTGCACTGATAAAAACAATCCTCTGAGGCAGGCACTACCTCTGCAAAGGCAGGCAAGGAGGGATAATGTGTCTCACACAGTCCACACAGCTGAAAAGAGGATAGGTCTGGATTCTGACTAGATGGTTTCCTTAACCACTATGCTCTGTCTTTTCCAATATATTCATTGACCACACATTTGTGGCTTATATACATATTAAGTATAATTATATTCTAATTTTCTCTAATTGAAAATCATAGCACACAAGACTACACATGACTCTTTACCTCCCAGAGTTGTAGTTTTATCAAAATGGAACTTGGAATGTCTACCTCGCATTACTTAGTATTCTTTTAACTTTCAGCTCTGGGTTTCCTCACAACAAGATTATGCATGCACACATACACACACATACACACACACACACACACACACACACATGATTAAGTTAAATGATGCACATGAAAGTGTTTTAGAAAGTATAAAATACTAACCCAATGTAAATTACTGTAATTAATATCATTATATATCTTTTACAATTCATGATGTAAAAATAGAAAAATAATTTAGCCATCCATGTTCCCCTTCAATATTTGATTTTTCATGTGTATATGATAGAACAGGAAGTATAAATCTATTCATAAAATCAACTAAAATAGCCTAGCTAATAAAAATTTGTCCAGTAATATTTCCATACTTTAAATGGAGTGAAAAATTATTTGAAACCCCAAATTAGAAATGTGTATGATAAAAAACAAAAACACCTCAGCCAAACTGGTATGAGTCTCAGAAAATCTATACTGACCTTAAAGATTTCTGATAAACAGAATATATATCTTATGCTTAACAACTTTATGTAAATGTATTTTAATGAAAAATTTTAAAAATATGTTATTGTTCCTTTTTCCTTTATTCACTTTTTCTGTATTATAGGGAAATAAAAACAAAATTCTAAACAGTTACTATGTTTTAAAATGTCTAAAAGATGAGTAAACAACCACATTACTTCTCATTATTGAGGAATTTTTAACAGTGCTCTTATTAATTGCTTATATGCCAATGAGAAACTACTCTGCTTTTAACTACAACAGTAATTGAAAGTAATAAACTAATGATAAAAGTATTACAAGATAATATTGCACAGACACACACATATAATTCTTTTAAGAGAAGAGACAGCTTTGTGATGTGCTGGACAGTGTGCAAGTTTGTGTAGATACAAAACAATAAATATGATATAGATGGTCCCTATTTTCACTCAGGATTCAATTTACCAAGGAAAACACGTATAAGAGTTTTTCAAAAGTAACTTTGTTAAATCCAATGAAAGAGAAGTGGAGAGTGCTATAAAAATGTGTAAAAGGAAACACCAGCCTAGTGTGAAGCTTTAGGAAAGACCTAAGGAGATCGCATCTGAAGACCAAGGATTTCACCAGATGTGGGAGGGAGTGTGTGAAGATTTGTGTGGGATGCTTCCAGGTGTGTGGGGGGTTTACACCAGAAGATACACGGTTCAGAGGAGAAGGAAGTTGGTGCATTCAGTGATCTAAAAGATGATGTGTTTGGCTGGACCTAAGAGATCAAGGGGAAACACATGGAAGTCCTTTGATGTAAGGCTGACAGATCAGCTAGAAGACACCACAGTTACTGAAGGCTTTTAAAGACAGTAACACAATCAGAAAATGAGGGGAAAATATGTGTAAAGTCATGAAGCTCATAGGGAGAAATATTAAATTCCATAAACAATATAAAGAATCAGAAATTTTATAACCATTAGGAGATTACTGATTTCAAAGTTAGTAGAGAAACACTAAATTTAGTTAGGATACTGAAAAGGAAGCTTTAAAAACGCAGTATTAGAGATAAATTAGAAGCCACTTTTTTCAAAGACAAAGAAAGAATAAAATTACAAAATATCTATCAGTCTTATACCTCAAAATTATATTTGATACTACACATGTTAATTTACTAATCTTTTAGAAATAAAAGATGTTATAATTATGTTTATTTTATTACTATTAAAAGTTCCATGAGAAGAGTTTCCAAAAAAGATCAGACTCTCAGTTTGTCTTAGCTGATTTTATACATTTCAAGTGATAATATGAATATTCCAATAAGTTTATGAAGTTCCCAGATTTGTCAATGCCCTACCTCTCCAGAACATGCTTCTGCCCTCAGGAAAATACTGAACAAGAAATAACATAGTTCACATTATGAAATTTTATCCGACCTTTCTTATTTAAAATTATTGATTTTAAATTAGATATGGCCATTAAGTGTCTGTCGGGTACAGATGGCTTTGTTTTACTCTGATGGTTGCCTTGAGGCTCTGCTATGCACACAGGCCAGGGTTCATGTCTACAACAAAAAGTCTCAGACAATGTACTCTATTAGGCATTTATAACTAGTGACACTCTAGACTACTGATGGAGGTAAATTGATGTCACAGTATTCAGACCAAAGCAATAGACTGAGTTAGAACTTCTAGGTTTTCAGATACTGACTTCAAGAATCAATGACATAGGACTGAATACATGAGTACAGACATCTATTTTATTTTGTTCTCTGAAAAACTGTGTTAGTTTCCAGATATATAAATGAGTCCTTTCTATATACAAAACAATTTAATGAACTGTGCTCTCATCAACAAAAATGTAAAACATTTTAAAGCTCCCACTAACCCCCTGTTCTCCAAATTTTACAAGGTGACATATTTATTTGCATAGGTACTTCGTTATGGTTTGGATGTGAGTTATCCTTCAAAAGCTCACCTGTAAGACAATGCAATAAGGTTCAGAGGAGAAATGATTAGGTTGTAAGAGTCTTAACCCAATCAGTGAATTAATCCCCTGATGACAGGGATTAAATGAGTGGTAACTAAAGTGGCAGGGTGTGGCTTCAGAATATATATTTGTATCTGACAAGTGAAAACCTTTCCCTCTGGATCATCATATAAGCTGCTTCCCTCTGTCACACTCTTCTGCCATCATGTTCTGCCTCAACTTGAGCCTTAAGGGATGGAGCTAGCCTTCTATAGACTGAAACTGTGAGCTCTCAAATAAACTTTTCCTCTACATTTGTTCTAGTTTGGTCATTTTAGTCACAACAGTGATAAATCTGACTAAAACATTCATAGATCCCAACTTTTCATAACGGTATATTTGAACAGATTTACTGGGATGGCGATGTTAAAGACTGATGTAGTTATGCAAGGAGGACCAGTTGCTTTTATGGAACCAATGGTGACATTGGTTAAGGATCCAATGCCTGCCAAGTCCATCCAGGAAACCTGGCCTGGTACCTGGCTAATGGGCTGCAAACTCCCAGGTCCAGGAAGGTTATTTCATGACAGGCCAGGAGTATTAACAAATTTTGGCAATGCTGAGAAGAGAGAAATATACTCAAGGGTATAGTACTGCAGGTAAAATCCAACATATGCTTTCTTGGATTTGTCTTCCTAACTTTCAGTTAGTAAATAAGAGAGACTTTTAAAAATCCAGGATCTGGGGTTATAGGTCAGTGGAAGAGTGCTTTCCTTGCACATGTGAGGCACTAGATTTGATCCTCAGCATTATAAAAATTCCAGTTTTAAAAAATAGTTTAGCATAATGTTGTCAGGAATATTTAATAACATACCAGCTTTTAGAGTGTGGTTGTGTACCATGTGTAATAGTAATTGTACAATAATTTAATTTTAATTTTTCAATTTATACATGATAGTATATTAAATAAAGTTATAATTTTATATTTTAAATAAGGAAAGCTAAGTCATATATTCCACAAGATTTATGTGATATAATTAGTTAACAATTTCAACACAGACTGGTAACTCACACTTACCCATAAAATTGAGATAGCCTTCTCCTCCTAGTGCATGAGTAATGAGTCGAATCATTTTATGAAGCTGTATTCCACGATCAATAACTGGAGTAAAAGGAGCTAGAACACTCATGTTTGTATACATTTCAGCATCCATCAACCGAAATGCCAGTGTCTTATCACCAACCAGTGCCTATAGAAATAAAAGTCACTGAGATAAATGAAGAACAGAGGTACTCAGCAATAGTGATTTACACTAGAACAACATGAGGTTACACAGTAGGAAAACAATGTAGGAAAAGTTTTTGGATTAGTATTAATTTCATATATTTTTCCAAGGGTTACTTTCTATGCTGAACACGGGCTGGTATAAATAACTTAGAGATCTATACATTTTTTTTAAGATTGATTCTTATTTTAAAAAGAGCTTGAAGAAACTCATGTTTTCAGATGAGGTACCTGAATATTTATTATACTTGAACCGATGTTTAAGATTTTCTTAAACAGACATTTATTATAATGGCAAGAGTATTGCACAGATTTTTAAAATTTTATTCTGAAACAATGGACATGTTTCTAAAAAAACATCTATATATACACTTAAGATAATGTTATATGCGTAAAAATATATTGCCCTGATACTTTCTGCCATTTTATTAAATATAAATTTACTTTCTCATTGTATTTGCTATTTAACCAAAATTTACTTTGTTTTATCTGAAAGATAATAGTAGATAACTCAGAAATGCCCTGAGTAGCAGAATGGAGGCCTCCTAACAATCTGAACTATTCATGGCTAAAAACAGCAAAGAATTCATCACCTACAAAATAATAACATATAGTGAAATGTGCAAGAGAAGATCATCTGCAATCTCAGTATGCTATTATAATTATTTTCCGTTTGAGACTTACAAACCTATTAAATCACTAACCTATTTTAATAAAAATGACTCCTTCAAAGTACTGTTACAAGATCTATAGCACAAGTCGGCACTAGTTCCTACGCAATTTGTCATTTCCTACTCATTTTGAATTGTTTGTTCATATGCTTAAGTTCACTTTTGTAATCTACCTGGAACTTATGATCCTCCTGCCTCAGCCTCCTGAGTTGCTGGGATTACAAGCCTGTACCACCAGTCCTGTCCTGAATCTTTAAAGTACAAAACAATTTTTGGAAAACCTGTTTCTTTAAAGACTGGGTAGAAAGTTATAAAAGCAAATCTATCAGTTTCTTCTTCAATTTGTTTATTTCAGTCATATAATCGTTTATTCGTATAAAATTAACATGCTGGGGATTCATACTGTATTATAACTTCTAGGAGTTTGCAATATAAAGAAATAAGTTATGCATATATTTTCCTTGTTCACTGTGTACGTATTTGGGGATAAGTTCTCATTCCTCATTAACCCCCACGCTTTAAACTAACATTATTTTCCAGTTTGAGTTCTGATATTTTACAAGTATTTTCATTTCACCTGTTTTATGGTCAAGGATATTATCTGTTTTAGTTTTTGAAGAAAGCACTGCTCCAATTCAAAAGATGCAAGCCTTAAGATAAGTCTACTTCTTGAGTTAGCAAATTTCTATAAAAGGTCAAACAATAAATATTTTAAACACTGTAAGCCATTTGTTTCTGTCTCAGTTACTCAAACCTGCCATTATGACTGAACAAAAAAAATACATAAATAAATCAGCATGGCTGTATTGAAATTAACTTTATTCACTTTATTTACAAAAACAGGCAGCAAACAGCATTTCATCTTTGGGCCTTACAGCTATCATTAAATCCCTACTCTATTTATACTTTAACAATTAGAGGAGAAACCTGTACATCAAATTACCAATTTCATATAAAACAACAGGGAAATTTATTATTTTAGTTTCAACTTTCTTAAAATACTTTCAGAAATTCAAAAATTTTGTTGCCTCATTTTTATCTATAAAATATTGTTTATATTTAAATGATAAGGAGATAAATATTGAGACAGAAAGAGAGAGAAAAATGAATTTATGCACAGATTCATTTACCTGATCATGGCTCTCCGCATAAGCAATGCACTTTTCAAGGTAGCGTCTATTTGTCAGAGTGTATACTATATTGCCCATATTCCAATCTTCATCTTTAAATTCTTTAACAAGCTATACATAAAAGAGAAATATAAACTTCTGAGTAAGCCATTATTTGTTATACTTTAAATCTCAATCTGAGAGCCTACATCATGTTAGCCCACATTATTTCACTTGTAGATAAAAGCTCATCCACAAAGCAACAATATCACTGTTTAAATTTTTACTGAAATCACAGTTCTGTACAAAATATTTAATGGAAAGTAATAAAGGATGTGTGCTTGAGTGTGTGGTTTGCTTTTGTTCCGATGGTTTAAGTATACTTTAGGATATTTTCCATTCTTCTTTCCTGCAATAAGTGCTACCATGTGATCAATGACCACAGCACAGTGTTGTGGCACAAAATGTCTTCCTTTAACTTTCACAAACCAGAAACACACTTGTACATTTTTAGATGTGAATGAAAAAGTTTTAGCAGGAAGAGTGTATTATTCCATTCTTAAACAATGATAAGTGAAAAAATAATTATTTCAAAATTTAAAGGTTAATTATCATAAAATAATTATCACCTTAATAGACCACACTGATTTTGTTTCCACTCTAGCTCCTTCCATCCTGTAACACTGCTTTAATGCTACCGACCTTGCCAAGATCTCAGACAGTTGCCTCCTGGGTTGATAACTGCTCCTTCTTGGGCAAACACTTGTTGTACATGACACTGCTGACCCTCTCCCTTTCCCAGGAATTCTATTTCTTGGTCTACCACTGTTAATCTTGTTTTATATTTTCCACCACTCTGGACATCTTGAAAAATTCTCTTTCTCTACCTATACTATAAAAGCTGATGTTCCTCAAGGTTATGTCCTAAATATAACCTCTCTCTTTTATTCAATACACTCTTCCTCAAGATCCACTTCTCTTCTCTCTTTAGTGTCAAATAGATTCTGTGATAGGAAGAATTCTAAGATGGCCCACACAGTTCCTACTTCCTCCTATTTAATCCCCTTAGCTCAGATGTTGGTGTAATCTTTGAATATGATAAACTCCAAAAAAATGACAAAATAATTGAATAATGTTAATTAATAATGTTTTAATAATTTATGAATAACGTTTAAATGGTAATTTGTTACATTGTAAATGGAAAACAAGTACCAATTTTGGTACAGAATGCACTATTGATACATGCATCAATCTGGATGAATCTCTGGTGAGATGAATTTATTTCTAGGCAAATTCTCACAAATTTTGCTTTTGTCTTCCTTTGCTGACTTACTACTCTGTAGCATTCACACTTGTTTATCCAGTCATTGCAGTCATTAAGTACCAGCAGACAGACCATGGCAGGCAGAATGAGTGTTACAGATGTTCACAAAGCAATTCCCAGAAGCTGTGAATATATTACATTACAGACATTTTCAGATGAATTGAAGTTAAGAACATTGAGATGGGAAGATTATCCTGGATTACCTGAATGGGCTCGTGTAATGATAATGATCTTTCTAAACAGAAAATCTGAGTTAGAGTAAGAAAGAAATTTGAAGATGCTACCCTGCTGGCTTTGAAGATGGAAGACAGAGCCACAAGTCAAGGAATAGAACTAGTATTTAGGAGCTAGAAAACTCAAGAATATGAGTTCTTTCCTGGAGCCTTCCAAAGAAATACGACACTGGCCAACACCTTGATTTTAGCTTAGCAAGGCATATTTCAGATCTGTGACAAATAGAGCTGTATAAAATTGTGTTGTTTTAAGCCATTAAATTTATGGTAATTGTATATAACAATAAGAAACTAATGTGTAGACCTACACAAATATGCCCAACTAATTTATTTATTTTTGCAGTCCTAGCTATCAAACCCAGGGCCTTTTACATGCTAAGTAAGTACTCCAGCATTCCCAGCCCCTCAACTAATTTTTGGCAAAGGCAATTTAATGGAAGGACAGACTTTGCAATAAATGATGCTGGAAGAAGTGTACTCTGTATGCAAGGAAAATAAATTAAATCCTAGGCTAAGTCAAGCTAAGAATTTTAATCTTGCACAAACATTAACCCAAAATGGATCATTTATTTTTTTAAAAAAATATAACTCAATATAGATCATAGACTTAACTATAAAAAGTAAAACTGTGCCGGGCGCGGTGGCTCAAGCCTGTAATCCCAGCACTTAGGGAGGCTGAGACAGGAGAATCGCAAGTTCAAAGCCAGCCTCAGCAATGGCGAGGCGCTAAGCAACTCAGTGAGACCCTGTCTCTACATAAAACACAAAATAGGGCTGGGGATGTGGCTCAGTGGTCGAGCACCCCTGAGTTCAATCCCCAGTACCAAAA
>CM053409.1:90821603-90859073 GCA_028644305.1 Xerus rutilus | reverse complement strand
GGTGGCTCAAGCCTGTAATCCCAGCACTTAGGGAGGCTGAGACAGGAGAATCGCAAGTTCAAAGCCAGCCTCAGCAATGGCGAGGCGCTAAGCAACTCAGTGAGACCCTGTCTCTACATAAAACACAAAATAGGGCTGGGGATGTGGCTCAGTGGTCGAGCACCCCTGAGTTCAATCCCCAGTACCAAAAAAAAAAAAAAAAGTAAAACTGTCATAAACATTTAGTAAAAAGCACTGGAAAACCAGAGTTCTAAAACTCAATAACAAAAGGGGAAAAAAGGAAACTTGGCCTTTAAAACTCTACAATAAATCCAACTGGAAAATGGTCAAAAGACATAAATATGCATCTTACCAAACAGGACATAGAGAAGGCAAACAGAAACATGTAACATGTTTACCATATTAATCCATTAAGATATACACATTAAAACTAGAGTGATAAATATCTATACATCTATTAGAATGAATAAAATAAAAAAATAGAGATAACAACACATACTAGAATCAAGATTTCTTGAAATAGAAATCAAGATTTCTAAGATCTTCTATTTCTAAAATAGAATCTAAAATCTTCTATTTCTAAAATAGAATCAAGATTTCTTGAAAGTTGCTGGTGGGAATATAAAATAAGTATAGTCACTCTGGAAAACAGTTTCTTCAAAAATTAAATATACAACTATCATGACTCAGTAACTGTACTGTTGGCATTTATCACATAGTAATGAAAACTTATAGTCATATAAAAAGTTGTATATAAATATTCATAGGAGCTTTATTTGTAATAGTCACAATGTATAACAGCTCAGATATTTTTCAATGGGTGAATGGTTAAACAAACTGGTATATTCGTAGTATGGAATATTATTCAGAGATAAAAAGGAATCCACTACTGATACATGCCAACAACCTGGATGAATCTCCAGAGAATTCTGCTAAGTGAGTGTGCCAATTCAGAAATGTTACATACTGAATTGAAAGAAATTGAAGAAATGCAGATTCACATCAATAATTGCCAGGGGTTTAGGAATGATTGTAGGTAAGAGAGAAAGAGATGTGGCTTAAAAAGCAACAGGAAGTACGTTGTGTTGAGTCATTCTGCACAATGACTAGGTCAATGTTGATGTACTGGTTGTGATATTGTACTAAAAGCATTGCAACATAATACCACTGGGGAAGTTATTTTTTATAACTGCAAGTTAATATACAATTACTTCAAATTTAAAACTTTATGTTAAATTATTTGTTAAATAATTATACCAAAATGATATTCCAAATCACTAGTTTTAAAATAATACAAATGGAGCACAATTTGCTTTCCAATAACAAAAACAATGAAATCCATCATTCTAATCTGATACCTATGGATTGATAACTATGCATGCCACATATATTCTAAAAACAGACACTACTTGATTCAATACTCTTGCATGTTTTATTGACATTTGGGAAAATAATAGTGATTCATTTTTTTAAAATGCACAACTTACAAAAGTAGAGGAAAATTACTCTGCCTAAGGGTGTTTAAAAATATATTATTTTAACTCTAGTTTTACATTAACTGAGGTCCTCACTTTGGTGATAAAAAAAATTAAATCATTTCATAAAATACAAGTTTGAAATCAGTCTTCAGAAAATTTATAATCCAGGAAGTCAGGATGATCATATCGTATATAGAAAGACACATTTTTTTCCCATTTGTGTGACACACTGCCTACTATCAACAGTACTTTGAACATATACACTATTAAAAATAAATATTAAAATGTTTATTATGTTAAATTTAAAGATTTGGGGAAAATATTGCCATAAATATTCCAAGAAGAATATATCCTGCTGTGAGCTATGACTATCTGGGAAATAATTCTAGGTTGATATACACATTGGAATATTCTTTAATCTGCACAAAGAATGGTAAAAGTTTTTCAGCAAGTGAATAAAAAGTAAGATATAGCAATTATAAGGGAAAGAGGTCTATTAAAAAAAAGTCTAGAAATAGTAAAATATGGGAACTGCCTGCTTGATTTCTCAGGCTAACAATCTTGGCAAATGCTTGTTTTTGGATCTGATGTATAAAAAATCATTATAAATGGAGAAGCAGAAGTCATATGGGTAGTAATTTAAGATCACAGATCTACACTACATAAATCTCCTGGAGATATAGAAAGACAGTAGGAAATTACTACAAAAACTACAACCTTCAGAGTAGGGCCTATGGTTTTTCTATACAAAGTTAAGTATTTCTCCTACTATGATCACAAGAAACCAGTTCATTCCCACACTAGAGGAAAGCTATGATTGTTTATATAGATAAATATGACTGACACTAGACCAGTTCAGCCCATGATCATAGACATGGCCATTCAGAAATTTTCTGAATCAGACCTAAGTTTATATAATGACTTCGGTCCTTTAGGCAAACACTAAAATTAAAAAAAAAGAAAGCCCAAAACGACTTGAACTGTCACTAAATTTAATAAAATTGCATTGAGAAACACTGTATAAAGTAAAATGCATAATTATTCATTGTCAGTGTCTGACACAGAGTAAGGACTTTTACTGAATGAAGGAATGTATGTATACAAATTTGCTGAGGAAGGACCATACTATGAAGCAAGTATGGGGGCGGTGTTAAGGACAACTTCTATATATTAATGGTAGATATCTAGGCAGAAATGAATTCCTTGAAAAAGTTCAATGCGTTTTAAGTATTGAGCAAAGAAGTTTCATATAATCAAATTGATAATGAACAAAATAAATGTAAACAGTTAATAGTACTAATTTTAAAGTTTGAGAAATATCTTATTAAAAAGCACATGAATAGATATACTAATGGACAAATCTGACACTACTATTATATCTGCACCTAATGATCATTAATAAGAAACAGATTCAGGAAAAGAATAAACCAACCTAGCATCCACAGAGAAAAATATTTACATGAAATCTTACCTGGATCCATTTATCTGGAATTGCCATTGCTAATCGATAGTCAAAACCACCACCTCCCTGGGAAACTGGAGAACACAGAGCCGGCATTCCTGACACATCCTAAAATGAAGTACATTAGTATTAGCAGTTAGTATTGCTCAAATTTTTAGTAAATATTTTCCAGACAGTGAAGGTTAAGCCATTAAACTAAAACAATAAATAAAGGGCATATATTTTTGAAGTGTTTTAATAATATCATTGTAAAAGCAGATAAAATTGTAATATGATGTCTCATTTCCAAATAAAATTTTTGCTCAGTGTTTTCACTCCAGGCCGACTTCAATTCCATGAGGGTATATTTTTGCCTTCCTTAGTACCACCCTGAGAACACAAAATAGTGAAACTATTATAGATAAAACCTGGATTCTTAGAAATATTTTCAATTACGTAGTGCTTTTATCAAACACAAAAATACACATGGCATATATCTGTTATACTTTTTCTCTTCACATACAGTTGGACATGGAGTGTGTTTCTGTGAATGCTGAGCTTCTGATGAAATGGAAAGTGAGCTAGATAATGAGGGGTGAAACAGGAAGATAGTTTTCACTATACTGGGTTGCACTTGGAAGGAGTTTTCAAGACTAGTAGGACTTCTCCATTGAGCAGGTACAGAATCAAAGGTTTATTGAGGTGAAGGAATCTCAAAAGCAAAAGATTTATTGATGGTGGAGAAAGAACTCAAATATCAACCCTTTCATAGTCTCTCTACTGTCATGGCAAAATTAGACTATAGATAATCAAATAGTTAAACAAATAAGAGAGATTTAAAATTAAGTGGAAGGACCCAAATGTAACAAAAAGATATTATTACAACAAATATAGCAAAATATGAGCTAAGCATTATGATTTCTATTACTTTCAAATAAATCCTTTTGCTCTACTTCATTTCTACAGACACAATCCTATGTAACCTTCATTACTGCTTGCCTTGACCATTATGTTTTCAAACAGAATTCTGCATCTCCAGCTTCTCTTTCTACAAATTTATATCTTATGAGTCTGCTCTATCACTACACTTAAATAAATTTTGAAAATAGAAAACTCAAATTCCTTAGCTGCAGACTCAATTAGTGATCAGACATTGAGTATTTTCTATATAATTTATTATTCAATTATCTGATTCTGTACTCCATTTTAGAATACATATTCCATAAAGGCAAGGATTGGTTGCGGTTGCTGTTGTGGTCTAATTGTATATGCCAAGAACCTAGCATAATGGAATAGCATTTAGTCCAAAGTATACCTTCTATAAATATTTGTTGAATAAGTTAAGGTGTACTGAGGAACTTGAAGATAAATAAGACATCATATGGGATATTCCACAATTCATAATGTATGACCTAAATACACACACACACATATGCACACACGCACACATTTTCATGAGATGGCAATGCAATGTAGTTGTGATAACTGACTAAAGTATACAGAAATGGAGAGATTCAACATCTACCCACTATGATTGCCGACTATTTAATTTCAAAGTACTAAATATTTTGGCTACTTTGAAATATTTACTTTTCCCTGCATTTGTCAAAAGCTTTTTCATAAGTCATTGCCCAAATTAATCCTTGCATCATCATCCTTATTTCTTATAAAAGATTATCATATGCTATGAACCTTTGCGATAGCATAAGTGTTGCTGCTTCTACAATATTATCCCTCAACTCTTCCCAAAGAAATGCTAGAGACAAGAAATATATGACCTCTAGGCACTCACAAGGTAATTTATTATTTTCTTATGGAAGAGAGAAATAAGTAAATGTTACTACATGGTGCAATACAGCCATAAGAAAATAATTTATTTGTCAACAGTCTTTTATTTGAGCGTAGTTCTTTATAATTTATTAAATGAAACAAGTGATCAGCAGAAGACATTTTAAATTATATCTATCAAAATATAAGTTACAGTTTCAGATATTATAGGTATAGTTCAATTCATGATAAGCTCTCTCGCATGCACTATGTCCTCACTCTAATATAAATATTAAACATCTGGCACCATACTGGTGGTAGAATCCCAAAGAGTTTTAACAAGAGCTCACTCTCAGGCACAATAGGGTAATAGCCCAGTATCAAAGATGAAGATAATTTTTCTTGGGAAGATTCTAAGGTGTGTTCTATGTGGTTGTATCTAAAAAATGTTTTAGGAAATGGAATCTACTAAGAATATACAGACATCAATTGGTCTAGATTCCTAAATCCAAATCCTAGAAAGCTGTCTCATTAATACATATGAGTTATTTGCAGATCTCTTTTGAGAGTAGAAAAGTTGTGAGTATAATTTTAAAAATTTTAAAGAAGCTAGGTGCAACAGAACACAATTGTAATCCTAGTGAATCTGAAGGCTGAGGCAGAAGCATTGCAAATTAGAGGCCAATTTCAAAATAAAAAAATAAAGAGGGCTGCAGATGTATATTGCCAAAGGCTATGAATATAGAGTACACCTGGGTCCAATCCCCAGTATTAAAAAAAATTAAAGAAACCAAAAGGTAGACATAAATTACCAAAATAAATACATTCCAAATATAAAAAGCTGGTGTCTATCGATATAGCATATGAAAATAATTATGATGTTGAATTAAATTTAAATATTTCTCATTCTTTAATATTTAAAGAGCACTTGTAACAATTCCAGAGGGGGAAATTCAAATAAAATATTTTCAATTAATAAAATAACTATGTAGAATCACAGATATATTTTAGAAGGAAAGGGATGTCAATTTTTATAATTGTCATACACACACTCATATTTCTACTATAGGACTTTATATAAAATTACATTACTTATTCATTACACTGCTTTTTTTCTTAAGAAAAAAGTTCATGAGGATCAATTCCACATTTTGGAGAGAGTCCCACTAGACAGAAAAGTGATGTATTGAAATTGAAGTAGTGTTCAATTTAAGTAGAATAAATTGAAGACACATCTTATTTTAAAAAAATCTAAAAGCAAGTAAGATAAAGTAGGCTAAAGTCTCAAAGTTTCATTGGTAGAACACTGATAATCAGACAAGAGCTCCCTGATGAAGTGATTTTGCTTGAAATGAATGGGAAGATCAATGTAACAATTTTAACTTTCATGTATTAAATAATTGCTTCCTTTTCTTTAGCCCCACTTTTGATTTATTCTGTCATTAATTGTTTGTAGTAATTTGTCATATATAACATCTCTGCTTTGGATTGCAACAAATATAATTGACAAAATAATTTTTTGATGTTTGACAGATAAAATTAAAATACTATTTAAAAGAAGAAACAAAAATATACACTCTGATCGATATGAAAAAACTTTCAGCACATTATGGATTTAATTAGTACAGTATTAGCCAGACTTATGTGCTAAGATCAAATGTACAGAGTATGTACAGGTAGGTACAGAGTGTGAATGAATACTGAGTGTCTAAATTATAGTTTTTGGTTTGTTTTTAATACTATGAGAACTTATTTCAAGACTTTAGAGTTAGCAGTCTATTCCCAGAGGATATTTGAAAGACAAAAGGCCTGAAGGGAGTAAAATTATTCTGTATCTAGAGATAAACAATAAAATCATGCCACTACTGTACATGGTGCAGAGTCACAGGTAGTGAGTTGTGCTCCATTTGTGTACAATGTGTCAAAATGCATTCTATTGTCATGTATAACTAATTAGAACAAATTAAAAAAAAGAAAAAAATCATAACACTACTGATCTTTTTAGGTTTTCAGAAAACATGAGTAGAAAAAGGCTAAACATATAATAAATACCATAAAAAAGGAGAATAACTACTACATTTCATTCTGATGAACTAAACACCAATATTATAAACATATACCTTTATTCTGACTCCTTTTAAATAGAGCCTCATTATTTTTATGTACCCACCACTACACTTGTACAGGAGAGTTTTAACATGCTAAATTCAATTTTAATAATAATTCCTACTTAGAGGACGCAGAAAACCAGGGGGATTTTAGTACTAAATCTAAATTAGCATAAGCATTTAACAAACTTCTTAATTTATCACATTTATCACCAAGAGGGGAATTGTCAATTATGCATCTACCAAATTATATCATTACAGTGCAGCTTTGGGACAGTTAATCATGAACTTTTCAGTAATCATGAATAACTAGTGAACATTTGGCAATCTGAGAGCAATAGCGTAAACAAGAAAGGTAATTGCATCAGAATAAGGAAGGGTTCTGAGAAGCTTGTAGAAAGTACCCCATGCCATCTCTAATAATTCAACCAAAACAGATAAATAAACAGATGCACATTAATATTCAATTTTTTTCTCTGCTGAAGGTCTCAGGGTGGAAAGACCTGTCCACTGATTAGGATATTTTACTTTCTAAGAACTGGCATTTTCTTTTTAACAATGGAATGGTGATAAGTAATTAATGTGTATTATCCCCCAATATGAAAATAGTAAGTTTTATATAATGTTCTATCCATACAAGACAGCTGCACTATAGTTAGAATATAATTTCATTTATGTGATTATTTTAACATGAGATTAATTATTCAAATACTATAAGCTAACAAAATGCTCTATATTAAAGGGGATCAGAAGGTAAGAGATCATATGGCTTTACCTCAGCTATTGTTATGGAATCTGGGTATAATGTGTGAACCAAATGATTTGCCAACATGAGATAAATCAAAGCATCTTCATCAACTTGTAGTCCAAAATATTCATTGTAATCACCTGAAAATTTTTCACCTGAGGAACAGAAAAATCAATAGGGATATATTATATTGACATAATAAAATAAAGTACCTAAAATTGATATAAATTTTGTTACTGTATCAAAGTATAATAATAATTTCGCAATCAGCAAATATTCTAATGCAGAAAAGTACCTGATGTCAACATTTAGAATCCAGAAAACCTTGAAAACCAGTTTTTGTTTGAGAAAAAGAGGCAGAAGAGGTCTGGGGTTATAGCTCAGAAATAAAAGCATTTGCAAGAATGCTAGAGGCTCTGGGTTTGATAGCCACCACCAAAAGTAATAATAATAAATTTTAAGATTTAATATAATCATAACTAAACCTTATGGAAGAAAAATGCAGTGACATGATATGGAATGGAACTCTAAATTTCAAAATTTCGATACATTTTCTGTCACATCAAGAAAATATTAATGTAAGATACCAGTATTCCAATAGATTCCTCTTAGGTAAAGAGAAGTAAATAAGAAAGTCATTATGAAATTAAGATATAATACTTAACACTATGTTAAATATGTGTTTCAATTTATGTAACACAGAATTTTCTATAATGACATTGAAATTAAACACCTTACAACTGCCTTTCCTTCATCTCCTAATTTTGGTAATTTATAGTATATTTTAGTTATTGGAATTACATCATTTACTTTTTGTTCTTTCAGTAATTTGCTCTTATTTTTATAATTCAAATCAGTGCTTAATACTAGTCCCCCCTCCCCAGCTTCCCTATATATAAGTTCTTTTATTTTGATTCTGTTTTTGTTTTTTCTGTTTGTTAGATTTGATCACTGAGATATATTTTGATATATAATTTTGGACATTTCATTCCTCAAAGTTCATGTTTATACCTTAACAGCAAGTTAAAGAACATATTTCCTTTTTTTTTTTTATACTATCATTCTTTTCATTTAAAAATATTCAGTTAAAAAAATAAACATATTGGACAAATTCAAGACAATGATTTGACATAGGTATGCTGATTACCACAAATTAATTATATTCATCTCCACCCACAGTTAACATTAGTGTGTTTGACAATATAGTAATACTAACTATAGTCACCATGTTTTACATTAGATCCCTAAAATTTGTCTTATGCTGATAAGTTTGTATCTTTTAACCAAAATTGCCTCATTCCCTGTACCTCTCAGCTCCTGGCAACCACTGTTCAACTCTCAAATTCTTGATTTAATTTGTTTCCCTAAGAATTTTGTAGACATGGCTTCTGGCAATAGATTAATACGAATCCCGCCATTTATTTATCCACACAATTACCTTTTCTTCCTAGATATCTCCATTTCCTTTCTGATAAATCTCTCTGTATCACTGAATTTATACATTAAATGCTGTATTAATGTTAATTATCAAAATTTTTATGGTATATGTTCTTTTGCTGTGAAGTTTCAGGCTTGGTTTTGTTTTGTTTTGTTTCTCATTTCAAGGGGGGAAATATGCTAAGTAATCAGGATGTTTTCCTCTACCATTTTTCGAGCTCTTAGCCATAAAAAGCATATCCCTTGTCCATAAAAATGAATGTCGCTTCATTTTTCCAATGCCACAATCCCATGGATATGCCCTGACCTCAGCAGGAGGAGTTGTAAGCTAGAATGTAACCTTTCTTTATTTTCGCCATGTTTGCCTTTGTATTCTCAAAATAACCTTCTCTCAAAACTGGTGGATAGATATGAATGGAATGTAGTATGTTTTGTAAGTTCAACTTCTTTTAGGCAAACATTTCATGGAGGCAGCACCATCATTGAGAGTAAATAATATACTCTTTAAATCTTAAGTTTCAGTGGGGTGTGGTGGCACACGCCTGTAATCCCTGCACTGGCTGAGACAGGAGAATCAGGAGTTCAAAGCCAGCCCCAGCAAGGGCAAGGTGCTAAGCAACTCGGTGAGACCCTGTCTCTATATAAAACACAAAATAGGGATGGGGATGTGGCTCAGTGGTTGAATACCCCTGAGTTCAATCCCCAGTACCAAAAAAAACCAAAAAAACAAAAAAAAAAAAAAAAACTTGTTTCTTAGTAACCACTTTTCAAGATTTCCAGTCTAAACTTTTTCTTCCTTTTTTTTTGGTTTGTTATTGCTAGTGAGCATTTGGTAATTTTTAAAAAGTATTCATATTATCTAAATTATTATATTATCTATTCAGGGATTAAGATACTGGGATCCCACTTTGCACAACTTTTAAACTGAAAGTCTGATCGATATTTCTGATTCATAAATTTACAATTTGAACTGAGTAAATCTATATTTAAGATATCTATTTTCTTCAATGTATAATATGCAAAAATTCTTAAGCCTTCACAAATGTTCTTTATCAGTTTGTGTTATTTTTCATTGTGAATGTTGTCATGTTCATATCCTGAGGCTGGTGTAATAAATGGTTTCCTTAAGCATTTTTTAAAGCTACATGGCAAGAATAACATACTAAGAAGTTGTATTATAAAGGAAACCATGATCTTTTATTTACTTACAAATGTACTTGTACCCTACTTCATGACAAATAGTATCAAAAGTGATTACAAAGGATATATACATGATAGAACAACTAAAAATCAAGCAACCAGTAATGGTCACTACAGTTTCTGTAACTGAACTCCAAACCTGGTTATTGTCTTCCCTTAAACAAATAATAAATACAATCATTAGCTACATGGATAATATATCAAATTACCTACCTATTCCATGGTGATGATACAGCATGGATGTAACACCATCAAAACGAAATCCATCAAAGCAATATTCTTCCAACCACCATCTTATGTTGGACAGAAGGAACCTTAAAACTTCCCAGCTAAAATATTAGACAAATATATATTTATTAGTGTTCACCTCATTATACATTCTTTGTTAAGAGGGTAAATACATTTATAAATGTTTCAAGAACATGATGTTCCAGGAAGACAGCATACAAAAACCAGAAAACAAAGAATATCTCATTTGTTTAATGAAATTCATTATCAAAGGAAATGTATCAAATTTATTTTAGCTAAAAATAGGCCACAATATATAAGGAAAATAAGAAATAAAATGTAAGTGGATCCCAAGATCAGAGACTCTGTCTCGTTCAAAGCTGTGTTGCCTGCAACCAGAATGGTCATTATACATAACAGTGCTCAAAAATATGCACATTAATTATGTCTAAATTTTTACAACTATTTTTCAGAAGTGATGTTTTTCTCCCTTCAAAATATACATTTTTATTATTAGTGATTTCAATTATTGCTTAAAAATTTTACATTATAATTTAAAACAGATACAATTCAGAATAAAGAATAAAAGAAAGACTTACATTCCACCACATGGTAAGCAAAATTACATTTATAAAACTGTTGTTTTCTAGAGGCAAAAAAAGAAAGACTAAAGGAAAACCTAATTACCAAAAAACACATGCTTAATAAAGTACAAAGTTCTGCAAGTTAAAAAGCTCCACATCCATAAAAACAGAGGAAAAACAAAGAAATGTATAACTCAATTAAAAGCACCCCACGAAACAAGTCTATTTCGGACAATTGAAAAGAGGGCATCATCAATTAGTATTTTTTTTTAGTCGTACAGTTATGGTTGAGTTCTCTATCTTATTATAACTGTGGTTTTAAGACTTTAAGACCTCATTTAATTTAATGACAATGCTGTAATAGTGTATACAAATCTTTAACCCAGTTGAAATTTATGTATTTTTTAAACCTTCCATATATTAAAGCACAATCTGACATAAGTGGAGATGAAGTCATCACAATCAACTTCGGAATTGTAAATATAAACTTTGAGGAAAGATGAATATTGTTGGTAATTAGATGCTTTAAAAATGCTAAGTTGAGTTTTTAAAACTTATTGAAAGTTTTCTAAAAAGAGAGAAGGAAAAAAACAGAAATGCAAGCAATCCAAAAGGTAAGAAAAAGGGCCTGGAGGTCCAGTAATTTTTAGGTTAAGCAGAGATTACGTTAGAATTTGATTGTTTCTATTCTAACGTATACAGGAGAAATTTGTTAAACAAAAACCAATGAAGACAAACAGGTAGGTTACAACTATACAGGATCAAAATTACTCTATTTTGTGTAGGGATATCCAATTACGATACTTGTAAAAAATCTTTGTATTATTAAACTGTATTTCTTATAGACATGTCAGATTCACAGCAAAATTGAAAGGGAAGTAAAGTACACAGCTTCCTATCCCCTTACATACATCTACACCAGGTTGCTATATAACAATTTCAGAAAAAAAAATCATAAAAAAGACTAAATTTTCATGTCACTAACCCTCTGAAAACAGTGTTTTGAAAAGAACATATATAGTTTTCTAATTTGGCTATGGACTAACAGTGTATATATTACTTTAAAAAAGTAAGTTGAAAGATATTTTTAGCCAAAAATACCCTAGAGTAGGAACAAACTTGCTTAAATGTTAAGTATCTTGGATTGATATATGAAGATCTAAATACATAAACTAGAAATCACAAGTTGTCCCTGGGCCTTATCTGATATGCTGACTGTTTTGCTCTGCTTTGCAGAGTATTTTAAATTTTTCAGTTTGAATTCCCAAATAGAATAGGTATCTTCTAGCTCTTTGTAGTCCCTATCAGTCCACATTTTCTTATTCTAACTGTATTTACTCATTTACATCACCAGCTTGGACTTGTGGACATTAGCTGTCAATCCCTTAACAGAAATACCACAGACTGAATGGTTTCTAGGTAGATAAAGATTCACATCTAAAAACTCTGTTCTAATATCTACAAAAGAAAAGGGAAACGAGTGAATTGCATTTTAATTCAATGACAAAGAGAAGGAAATGGTGTAAATTTAGTCACTAAAAAGAAAGCATTGCCCAATATCATATATTTGATTAAAGGAAGAATAAAAGTCCTTCTATTTCTTATTACTGAAATATTTATTCTTTCTTCACCAAAGAGTAATAAATCTGTGTTTAACATGTTTAAAAAAATACATTTGGGGTGTAACTATGTGAGTAGACAGAATTTTGGCTGGATAAATGAAAAAAAAAAATTCCTGTGAACACCAGAAAAGAGACAATAGTGACCATGGAATAGGTAATTAAAAATTTCTAACAGGTTATATTCTTTACATCTCTGAAATACCGCTAACCTGAAATAATGTTGAAAAAATCATAAACAGAGAACAAATCATCATAATATTAAACTGGTTAAAATAAATCAAATTTCTGTTGGTATCAAAATAAAATATTTAATATATTTTTATGAATTATTAACAAAATAGATGGGGCCCCCATAAAAAGGACAAAAAGGAATAAATGTATACAACATTTTAGAGGAGAGCCAACTATGTAGAACAAAATAAGAAACAAAATCTAAAGAGTTTTTTGTTTTTTAACAAAACTTCAGGAAATAGGTTCAGGAAAAAATCTAAAATTTTAAAGTTAGTAGCATCAGTGGAAGGCAAAAGTTAATATTAATTCTCTCATTAAAATAGATTATGAGGATAATAATCAAAAGCATATTATTAGGATCAGTTAAGTAAAAGATAACTAGACTTATAAGGGTTACATTTTGTAAATAATTAGCCTTTGTTTTGTAAGAAAAAAACAACTATCAGAGCAAGAAACCAGGGATATCTTCCAGCCAAATTTTGTGTCTTATCATCATCATGGTAAATCTAGATAAACCAATTCACTGTAAACTCCATGGCCTGGTAAAACTAATTTTAAAACATGGACTGATTGTACTCAGTTCAGTATGTTAAGTCATTTGAGAGCATCAGGAAGACTGAAGTATGAATTTGTCAAAGAACCATATCATACATATGGGTATTTGCATGAGCAAATTCAAAGGAGAAAAATGGCCAGACTGTAGAGTGTTACTATGTCATTGGAATAAAAATGTATCTTTATTTTTTCTACTTCCTACAGTATGTAAACATTCTACTTGATGTAGAGAATGTATCCAATTATTATATAAATGTATTATCTCAGATCACTGAATTCCCAATTCAGATTATGAAAAAACTACTCCAGAGGTCCTAAAAAATCACCTTCAGTGATTCACTAGAGAATTTGACTAGATTCAGCATATGATGGTGTTCATGGCTAAGGTTTATTACAACATACGAACATAAAACAAAATAGGCAAATAAAAAGGTACACGGGTAAAAGTTTGGAAGAATCAACATGTAAACTTCTAAGAGCCTCCTGGCCCTGTTCTGAGTCACACAGAACACACTTAATTCCCTTGAAAATGAACTGTCCAACATTTGTGAAATACTGTCTTCCAGGGAAGATCACTGGAGACTTGGTTTCCAAAGTTTTACTGGTAAATTTTTACTACACACATTCTGCCTTAGTACATACCAAAATCCAGACTCCCAAAAGGAAGAAAGGTGTTCATCATAATTGCATTGTACAAAGAACTCAGGTAGAGTGAACCACTGTTATTAGTTCTAGGAATGAGGGAGAATACTTCAAAATCTAAGTTTATATCTGATAGCCTCAGTCCAATCTTGAAAGCAGACATTTTTCAGGACAGTGGTCTTAGTCATGCTATATTTATTTTTCTCTCCACAAAAGCAGAGCCTACCATTATTTGGACAATTATAAAATACTTATGTTACTGGGTTCTAGAGGGGGATAATTTTTCTTTTCAATTCATTTTATCTCAGAGCTACCCAGACCTCAAAACCAAGCAGAACAATCTTAAAAATATATTAAAAATCTAAATGTGGAAGAACATCCAGGTAAGGCACTCTGTTCTTCACCCTACCCACCCCCCTGAGTAGTCACATGAACAATGAAAACATTAATCACATACATGAATGAACTAGTTCACTGAATCTAAGATTTGCCTCTTATATGGAACACTAGAACACACTTAAGGAATATGTCACCAGTAAAAATACAGATTTCTGAAAGATGTGCAATACTATTTCTATTGTCATAATTTTCTAATCCACTACTCATATAAGTTCCATTTTTCACTCTTTAGGGACTTGTGAGGAAGAGGAATTATGATGTATTGCAAAGTATGACTGAATTAGAAATATTGCTCAGTATGCTCTCTAGTAATAAATGAACTGAATCATCTCAACTGAATGGTTTGCCTTGAGTCAAAGTATGAAAATGTCTGGCAAAGGGTACAATAAAAAAGGCAATTTACTTTTTCTACCTCAAAATGTCATCAGACAGCTGATAACACAGTTGATATATCCAGTTGATTAGAGCATCATAAAAATATAAAGCAGGATTTAAGAGCATAGTTTTACTTTGGTGCATTCCAACAGAAAAGGCAGCACTAAGATTTTAAGGTTGTTCTGTTGACATAAAGCTTTCAAAGCCTATCCTTATAAACCACTGGATGCCTAATGTCCAAACAACTGGAAGAGTCAGAGGCTAACTTTTAGATGGTGATGCAAAAATATATAACTCAATGGTCACCATGAAAATGTACTAGGAAGTAACCCATAAATCTATTAGCATTATATCTTAAATTATTAATACAGAAGTTAAGAACTAATACTGTCATCCATATTGACTATGATAAGCTCATTTCCATTTTATTTTTATCAAGCAGAAATAAAGTCCTTAAAATCCAGAAAAAGATACTGAAATGCACCTTTCTCATGAATCATAAATTTCTAAAAATGTTTAAATCACAGGTGTCAAATAGAGAAACTGAATACACTGATGATAGTATGTACATTTAAGGAGTTGTGGCAATCAAAATAATCAGAATTCAAATTGATGCAGATGTTTGAAATATTAAACCTGTAATCAAGTAATGAGAATTTATTAAGAAAAATTTTATCATATACAGATAATTTACAATATTAAATTTTGGGGGAGATATCCCTAAAATTAAAAAAGAAAATTATTGGTTGTCTCACATTCTGCCAATAATCTTTATAATGAAATAAAACACAGCCAAATTTTCTTGGCAAGCAAGTATAATCAGATATAACAACATTAATGAAATTACATTTTGTAATCCAAGTTCATTTGCCTAAGGTTCTATTTATTTGTGATCCAGAATAACCTCTGAGATTTTCAAAATAAGCAACTTAAGTTCACTGGATGTTATTAAACCTACTAATATTGTATACTAATAAATAAAAGACATTGAACAGTGGCTAAATTTCAAATATATAAAGAAAATTATATATTTCTCTTACTATTCTATAGTCATTGAGGCTGAATGATTAGTAAAGAGTAAATTATAAAATCAAGAAATAAAAACCTGAGTGTTTTGATCTGTATATTTCAATTGAGGCAACAAATTAACCTTGAGTAAAGAACATACTTTGAGATTTTGGAGTTTTTTTTAATGAGAAAGGTAGGATATATCAAAAGAAAAAAGTCTCATAATAAAAATGATTCCTTTTAGTAAGATATTCTAATATGCCACTATTAAAAAAAAAGTAACACCTATCAACTTCCTGTACATTTTCAAATATTAAAATAATTTGTTAATTTAATATTAATTAAACTGACCCATGAACATATTTTTTGCTTTTTAAAAGCATTAAAAATTCGCTAACTGGAACCAAGTAAAAGAAAAACTTGAAATGATAAAAAAAAAACCTAATACTAAAAATCTATAATATAAACATTTCAGAATATAGGTAATTATTCAAAATTATAATTTTGAAGTTTTCTTCTCAATTTCACATAATTGTGTATTTTGCCCTATGCAACTTTATATAATACACATTAGTATATACTGTTTAATCAGATTATATACACTTAGCCCTGGTTATCTACATTCATTATCAAAAGAAAACATTTTCTTTCCTTGAGGACTAAATTGCACTTAGCTTGTTAAGTATTTTATTAAAATTACCTATTTGAATTATCTATAATTCTAATCAAGTATTCTCTAGGATATAAATAGGAAAGTATAACATATGCTTCTATATGCTAGATGCTTACAATTATACTACACTAAAAGAAATATACTAAAATTGATAAAATAGTAAGCCTTAATTTTCTCTAATTTAAACTATGTTGTTATTCCTAGTTATCTGCCCAAGCAAGAATAGGAAAAGTTGAGCTTAAAGGGGGGAGTTGTGTGTGCGTGTGTGCATGTGTATGTGTATGTGTGTGTACACAAGCATGTATGCAAGCACATCTGTGTCTAAGAAATAGCAACAGACTAGCAAGGAGAGCGTAAGTGAAAGCTAATGGTCTGATTGGAAGGAAAAAGACAAAGGTAAACAAAAATAACTCACCCTAATAATGACTGTCCAGAGTAATAAATATATTTTTATATTTTTTCTAAACTGGTTCACATCCCTCAACATTTCAATCATGATTGCTGCCAAAGGAGCTTTTTCAAACATCAATGTTTATAAAATACATTTTAAAAGTTTAGAGAAACCTCACAGTAGAGGATCCAAAAACCTGAGCAGCCTAAGGTCTAGAAAGCAGAAAATTAAGCTAAGATTTTATGTATCATTAAAGCCATCCCTATTAATAAAACATAAGTGAGGTAATATGTGAGATTTTTACATGTCTCACCCAAACAAGGCATTGTTCTTCTCCAGAATAAATCACTGTGTGTTAGCTTGCTATATATATGTACATGTAAACATAGATGCCCACACAAATGTTTTTCAAACAGTAGTAAAATTCCTACCTTACTAAAAACATGAAGCTAGTTACTGGTTCAGATCAGAAAATGTGACAGTGATTTGAACATTATAATATACTTCATGACAAATGGCATGTAATGATTGGTAATGAGCTTTTTTACAAGCGATTTTAAACATAAAAGTCTGTAAACATTAGTTAGCTATTCATACACTTTTCACTTTTCCCCTTCTGATTTACTTCTAACAAATTAACAATGATATTATTAAATCAGTTATTATACTTTCATTATAGAAAAATGTATTCCTGGGGTTGGGGTTGTGGCTCAGTGATAGAGCGCTCATCTAGCATGTGTAAGGCACTAGGTTTGATCCTCACTACCACACAAAAATAATAGAATAAAGGTATTGTGTCCAACTACAACAACTAAAAAAAAAACTTAAAAAATATTTAAAAAAAAGAAAAATGTATTCCTGGAGTAATAACGCATTACCTTATTGAAATATGTAATTAGGCATATGTTTATTTACCTATATTTAGTCAGTTTTAGAAGATGACTCATCTATCCCTAAGCTAGTTCTCCATATGATCTCTTATCTTTGCTTCCTTTGTCCTTTTGCAACCCTCCTCTCTCCTCCCCCTTTCCTCTCTTATTACAATTTCTTCCTTTTTAATCTTGCTGAGAAACTAAAAGTGAAAGCCTGTTAAACTAAGCTTGCAATTGTTAATACAGTAGTATGTATAATTAAATATGATTTTGTAAAATTAAGATATCAGGTGTCCTGGTTTGAAGCATTTTATGAGAAAATTATGTCATACTCAATGAAAATTAACTATTTCTAATACACAAAGAAACACCAATACATTAGTGATAAAAATGTATTGTGGTCAATTTTGCAAAAATCACCAAGAACACATAATTGAGCTCTCTGAACCAGTAAGTGAAAAATTTTAAAAAGAAGGAACAGAATTACTTTTTGTCCACCTAGTTTGTTTGTTTTTCTTTTTCTTTCTCTTTTTTTTTATTTTTTTTGGTACTGAGGATTGAACTCAAGGGACACTTGACCACTGAGCCACATCCCCAGGATCTCACTGAGTTACTTAGCACCTCGCTTTTGCTGGGGCTGGCTTTGAACTCACGATTCTCCTGCCTCAGTCTCCCAAGCCACTGAAATTACAGGCGTGCACCACCACATCAAGCCTCCACCTAGTTTTATGTAGTTTTGTAAACTTAAATTTAAACTGAAAGATGAATTCCAGGATCAAAATCTCAGGGATTCAAGAGACAAACTGGATACTTTAAAATGCCTCATTATGGGTACACAGAATTCAGCAACAATGGTTTATTACATCAAATGTTGTGGTCTAACAACAGAGCTATAAATTACCTGGGAAAATGAAATCCCATACTCAAAAATAGAACACATACCAACCAGCCCTGCTCAGCCCTGAAGTCAGATCTAAGAATCATGTTCCATTCCTCTTCTATCAAAATTCTACCTATTATTGAAAGCCCAGCATAAAGTTCATTCTTTTTATTCTGTACATTCATACCATCTGCAAGACAACAGGAGTTAAACTGTTCATGCAAGTAAGTCCTATCTTCACAACTTAACCGTAGGTGTCTCTGTAGTAGAAACCATGTCCTACACCATTCTTTGTTAATTTCAATGTAACTAACTTGAACTAAAGTAATAATTCCAAAAGAAAGTTAAAAATCCTTACACACACACAAAAAAGTTCTTTTAAAATCTAACCTTAACTCCAAAGCAATAAAAATAAATTAATACATATCCGTTGAGAAAGACTGTTTTCAGAAACATCGATGTAAGAAATGTAAATTAGGGGCTGGGGTTATGGCGCAGTGGTAGCGTGCTCGCCTGGCATGCATGAGGCACTGGGTTCGATCCTCAGCACCACATAAAAATAAAATAAAGATATTCTGTCCGCCTACAACTAAAAAATAAATGTTAAAAAAAAAAAGAAATGTAAATTAAGAAAAGCAAAATACTTGATTGGAATAATAAAATATACACAATCATTATGATACTTGAGAAAGCTACAAAAGCAACTTTGCAATTATTGTGACATAGGCTTTTTGAGAGGTAATTTCATAAAGAATACTTAATAAGAAATTATTTACTTAGAACACTCAAATAAAAGATCATCTGCCTTTTTCTCCAAGTTTATAATCCCCATTTAGGAACCTATTATAAGATGTTTACCACTAGGAAAAGTAAAATTACTAAACTGCATTGATTGTATTTCCTTATTAATCAATGCATGAATTTTTTATTAGAAGTTTTAACACACATGGGCATTCATTCAAACATGTATCCTAATTAAATATATATGTAGGAGGTAGGAGGTAGAAGTATGGTATATATATGTACATGTATATACATGTACATATATACACACACACATGCACATGCATATATATCTTCAGTCTCTACTTAGAGTAATTTTAGATTGGTTTGTATGTACAGCCTACATTGAAATAAGAATGCTTATGATTAAATATTGAAAAAATTCCCCAAATGTTATAGAACTCTCTGGTGAGGGCAACAAAAGGAAGAAACCATAAAAATATCAGTATCTGTAAGGAATCATCAGCTTCTTTTTGTTTGTTCCAGTTATAAATTTTGCATTTGCACATTGCTGCCTAGATTTTCAAAAGGATCTGCAATGATTAATTTAACAATCCTCCCATATTGCTATAATATAGCCAAGAACTTTTACATATATATAATTTATAATACCTATATATCAAGGATATATTAGTGAACAAAATAGAAATTCTAATATCTAGGAATATTATTAAAACAGAAAAGGTCAAAGTACCACCAAATATGACTACTGTAGTTAAAACAGACCTCTCAAGTGTGGGTGCTCTACTGCCAAGGATATATGAAAATACACGTAAACAATGGTGAATCTGAGAGTCATTAGATCTGTTTGGAAGTTATGAAAATAAATTTTTAAAAAAACTCAACAAAAAAGCTTACTAAATGCTAGACCTTGTGTTAAGTGCTTTGCATAAATTATTTCATGCAATTCTTAAAATAACCCTCAGAGGTACACATCATAAGAAGGATCAGCAAACTTCTTTTGCACAAGGCTCAAAATAAACATTTTAGGATTCATGGGTCATGAAAGGTCTGTCTATGCCACAGTGACTCAGTTCTGTTATAGGGTGAGCAAGGTCATAGACAATATATTAAGCAATGGGCATGGCTAAATTTCAATAAAAATTTATTTTAAAAAAAACAAGCAGCAGTCAGACTTGGCCCAAGGCCATATAATTTGCTAACCATACAATTAAAATTCAAATTTCACCAATGTTAATATTTAACATTAACGTTCCCAGACAGCTGGCCAGTGATAAAGTCAGAATTTGAACTTAGGTCTCTTATTGCAAAATCAAACTGCTGATTAACATGCATATCTACCTCCTGACATCAATTTAAAGAGCTATTTAATAGTAAAATATAAACAAATATATTCTGGAGTAAAAAACAAACTGAAAACTGTCAAGCCGGTAAAAGATAAAGCAATACATTAAAAGAAACTATACATTTACAATAGTAAGGATGCAAACCCTAGAAAATAAAAGCTTATGCTACCCATGATATCCGGCAGAAGTTAGAGAGCTATTTTTAAAAGTCACATTTTTAAAAGCTCCATAGTATGTTTTAGGATTATTTAGGATTATTCTTTATATATAATGACACAGGATGAATTGCAAAAGCCACCCACACGGGTCATCAATGCCCAAGCACTTTGCAAACTGTACAGCCTATAGTCAGGTTGAGAATAATGATTTGGTCAAATCCTGCTCAGCAGAGCAAACTTGCCCTCTTAAAATCCCATTTCATTTGGAACAAAACCTAATCCACAGCCCTGATGTCAAAGTCCAATATGGTCTTACTTCAGTTTAATATTCTGACTTCCTCTTACTCATTAAGCACAAGTGACCATGGAGTTATTTGTTTTTTTTCCTGAAGCAAGTCAAGCTCATCTCAGTCATAGATATTTCACACCAGCTATTACTTCTACATAGATTCTTCCTCCCCCTATATCAGACCCCAGCTCAGACTTCAATCAGATTTACACAGCACACTGTAGCAGGATTTTGTAATGATTAGTTTTCCTCAATGTAATCAATTGCTCCAGCAGAGCTGTATCTGTTTATCTTATTGTCTTTGTATCCCCAGAGCCTGTGAGAGTGCCTGGCACTTGGAAAACATAGTAAATACTTGCAAAATTAAGAAATGAATGAGCTATGTGAGGGGAGGTACAGACTAAGAAATCAGACCTCTTCGGCCATTGTACCAAACTACACCACACTGTCCCTTCTGATTTGATGCACTTCAGTTTGGTAAACTAACAGAAAACAGAAAAAATAAAAAATAAAAAAGTTATCTAGGCCTTAAGTCAAAGCAGTATTTGAAATCTACAGTGTCTTGTTATTTTATTCAGGGAGAAAAGAACTTTTTTTTTTTTTCTTTTTAGATCATGATAGCTATTGCTACTGGGGGAGGATGTCTACCTTTGCATAAGAAATTTTTTTAAAAATTTGGTGATGTATGTTATTCATGTTGTCCAATTGCTTTAATTATTTGTCATATTATTTTAATATTTTAAATTTATTTTATCCTTAATTTTGTTACATTATAACATTTTATTGAAATGTTCAATTTCAAAAATACTTTCTTTACTCTTATTTGCCCTTATTTAACTTTATAATATTTTCTTTTATAAAATTTGTAACTATTTAATTCTTCTTTCTTAACTCTTGTCTAAATTTCTCAAAACTTAATACTTTTCAAATTTCTTCAACTTTTAGGTTACAATGCACTTGTTATTTTTAAAAGTTTATTGTAGGGCAGCACTAAGTAGTACAGATAAACATGGAACATATACAAGAAAAGCCTGTCTTATGCAAGGCATATTACCACATTCATCTACAATTAATTTTATATTGTTCCTTCATGTCCCTTACAGTTAAATCTGCTACTTTTACCAAAACTAATTATTATGGCTAAAAATCACTAAATTGGACAGTACTTCTTAAATATCAGCACGCCATTTATCACACATTCATCAAAGGTTCTCTGGCTTGATTCTCCTATGTCAACCACTGACTTCCACTAAGAGGAAATGTACAACCTAAACCCTATGGCCCACCTCTGTAAGCACTGTGCTTGGGCTATGGAGAATACCAGTTCCTCTGCCAGATGAAGGCAAGTGTGGGAGGCACTATCTAGTTAAATTCACTGTGCTTTCCACTGGAAATCCTTCTTGAGAAATTTTATTTAAGGAATAAATTCTGAATGCTATTATTTGATTATATCAGGCATTTAAGAAAGCTGCTTATTTAGGCAACAATGTTTTCCTCCCTCTTAGACAAGCCCTCCCAAATTACATTTTCAACACTTCTTTCAACCTTCACTAAAGTTCACTGAATAGTGATATTTTCTAGTTCATTGACATGTATAACTGTCACTGTGAACATGTCCAACTACATTACTCAGTGACCCCCAAACAATGTCCAAAATGAGATAACTGTCAGTCACAATACATCTGTTAACTACTTAGGATGATTTCCTGTCCCCTTTCACTTCTGGCAGTGTGAATACTGGGTTAAATAAAGAACAAAAAACTACCCTTTACTGAGAATCCATAATGTGTCAAATGCTTTATCCATATAATCATATTTAATTTTCTCATGACACTTATGGTAAGATGTACAGGAGGCAAAGTCTTTACTTATAATTTCTTAGGGTCTCCAGCTGGGTCTGAGAATTAGATTGAAATAAGACAAATTAAGAGAAAGCCATATACATTTAAATTTTATATGACAATATGAGTATTCATAATGAAAGAAAGATGCAAAAGAGTGGCAAAACCTAAATACTTATGTGCTGTGTTTAACACAGAATGACAACTATGGGAAAAAGTAAATAAATCAATGAGGAAACTAAAAGAAAAGTTATTTTTAAGAAGGCATATCTGTACATAATTCAGTCTTCCCATCTCTTCTGGTGTGAATGTTTCTTTCTTGCTGACACAGGGAGGGCAGCTCTTACATGGTAATTTCACCTTGCGCTTGCAGAAGAAAAAGAGGAATCAGTATCCTCCTTCTTGTTTTTCAAGTGCCTTTAACTCAAAATTATTAATATGCCAAGATGGAATATTTTGGTGTGGCATGTCCTGAACTCCTTTAAGAGGTCCTCATCTTCTAACTACAGATGAGAAAAATGAAACAAGAGATGTTAAACGATTTTCCTAAATTACCTGGACAGATAAATGAAGGTTTGGGATCTCTCCACTCTCAAACATAGCTTATAGCCAAAAAAAAAACCTTTAAAGTTAGATTTTAGTCCCAAAGGAACTATACCAAAGATTATAGACTATATAAGTTTCTCTATCATTCAAATCTTATTTCTAATTTTTGCCTCTTAAGTTTATTGTTTGTTTTAGTTTTCTGCTCTTATTATTTTCCTAGGTTTTGATGTGTTAGTCAAGTTAGTACAGCTTTGAACATATCACAGGAATCCCCTGGACCTTGTAACAATCCTCCTATACTTGTCTTTTCAAGAGCTCTCTTGCTCACAAATAATTGCTATTAATTTATTAAATTACATACACTATGCATTCATTGCTGATGTTGCTGGCCACTGATGGTCAAATCTACTTTAGAAAGAAATATTAGAAAATTTTAATTCAGATATTAGAGACTGTAAGCACATAAATTTCTCACAGTGGAGTCCCAAATAGAACCAATGTAGGACACTCACATTTGTCACTAACATAAAAAAAAAGAAAAGAAAAAAATATGATTGAACTTTATTTAGAAAAAACATGAGGGACAAAGGAGGAGAAAAAAAAGAGAAATGGGCTATAACAAATCAGTGAAGATGCAAATAGAAGCAGAGACTGAAACAGGCACATAAAGAAGTGGAAATGTTAAGAAAATAATGGATATACACAAAAATTAGTATTGCTCTGGAGCATAAACTCTTCTCATAATTATCTGACTTTTTAAACTATTATTATGTCACATCACATGCTTGGCTTATTGATTCAAATTTTGCTTTCATCTTTCACAGAGCAAACCTCAGCACCACAACAGCAAAAGCAACTCTGCACTTGATGTTTCTACCTCTCCCTGTCACCATCCAAGCATACAATTAATTCCTTGACCTTTGATTTAGCAAGTTAATCAAAGAATTATTTCAAAGATCCTTTGTTTTATACTGATTGTTAGTCTTTGGCAATAGTTTTAAAATAAACTGAAAAGTGTGTCTCTTTTAAAGATAAAAGGAAAATTTAGTTGAAGACAAATGCATTCTTGTGAATAAAATGTGTCATGTGCATAGATAAAAGGCCAACACTTATTTCTCATAATTTATAAACACTTCATAGGAGAAGACCTCTTTGAACGTTTATAATCTTATTAAAACAAGAAAGAAAAAATGATTTGATAAATTGAGGGTCATGTGTATATTTCTAATGTCTCTTTTGAGAGACCTAAGTTTGAGTTGTGGCCCAGGGACCACAGAGCACTGTCATCACAATGGTTGCTGGAAACAATAGCTCTCTGAAGGCCCAAGGCTTGTTAATAACACCTGTGACTGCAGGTGGCACTACTTGAAAAGAACCACACCACTTTCCTCTTCAGTGGTGGCCACTGTGTTCCACAGAGGGTCAGAGGTGACCAGGGTGCTTGCAAGTTCAGTCTGATAATTTTGAACAACTGAATTGTGAGCACTGACAAGTTCCCAATTTAGCCTGTTAAAAAATATAAAAGTGATCTGTTCTCCTACTTTAACATAAACTTTCATTCACTAACTAGAGCAGGAGATTTAATCTAGTGACCTTCTTTTGGAATCCAATTTAAATGAAATAATCAATTTTAAGGTTTTGACCAGACAGATACTGAGGCTTTGAAAAAAGAAAAGCAATTTCTATGGAAATCTTCATAGAGATTAAAAAAAATTGTCACTAAAGAATGATTCCCCCAATCTGGTTCCCTTGTACACAAATTATTTAAAAGTACAGAAGGCAGAAGAGCACCAAAGCTTAACACAATGGTAGTATTTTGGAGCAATTGCACCTTTCAAGTATAAAATGGCAAACAAGGACGTGGTGATATGTTCCTATACTGGGCAACAGCTAAGAAATTTCTGACTAAAATAGAATACAAAACTTTAAACTCACCTGATATATTACATTTAGTTCAGAACCCTACACTTAAGAGGGATATAGAAAAATTCAAGTTTATTAATAAGAATTCAAAACCATGCAATGCAATAGGAAATAAAAATTGAGAGAGAATAGAAATATAATCTCTGGAAATAGAAGTTGCTCCAGGGTATGATACTCAAATGCAGACTATGTAGAAAAGTGATCAGATCTGCTATGTGAGCTTGTATGTTACAAATTGGTAGAAAGATTTTGAATTCTCTCTCTCTATAATAAAATATATAAACTTTGTAATGTACAGACTTGTCCAAATGTGGAAAGGCTACTTCATAAGATGTGTTTCAAACTACTGAAGACATTCAAGGGCAAGGTCAATTAGGTATTATGAAGAAAAGACTAAAGATTAACTATGTCACTAAGCCCTTGCAAAGTCTTGCAGTGAATTTTCAGGAATGTTCAAAGATTGATAGAGCATCTCACAGGAAAAATACCAGAATAGATGAAATAACTTTTGTTGATGGCAGAAATACATGTAATTAAGGCATAATTTATAAATGCTTTTTGGTGAAGAGTTAGGTAATACTCATACAATCATTGTGACAAGTCTAAATTATCAAAACCAAGATGTTCCAAAGAAATAAAAAAACTCAAGAAAAATAACATGTTGAGAAAAATGCAATGATCTGCATTATGTGTAGTAAAATCATTACTAATCTTAATAAAATGCAATAGCTCTAATCCAATAGTCATAGGAAGAAACACTAGTTGATGAATTCAAACATGTCATTTTTTGGGGATGGAGGCAGCACTTGTTGGGTAAGGGTGGTTTATAACAGCTTCCTATTACCAAGAATTCGGGCTTTCTAAAACCACGTGACGGGTACAGTGTTAATTGCAGGATCATTTAAAAACTCTTAAACTTACTCATTTTATTCACAAAGAAAACAAAGTATCTTGCTTAGTGAATGCAAGGATCCCAACTACTTTTAAGGTGTCCATCTAGTATTATTGCTCTATCTAATATTATTTTACCAAATCTTTTTTAACTTTCTCTTGTAAGTTTAATGTATGTTCCCTACAGCTCAATCTAATCTAACATGGGAAAAAAACACAATTTCTAAACTCTGAAGTTGATAATTAGCTCTAAAACAAAGTGATCTTAACTGGCATTGATGATGTAACTACATAAGAAGCATAAGTCCCTGATTTGACTAAATTCACCTACAAGTTATATTTTAAAAACCCATGTGAAAAGGTGTTATCTATGCCAATAAGTTCTGAAAATGAAGACTACTGTCAAAAGCCCTAGTGAAGCAATAGTTAAATAATTATATAAATGTGTGGTACATTTTCTCCCAGCCATTTTTGTTTCCTATGCAAAGGTAACAAAAAGTGTTAATTAAATTTTTACCTCAGTATACTTTATCAAGTTTCCATAAATGATAATATTTGGAAAACTATAGTATAGTATCACAATCAGGCTATAAGTACTGAAAAAGTCAAACACATTACCAAAAGGAGCCCTCTTCTTACCCTTTTATAAGTCACACTAAATTTTCCTTATGCTTTCCCACCACTATCCTTAAATCCTGGCAACCAAGAATGACATATAAAAAAGGGCTAAAGTCATGTGTATTGAGTCCCTTTTGAGACATGCTTTTTAATAGAGTGTAATTCTCTGTATATTCTTCCAAGTTGTGAATTGATTGTTTTGTTTTGTTTTGTTTTGTTTTTTTGCTGAATAATATTCCATGATATGGTAGTTTCCAGATGTTTCAGTCAGCTTTTTTACTGCTGTGACCAAAAGTCTGATAATAAATTTACAGGAGGAAAAGTTTATTTTGGCACTTAATCATTTCAAAATTCTCAGTCCATAGATGGCTGACTCCATTGCTTTGTGCCCAAGATGAGGCAGAATATGATGGAAGAAGGTATGGTACAGGAAAGCAGATGAGAACATGACAACAGGAGGCAAAGAGACTTACCACACCAAGGACAAATTATATACCCCAAACACAGGCCCCTTAATGACTCACCTCCTCTAGCGGTATCCTAACTGCTAAGGTTACCACCCAGTTAATCCCTATGGGTGAGAAGGATTAATATACTGATTAGATTAAGACTCTTATAACCCAATCATTTCACCTCTGAACTTTCTTGCATTGTCTTATACATGAGTTTTTGGGGGACAATATTTAATCCATAATACCAGTTACTGGACATTATAAATAAAATTGCTATGAACATTCATGCAGAAGTTTTTGTGTGGGAAAGTTTTAATTTACTTTGATAAATACACAGGAGTGCAATTGCTGGAGAGCCCAGTAGCTGCACTGTTTTACAAAATACTATCACAATATTAAGCAGAGTGATAGAACATTTTAAAAGCTCACCAGGAGTGATCCAGTCTTTCTAAGTCCTTACCAGCATTTGGTGTACCTTTGTTTTAGGTATTCTAATAGGTATGTACTGATATCTCATTTGTAGTTTTAATGTGCATTTTTCCAATGGTGTTGAATATACTTTCATCCACTTATTATATGGTTATATATCCTGATTTCTGACCATTTCTCTTTAGGGCTTTTTTTTTTAAGTTTTTCTTTACTGTGAAGTTTTAACAGTTTTTACATACACTAAATTTGAGATTTTCATTAGCTATGTGGTGTGCAAACATTTTTCTCTCAGTTTGTAGCTTGTCCTTTTTATCTTCATATCTTAATTTAATTAAGTCCAAGTTTTCAATTTTTCCTTGTATTGATTCTGTTTTGGGTGTCAAGTATAAAAACTTATTAAGTACCTCTACAACCTGAAGATCATTTTCCTGGTTACTTGTTGAACTTTTTAGTTTCACAATCCATGATCTCTTTAAACTTTTGTATAAGATGACAAATCTAGATTGAAATTAACTTTTTTGCCTATAATATGCAACTACTCCAACAGCTTTTGTTTAACAGTCTACTTTTACTCCACTGAAATGTTGTACTTTAGTCAAAAATCAAAAACATTTGAGTAGGTGTTTTGCTAGGTTCTCTATTCTGTTCAATCAATTTGTGTTGACTATCCCTCTGCTTCTACAACACTGTCTTCATTATTGGGGACAGATAATTAGTCTTCATATTGGAAGGACAGATTCCTCTCATTTTATCTGCTTTCTGGAGATTGTCTTAGTAGTTGCTCACCATTCCACATAATATCTATCTATCTATCTATCTATCTATCTATCTATCTATCTATCTATCTATCTATTCTACTTAGGTATACACGATAGAATACATTTTGATTCATTGTACACAGATGGAACACAAATAATCTTCTCCATAACTATTTTTTAAAAAGTCTTGCTGAGATTTCGTTCAGAATGGTCTCAACTATTTATTCACATAAAAAGAAATAAAATCTTTCACTCTGTGGAGTCATCCAATAATTGGAGTCATCCAATCTATGAGTACAGAATGCATCTCCATTTAAATATTGATTCTTTGGCAGTCTAACAGATGTTACTTTACACTCCTATATTTTATTATATTTACACCTAAATATTTCTTTTGAATGAGAGATGAAATAAAGCACAGAAGGAAAAAGGAAGGAGAGAAGAAGCAGTTATAAATGGTACTGGATATTTTATTTTAATGATCATGTATTCCTTATTAGTTTATTAAAATATTTTTGAATATTTTTATTGCATTCTTCAGCCTTACTTATTAGATTTTCAGGTTTATCAGTTTCTTTGTTTAGATTTCTTGGAATTTTTATACACCAATTGAGCTAGTCACCACAAAAAAAAAGTTCTGTTTCTTTTCTAATCTGTACATCTTTTATTTCCTGTTTTTCCTTGTTTCACTGGCTAGAACTTCCAGCACTATGCTAGATAAGAATAATGAGAATGTATATCTTTGCCTTTTTCTCAAACTCAAAGGAAAGCATTTGGTCTGCAGGCATTAAATATATGGTTAGATTTAGGTTTTCAGTAAATAATCTTTAAGTTTAAAAAGTTCCCCTCTAATTCTACTGGTTTAACACATTTTATTATAACTGGGTATTGAATCCTGTAAAATAATTCTTTTTGCATCTAACCTAATTTTTTCTTTATATTGTTAATATTGTGAATTTTGTTAACTGATGTTAAATACTGAATAAGCCTCACAGCTCTGAAATAATCCTAACTTAGTAATAGTGTACAAGCCCTTTTATGGATTGTTAAAATATGATTGCTACTGTCTTAAGAATTTTGTGTCTATATTCATGAGGAATATTGATCTCCAGTTTTCCCTTTATTTGTATCTTTAGCTGATTCTGGTATAAGGACAAAATTGGTTTCACACAATCAATTGAAAGTGTTTCATTGTTTTGTTTCTTTCCTGCCTCCTGAAAGTGACTGTATGAAATTAGAATGAATTCATTTTTAAATGTCATAAAATTATCCATGAAAAATATCTGTACCTGAATATTTCTTATTTTGAGTACCTTTAAATTTTAAATTATATTTTTAATAGTTAAAGGGTATTCAAATAAACTGTTTTATCCTGAGTAAATTATAGTATAGTATTTTTAGCAATAGATTCATTTTATATCAGTTTCCAAATTTTTATATCAGAGCAATGTAGAGTTTCTCCTAGTACTCCCTTTTGATGGTTGTAGAGCAATAAAATTTTAGAAACTAAAGAGAAGTAAATTTCTTGTTTTCACCCAATTTTTACTTTCCATGTTCCTTCTTCCTGATAATCTACTTATTTTACTATCTCTTCTGCTCAGATAATTTTCTTTAGTTATGCTTTTAGAATAGGTCTGCAGGCAACAAATCCCCTTTTCTTTTATTTAAGAATGTCAATTTGCATATCATTCTGGAAGGATATTTTCACTTGTTTCTTTTCTTTTTTGTGGGGTCGCACAGGAGATTGACAATAGGGGTGCTTAACCACTGACCACATCTGCAGCCCTTTTACTTTTATATTCAGACAGGGTTTCACTAAGTTGCTTTGGGTTTTGATAAATTGCTGAGGCTGGCACTGAACTTGTGATCCTCCTGCCTCAGCCTCCTAAGTCACTGGAATTACAGGTATATGCCCCCATGCTTGCCATTTTTTACTAGTTTCTAATTAATAAGTTTGTAATAAATATCTTTATGTATGTTGTTTTTAATATAAAGTAGGCTCATATCCCTAGAATTGCTCTATATTTAATAATGCAGAGACAGTGCTATAGCACTTTTAATATGTACCAACAGTTTCCCAAAAGACCTACAGAAAATTAGGTTAATAACATTACACAGAAATGCAAAGAGAAAGGGTAGAGTAGTTTACTCTAAAAGGGTAGAGTAGTTTACTCTGTAAAGCCCTTCCAACTCCATATCCCCTGATTCCATGACCCCATGATAAGGATCATTTATCACATTAATATTTAGGCATGACTTAGAAGAATGAACTATGAATAGCAGTAAGAAGGTTTTTGCTTATTTGTTGTTCCGTCTTTGACATTCTAAACCCATACCTGTTTACTCTCACTCCACTTCACCTTAGCATTTTGGCTTCATTTTTTTCCCCACAGCTCAGAAATTTCATAGAAGATATATGCCCTCTGTTTAACTGTCCTTTGTCTAAAGAAGTTAAAGATGATTTTAGGCTGACTATCATTTTACATATGAAGAATAAGTCTTTGAGAAAGCAGAATTAGTTACATACTTGGTTGAAAATAGGATTATAGAGCTGAAGCTGTTAGTAATTCACTACTGACTTTTCCTACTCATCAGACATTTTCTGCACCTGAAAAAATGCTACACATCCAGAAAGAAACACTTTACCTAATATACTCTTTGAAAACTGTGAACTTTATGAGATAAATTTTAAAAGATCTTTAAATTCTATCAAAATAATGCAACATATAGAAAAATATCATTTTGTCATCTACTGTAATGAACATGTCATTTTCATCATTTATTTTTTTCAAACGATATCTCTCTTTTTTTTTTTTTGGTACCAAGGATTAAACTCAGGGGTACTCGACCACTGAGCTACACCCCCCAGCCCTATTTTGTGTCTTTTGGGTTTTTGTTTTTTTTTTTATGTAGAGACAGGATCTCACTGAGTTGCTGCTGAGGCTGGCTTTGAACTCGCAATCCTCTTGTCTCAGCCTTCCAAAGCACTGGGATTACAGGCATGAACCACCGCGCCCAGCTCAAAAGATATCTCTTAATTGGTAAAAATAATGATGTTGATATTTTAAGCATTTGTCTCTGCCCTGTCAGAAGCAGCATAACTACAAACCATATTGCACAGATGGCTCAACACCATGGCTAACCTATACCCATAGCATTCATTCTGTGGAAACTATATCTTTCACAGTATCCAAGTCTCCATGAAGTTGTCTCAAATTTACCTTGCAAATATAACTACACATACATAGATGTTAAGAGAATCTACAGTTTTCCACTAAAAATGAACACCGTGGTTTTATTGTCTTCTGCTTTATCTATCCATGTCAAAACCAGAACAAGCTGGGCGTGGTGGTGCACACCTGTAATCCCAGCACTTTGGGAGGCTGAGACAGGAGAATCGCGAGTTCAAAGTCAGCCTCAACAACAGCGAGGCACTAAGCAACTCAGTGAGACCCTGTCTCCACATAAAACACAAAAATAGGGCTGGGGACGTGGCTCAATGGTCAAGTATCCCTGACTTCAATCCCCAGTACCAAAAAAAAAAGAACAATAACTTTTATTTGTCATGTATTGAGGGTACAATAACAGTGTTATTTTAATAATGAAATGAAATAAACAATCAGATTATTTCTGGATTTAAGTGCAAATTTCTATATTTGCATATTTATCTAAATTGTTTATAAATAAAAATAAACATAGCAGTTAATTATATTGATAGTAGAAAATGGAATGACAGATTGAAACTTATAAATTATTTAACACCTAACATCATTTCATGGGGAGTGGGTAAGATAAGTACTCAATAAAATTATGACTATATGGGATGGAGGAAAATTATAAAGCAAATAATTATATACATAATTATTTTTAAATTATCCTCTAGGTAAAAAGGCATTCACATTTAAAAATTCTTTAGGGACTTAATTAAAACAGAAAGAGTTATCACTTCTCAAAAATATGATCAAGAGATTTAATTTTGGCTTTGCATGTTTGTTTTGACATTTAAAATGCATTTTAATGTGAGGAAACAAAATAACATTTTATATTAAAAATAAAGTTTTTCTCCTTATTTTAGTGGGTCTCATAGAGCAAAACCTTTTCATAATAAATAAAATAGCATAATGTTAAAATGTCGTCAATATTAAGAAATACAAATTTATAAACTGAAATATCTCCATTGTTAGGAAGAACTGAACTTTATAAATCAGATGGTATATTAGAAAATAAATCATGATTTCCTATTTTTAAAAAATCAATGCTTTTAATACATTACTCAAGATACAAAATTAAAACAATGATATGATATACAGCAATTTAAAAGGCTATGTATGTATGGCATCATGGAAAGATAAAAAAATTTTTGGAATAAAAGCATTTTTAATATCAAAATGCAAAAGGAATAGCAACGGAGCTTGTAATAAGGATGTGATTGTTTTTCTTCTCTTTTATTATATACCTGTAACCAATTTTGGGGAGGAAATACACAGACCTTAAGAAAAATAAACACCAGGCACAGCGAACTTACTTTGTCGCTGAAATATCACATGAAATTTGTATGATACAATCTCAGTATATATAAAATTTTATTTTAGATATAATTCCAACAGTTAACAAGCATTTATTTGAAAGCAAGCGTATGCTATTAAAATAAAGTCAAAACACAGGTCATTGAAGTCACGTGGTTCAGTAGAAAGTCTAACATGAAGATGATTTTTTAAATGTAATATAAACGTACTTAAACCCATAAATGTGGTATTTAAGGAAGAAGTCCAGATTAAGTCTGCTGGAATGAGGTGGGGGAGGTAAAAGTCAAGGACAGAAAAAAGGATAGGAATGAGAGAGATTTTTATGGAGTTTCGTATGAGGCAAGATAGATCTTTGGTCTTAAAATATAATTCAGTTCATAAAGTAAAGTGGAAGAGGGAACGCATTCCTAAGAAAAAGAATGACAAGTATAAAGACACACAAACTAATGTAAAGACACAAAGACTCAGTATGTGACAGGAACTCTTAACTGTAGAATTTGTTTTTCAAAAAAGCAATACAGATATCAGAGTTCTCTATTTTTCCCAAACTTGCAGTTCATCCTCCAGGACACTTCACAAATGTGATTGTTGTACCTCTTGGGCTTCAATGAAGACCCTGCAGTTCCCAGTGGCCACAACTCATGGAACAAATAGAGGAGCAATCAGGGAAACACACTACCTTGATGTTGAAGACAAAGTAAGTTCACTGTGCCTGGTGTTTATTTTTCTTAAGGTCTGTGTATTTCCTCCCAAAAATTGGTTATAGGTATGTAATAAGAGAGAAGAAAAACAATCACATCCCTATTACAAGCAATTTTTAAAATAATTTAATATTCATGGTAAATGTCTTTTAATGTATATGTGGTTTCATAAAATTTAGAATGAGATCCTTTTTTAATAAAAAAGGGTGAAAAGAAAGCTGTGACTGAACATGCCCACGGCCCATAGTTTCTGTCCTGGAGAAAATAATGAAACAAGTTAGAACATGGTAGTCACTGCCCCAATTATCACCCTAAATGTAAGCGTGCACACACACACAATTTCATCTTCACACAAGTCAGTGTGCACAATGTTTACACATTCACAAACCCAGGGTTTTTCCTATAATAACTGAATATACTTTTGTTGTCTACTGCTAATTCCAATTCTAAATACCTAGCAAACAGTGTGACCATGTGCTTGCGACCATTCAGGTAACTAACGAATTCCCTTCAGTCAACAGACTAGGATCAGTAAGAATAATATTTGAGAATTATTTGAGACTACCTTTGATATATAAGAACTGGCAACTGAAACCTTGTTTATGTCCTATGGTCCCACAAGTTTCTCTCATATGATCAAAAAACTATCCAGCTATAACACAAACTATAGAGAAGGTTGGCTTTGAGTGTAACAGGACCTACATTAGATTTTAGATCATTTCTACTGAAGCTATTAGCATTCACTTATTTAGAAAACAACTGCCAAAGACTAGTTTAACACTAAATAATTTACAATTAGTCACACACCAAATCTTCATTTTAGAAAGCTTACTTTGGCAACACTATAGAGAAGACATTTGATGGTGAACTGAACATACTTCAATTATTGTCTTTCAAACTTATACATAATTATACCTCCTGCTGTGGCTTATTATTTAATATTTTATTTAATAGATTTGACCTGGAAAACTCTTTTTTGTTTGTTTCATTAACTTTGTGAAAAAGGTAACCATATAGAAATTTAAAGGAAATGGAGACTCACAATTGTCATTCAAACATGTACTGAAGGACTCCTAGGAGACTGACTTTCTCCTGGCTTTCAAAGAGCCCTATGTGTGATATGAGAAAAGTCACAACATTCTTTCTTTTCCTTGTCAGGCTCTTCCATAAGACAAACCACAGAGTGTTTTCATCCCCACAGTATTCACCCCTAAAGGGACCTCCAGCCCACTGGTCCTGCCACATCTTCTCTACCTGTTACCCCACTTATGTCCTCCTGCCCATGTTTACCCAGCTTGGTATCCTCCTGGGCCATCAGTGTATTCATTCCCTGACATCACTCTCCTAATCCCAGCAAAACTCCACTCACTCCTAGTTAAATTCAACTTCCTGCTAAGTCCACACTTAAATGAGTCCTCAAAATCGCTCAGGAATCCCATCACATTTCCTTATTAAAACCATTCTCCCAGCCTCTTAGAGGAAACTTCCTCTTAGTTGGAATTTCAAGTACCTCTCTCTAACTTTTCACGTTTAACCAAGTGTTTTGCCTTTTACTTAACCAAGAAAAGAGAGAATTAGAGAATGTCATCAACACCCAAACAAATCTACCTCCTCCTTGCATAAATATCCCCCCATTCTACCTTCTCCCATTAATATCAGTAAATTGTCCTTTTTTTCCCCCTAAGAAATCTTCTATCAGTATACCAAAATCCAATCTTCCTTTCCCTTATCAAAGGGTTCTCTCCTATAGCTATCCATTCTCCACTGACTCACCAATTTTCCCTTTTCTATCAGATCAATCTTATCAACTCAAATACCTCTTACCTACCTTAAAAGAAAATTTTTAACATTTGAGCTCCCTTTCAGTCACCAACCCACTTTTCTACTCCCCTTTAAAGACTATCCCCTCATAAAAGTCATCTACACTTAAAGCCTTTACTTTCTTATTCACCGTTCTTGAGCACATCAGAATTAGAATTTCAACCCAACAATTTCTCCAAAATTATTTAGTCTAAATAAATGGATATTAAGCTAAATCAATGGCCAATTTTCAATCCTTATCTAAGTTGAACTCTGCTGATAAAACTGGCACTGTTTGATACTACCTCCTCATACCCCTGATACTACTTTACCTGCTGATTCTTCTCTATCTTTTCAGCTGGCTCTGTTCTTTCAGATCTCTTTGTGTTAAAATAACTCAGAGTTCTGCAGTTAGACCTTATCTCTTTTTGCCCTCACCTTCTAATTGATCTGATGCAATCTCCTAGCCTTATATAACCAGATAATTTCTGACTAAATCTGCCAGTTCCAACCACTGAATTCCAGGCTCATATATTTAACAATCTAATCAACATTTCCATTTATACACTGAAGTTTCAATTCAACCTTAACATACTCAACACTGACCTCTGACTTTCCCCCAGATCACTCCTCTCAGTTTCCCAGAAGTCTGTATATGAGTCCCATGGGCTACAGTATACCTCATACCCGCAAAGCATCGAAGTACCATTTTCAGAGGCCCACTAGGTTAGTTTTTCATCACTGTAATGAAACAACTAACAAGCTACTTATGAAGAAGAGGTTAATTTAGCTCACAGTTTTACAGCTTCAAAGTTCAAACAGACTCTACAGTGTAGACAGAAATGGTAAGAATGTGTGCTACAGCAAGAGCAAGCAAATGACCATATCTCCAGGAGCAGAGGAGACTAGAAGGGGCAGCTTACTCCTTTCATAACCATCCCCCTACAAAACCTCAAGGGCTCACATGAAAGCAATCTTCCAACAGTAAGCCCCCAAATCCCTAAGACCTTCCCACTATTCCCCACCTCTAAAGGTTCTCTGAATATTGCCACTCTTGGGACCAAGTTTTTAATCATGATGGATCATGATGATCAACCAACATTCAAATCATATCACCTAAGTACCACTTGGACAAAATTTTAGGGTTAATTATTTTCTTCCCCTAACATACAACCACTTAGCAAGATTTTCAGATCTACCATTAAAATGTATCCTAGTTTTAATTGAACTCATTCTTACAGCCCTGATGCTATCACTCTGATCTAATACACTACAAATTTTCACCAGATTATTATAGCGTGAATACCTCTTAAATCTGCCCAGAAATTCCACAACTATCCTTCTTCCTCATTTATTATAGAGTAAGCAGAATGATGTTTCATACTATTTCCAGGATTCAAGCCTTTAAAAAGCTCAGTTAAAATAGCAGCTCATCAAACACAGAATAAACTGAATAAAACAAAAGAAAATACAAACTCCTCAGAGGGACCTGCAATGCTTTACATGATCTAACAACCAACAAACCCTTTGGCCTACAGAAATTCTTTGCTTACCAGTCTCTATCTCCCTAGCCTTCTATAGGACAAACCAAACCCACTCCTTTCACAGGAACCAAACTGTTGGAGGCAGGCTCCCTGGGCCCGGGAGCTGCCCTGCCCTTTCAAGATGGCTACCTGGCTGTATGCCAGAAACTTGCAGTAAACAGGTGGACAACTTAAGGAAGTGCACAGCATTGGCTGGTGGTAACGTCACTGTGCATGCTTGGCTCGTGGGCTATGCCTGCTCTAATACATGCCTGTATTCTGCTCA
>CM053409.1:90724145-90821503 GCA_028644305.1 Xerus rutilus | reverse complement strand
AATACCAAACAATTGCTTTTCTCTTCACTGTCTGCTCATTCCCCAGGATTTGATATTGAACTCCACTTTAACAAGGTCTTTGCTTAAATAACACCTCTTCAGAAATGCTTATGTTTATTTTCCTTTTATTTATTCTAATTTGTTATACATGACAGCAGAATGCATTTCAATTCATAGTACACATATGGAGCAAAATTTTTTATTTCTCTGATTGTACATAAGAGTCACACCATTCATGTCTTAATACATGTTCCTAGGGTAATAATGTTCATCTCATTCCACCATCTTTCCTGCCCTCATGCCCCCTCCCTTTCTCACCCTCCTCTTTGCCCTATCCAAAGTTCCTCCATCTCTCCCATGCTCCCCTCCCCATCCATTATGGATCAGCATCCACTAATCAGAGAAAACATTTGGCCTATGTTTTTGGGGGATTGGCTTATTTCACTTAGCATGATATTCTCCAACTCCATCCATTTACCTGCAAATGCCATAATTTTATTCTCTTTTAATGCTGAGCAATATTCCATTGTGTATATATACAGTTTCTTTATCCATTCATCTATTGAAGGGCATCTAGGTTGCTTCCACAATTTAGCTACTGTGAATTGAGCTGCTATAAACATTAATGTGGCTGCATCACTGTAGTATGCTGTTTTTAAGTCCTCTGGGTGTAGACTGAGGAGCAGGATAGCTGGGTCAAATGGTGGTTTCATTCCAAGTTTTCTAAGGAATCTCCACACTGCTCTCCAGATTGGTCACATTAATTTGCAGTCCCACAAGCAATGCATGAGCATGCCTTTTCTCCCACATTTTTGCCAACATTTATCATAGCATGTATTCTTAATAACTGCCACTCTGGATTGAGATAAAATCTTAGCTTTGATTTGCATTTCTCTAATTGCTAGAGTTGTTAAACATTTCTTCATATATTTGTTGATCAATGATTGTAGGCTCTCTCTCTTCACCTCATTGTTTCCTTTTCTGAGAAAAAGTTTTCAGTTTGAATCCATCCCATCTATAGATTCTAGATTTTATCTCTTGCACTATATTAGTCTTGTTAAGGAAGTTGGGACCTAATCCAACATGATGTAGATTTTGTCCTACTTTTTCTTCTATTAGGCACAGAGTCTCTAGTATGATTCCTAGGTCCTTGATTCATTTTGAGTTGAGTTTTGTGCATGGTGAGAGATAGGGGCTTAATTTCATTTTGCTGTATATGGATTTCCAGTTTTCCCAGCACCATTTGTTGAAGAGGCTATCTCTTCTCCAATATGTTTTTGGTGCCTTTTTCTAGTATGAGATAACTGTATTTATGTGGGTTTGTCTCTGTGTCCTCTATTCTGTACCATTGGTCTACCAGTGTATTTTGATACCAATACCATGCCCTTTTTGTTATTATTGCTCGTATAGTTTAAGGTCTGGTATTGTGATGCCACCTGCTTCACTCTTCTTGCTAAGGATTACTTTAGCTCTTCTGGGTCTCTTAGTTTTCCAAATGAATTTCATGATTGCTTTTTCTATTTCTCTGAGAAATTTCATTGGGATTTTGATTGGAATTGCATTGAATCTGTATAGTGCTTTTGATAGTATGATCATTTTGACAACATTAATTCTGCCTATCCAAGAACAAGGGAGATCTTTCCTCTTCTAAGGACTTCCTTAATTTCTTTCTTTAGCGTTCTGTAGTTTCTAGATGTCTTTCACCTTTTTCATTGATTCTCAAGGTTTTTTTTTTGAGGCTATTGTGAATGGGGTAGTTTTCCTAATTTCTCTTTCAGGATTTGTCACTGATGTACAGAAATGCATTTGATTTATGGCTGTTGACTTTATATCCTACTACTTTGCTGAATTCATTTATTAGTTCTAGAAGTTTTCTGGTGGAATTTTTCAGATTTTCTAAGTATAGAATCATGTCATCAGCAAATAGTGATACTTTGAGTTCTTCTTTTCCTATTCATATCCCTTTAATTTCTTCAGTCTGTCTAATTGCTCTGGATAGAGTTTCAAGAACTATGTTAAACAGAGGTGGTGAAAGAGGGCATCCCTGTCTTATTCCAGTTTTTAGAGGGAATGCTTCCAATTTTCCTCCATTTAGAATGATGTTGACCTTGGGCTTAGCATAGATAGCTTTCACAATATTGAGATATGTTCAGAAACACTTATCTTCACCGACTAAGAGCTTCCATACAACACTGAACACTTCTAACTGGCTGGTTTTTTGTTGTTTTGTTTTGTTTTGTGGTTGTTTTGTTTTGTTTTTGAGACAGGGCTTCATTATGTTGCCCAGGCTGGCTTTGATCTCCTGAGCTCAAGTAATACTCCAGCTTTAGCTTCTCTAGTGCTGTAATTATGGGCATTCACCACTATAGACCTTGCTGTTCCCTGAAAATTTACTTTGTATTTTCTCTCCTCCTCACTAGAACACAGGGTTCTGAGAGCTAATGCCTGTTGCATTCCCAGGGTTCAAGAACGTTGAGTACACAGTGAATAATCAAACTTTTGTTTAATTAATTAATTCAGCACCTATTGTATTCCACTCATTTAATATGATTTTCACAAAAAGATTATTTAAGCATCAACACATGTTCATAAAACCTCCTACCCCTACCATGAGACATTCACTTTAAAAGGAAAATCACATGGAAATTTTACACATACACATCTTCCAAAGATATCTGACAGAGTGTTCTAATACAGTAAGTTTTTCATATCTGTTTTAAAGCAAAACTTTCTACTTATACATTCTTTCCCTAATATCTGTGAATTTTAACTGTTTAGATATTATAAATTAAATAATCTATAACATGTATATATGTTATATAACATGTATAATGACAAAACTGAAGAAGCCAACCTACTAGGTATTCATAAGAACTGGATTATATCTACAAGGTAATGTAATTAAAAAACCCACATAAAAATCAGATTTCCACTTTCTATAGGATATAATGCAGCCTGCGTAAAGAGTGGATAAAGGACCAAGTCTGACTATGATTTATTCTCAATGCCTCTGAATTGCCTAGGTTTATAATCAAATAGCTTCAAAGGTTCACAATTCTTAAGGCAACTTTCTAGCGATGGACAATCTTTTCTACATGTAAAAATAATCAGCACAGCCAGGAAAAAAGCCAAACATAAGGAAGACAAAGAGAAGAACTCTAAGAGCAAACCACAGCTACATTTTTCCTGACACAGTCACAAATCCTTCGCTGCCTCAGAAACTTGTCCTCCATTGTGTTAAAGGAGATGAGGAGGAGGAGAGGAAGGAGCAAGAGGGGAAGAAAGAAACAGAAGTAAAACAGAAACAGAACAAAGTGCTTTATTCCTGTATAGATGGAAGACATTCTCAGGGTCCTTAAGTTGCTTTTCCTCAAGAGTATTTGATTCTGAGTGAGTTCTCAGTTTTGAACTGTCTAGGATCTTTTCATATTTCACACCTTGGCTACTTGCAGAAATTAGAACATATATTACGACTTCTAAAAAAACAATATCAAGATAACATATTCCCTGAAATTGACAAGCAGAAAAAAATAAAATAAAATAAAATCCTTAACTCTGTAATTCTGTGGTTTTGGGCCATTCTTTCCAATATTACAAAGCATCACGCCAATATACAATTGAGATCTATGAAGGAGAAGAATAGTGGGGGTGGGGGGACCAGGAACAAGAAGTAGGAGAAAGAGAAGGGCCGCTAGATAAATCTTTGATGGACTGATGGGAAAAGGGTGAGATAGTGCTACGTTTAAATGAATTTAAATATTAAAGCTATCCTCTTCTGCTTTAGGAAGTAACAAGGAGACTCCACTTCTCTAAAATACATGCTGTAAATAAATAGTACTCCATATTGATAGAGGTTTGGGAGTGGTAAACAGAGTTGAAAATGAGACATATCAGTGAAGTACAACTTAAAGATAATGACAAGTACCACTCAGTAAGGGACAAAAGCAGAGCCTGTATGCCCAAGTAAGTCTGTCCTAATTCCATTCCCTATCTCCACTTTATATCACTATGCCTGTATTGGTTAAAATATTAGCAAATATTTTTATTTTCTTTCAAGAATATAACATGTAAACAGGATATTCTTCAACCTCAATCCCCAAAAGGCAAATTATTCCTTAATAGTGTTTCTAGCATGGACCTTACACAGTCACACTCAAACAATAGAATACCTCCTAAAGGTTAAAATCAAAGGTAAAAGAAGTTAGGAGTATTTAAAAATATAAAATGCAGAATCACAAATTCTAACTAAATATTTCAGGAAAAATGAAGGACAAAAGGAGGAAACCAGGGGCTGGGATTGTAGCTCAGTGGTAGAGTGCTTGCCTTGCATGTGTGAGGTACTGGGTTCGATCCTCAGCACCATATAAAAATAAATAAATAAAGATATTGTGTCCATGTACAACTAAAAAAAATTTGAAAAAAAAAAGGAGGAAACCATTACCAAGCATTCAAGGAGGACTGATCTTAGGGTAGAGAAGTTAAGGGGAAAGGATTTTACACTCAGGACCAGAAAATAAACTGCAGAGGCCCACACAGGAAGGATATTCTCAATGGAAAGAAGAGCATACACCAAGGAAAACCACCAAGTACAGAACTGGATTTCTCAAAACACCACAGGGTCATGTTCAAATTCATTTTTTAACTTCTCCTAAGTATATTTCGAGGTCAAAGAAATTTGAAGCTGGGCATGCTGGTGCAAGCCTATAATCCCAGTGGCTCTGGAGGCTGAGGCAGGAGGATGGAGAGTTCAAAGCTAGCCTGAGCAATTTAGCAGGGCCCTAAGCCAATTTATGAGACCCTATCTCTAAATAACATACGAAACAGGACTGGGGATGTTGCTCAGTGGTTAAGCCCCTGAGAGTTCAATCCTCAGTACCAAAAAAAAAAGAAAGAAAGAAAGAAAGAAAAGAAAAGAAAGCTTGGGGAGTGAAGTGCTACATTCTAAGTGTACACTAACTGATTAAAGATTCCAAGAATTTCAATTTTAAAAATATGTGTGGAACTTGCTTTAATTCATGGTTTTCTAAATTTATCTGAGCAGTGAACACTCTATGGCATCTACTTATACTGGTATCCTGATGAACTCTGCACCTTCATGGACCATTCTCAAATGAATATATTAACAAAGAGTGATGACGAACCTAAATACCATTGTTACTTCATGAATGAACTGAAACACATTTTCTATATCTGGAAATAAAAGGTCCTAAAATATTTTAAAAGTCCTATGTCAAAGAGATAATAGGTTTCACTTCTCCCCAGTTGAACAAACACTCAATAGTCTACTATCTGGAAGATTCTGAGGCACTTCTAAGAGATATGGTCATAGCTAAAAACTACATTCTAACTTGGGAGAATTAGAAAGCATAAATGTACTCATTTATTTTTTTCATTCAACAAATCTGTTTTTAAATGGACCAAATACTATTCTACTCCCAAGCAATAAACTTAGAAAAAAGATAAGTATGGTATCACCTGCTAAAGTCTGTGTTTTTGGTTTGCATCAATGAGAAAAGTAAACTAAATAAGAGCAATGAAATCTATTAACTTGTATAATAAAACACATATTAACATGTAAGAGAGATGAGAGTGTAGATGGTTCTTAATAGCACTTAACTCAGGGTAGGTAGTGGTATAAGAAAGAATCTGGATTTGAGAAATAATTGGGAAGTAAATTAAAAAGTACTTTAAATGGCTAAATGAATATATGTTCAGAGTCTGTGATACATAAATTTGAGCTCAAAACAAGCATGCCTAAGAAAGTAGAACCATGGCAGTTATAAGAAATAATACTAATTTTTCTCATATACTAGGAATTGTTTTTACAAACTTCATATATTTTTAATATTTTACATTTCACAACAGCACTCTGAAGTAGGCCCCTCTTCAATCATTGTGTCAAAGAAGAATCTAAAAATACAAGGAGTTTAAGGTACTTGACTATCTCAAATTCAGGATAGAGAAGTACCACCTTTCCAGAGAGGCTTCCATGAAAATTCCACTTCCCATTCAGACTCATGTGGCCTTTTAACTTTGTCTTCAATTGGCATTATGTCACCCTATGCTACATCAGCCTATGTGTTCATAGTATCAAACCCATTAAACTTTTAATTCCCTGAAAATTGGAGATATGTCTTTCTTTTCTTCAGGGTGACATAGTCTTGCACAGTCTCAGCAAAGGAGGAGGTATTATGCAATTGTTCAAAGAATGAATGCCATGCTTATAAAAGAGATTAACTTAGGAAATAAAGTACACTTGGACTAATACAGGTGTGTAAGTCTTTCATGTGTAAAAAACATCAAAAATGGAATCTTGTAAAACCAACATTGAAGGCATGAGCTCTGGAAAATTTGAAAGCTAGATTATTCATATTATCAAATACAAGGGAAATATAAGGAAAAGCAGAAACTTTAACAGTTAGGCAGAATGTCAAAGAGCCAACGATGTTTCTTCATTACTGCTAACAAACATTGTTTTCTCTATTATTTTATCATATTTACAAAACTTAAATAATTGATCTTCTTTTAAAAATTCATTTTTCATTGAATGGTCTATCTCATAATATATTTATCTGTGCTACCTATCATTTAAATGAATAACCTACCCTTTAAAATATAAAGAAAGTAGAAAAAATGCATTTATATTATTTGCAACAGAGTACTTGCTAAATTATTGATTTCATCTTTATCCCAGGACAACTAAATCATTCATTCTAAGTTACTTATGTCTAGGTCATTTGTGAGAGAAAAAAGAATGCCAAAATAATTAAATTTATATGTGTTTATTGACTGACAAATTGGTGTTTATTATGCTGGTAGTTGTAGAGAACAGTTCTAGGCTAGTGGTTAATAAATGTCAGTGAACATTTTGTTTAAGCTACAAGTTTATTATCAATTTCTTGAGAAATAGAAATTTAGTACTTTTCATAAAATACATTTTCACTTTTTGAGCTCAATGCTGCTGAAAGGATTTATTGAAAAATAAAATGACATTTCAACCAACTAGCTCAATAAATTGACGTAGATTTACCCAATCTAATGAATTACAAAGCCATAACAGCTGAGCACTCAGACTTCTTGATATACCTGCATTAATGTATTATTCAATGCAGTCCACATGGGGCTACTGAGCCCTTGAAGTATGGCTAGCATGGCTGAAGAATTGGAGTTTTAATTATATTTTATACTGATATAAATTTAAATTGAAAACTGACATTTCTATTGGTAGCAAAACTTACATTTGGAATAATACAGGTGTGTAAGTCTTTCATGTGTAAATTTTAAGAACTTTAAATATACATCAAGAACTTCTGATGAAAACTTAACATCTGAATTGAGATGTAAAATATACACTACATTTGAAAATCTTACTACCAAACAATTAAAGTACCATTTTTAATTGGTTGTATATTTTTTTCTATTGATTACATGTTTAAATATTACCTCATGTATCTGTAGTTAAGTAAAATATACTAATGCACTTATTTTATATATACATATTTGGTTGGGTTCTGGGGATTGAACCCAGGGGGGAGTTACCACTGAGCCACATCCCCAGCCTTTTATTTTGTTTTGTTTTGACATCAGGTCTTGCTAACTTGCTTAGGGCCTCACTAGGTTGCTGAGGCTGGTCCTGAATTTGCAATCCGATCACCCCCTGCCTCAGCCTCCCAGTCTCTGGAATTACAGGTGTGCACCACTGCACCAAGCCATTTCGTTTTATAATGCTGCCAGGAATGTATATTAAATTGAATATGTGGCTTGCATTATATTTGTTTTGAACAGTGTTTCTCTACCTGCCCCAGCAGGACCACTGCGGACTCTATTTCTCACACTTATTTCATACATGCCTCATTCATAATTTTTCCAAGACTGGACCACCCAGCAGCAGAACTGTCCCCTGTACCCAGTGGCCAGTACAGCTTCCCTTACCACCTCTATGATCTGATGGTATTCACCACATTCATCCATTGGTTGCTCAGCACACCCCATATTTTCACAAAGTTCCCTACATTGTCTTCATTTAAGGTTTACTTATGGTAAGGACTAGAAAAAGAGAGAGACTGGCTATATCTACTGGTCTTTCAGCTACAACCACACAAACTAGCAGATGAGTCATGGCCAAAACTACACAAACTAGAGGTCCACGAAACCTAGGCTAGTTAATTATAAGGCAAGCATTAATAACATTTTGTAAAACCAGCAACAACCACTAAAAAACCTCAGGGGCAAATGCTGAAACTGATTGAGACACTGTGCAACAAGCATACAGATATGATCTCCCTCCTCATAATCATTGCCACACCAGTGGTCACACCAAAAAGAAAGAAGATACTGCAAAAACTAAGTAGATCTTTCTTCTTGATTTAAATTAGCTAATATTATAGAAGACAGCTTAGCCCTTACACTAATAAAGCTGTCACCTAATTATTAGAGAAGCTGAAAATATTAATTTAGAATAAATTTTTTGAAAATAAAAACCTGTTTTCCCTAGAAAAGAGCATCATAAAGCAGGGCCCTAACAAATATATCAGGTATTCCCTAATTTAAAATGCAAAATAAGCAGAGTAATTAATTCAATATCTAATAAATATGCCTTTGGTGCCTAGAAATTAAAAAAAAAAAAACAATAGTAAGTACATGAATGCTTCACTTATTACACACTGAAGAGAAACAAAGGCCACACAAACAAAAAACAAAGGCCACACATTACTCTTTAGAGTAATCCTTCATTAAAAAACAGTTGACAGAGCTGGGGATGTAGCTCAAGGGTAGAGTGCTTGCCTCAACATGCACAGGGCTCTGGGTTGGGGTAGGAGAATTAAAATAAAAAAACACAGATTACTTTTAATCATTAGCACAACATTTAAAAATTTAACATTTTTACCAGAGATACTTTGAAATCACATTTTTTTTCCTGGCATCTTAAATATAAATGTTTGAGCACAACTTTTTTTTTTTAATGACTCAGGTTCATTATGATCTATTATAATACACTACAGACTAATGATGCCCAGAGGGACAATTATAGTGCGCAGAACTGTTTGCTGCTGCACCTAAGTGGCCTTACAATGCTTTGCTTTCAGTTCTGGTTTCTGACCTTGATAGGTTTTCTCTCTCTACCACTGCTCTCAGCAGTAACTTCTCAATACTATTAGACGTTGATCATGTGGGTCACTTCAACAACTGTTGCCAATTTTGTGCTTCTACCAAAAACAGCTTGACATGCTTTTAAAAAAAATAGTATCAACTATGATGAAGATCCATGGCCATTATGGTATATGTTTTGGCTCATGAAAAAAATGTTTTTATTTGTTTTCATGCCTCTAATTATGTTCAGAGGACTAAACTGGCTAATAAATCGGCTCACAAGATAATTATGACAATAATATTGTACTCATAGTCACTCTATGTTATGGTTCAGATATGAGGTATCCTCCAAAAGCTCATGTGTGAGAAAATGCAAGAATGTTCAGAGGCAAAATGATTAGCTCATGAGAGTTGTAACCTACTCAGTGGATTAATCCACTGACAGATTAACTGGGCAGTAACTGTAGGCAGGTAGGGTATGGATAGAGAAAGACCATTGGGGGCATGCCTTTAGAGTTTATGTTTTGTCCCTGGTGAGCGAAGTTCTTGTTTTGCTTCCTGGTTGTCATGTTCTGAGCAGCTTTCCTCAACCACTCCATTCTGCCATAATGTTCTGCTTCACCTCAGGCCCAGAGCTATGAAACTGGATGACCATGGACAGAACCTCTGAAACCAGGAGCCAAAATAAACCGTTCCTCCTCTTAGTTGTTCTTCTCAGGTGTTTTGGTTACAGTAACAAAAAATCCAACTAAAATACATTGATGTTTATCACAATTTTAAATTACATAGTGGAAAAAATGTGTCAATAAATTATCACAATCATTAGGTGCATAAATTGTAATTTTACAGAGTTAATATCAAATTTAGAAAAGTTCATCTAGCCATGGTTACATGCTAGTAAGTGGTGAACTAGTATTTGAACCCGGGCTGATATCCATTCTCTATAATGCCTGCAAGTTCAGTGTCTATAATTTTCTTCAAAATCACTTCCAATTTGATGTAGGTATTAAAAGAATCAAAGGTTACTGATTTTAATCATCCAGATTTCTTCAATAAACACATTTTGCTTCACTGAGTCCGTGGTTAAAAGACTTTGTTTATTCATCTACTACTTCAAATCAAGGAAGTAATATGCAATTTTGTTAAGTGATATCAGACTGATAGTTTAGATTTATAAAATTCCCATTGCTAATACAGAAGAAACTGAGTAATAACATTGTATTTAACCTATAAAAGGATTGTGATCCTCATCACCTTTGACTTACAAGTTCATTTATTTGAAAGTTTGGTAGACTCTGACACACTTACAACATAAAGCATATATCGGAATATACATATACACCTAATGGCCAAGGGTTTTTATCCATCTCACATGCAGATTCTTTCAACCTGCATAATGATTTCAAAATTTTAAACTAATTACATGTTAGTGAGCTTCACATCACTGTGACCAAAATAACTCATAAGAACAATTTAGAGAAGAAAACATTTATCTGGGGCTCCTGGTTTCAAACGTTTAATTCCATAGACAGTAGTGTTCATTGCTTTAGACCCAAAATGAGGCAGCACATAAAGGCTCAAGGGCAGGGCAGAGGAAATCAGCTCACCCTATTGTGGCCAGGAAGCAGAAGGAGGGAAAGGAGTCACAGCGAAAAAAAAAACCTTCCAGGGTACACCCCCAGTCACCCATCTCCTCCAGCCATGCCCCTCCTGCCTACAGTTATCATGGAATCAGTCCATTCACACTAGGATGGACTGATTATGCTACAGGTCTTCTATTCTAATAATTTTATCTCCAAACATTCCTACATTAACACAGGAGCTTTGTGGGAATACCTTATATCCAAACCACAACACATGACATTTTAAAATGGGGAGATTTCATACAAAATATTGACTTCTAACTTCTCTTAAGTAAATGAATATGGCTACGTGGGTTCACATTTCACATAGATATAACGACAGGAGCTGGTGAGTGAGAGCTATCTTAAACAGGGTCTGTTTGCTCCAGGTTACCAATAAGTACCAGATGGCCTTGATTCCCTCAGTTAAATCTTCCTGGTTTTTGAGTCCTGCCTGCATCCTTTAGTAAAAATATGAAAGTACAACTCCAATATTCCATAGAATTCTACATTCCATTATGCCACATATTTTCAAATATGGTATTTATATAGTCTAAACCATTTACTATGGTATAAAAATAATGTTATTATGAGCTCTTTATATGTGACACAGATTGAAATGTAAGCCATGTGGTTCAAGCTAAATGGTAAAGGTTTCAAACCTACCTACTTTATATTTTCTCAGATCTTTAATATTTTAAGTCATTGTAGTACACCTTATTAGTATTTCTATGATTATTATTATTTTGGTTGGAAGAATCTTGTACAAGATTTTTAACTAAATTCAGTTGTAAAGAGAAGGTAATCCTACAAAATCATTCAGTAGTGTTACCTCCACGGTAACCATGATGATGGTAAAAAGTTTTAAAGAGAGAAACAGAAAAACAACAGTAGGAGTCTTACTTTAAATAAAATGTATTCAATAATAAAAAATGATTAACTTTCACATTTAATATATGAACAAATTAATCACTGATTAAAAATAAGCAAGTATATATTCAAATTGTCACACATTATTAACTACAATGAAGAAAATTGGGGAGAAAAAATAGGGAATGGCAAGGGAATGAAGGAGTTATTTTATAACAGGTGGAGAGGTAAGTGTGTAAAACACTTAGTGCCCTCAAATTGAAAGACGCTTAATAAAGGTTATGATTATAATCACTATGATGCCAGCACCTCTCAAAGACCAGGTAAGGCTACCTGGACAACTAGTAGAACTCTTTGCTATCCTTAACACAATGCTAGGAATAGTTTCACTTTCAGAAAAGTTGGTTTTTATGCTGGTATGTTTCATAAAGCACTAGTGAAAATGTTAACTGTCCCCAAGTTTTACTGATGCTTTCAGCACAAAGATATTGAAAGGCTTCAGAGGCAAAAGTCTAATCTTGGGGAGATATTTAAAACTAGAAGGAGACAATGAAGTAAATTCTGATGGCATAGACTTCTCTTAAATATGGTAAGAGAAACAGATGAAAGTTGGACCCAACATGCAAATTAATAGGGACCTCATCATTACAAAATGTGGGTGGGAAATTCCCAAGTTAAAGAAAAATATGCCTGATCATTAATCTAACTTAATGGAGGGGGAAAGCCCTTGAAAATGAATAATTTTTACATTACTTATGAGTCCTTTTAAATTTATGAAATGTCTACATTTTTTTCTGAAAATAAGTGGCTCAATATTACATGGTTTATTTTTCTGTAGCATAACACTAAGGAAATCATTCAGCTAGAAAACCATGAAATATCTCTTCATAACTTCAAAACTGCTAGTCTATACTCTAGAAAATAGACATGCTTCAACAAGTTGTTTTGTTACACAAAGATAAAAATAGAAAAATTGATTTTTCCCCAGTTTTTACCTGCTTGCTTAAAAAGATCATAAACAAAACTAGATATCATTATTATTACAGACTTCGTAAAATTCCCTGACAAATAATCACTTCAATAAGGACCTTAAGATTGCTTTTGACAAGCATGTGCCATTGTCGTAAGAAAAAGAAGCTGCTTTTAGGGTAATGTGCAGCATTTTCAAATTTAATGTAACCTGTCCTACTTTAGAATTGAGTTTAGATTTGGGAAGGTGAATGTTGTGGGTGAGTAAGACCTAAATATTCAAGATATTTTCATGATATCCGTGTGTGCCTTAAATTTTAGACATGTGACGAATAAATGAGGCTGATGATAGCAGGAACAAAGTTTATACAAAGACAGACAATCCTTACCCCTGTGCTATGCTCTGCATTAATAGAAAACTTTCTGCTAGGTTGAATAATCTCATAAAGCCTGTGGAACAAGTTATATTTCTACTATTCAAGCTCAATTCCAGACCAATTAGATTGGTGTACCAACTTCCTTAATCTTTTTTATAAAAAGGAATTAGTTTTGTGAATTTTCAAGCTAAATTTCCTTTCTTTGAAAAAGGAAATTTAACTTTTTCTTAAAAATGCCAAAATAAGATTCTGGTTTAAAAAAGGAAGGAATATTAAAAGAAAAAGGAAAAAAAAATACTGTAAGAAAAGAAAAACAGAAAATTGTTTATGAGATGCCCAATACTTTCAGAAGTATTAGTTAATGTTTTTAATGAAGAAAGAGCTATAAATAACTTGTTTATTTTTTATTGGCTGAATGTCTTTGGAATAATTATTTCCTAAAACTCTAAAACTATGTTATACTCATCCATCATTTGCTTTTTATAAAGCAAACAGGATAGGTATTTCTATGTTTAATATTATGCTGTACTTCTTTAATTTAAACAGATGTAAATATTCTGAAATCCATTAAAGAATTAAGAGAAAATATTTCACTTTGAAATGTACTATGTTTAAATACACTAAAATATCAATTTCTAAAAGATACAGCAAGTGGTGGATACTATTCACTATGTTTGATAAATAAGCAAATTAATAAATTTATTAATGAACTGATAATAAAACATGGCTCCAATTTTAAAAATGTAATGAATTTGATATTCACCTAAGCTATGTGCTGGCATAATTCCATGTAGTATAAACTTTTTTGGTTGCCAAAACAGTCTATGCTTATCAGAAAAATGTTTCAGCACATTCTTCCATATATATATTCATTAATTATAACATTTTAGTTACATATAAAGCATATCATAAACTCAAACAAAAATAAATAGTAATTTTAAAACAAAGATAAAATAATCAAATGTGGCTAAAGTTAAGATCATTTTAATATGTGATTTTAAAGACTGTCCTCGCTATAACAGCTCACTGAAATACACATATCTAAATAAAATTAGAGGACCAATGGCTGTCATTACTAACTTATAAAAGTCTTTTTCTCAGCCCAGGACCAGATAAATTCTCAGCCAAGTTCTACAAGACCTACAAAGAAGAATTAATACCAATACTCCTCAAATTATTCCATGAAGTAAAAAAGAAAGGAGCCCTTCCAAACTCATTCTGCGAGGCTAGTATCACCCTAATACCCAAACCAGACAGAGACACATCAAAGGAAGAAAATTTCAGACCAATACCCTGATGAACACAGATGCAAAAATTCTCAATAGAATTTTCACAAATTGCACACAAAAACATATTTAAAAAATAGTGCACCATGATCAAGTGGGGTTCATTCCAGATATGCAAGGTTGGTTCAACATACAAAAAATCAATAAACACAATCTATCACATTAATAGACTGAAAGATAAGAATCATATGATTTTATCAATTGATGCAGAAAAAGCATTTGACAAAATACAGCACCCTTTCATGTTCAAAACACTAGAAACACTAGGGATAGTAGAAACATACCTCTATATTATACAAGCTATCTATTCTAAACTGAAGGCCAACATCATCCTAAATGGAGAAAAACTGAAAGCATTCCCTCTAAAAACTGGAACAAGTCTGAGATGCCCTCTTTCACCACTGCTATTCAACATAGTCCTAGACAAAAGGAATTAAAGAGATACGAATAGGAAAAGAAGACCTCAAACTATCATTATTTGCTGACAACATGACATTACACTTTGAGGATTCAAAAAATTCCACCAGAAAACTTCTAGAAATAATAAATGAATTCAGCAAAACAGCAGAGTATAAAATAGATACCCACAAATCAAATGCATTTCTATATATCAGTGATGAATTCTCTAAAGAGAAATTAGGAAAACCACCCCATTCACAATAGCTTCAAAAAAAAAATGTTTGGATCAATCTAACAAGAAAGGTAAAGACCTCTACCATTGAAAACTACAGAATATACTAAAGAAAGAAATTGAAGAACTTAGAAGATGGAAAGATCTCCCATGCTGTAGGATAGGCAGAATCAATTGTCAAAATGGCCATACTACACAAAGCACTATACAGATTCAATACAATTACAATTAAAATCCCAACATCATTCCTTATAGAAATAGAAAAAGCAATCATGAAATTCATTTTGAAAAATAAGAGACCCAGAAGAGCTAAAGTAATCCTTAGCAAAAAGAGTAGAGCTGGAGGCATCACAATACCAGAGCTTAACTATACTACACAGCTATAGTAACAAAAATGGCATGGTATTAGCACCAAAATAGACATGTAGACCAATGGTACAGAATAAAAAGCACAGAGACTAACTCACATAAATACAGTTATCTCATACAAAAGGAACCAAAAACATACATTGGAGAAAAGATAGCCTCTTCAACAAATGGTGCTGGGAAAACTGGAAATCCATATGCAGCAAAATGAAACTAAACCCCTTTCTCTCACAGTGCACAAAACTCAACTCAAAGTGGATCAAGGACCTAGGAATTAGACCAGAGATCCTGCACCTAACAGGAAAAAAAAGTAGGCCCAAACCTTCATTATGTCAGAATAGGCCCCAACTTCCTTAACAAGACACATAAAGCGCAAGAAATAAAATCTAGAATCAATAAATGAAATGGATTCAAACTGAAAAGCTTCTTCTCAGCAAAAGAAACAATGAGGTGAAGAGAGAGAGCCTACATTCTGGGAACAAATTTTTGCTACATGCAAATCAGATAGAGCAAGAATCTGCAGGATATATGAAGAACACAAAAAACTTAACAAAAAAAGAAACAACTCAATCAATAAATAAGCTAAGGAGCTGAACAGACACTTCTCAGAAGATACACAATCCATCAACAAATATATGAAAAAATGTTCAACACCTTTAGCAATTAGAGAAATGCAAATTAAAACTACACTGAGATTCCATCTCACTCCATTCAGAATGGTAACAAAAACACAAGTAATAAATGTTGGTGAGGACGTGGGGGGAAAGGTATACTCATACATTGCTGGCGGGACTGCAAATTAATGCAATCATTCTGGAAAACAGTATAGAGATTCCACAAAAAACTAGGAATGGAACTACCATTTGACCCAGCTATCCCACTCCTTGTCTATACCCACAGGACTTTAAAAACAGCATACTACAGTGACACAGCCACATCAATATTTATAGCAGCTCAATTCACAATAGTTAAACTGTGGAACCAACCTAGATGCCCTTCAATAGATGACTGGATAAAGAAACTGTGGTATAGATACACTATGAAATATTAGTCAGCATTAAAAGAGAATAAAACTATGGCAGGTAAATGGATGGAGTTAGAGAGTACCATGCTAAGTGAAGTAAGCCAATTCCAAAAAACCAAAGGCCAAATGTTCTCTCTGATGAGTGGGTGCTGATCCCTAATGGGGGAGAGGGCATGGGAGAAATGGAGGAACTTTGGTCAAAGGGGAGGGCGGGAAGGGTGGGGACATGGGGGCAGAAATGATTTTGGAATGAGGATGGACTTCAATGCTCAAGGTGCATGTACAAGCACATGTGGTGAGACTCTACATCGAGTACAACCAGAGAAATGAAAAGTTGTGCTCCATTTGTGTACAATGAAACAAAATGCATTCTGCTGTCATGTATACCTAATTAAAATAAATAAATTTAAAATAATAATTTCAGAGATTTTTATTCATGTCTTGGATGCTTAGTTTTTAAATGTCTTGCTAATCATGATGGTGTCATATGCTCATTAGCTAATATATCAATGCATAATAACCTTTAAATTAAGATTTATTATTAAGAACTGGTTTAGTCATTAAGTAACAGCATATAAAATGTGCAAAAATTTTGTCTCAAATACTTGCATATGTGTGTATGAGAGCATACCTCGGGAATCTAAAATTGGTTTAACATACAAAATCAATGTAATTCCTCAGATTAACAAACTAAAAAATATATACATAGTCCAACTACTTAAGAACCAAAAATTCATTCTCAACAGAAAAGAACCCCGTGAATTTCATTCTACATTCTAACTTGTGGAAAAGATCTAGCTTGGTCAAGAAGATCCAAATACTATAGTGTCTATAAAAAAAGTTCTTGATTCCATGTAGTCAGGACCCTTAAAAAGGAAATCGGATTCACTTTTTCCTCTGAAAGGAAATGCAGCAACTCAAGAACAGAGTACTTTTTAGCATAATAGTGGTCACATTACTAATCCAAGACAATAGAATATGATTACACTAATTTTGTTTCTGAGTGGAGGTTAAGGAGGAAAAATGAGCATTTGCTCCAACCATTCTACCTCTTTTGGGATTCAGTGTCTTATATTTGGAAGGAATATTCAAACAAAGAAAAGGTATTAATTTGAAGATATAGTAACGGTTAGTAATGGTTCAAGCCAAGCTCAACACATCTGCATTTGTCTTGTTGCTTCAGCAAGTGCATTTATATAGTGCCAAAGGAATAAGGAAATAGAATTTAAAGCTGAGATCTCTATGTTTTATCCATTATTACTCACTCTAGAAACTCCTGAAACTCATGGGTGACAAATTTGTCAAAAAGTTCTCTTTACCAACTGAAGAAAGGACAGCCCAATATGTGTTATGAACTGTCATTAGTAATTTAGCAGAGCCAGAAGGCAGTTCAGCCAAGAAGACAGAAAATTAAAACATGGGCAGCTCCTGATTAGAAATTTATTCATAGCAGGTAATGAAATAGCTCAGTCAGGATCCCTGGTACTACTCAGAGTGAGAGATTTAATTCTGATAATTTTGATGATGGCACTTGAATCAGAGATTATAAATGGTGACAGGTTGTGATATATAGATAGGATAAAAATGAGTAGCATATCTCTACAGAGTGATTCTATATAAGATGAACTTTTTTCAAATACTATATATAAAAATTATTACAGAAGTTTTCAAAGAAGAGGCTCAGGCCTCAAGCAAACCTTGTGCTATTTTTATGTGTATTTGTCAACTGAATATAATATTAATCAACCTATCAAAAGCAAAGAATGGAAAATAATTTACATTTAAAATATGTAACATATTTTAGTTTCTAATTTCATCTGCATAAGGAATAAATTCAAAATTATAGAAGCACAGAGTGGCTATCACGTGGAGATGATGGAAGTGAAGGACTAGGTTTTTATTCATGTGCATGTATAGGACACTCACTAAATGAATTCACAGCTAAATAAAAGTAGATTATTTACATTTGTAAGAATAATATTTTTATTTTGGATTTTTTGTGCCTTTTTATATTTTCTAATTTCCCACAATGGCATTAATCTTATATATTATCAATATATAATTTATATTAATCTTATAATCACTTATATAATGAAAAGTACATTTTTACATATTGCCTATTTTAGATATAACTCTCTATACAACCAAAGTATGACTGAGATAAATAATATTTCCATAAAGGCAGGCTTTATAATGCACCTCTTTTGAAATTATAAAGTAGCCTATTTATAGGGTGAGTTCAAATATTGTTAGATATGAAAATTTTAAAATATAGCTTTAAAATTTCCTAATTCATCTCCCATTAAATAATGGGATACTTATTCCCTATCCCTTGAATCTATAATTGTTTGACCAATAGTCTCCAGTTGAAATGACACTGTGTCAGTATCCATATCCAGACCATATGAAATGCTATCTGCACATTGTTGACAGATGCTGGTTTGTTAAACAGCAATAAACAAAAGAGCATAGTACAAATACAATCATGAATGATATGATTATTAATTAAGCCATCTCACAAGACACAACAAAGAGAGAAGCAATGTCCCAGCTTAAGTATGCTCAACTTATGAATCTGGAAACAAAAGAAAACATGTGCTACTGTCTTAAGTAACTACATTTTGAGCTGGTTTGTTAAACAGCAATACAACAAAAGAGCATACTATAAATATAATCATGAAATGAAAGATAAGATTATAAAAATGGCTTCTGTATTAAACTAAAGCAATATTAAATGATATGTCCTTAGTAGTAAAAATAGGTTAATGTAACAAAAAAATTTGATGAACTTTATAGTAATAAAGTTTCTAATAAATTGCACATATGTATTTAGACAATAATCAAGAGCTTCAGAACCTTTCAAGTTTCATATAGTTAAAAATCTAATTTAAATAATTACCCTTTACTCAACTCAAAGTGGATCAAGCACATAGGCATCAGACCAGAGACTGTATCTACTAGAAGAAGCAATAGACCCAAATCTCCATCATGCTGGCTTAGGAATCAAATTCCTAAATAAGACTCCTAAAGTGCAAGAAGTAAAATTATGAATCAATAAATTGGATGGTATCAAACTAAAAACTTCCTCACAGAAAAGGAAATAATCAAGAATGTGAACAGAGAGCCTACAGAATGAGAGAAAATATTTGCCACCTACACTTCAGAGTATTAATCTACAGGATATAAAAAGAACCCAAAAACACCACCAAAGAAACAAATAGCCCAATGAATAAATGTACAAAGGAACTGAACTGACACTGCACAGAAGAAATATAATCAGTTAACAAATATATGAAAAAAATGTTCAATATCTCTAGCAGTTAGAGAAATGAAATTTAAACTACACTGAGATTCACTCATTCCAGTCAGAATGGCAATGTGGCCACATCAATGTTTACTGCATTTCAATTCACAATAACTAAGATATAGAACCAACGTAGGTACGCTTCAAAAGATGAATGGATAAGAAAACTGTGGTGTATATAGACTATGAAATATTACTCTGCCATAAAGAAGAATGCAATTACGGCATTTGCCTGTAAATGGATGGAACTTGAGACTATCATGCTAAGTGAAATAAGCCAATTCTAAAAAACCAAAGGCCGAATATACTCTCTCTTATGTGGATTTTAACACATAATAGGGGGTGATGGAAGTACTTTGGATTAGATAAAGGAGAATGAGGGAAGGGAGCAGGAATGAGAACAGGAAAGACAGCAAAATGAATCAGACATAACGTTCCTATGTTCATACATGAATGCACAACCAGTGTTTGACTCCATATCATGTACAACCACAAGATTGGGAAGCTATACTCCATGTATGTATAATATGTTAAAATACATCCTATTGTCATGTATAACTAAAAATAACAAATAAGTGGAGGAAGGCTGAGGATGGTGGAATTGACAGGTCACTTCCCTGGGTGCTCCATGGCATAAAACCAAGAAAAGCAGAAAGGCAGCTTCTCAGCAAGGTGAGTGAATGAACAAAAATTAGGGGAACTTTATTGGAATTAAGGGAATTAAAGGAACCACATTTTGAGGAGGACAGAGGTGTGTCTGGGTATGAAGAGTTTAGAGATTAAAGACACTGCCCAACTAAACTGTGAGATGCACTGCACAATATCCTTGTACAGGGAAAAATCTGCATCACTCCTGGCAACATGAGGAGGACAGAGGAAAGAACCATTTTGCAGTCAAGGCACAGGGAGAGGAAAGCCAGGGGAGCCAATTTCTTACAAACCCGAGTCTGGCCCAAAGAACAAGCCTGGCAAACCCACACTGCAAGACAAAGACTGTGCCTAAGTGACCAGGTGAAAATCAAACACGGAGAGAGGTTTACACAGGGAAATACTGGTCATGGAAACACACCTGGCTTCCCCCACCCCTCCAATCCAGCTGCTTGCAGGACCAGCTGGGAAAGAAGCCCTGACTGGGAATTTGAAAAGGAGAGGGCTGGAGAGATTGAATTTGCAAAGAGAATCTGAGACAGGAATCATGGGATCCATAGTAGACTAAGAAATGGCTCCTCCACCACAGGAGCATAACCCAAAGGAGATCCCAGGGGTGCAGTCTTACAGCATAGACTAGCAATTGCTGGGACCCGGAGGTGACCGATTCAAAATCTCCAGACCAACTGGCATTTGGCCAGGAGCCTGGAGTATACCTAAACCTAAACACCACCTCCAGGAGTTCCACCTCCAGGATTAAATTTCTCATTCTAGCAACCCCACCCTGAGGGTAAAGCAAGCATCGCACTCCAGACAGAACACGGTGGAGAAGGAAAGCCTAAAAACTTTTTATCTCCAACGGAAAACAATTCTTTAACTTTTCATTCAGATCATTTTTCATGGATCAGTTTATTGAGGACTAGGATGTCTGATTAGTATATTTCAGTTTTGTTCTGTATTCTTTTATTTTGACATATTTCTTCCTATTTTTAATTTTTTACAATTTCTACTGATATATATTTTTCTCACTCATCTGTATGACTGATTCTGTCTCTTTTCTCCTGCTAACAGCAAAACTACTGTTGCCTTTTGCACTCATCCTTTAATTTTTTACTTCTATCTTCTCTCCTCCATCCTCATAATCATCACATCCTACACCACTGTTGTTCTCTCTTTGTCCACCATTCAAAATTGTAAACTTTTGTAAACTTACTATTTTATAAGACAATCACTGAATATGTCATGTCTGTTTATTGTGACAAAAACTGTAGGCATTGTAGCAGGAGCTATTTCGTTTAAGGCTGTACAGTGTTTGCATTGGTAGCTGTAATTATTTGTCCCCCCATTAATGGCAAGGTACTGCTAAGTTTCAGGGACACTACAAATCTACAGTGTAAAAACTAAACTGTATCAGATCCATGCTGCTAGATGGGTTGACACACAAACAACATGAAAAAACATTAAGGGGCTCAGTTGGTAGAGTGCTTGCCTCACATGCACAAGACCCTGGGTTCAATCCCCAACACTAAACAAACAAACAAACAACAACAACAAAAAAAACAATCAGGACTGGGGATATAACTGTAGTATAGCACTTGCCTAGTATGAGCAAGGCACTGGATTTGATCCCCAGTACCATAAAGAAAAAAAGACAACATCATCACACACTACAAATATAATACATATTATTTACCAAAAGTGCACACCTGAGAAAGTACACTAGTTAATTCAATAAAAAGGAAACAAAGTATTAAATGTTAAATTTGTCTCAATTTCTATAACAGAAATGCTCTTGAAACTAATTATATATAAGCCCTTTAAAAAATAAGATAACTTTAAATGTACTCTTTTGAGGGCTCAGTATACAGAAATCAACGTTATAATAAATATCTTTAAAAACTAAAGAATTGTTTTAAAACATAATAACCCACCCATTTAATGTATTTCTATTTAATGAGTAAATAGAATAATTATTTTAGAACATTAAAATCTACCATTTTATATAAGCCTTTTGAAAAGGTTCAGTTCTAAAGGATAAGGTCAATCATGATTCATCCAAAAGTGAACCAGAGTTCAATTAATTGCACTTCTTATGCACATTCTACTTTTATGAGATTTACTCAATAATCACAGAATTAGTAAGGTTCAGTCCTTTCCATTTATTGTAAATCTACAGTATAAAATGCAATGTTCAAAAAGGTAAAACAAATTAAAAAAAAAAAACTTCATAGGACTATATTAGCTCCAAAACTTTGACTCCTCTTATAATGAAATATCCGAGAATAAGAATGATTAATTGATTTGTACCAGAGTAAAGCAAGGCCTGGAACCATGCCACCCTCTTGTGTCTTTTCTCATATATTATGCTGCCTCATTTGACATGAGTGATTTCTATATGGTAATGAAATATAAAATAATGTATGATATTAAGAACAGAGTGCAGCAAAACAGTTTCATCCATATAAAAGTCTTCAAATTTATGTTGAAAACTTGGAATTCTTCATTTTACAAAAGCATTTCTGAAGAATTTTTCTATACTGCCCATTTTCTGGGCATATGTATGCTTTATGTATAATATAATATCCAAAAGATAATTCATTAAACTTTTTAAAAAACATTTATTATAAAAATTAGTTTTACAGGTTGAGTATTCCTTACTCAAAATGCTTAGGACCAGAAGTATTCCAGATTTCCTAACTTTTTGGACTTTGGAAAATTTCCACATAGAAAATGAGATATCTTGGGGATGGGACTCAAGTCTAAATACAAACTTAGTTTATGTTTCACATTTACCTTATTTATAAACATAGCCTGAATCTAATTTTATACAATACTTTTAGCATGCATGCAAGAGATTGGGTGTGGAATTTTTCACTTGTAGTATCTTATCAGCACTCAAACAATTTCCTATTGTGGAGTATTTCAGATTTCAGATTTTCAGATGAACGATGCTCAACTTCTACATCAATCAGTACTTTGCTTGTTCAACTATTAAGTGGCATTTTCATTACATTTTCACTTATGATGAATAATAAATATTAGTTGAAAGTATTTTGGGTTTTCTTTTCAATTTTTGTAATATTATGCTATTTAAATTTCATCACCTAAAACACCCTTCTATTAAGTTGGTCAAAAAAATTAGAATTATTTTTAAACTTAACAAACTGTTTCAACACTAAGCCTTAGTTTACACTGGCAAAGAGTATGTACTGATAAATGTTAATTGTTATTTTAACTGCAATCAAAATCATGATAATGTAACTAAGATATTAAAACATAAAGCATGATTTTTTAAAAATGGTCTACTGAAAACTGTAGTAAATTTGTCATGATTAAGTCAACCTAATGAAATGATCTTTCAGGTATTCAGAAACAATTAACATTAAAATTTTTTTAATTTTTTTTTTTTAGTTGTAGATAGACACAAGTTCTTTTATTTTAGGTGCTGAGGATCGAACCCAATGCCTCCTGCATGTAAGGCAAGCACTCTACCACAGAGCTATAATCCCAGCCCAACGTTAAAAATTTTAAGAGATAATATAAAGTGTATATTTTAAATGAGATGAAATTTAACATAAGTTATCGTCAGTACATATGCTATGTAAAGGCAAATTCCTTTGTTTTTTATTTTTATTTTTTGATACTGGGAATTGACACCAGAAGTGTTTTATCACTGAACCACATTCCCAGCCCTATTTATTTTTTGTTTTCAGACAGGAACTCACTAAGTTGCTGAGGCTGGCTTTGAACTAACAATCTCCCTGCCTTAGCCTACCAAGTCATTGGGATTACAGGTCTGGCCACCATACCTAGCTAAAATTCCTCACATAATTTTTATAAAATCAAAATAAGAATATTAAGTAACAATGAGAAAGTACATACAAAATGGATTTAGTGAATTTCTTAAAAATCATTTTAAACAAAGAATATATTTCCATATTAAATGTACTTACTTAGAATAGGCAAACAATTTACTGTCCCAAAGATCATGAGTCCCTCTAGGTCCAGAATGAAAATAACAGGAATCAGTCCCATCAAACATATTCAATCCATCTTCAGAATTTTTTGAAGCATGGCTGTGTACCACATCTAAGAGGACTATGATCCCCATTGAATGAGCTGTGTCAACTAGTTCTTTTAGTTCTTCAGGTGTTCCATAACGACTAAAAGTAAAGAACACAGAAAAAAAGTATGGCATTATATTTAAAAACAAATAGCCAATTGATTTGATGTTGTTGTTGCTGTTGTTGTTGTTTTGTAGTACTGGGGATCAAACCTAGAGCCTCGTGTGTTGAGCAAGTGCTCTACCATAAGCTACAGCTATAGCCACAAATAGTCAATTGTGGACCAATTGTTTACCCAGCACAGATCTAGATACTTTAAATAAGTGAATACTGTGGTACTTGACACATACAAATCAAAATTGCTTAGTATTTGTTATTAAGAAAATGTTAAGAAAAGTAATATTAATTTAAATCAGTATATTAGCAGAATTATATACTAACCAAAATTAACATTGTGAGTATGCAAAATAGTTAAAACTATCATCAGAGATTCTGATTTTCATTTCCTAGCCTAGCCAGTTAGTTATTCACGCTCACATATCTGCCCACTTCATTAAACATGTATAGTTGAATAGAGGATGAGGGGCTCTTTGAGTATTTCTTTCAATGTCTGTAGTCCCTTGATTAAAGCCAGCCTTCTAGAACTTGTTCCCAAAATGGAATACCTTCTTCAGGTACCAATGTACCAAGGGAATATGTAATGTTAGTCACCACTGAAGCAAAAAGATGGGTGGATCACATGCATGTGTATCTGTGTTAAAAAACAATGTCCTAGTCTACATGTAACAAGAAAAGAAATCACTTCCAGAAGCCTTTCTTAACTTATATTACAGCTTGACATTACAGTCTTTCATGGCACCAATTTTACCCCTTAAATAATTGCCTTTGTTATTGTTTATGGTCTCTCCTCCTTACTAGACCACATGTTACTTAAGGGTAGGGGCTATGACCATCTGGTTTCTCATGGTTCAATACAGCCCTTAGTAAATACCAAGTTTGCTGTAGTCAATTCCATTGAGTAGCAAGAGTCATCTTTTCAAATGATAAATATGATAATGTTGTCCTCTATTAAAAACCATACTGTCCTCCCACTGTCCTCAGGATGAAGACCACTGTTCTTTCCCCCCATGTTTTTTATTATTTGTTCTTTTTAGTTATACATGTCAGAAGAATATATTTGGACAAATTACAATTCATGGAGTATAACTTCCCATTCTTGTGGTTGTACATGATATGGGGTTACACTGGTCGTATATTCATATATGAACATAGGAAAGTTATGTCTGATTCATTCTACTGTCTTTCCTTTCCCCATCCCCCTGTTATTATGGCCATTGCATAGCCTAATATGTTCGATTATCTTATAACATCTTACCTCTCCCTTTCCTTATCCCAGCAACATAGCCTTTTTTTCACTAATTGAAAAACGTGTTTAATAAATGAACAGCATTACAGTTTCAGTTATTCTTTCATTTATTTGTTGACAAAATACTTACCAAGTTATTGCCATGTGTCATGAAATCTTCTATGCTCTAGAGGTACAGCAGTGGGCAAAATAAACATCACTGTCCTTATGAAATTTACATTCTAACTAGGATACAAATAAATAAGCAAAACACACAGAATATCACACAGCAATAAGTGTTCTAAAGAAAAATGAAGAAAAGCCACTGGTAAAAAGGACAGGTTTTCAATTTTAAGTAGAGTCAGCAGGGAAAGTTTTAGGGAAAAAAGAATACTTAAAAAAGAAAGGAAAAAGGAGAACAATTTTCAAAGAAGGAACAGCAAGTATAAGAGCATAGAGGCAGGAATGAACTAAGAGCATCTGAAGAACAAATAGGCTAGTGTAGCTAGAGTGGAATGGTTGAGAGAGAAAGAGTAAAGTTAACCAAATTATGCTAGGTGCATATATATTCATACAGTACAATACATTCCAATTATATATATATAAATCTAAAGCACCAATTAAAATATATATAGAAGTCCAATAGAGTAAGAAAGAGGGAGGGAGGAGAGGAGAAAAGGGAGTAGTACTGGGGACTGAAATGAAGAAAACTATGTTACATACATTTACAGATAGGTCAAAATGAGTCCCACTATTATGTATAACTACAATGCACTAATGAAGAACAACAAAAATAATAATAACCAAAGAGCCATCAAAGACCAGGATGAGTGGCACATTATGAGCTATAGTAAGCCCTCTGACTATCATTCTGAAAGAGACAGGGAGCCATCATGGGGTTCTGGGCAGAGCGGTGATATGATCTAATGTTCATTTTTAAATGGCTGCTCTGGTCATGGAATTTGGGAAAAGTTAGTGAAGAAGGAATACAAGAATAAACAGAGTCACCAGTTAAAGAGTTATTGAAATAATCTAGGTAAAAGAGAATAGCAACTTGCAGCAGGGTGGTAGCAATGGTGGCAGGTGAGCAGCCAGATTTGGGAGAGATTTTGAAGTGACAGATGGTTAGGTTTTATAATGGAGTGTAGGAATGTGTAGAAATGGAATAGTCAAGTATAATGCCAAGATTTATTTTCCAACTGGGAAATAAAAAATGTCATTTACTGAATTAAAGAAAATGGTAGGAGAAGGGAGTTGAAAGATGAGATCATGATTTTAATTTTGGATACATTAAGCTTGAGACATATATTAGCTACCCCAGAATTAAATAGACACCGGCTGAAGTTCACAAGAGAGGTCAAAAACTGAGACCTAAATCTGAGAATTGCACAGAAAGCATATTAAAGCTCTAAGAATGGACATACACAGAAGAGAACCAAGAGCTGAGCATTAGAATATCTAAAATCTGATGGTACGAGAGATGAAGAGGAGAAAGCAAAGGAAATAAAAAGAATCAACAAGTGAGGTGGGAAATACAACAGCAAGATATAATGTTTTGGAAGTCAGGAAAAGAAAAAACTCTAAGAAAGTGGAAGTATGCAATGGTGCAAAATGGTGCCAAAAGTTCAAGTAAGCTGACTTTATACTTAACAATGTAAAGGTCATCAGTACTCTTAACAAAAACTTTCAGTAAAAAGGTAAAAAGAGTCAAGAAAAAACAGACCAGGTGTCGTGGTGCACACCTGTAATCCCAGCTGGGGCTGGAGAATAGTAGAGTTGAGGTCAGCCTCAGCAATTTAACAAAACCTTGTCTCAAAATTTTTAAACCTTTAAAAGGGCTGGGGTTGTAGTGATAATGTATCCCTGGGTTGGACTTTCAGTACCTGCTCCCCAAAAAAGATGTAGAATAGGAATGGAGGATTTGGAGACTGTAAATACAGGAAACTTATTCAAGGAGAACTTCTTTAAAGAGAATGGATATGTATCATTTTTCTTCCTAATGTTATCTAATTAAGCATACTTCACTCCTCCTAGCTCATCTATGTTTTAACCATGTTTTAGATCTGTTTCAACATCGGTTCAGATCTAATCTAAGCTTTTCAGACCCCAATTCTATGCTATTATAGCACCATTTTCTTAATGGCTCTAATAGTAAAAATAACAATATTTATGATTATTCAGGTCTATATATCACTACACTGTAAACTCAGTGAGGCAAAAACAATGTTGCACTTGTTCAACTGTAGTCATCCATGTCAGGATGTGTAGTTACATGAAATCCTCTAATGTCTTTCTACCCAGAGAGCCGCATTTCTTAGATTTCAGCCAGAAAAAGGCAGTGTTTCTGTGAGCATGACCTACCAAGGGCCTCCTCGGTGACCCTCCTATATGAGTCAATTTCTTTCCAGAAAAGGATGCAAGCTTTTCCAGTAATGACTTCCATAGGAGACAATTTTCTGACTAAAGCATGAGCCTCCAAACATGTAACAGTTTCAGAAGTCATGCCATGAAAAGTGACATTAAATCAGGGACAACCTCTAAGGATAGATATTCAACTTCTATTAACTCTAAAATAGGTTATAAAACATGTAAAATATTAAAATTCATTTTTGATTCATAGAAAAATGCAAAGACGTCCATTTTTACCTTGAAGCTGCAAAAAAGCTTGTGATTTGGTACCCAAAACTGGCATAGTAAGCGTGCTCCATGATTGCCATCAATTGAATACAGTTGTATCCTATGAAAGCAAAGGTCAAACAGAGATTCGGAGATATATTTTTAAAAAATGAAAGAAAGTATTCTGTTTTATGGACATAAATTTTACAAACAATCTAGACGCTTGGATCATATAGAAAAGTTCTACTACTTAACATCATTTGCTTGTCTGACTGTCTAACAAAAACTGGACTTTTCGTTTCGTAAGAGCTATACACTGGCTAGCTATTTAAAATGTCTTCATTTTAACATGCAATAAATAATATGCAAATCTACTCTAAATTTGGCTTTAGAATATTAAAGATGGCAATCTTTATGCTAAACTTAAACTTCAAACAATCAATATGCTAAACTTCAGTTGTACTTGTAATATCCATATTAAAGATTATGAAAACTAAGCAAAAGTAACTAATTTCAGGACATATGCTTCCTAATTTTGCCTTTTCTTTATACTTCAGCCATTTTTACCATTTAGCATAAAAATATCAAATTCATTTTTTTTGACAAAGCAGCTTTCATACAACTAGCTTTAATACTATTTTGTACTATTTTTCACACATATGAAAGTACTCCATGCAAATGTGCATGCATGCATACACACCAACATAGGGACACATCACCTTTCTCTCTATCCAAATGTTTTGCATTAACAGTAAAATGAAGTGACTCAAAATGGAAGATACCGTATTGTAAAGACCCATAATATTTAAAAGCATTTACTATCAGCAGATGATCAGATAAAAAGAAATATGTGCTGAAAATATTTTAAAAAATACAAATACAGAAAATCAGGTTTTTCTTCAAAATACAATTTGATAATTTCTCAAATATAATTTGATTGCTTTGCAAGTTACATTTCTGTAACACACATAAAACTTTTCTTATTGTATCCTCAATGTCCAATTCATACAAGTTTTATAATTTTCTTAAAGCTTATATAAATTTACATTCATTACCATTTCATTCAAATACTTAAGTATATTTGTAAACAAATGAAAGTGTCGAATTAGTTTCCTTTCTACTCGTTGAAATCATGTAGTTTCTTATGATGGAACAATCAAAAATTCACAATCAGAATTCAGGATTTATACATCTAAAGAAGAGCACATGCTTCTCCATGATTTTGCAGTCTACTAAAAAGCCACTGATATTGGCTTATCATTTAAAAAAATTAAATTGAGTCTTCCAGGCCACAGAAAAACAGAAATATAAAATCTTGTTCATATTTTATAAATTAATTACTGCATATCATATAACAAAATAGTTTATATTTTATCAAATAATATTCTTATAATTAAATACCAATTATAGTTTTATCATAATTTTTGTATCATTAGTCATTCCTAGAATTATTTATGTTATAAGTACTCAGCTAGGCAATTCAGACACAATGGTGAATAAAGGAATCCTTATGCTGTTGAACCTTCTATAAAAACTAGGTCAACACTAATTTATCACTCTATAATGTGAAAGACATGAATTCAATATAACAAATCAATACAATGTATATTAAATATCACTAATATTAAATTCTCCATGCATTTACTTAATTTTGGTATCTGGAATTTTTATTTAACCATAATAGATATTTAAGATCTATATCCAACTAAAAACTATTACTCTGACTTGCAAACCTTTCCTCTAGCAAAAATCTGGAGTGCCTGACAAAAGCAGTGTCATTAAATGTACTTTATCTTCCTGTCTAGCCAATGGAGGAGGTGCTACATACACTGTGGTTTTTTTTTTTTAAAGCATTCCTTACAGAAAGAAAAGGAATAGAAAAAAATGCATACTGAATCAATATGTGACTTATTCTCCTAGTTGTTCCCATGAAGGCAGAGTCTGTGTCATTCTAGTCCAATGCATGAACATCTATCACAATGTGTCTCACACAAGATGTTCCACAAGTGTGCATTAAGTAAAGTCATCCAGATAGGCTTTATCCAATGACTCTGGCACAATCTGAGTTCCAGGTACTTTACAAATTGTAAGATTTTTTCCATAACAGACTAAAATGGCTATGATCAATGACTGCTTCAATTGATAAAGATTATCTCCGGTAGAAAAGTAATTATGCTTACATATTTATCTACAATTTTGGAAGTCATCAGTTCACATTACTTAAAACTGAAATTGGAATAATATCTTAAATTCTTATGCTCTATCTTATTCTATTTCTCTTTTCTATGCTATCACTATTACAGGGCAATTTGAGAAGCCTAAAATAAAATGCATTTCTATTACATACTTAATCTCTTAACACAAAAAAGAGACACATGTAATTAGCTTTTCTCATAAGAGAACAGTCTCATTAAAATTTTATCTGAATAAAAATCAGTTATTACTTACCAAGGTCTTTGATTCTTGGTAGTACATTGCAAGTAAAATGTTTATAAGAAGCTATTTTTCCTTCATGGGAAGAAATTCCCACATGAGATTCATAAATTCTTACACTTTTTGGCTTCTTTGGTCTGGAATGCTTAAACTACAGAATACAAAATATACATAGAATTAAAGCAAGAACTAAGGTATGCCACCAACTGATCAAGCATTTTAAGTAACTTAGTGAATAAGCTCAGTCAAAAACTCCCAACTGTTCTCAAACATAGAAGGCACTGGTTATATTCACTATATTTTCTTTTGGAAACAATCCTTTTTTGGCACTTTGTTAATGGACCTATTTTAGAAAAAAAAAAACATGTAAAAATGGCTTAGGCCTTATCACTAAGTGAAGAGGTATTTTTTCTTCTAAGTCTTAGAAAAATGTAAGAACTGTGAAATGCATACATAATTATCAAACATAAATCATTTATTAATACTTTTCAAAAGTTAAGGGAGAGAAAAGTGAGTTCAAAGAGACATACAACATTTGTCAATAATATAGTCATAAAATTACCCCCACTGTTTACAAGATAGCTTTCACCATTTCCTGTCCTAAGGATACTAAACCTGCTTCAAAAAAATGTCAGTGAAAAACTTACATCTTTGAAGTCTTTAATACATTGGAAATTACAACTTAAAAAGCAACTTTATATCCTTTATAAACTGGTTAGTACAGATTTAGTATTTTCCCTAAGCTTAAACACAATATAAAAGAAAAACTTACCCATACATTTTATGGACTACAGATGATGGATTTAATACACGTAGAGATTAAGAGGAATACTACAATATAAAATACTAAACCAGAGATGAACACTTTGAACTATAAAATATATCAAAGTAAAAATTAATTTTCCTAGAAAACATTTAGAACAAGCATTTGTTTAAAGATTTGTTGTCCTTACTTTATATGGACGTTCTGGATCCCACTGTATCCAATCATAATTCACATTACCACCTTCACGAGCCACATACTTTGCCCATGGTGAAATACGATACAAGATCTCTCCGCTCTTGCTAGTAATAACTATCTAAAAAGATAATGAGATGTTATTGCTTTAAAATCCTTTCAAAACTCTAAAATAATACTCTCCTCCAAGAAGGAAAGGAAAAACATACTAAAATTTCTAGACCACCATTCAAATGTCCATCCTTAGAGAACATATTTAAATTCTATGTGCATTGCCTTCCTTGTCTGCTATTACTATTTGATTCTTCAACTCATTTATAGCCTGGATATTTTATGATTCTCTGGCAATTTCCTTGATTGCAAACCAGCCAGTGGAGTGCTAATTAAACATACAGTGGATATTAAAAAGATAAGATGATTATTTGGAAACTGCTATAAATAAATCAACCAACCAATGGTAGTAGTAGTATTTTTTATAAAAAAGGGATAAGTGAGTTATATTATCATTTTATTTTCCTTTTCATGAGAATTAATGATAAAGTTTTCATGAGTCAAAGAAGAAAGGTTTGGTTACACACACATGTACAATTTCTAATCATTCTCATCTTCATTTACCAACTACACTTCACCATATAAAACCAAATACCTTTGCTGTAGGCATCTACTCTCATATTTGCCTATGGTATCATTGGTATTTTCAATAATAAAAGATAATAAAATTAAATACAGTTCTGCTGAATCCAACATTTTAGATTTAGTAGTGAATAAAGGATTTTGAATTTATCCAGCCATGTAAACGGAGCTTTTGAGTGACTGAAATTGTAGCTATTTTACAAAGTCATTTTATTATTAAAACTTTCTAAAAGCAGAATATGATCAAGAAACATTCAGATTAGAAGCTGTATTATGATCTTAGCTTTGAAAGAGAACATATACTCCAGTCTGTCTCCTTTAATAGAGAAAAGCTCAAGTACTCATATTCTTGGTAATTAAATATTTGTATAATGCTTTACAATTTAGAAAAGACTTTCACATTCATGTCTCACTTGATTCTGGAAAAACTTTATGACCCAAATATTAAGTGAGATTAAGTGAATTGCCAGAAGTCCCAAAATCATCAAGTGCCAGGGCCAAAAGCTGAACACAGAGCTCTTGATAATTACTTTCTCTGAATAGACTTCCACAGCACCTCCTTCAAATGCCAAAAAGAATGAGTCATGGTTTATGCCAGAGCAGGTGGGTGAGTGGTGAAGAGGAGCACAATTCTTTCTCCCTCTTCATTATGCCTTCTACTCACAAATGCTGATCACTGCCAGTGTGCTGCTACTATTCATTATCACAAAAGCATGAATCAGTAAAACCAATTCACTTCAGGAGTATTCTAACCCAAATGATATGTCCCTTAAGCTACATGAATTTCTAGTATAAGACAACAGCATGTTTGTGAAAAGGTGTTCACTCACAAACTCAGACTACGAAAAAACAAAATATTATAAATCAGTTTTCAATGAACAGCACTCTGCCTCATCAATCCATCTTTCCTTTCTGTTTTGTAAATAGGTCTACAACCAAAGGCAGAGATCATAAATGAACAATCATTTTTGAAGATGTCTACTGAAGACAGAATACTTAAAACTTTAAGAACTTAGACAATCTTCTATATGCTGAAGATTACATCCTTTAAAACATTAATTCTTTTATATTGAAATACAAACAGATGTCTTCAGAGGTTATAGATGATTAGTGTTGGAAGCAACAGTCTCTCCATTATTTTCTCACCTTCCTACATTTTTTGCTGGGTATGCCAAGAATCAAGTCCCTAGCCATAATTACTGGGGACAATTTCTTAGGATTATGTTTGTAGCTAGCAACCCCAAGGAATAATGTCTTTCTCAAAGAGACAGAGTAGGCTTTTTTACTGCTTGCTATAAAATAATGGGTTCTCAAAGCTCAATATTCCCCAGCTATTCCCCAACCCACTGTATAAGTAGCAGCCATCTTACCCTACAGTGTAACCTCTATGGAGCTTGGAAGACAAAGGGAACCAAGTACAAACATGATGCTTACACTGCTTACTGTGCCATGAGTAATATAATCATTTGCCATTGACTTGACAGTTCTGTGTTTTCTTCCAGACTGTATTAAATGCTAACAGGAAAACTTCTAAGTTTGTATGTAGGGCAAAATCAAATCACACTCCTGATAAAAGATTATTTGTTCATCTACTGAATGATTTCAATATATTTCCAAAAGTTCTTTCTCTTCCTTGTCAGTTAACCAGGATTGCTTGTCAGGATAAAGAGTTTTCATTTTCCAGTTTCTTCCTTCTTTCTTAGAAATGGAATTATAACCAAATGATGTATATAAAAAAGATTTCCACTATATTAGGAGAGCTGTGTGGTCATATAATAAATTTATCTATTCTTCAGGCTCCTAAATTTTGGAAGTTTGTTATAGTACTTTGAACTTTGCTGACACATTTGTCTATAGGACCTACCTCACTTTGGTTTTGATTTTCTCTTCCTAGAATTATTGTGACAATCAAAGACACTTATAGTAATGTAAATAAATCTGACTTTTAAAATATTACAATGAGTAAAATATGTGTGTGTGTGTCTATAATTTTTTGCACTTAACTTTGCTTATGAAACTCTTTTTTGGGGGAAAGAGGCAGGACGTCCTGGATTTTTGTTGTGTTCTAGTAAGTTTAAAATCCACATGCAAAAAAATATTTAGCTAATAAGATTTTGTATCATTGAATTCACCTCAAAATATCAACACGCTATATACAGCAAATGTATCTCTCAACAGCAATAAGTCTAGTAGCTGATAGGTAGAAGAGTTCACTTGATATTATCAAATGGAAAGTCTTCTTCACTGCTATTGAGTAAAAAGTAGCATAAAATCTCTGAGTAGCAACTTAGCAATAAGTATCAAAAGTTCAAAGAAAGTAATTCCAATGATATAGCAATTCTAATTATGGAAATTCCCTGTGGAAAAAATCAGGATTGACCCAAAGAACTATATACTTGTCTAATTTTTGACAAAAACTAAATAATTAGATAATGTATAATTATTAAAAAATATACTATTGATTCATATTGTAAGTTACAAAATAATTTTTCAAATTTATAAAAAAGAATATATTATATTTTCCTAATGTAAATGCACAAACATTAGAGGATCATTACTATTTATTGTTGTCCAGTTATAAGTTTCTATATTATCACTTTACTTGTATAGCTCCTAGAATCTAAAAGTGCACTATATTAAAGACTGCAAATACATAAATTATGTAAGCACAATTGTCCAGCTATGCTATTCAAATTGTGTATCTTATATATCTCAGGTACACTGGAACAGTTTTTAACAAAATAAACTTTAAAAAGTATCCAATCACTGGAAAGGAATTCAGTAATAGTAACACTGTGACAGGAATTTTATATGGCAAAGAGAAACTTTGTAAAATTTTAACATTTTCTAAGATTTAAAAAAATATATTTTAACATCATTTATAGTGGGGCTAAGTTATCTCTTTCCTTATGGGAAGGTTACCACAGAAGAAAAAGGAAAAAAAATAAGTAGTCAAATTGATTAAGTAAATGGTTTGAAGTCAAAGTTTATTTAGAAAATGTATTTAGAATGCAAATGTACAATAAAGAAACAGTTCAGCAATAATAAAGATCTAAAATATGTGTGTTCATTTACGTTGAGTATCTTTTGAAATCCTGCTTGCGAAAGAATATCTTTCCATGCACTGCAAAATTAATGAGATAAAATGCTCTTTAGGTGTTCAGTAATTTTACATAAAAACAGTAGACATGCTTAACTGGTTAGAGGTAAGTGTTAGCATATTCTAGGAAATGGCATTGAATGTAACTCTGTTTCAGGATTCAATGCATAGCAGACTAACAGAAAAAGATACACATTAAATAATATATTTTAAATTCTCCAACTTAGACTAACACCATCTCCTTTGTTAGGAGAACTTTCTTGGGAAAATAAAATACTTCAAGTAGAGTAAAAAGAAAAAGACATTGACAGAAATAACTATTTGATAGCATGCAGGTCAAACAAAGGCATTTCTAATTCATGTAACAAAGATACTTCCTTTTTATTTTTAATTATTAATGGATATAACTGAAAAAATTGTAAACATTCAATAAACATGTTTGGATATACATATATTCATAAGCACAATATATACATGTGTTCACCAACCAGATGAGATAATGGTGAAAGAGTGCAGGCCCCATAATTTGTCAGCTGGTAACCCTTTAGTAGTTGGGTTATGCAGACATCTAGAAAAAAGAAGAGGGTGCTAGCAGTGGTACTATCAAGGCCCTGGGCAATGACTATTTACCAATATCAAAACTGTTTATTTCAATAAGAAATACAACAAAATCAGTGTGCAATGCTGAGTATCAGTATTTCTGGACATGTGAAAATATATGTACAGAAAAATATACATATATACACACATACACACAGACATGTAAAGAAATACTGATATGTGTGTGTGTATGCATTTTAAACATGATTAAAATATATATAGTCATTCCTCTGGATCTGTGTGGGACTGGTCCCAGGAATATATCCTAGTTACCCAAATCTACTTAAGCTCAAGACCCTTATATAAAATGACATAGTATTTGCATAAAACCTACACACATTGTCCTATACACATTACATCATCTTTAGATTACTCATTATTACCTAAAACAACATAAACATTTAGCTTTCATAGAATATTGTTTAGGGAATAATAACAAACAATATCTATATATTTTAAGTACAGACACAAATTTTTCCCCAAATATTTTCAATATGAGGTTGGCTGAATCCATGGATGGAACCCATGTTAATGTTAACAAATAGCGAAAATTGTTATTTTAAAATGCAGATAAAATTTATAACTAATAACAAATTTAAATAGCTTAATTTAAAATAAAGCTTTTAGGGGCTGGGGTGTGGCTCAGTGGTAGAGCACTTGCCTAGCATGCGTTGAGGCACTGGGTTTGATTCTCAGCACCACATATAAACAAATAAAATAAAGGTCCATTGACAACTAAAAAATATTTTCAAAAATAAATAAATAAATAATAAAGCTTTTAAATTTCGTTTTTCAATTCAACTGAAACTTTACAACTTACCTTTCAAAACAAACAAGGATCTATTCCTTTAAATTTTATTCAGTTTTACTAGTTATTCCTGCTGGAACAATATAACATTTAGTAAAATTACATAAGAAAGAATCTCTGTGCCATTGTGGGAAAGTGAAAATGTTCCCCAAAACTATTTCCACATCCTACTTCCTAGAATCTGTGTATAAAATCTTATATGACTAACAAGAGATACTTGCAGATATAATTAAGAATTAGGACCAGGAGATCATCTGAATCACTGAGGACCATGATCACATATATCCTTGTAAGAGGGAAGAAGAGGAAAAATTTTTTTAAAGAAAAGAGGAGAAAGCCAAATATTCAGAAAGGAAACAATATGAGTGAAGTGGATACTAGCCAAGGAAAGCCAGCAGCTGCCAGAGCTGGAAGTGTCCAGGATCTGAAATCTCCCCTAGAGATCTCCAGAGGAAGTATGGCTCTCCCAATACCTTGACTGTAGCCCAGTGATTTTTAACTTCTGGAGTACAAAACTGTGAAAGAACGAATTTCTGTTATGCAAAGCCATCAAATGTATGCAGTAGCCATCAAAAGCTAATGCAGCCATGCTAAGAATAAAGCAGAAAATACTTAAATTTCATTAAATTTGATCAGTGCCTGAAAGAGTTAAAAGATAAAGCTAGCCTAATGAGAAGTCTAACTAACACATCTTGTATCTTGTATTCATCTCACACTTCCAAAAAGTAGATGGACATGCACAGGACATTTCAGTGACCTTCACTAAACAATTCCTTGACAATTCCTAAGGCAAGCAAACTCCCTCAGAATAAACATTGACACATTTCAGAACTGATAGAAGATCCTCCAAAAAAGTGAACTTGTAATACAAAGCATTTACTGCTAGCTTATACACACATCATTATTTCAGAGATTAAACAAAAACAACCAATCCTTACATGATATACAGAAAGGCTCTAAATATACGAGATGGAAAAGTTAAGGGGCTATTTTTTATACTCATCTGACATACTTTCTTCATTAAACAGAGATGAGACTACTTAAACAGATGATCAGTGGGCAAGAAAAAAATTTTATGAAATTGCATTCTGAGTTTTTAATTAGAATGATGAATATCAGAAACATCCTCTGATATTAACAGTATTTCATTGTGAACTTTGAGTTTATAGTTCTATAAAGTAATGAAGAAAACAGAGATACCTATAAAATTATCAAGGTAATTTTCCAATAGTTATAAGCCTTGCTATATAAACCACCAAGACACATATATGATCATTTTCTGGATAATTTTCTTATAAAACTGCACATATTTGATGGGTAAAATCATATAAATTCGGGTTACATTTGGCTAAAATGAGCCTGCTATAAGTACCAAATAAACATTTCTCTGTTCCCTCAAAATTATTTTATTTTTTAATGAATACTAAGGTTCATATATTTTAAAGATCTCCATCTCTGCTTCATAATTTATTTCTTAATTTTTAATTAATCAAACAAACTTACATAAGCTACATGCATATAAAATAAACTTTGTCATGCCCTTTACATCTACCATAAGGGATTGAGATAGGTAGAAAAGAGATTAAATGATTAAATTAAGCTCCTGGAGTTCTTGTGTTATGCAACACTGGACACTATACAAGAGAAAAAACAATATCCTTGCCATAGTTGAACTAAGCAAAGATACAAATTAGATGAACTTCAAAATCAATAACCTTCTGGTGAATTTTCATTAGTTTATATTATTTTATCTTTGCATAGGATTTCTTAATTTAAACCATTCTATAACCTCTTAGTTTTATTTTTCTTTAATAAGAAACTAGAAACCTTTCCAAGGTTGAATCCATAACAACAGTTTGAGTAGGGATAGTAAACAGGTTTCTCTAATAAAACTAAAGCTATTAACCAAAAGCCTTCTTTAAAAGACTAAGTATATTAGCTAAGAAAAATAAATCTATAATGTGATACTAATGAGTATCAGATAAAATCATATCTAAATTTGGCATAAAGAACAACCATGTATACAACTAAAACAGACTATTTTCAAGGTGCAATGCTCATAGCGACTTTGCCCTTGGTTTAACACCAATTATAGATTTAGGGCTATAAACACTCGTTTCTGTAATACTTACACATGGGAGAGAAGAAACTGCAGAATATTGTCAAAAGGAAATAAATGAAGATCAGCAGTTGCTTCTTCTAAAAGCAGGTCCTTATTTAGAATAATTTAAAAAGACAGATGCTTCTGTACCTATAAAAAGAATTATTATCCCCCAAGGTTTACACCCAGTTCCCCAATCTTCTAGCCTAGTTAGTAAGTATTACAACTGTATTTTTTTCCTGTCTTTGGTTCTCCACTGAGGCAAAATCTTTAAAGACATAAAGAAACAACTAAGTAGAACTGATAAAGTGTTTGCCTCATTTCAAGTACATTATCAGAACAAAAACCGTATAAAGTGAGGTCACTATAAAAAGACAAGATCCAAAGGGATTATTTGAGATTTAGGAAGCAGGCATTGAAAATAATATCCCTGAGCAAGTGAGAATAACTACTCCTAAGTCAAAAGAAGAGGAACAATGCTGAGATGTTGTAATCGGGTAAAGATTGATTAGGTGTCTTAGGCTAGAAAACAAATGAATTACCCATGATATAAAAAATATAGGATTTAAACGTCCAAGATATTGAAAGATCAATATAGTAATAAAAGAAAAAAGCTATGAAAAGGGGAAAAAATCAGTGAGTTTTCATTACTGAAAAAGTGTGCTTCAAAGAGACTCATCCATGTGCAGTGAAGGCTAGAATTCTATTAAGTAAACAGAGTTATAATCTGGTATAATGCCAATAAAAAAATCTAAGAAGTATTTTCAGAAGTGATATGAAAGGGGAGGCACTATCATAAGATGAGCTGAAGCTCTCTTTAAAATATTTTATTAAGTTTAATTACAAAAATCTATCTGGTGATAAATTGAATCATTTAAAGAATATGATTTCTAAGCAATCACCCTAAGTGCTATTTCACTATGGGGGCGGGGGGGATAATTCAACCACTAGAAGAAATACAGAGAAATTCCAAAGATACCAAATACATAATTCTAAAAATGTAAGATCTTTTGAGAAAACATGCAATTATGTACTTAATACACACTCAGACTATACTCTAAGGTTATAGTTAATAACTATTAAAGAAAACTGTTAATGATGGAAAGGATTACTCCTGAATATAAACGATCTGTATTTTGCAGGTATATGTGCTAAAAGGAGAAAGAGAACTGCAAATAGGTATGCATGGATAATAACAGGGAAATAAATAAACCCATCAAAGGAGAAAAAGTGATGAAATGAACTGGATAATGGAAAAGAGATAAAGACTAGATACAATTGTAACTACACACTTGGATGACTTCCTGTCAACTTTCTTCAGTATTCTTGTAGGTTATAAAATGTAGTCAAAATAAAGTGACCTTTTGATAATGGACTCAAGTAGAGAAGGCAGAAACAGTAATGGTAAGTAGTGGTAAATAACACTACTAATAAATATTGTGTCTTCACAATAGTGCTATTTAAACCTTCTTGGTCCAGGTACATTTAAATCAACAAATATAGATGCTCCTTTTCATGAAAAGAGAAAGCCATTTGAAAACTTAAGCTTTGCTTTCCAAGTGTGACAAATCTGGAAAAATAGGAAAAACCAGTAAATAATAACAAACTAGTGAATATATTGCAGTCAATAAAATACAAGTCAAGGAATTACACACCTAATTTCTCTGGGAGGTACAAGGAATACTCATGGAATGAGAAGGAGTGACCTATGGCTAGCCGTTTTAAAGAAAATCATCTGTCCACCAGACATTTTATTTTCCTAATTAGGGCATTCTGAGTAACATGGGGAAATTTAATATCAACATATTAGGATGGATTAAGATGAACAGATAGGAGAGTAACAAAAAACCTTCAAAGTGAGGAGTGTTGAACATTAATTTTGACATTTAACATACACATAACTGAGGTATTCAATAAAAGAGTTCAGTTTATATTTAAATGTTTAAATCATAAAAGATTGTATAGTATCTACTCTGCCATGAGAAAAAGATTATTTCCTATAATCAGACTTATTTGTTATTATATGAAGGCATATTTGACCAAAGCACAAATACTTTTATTAAACATAAACAAAAATAATACCCACCTAAAAAGTCACAAAATTTAATTTTCTTCCTCTTCCTAGCATAGCATTAAAAAATCAAATATTACATATATACTGTTCATTGAAAGTGCATATAAAGGTGTTTAATATGAAGAATGTAATCTGCTTATAATTTTGTGCAAAGTGAGAAAAATTATGATTGTAACAATTTTTTTTTCTATTTGCCTCAACAAATGTTTTCAGTGAACAGTGTGTATAGCTTCTGAAAATTTGCTTTTTTTCTGTTATGTCTGATAACATGTATTAAAATGCAACTTTTGAGAAAAATAAAAAAAAAAAATATTACATAAATACTCTCTTCGAAAAAAAATGGATGCTGATATAATTTTATGTAAAAAAGCATGAAACACTTATTTAAAAGTAAAACATATTTCTAAAGAAAAATAGGAAGAAGTTTTCAATCCTCTAGAATTATAATTTTATTTAAAATCTATTAGACCTTCATTGAAGGATGAATGGATAATAGATGATAAAAGAAGTATAAGATATTTCACAAGATGTAGATATAAGAAAAAAAATCCAATATATTTAAAGTATTTTTGTAATCAACATTCATGTAAATAGCACAATCTGGGAACAGATATTTATGGACAACTGAATTCTCTAGATACTCGTATCTTGCTTCTATAAGTACTAAAACAAAAGGAAGGAAAGGACACATTTTTATGGTTAGTTTTCTAAAATGCATTATATATTTACTTGTGGTCTTAATAGAATTATATACTTATGGAGACTGAATTGTATACATGGACATGTTAGGAATATAAACATTTTCCCCCTGAATTCAGTAGGAGACTATTAAATTTGGACATGTCTTTGGCAATAGATTTCAACCCTACATATATACTGAGAACCACCTGAGGAACACCTCAGAAGCCTGCACCATATTGCTAAACATCACTAGGACTTTACCTGTTGCCATTCATTGGGATTCTATGTCTTGCAGACTGGTGTCAAAGAAAATGAAGGCTAGATCTGAGAAAGCAGAAGAAAAAGTAGCTACTGGGACTGAAATTTTAGTAGTAAAATGATAATTCGTTTTTTAAAATAAAAATATACAACAGAAGAAAGAAAACACCAGGATTACAGGGAATGTATTTTCTAAAATCTTGACAATACTTTTGGCAAACAGTAAAAACCATTTTGCAGTGAAATTTGTCTCAATCTCTACTTTGTATTTTATTTCTTGCCTTTTAATACAAATTAATTATTCTTTTTAATTCTTCATAGTACATCTTCCTACCAATTTATTATGTTCAAACAATAAAAATTTAAATTTCTTTGTAAACATAATCTTATTTAAGTCACTGAAGGCATCCATGTTGGCTCAGAAATTTATACCTTGTGGTCCTAAGCATATTATGAATGCCTTTAGATTCACATCATTCATTTATCACAAATTTCCCACTACACTTGAGAAAGCATTCATAAAGAAGCACAGTGAATCTATTCAAGTTACTGATCTTACTGAGTAGTTCTATCATCCATTTTAGAAAAATGCCATAATTTCCATACTATGTTATAAAAATCATTTTGCAAAACATTCATCATTTTGCAAAAACACATTATTACTTTAAATGGTATCACTAATACTGAATGACTTTCTTTTCAATAATATGCCTTTGGAAATTAAATTTGTAATTTTTATTGGAAAGTTAGAGCAGATATTGGCTCTTCAATCAGTTAAATCACCTTTTAGTATTCTTGAAGGAAATATCTTGTAATTGAGAGAATACAGAAGTTAATATTTTTCTCACTCCTATGCAGCTAGGTTTCTGCCAATAGAACTGCCTGTGTAAGATCTGATAAAAAGGAATAAGTGTATTCAGTAGACCATACATTTTTACAATATTGTAAAATGACCAATCATTTTTGCCTAAGAACTCTGACTGATAGTTAATCTAATAAAATGTCATCATCTTCTTAGGCAGAAAGAGTGGAAAACTCAAAACATAACAATTAACATTCCACAATTAATTAGTTCACAGTATTCATTATTTCTATTCATACTCTGTACAATTATGTACAACTCAGAATCAGCTTTTTCATGAGAAATAATCATTAAAAGATGTTTTGTGGGGAGAAAATTCATCTGCACCCGTACATTTGGCTTCAAAATGTAAATTTTAAAATTTATGTTTTATAAGCAGTTTATATGATGATTATACATAAAGAAATAGATTTGGGCAATAAATAAGAATCCTCAGAGGGCAGCGAGAAAAGAGGGAGTGGAGGGGATGTGTATCCAAACTAGGATTCAAAGAAGTATTCTTCATGAAAAATAAGATGCTTTGACCTAACCAAGGAAATGACTTTAGAATAACACACCAACTCAGAATATGAGAAATTTCAACATCAAAGTAAGTTTGAAAGAACAGGTGAAATAAGATTCATGTGAGGAAAAACGAGAGGTAGAATATAGATTGGAGACTTGAGACAATGAAGCGGCTTTTATGATTAGGTGGGCAATAACAGAAAACCAGGAAGGAAGGAGGAAAGCAGAGGGGAGAGAATGAAAGAGGAGGGGAGGAGAGGGGAGAAAAAAGAGGGGAGAGAAGGGAAGGGAGTGGAGGGAAGGGAAGGAAAGAGGGAGAGGGCAGGAGAGGGAAGGGAAGAAAAAGAAGTACCAGCTCCTATGAAAACAACTTGTGTGTAAGTATGCCCAAACCTGGGAAGAGATGGGCCTAAACCATCTAAGGAGCTTTGGAAAGAATAAGAAAACAACTATGAAACTCATTTTTTTAGATGTTAAAGTTAATTTTGACATTATTATTGTTAGTTTAAATTCTTAGTTTAAAAATGAGTTGATGTCTCAGGAACAAATGGAAAGGGCTACTGCTCACTGAGAAGCAGTATGTTCCCTAGAGGTGACAGTTGTTCTAAGAGAAAAGACTAAGCTCACAGGACAGCTTATGATTGCTCCAATCATCAATGAAATAGTTGAACTAAGCACTGTAAGGTATCTACTTGTCAAGATGTACCAGTAAGTATAGTGTTATTTTCATGTATATCACACAGGTTTTATAAAATAATGGTGAAAATATTCACATGAACAGAGAATTAGGAAAATCACTGTAATTATTGGTGCAAAACATTACAGCTTACTATTTCATTATGCTTATCACTTTGAACCTTTCCATATGACTGTCTGTAAACTTGAGTTCTAAAGTCAATGACATAGAATTAATTGGCCATCACAAACTAATCAATTTAGCAAAATAATAGAGTAAATCCAGTTCAATGTAAATATGTAAATGTCAATGACAGAGTTATTTACAAAGGTGAAAACACAGAAACTATTATCTACATATTCTTCAATTTATATTATTTCATGACTTTCTAATTTGCATATAAAACTTTTTTAATTCTAATACTGTTCACAATAACAACACACATATACATATATTACCGTACCATTTATTTTCAAGTAGTGTTTCTGATCTCCTAGGAATGTTGATTAATATTTTAATTATGAAAGCAATTTATAAAGAATAAACAAATGAAAATTACCAGATTCAAGTTAGACATGAGACATGTTAAAGTAACCTACTGTTCACCTTTGCAAACATTTTCTTTTTACATTACATTTAAAGAGGTTTTATTGGGACACTTTTAGTAGTTAATTTTAAAATCTTTAAAACTGAAGCAGTTCTTGATATTTTCTTGGGACACTTTTGATGGTTAATTTAAAAATCTTTAAATTTGAAGCACTTCTTGATATTCTAGTAGGCAAAGTTACAAAAGAGTACACAATAAAAACTCAGCAGACCATGTCCAGCTAGACACTCGACATTGCTGAACAATGTTAAATGTTAAAGGTAAATTCAGAGTACTCAAAGGTCCAGAGACAGGCAGTAAAAAAAGGTAGGAAAAGAACTCATTTTTTCAAGCAACAGCAGTGAAGGTGAAAACTCAATTTTAAATAACTATATAAACCACAAAACTATTATGAAATTATTTTAGATAATAAAAGAATCAGACTTGTATAATATACATTAAGTATAGAAATAAAATTTTATTTCTTATTCATACAAATTCTTACAATGCTTATTCAGATTAAATGTTAGTTTCTATCATATAAGCATCACTCCAGTAATGTATGTAAGGAGCTGATTCAAGTAAATAAAACAATAATGTACCTTTTAAGATGTATATGATTTATTGAGTGAAGGAGAGAGCAAATCAGAAACAAACAGGCATAATATAATCATGTGTTTATAATGGTACAAAATGTCTTAATAAAGTGAGGTAGAAAACCAAAGAAAGGATAATATATAAACATCTAGAAACAGAGCAGGAAAAATACATATAATAACAATCAACAGTGGATGACAAGGAAGGGCTTGGCCACTGACAATTATGAGAAAAGCTACTTTTCTGATTTCTTTCTACATTTATTAATCAACATCTGTTCTATTGACAAATATTATCAAACACATATATTAATCAACAGAAATAAAAGTTATTCTCTTTTGGGCTGGGGTTGTGGCTCAGTGGTAGAGCGCCTGCCTTGCATGTGTGAGGCACTGGGTTCGATCCTCAGCACCACATACAAAATACATAAATAAATAAAATAAAGGTTTGGAAAAAAATTTTTTAAAAGTTATTCTCTTTTAAGTAAAAATCAAGGCATTTCATGTATCAAAATAAAAAATTTTCCGTAATTGAAGCACCCAAGTAGGCTATAGTTTAAATAAACATATAAATACACTAGTATATGGAATGCTGATGTTTTAATTAATGTTATAAACTTACAAAGAAAAACTATCTCAAAGAAAAATAGGATTTTTATGTCTGTATGCTCAGGAAACTATGTGAACTGAAAAACGGGAAAGAGAACAATTTAATCTTGATCAAAATGCCATGCCATGGCTTTCCAAAAGAGGGAGCTCTAACTCCACTGCCACAAAGGTATCAATTTGATACATAAATGATATATTCAAGCACACAACTTACTGAGTTACAGAAAGAAAATAATTCTTAGCAAAAACTCAAAATTACTTGTTTATGATTTTAATTGTCTAGCAAGCACAGTTAACTATATGAAAAATATGATTCAATAGTAATATGGAAGCTGCTTTACATAGTACTTGACTGTAAAATAAATATTTGACAGAAATATAACAGTGCTTAGATTCTGAAAAACCCATAGATTCCAATCACAGATGTTAGTTACTAAAATTAATGAGTTCTGATTATTATTTGAAAATTAAGATTATTGCACAAAAGAACTAGAGACAAAAGCTACCCATGTCTTGCAATGATTATTAAACGTTTGAAAATTAAATGCTATATCTAGATGCCCGCCATGAAAAATAATCTTCACAATTATAAATTAACTGAAACCTTAAATCTATGTTTGTTTGTTTGTTTGTTTGTTTTTGGTACCGAGGGTTGAACTCAGGGGTACTTGACCACTGAGCCACATCCTCAGCCCTATGTTTTGTGTTTTATTTAGACAGAGTCTCACTGAGTTGCTTAGCACCTGGCCATTGCTGAGGCTGGCTTCGAACTCACAATTCTCCTGTCTCAGCCTCCCAAAGTGTTGGGATTATAGGCATGCACCATCATGCAGGGCTTTAAATGTAAGTTCTTTAAAAAGAAAACGAAGAATAGAATGCTCCTAAATTGAAAGAAAATTAATGAATGAATTTAAAAGTTCAAAGCAAAGGAAATATTTGAACTAGAGAGAAGACACACTAAAGATAAAAGAAGGAATATTAACATCAAATCACAGACATTAATTCAACTTTATAAAGCCAATGGTATCACTCTTGGGAAGTATATTATACAAAGAATCTGAAATTGTAACAGGCTAAACACTTACACATATGCATTTAAATATAAAACACAAGCAAGCAAAAACAGCTACATAAACAAGGCACCTATTTATTGAGCATGCTATTTAGCAACTATTTTGTGTACTTTCTATGTAAGTACACTTAAAAATATATGGTTTGTTTCTCTTAATCAGCATGTGGAAAAATCACCAAGTTGCCACACATTTGAAACAGGATGTGAGCTAGGTGATTACTATAGTTTTCCCAGATTCAACATGAAGTTGGTGAACTGCGGAAGCTAGATCAAAGGTAAACATCTCATTTTGACTATCTCGGCTACTTACGGCATTAGATATTTAATCTAGCTAACATGTAGTATCTTTAGTTAAAACTATAAATAATTATAGCATATATGACTCATAAGACTATCAACAAGTAAGAACAGATATTTAGAAGTGCTTAAAATAGTACCACTAAATATATTTAATACTCAAATTAATTTTTTAAATCCAAACTAAACTGCTCTAATAATTTAAACACATAAAAGGAGACCAATTTAAACACATAAAAGGGAGATCATCAATAGTCTGTAAACATACTGTAAATAAAAACAGATTTACTTTCTCCCATCCCCCAAGCCCACAGAAAATATGTCTTTGTTTTGTTTTGTTTTGGTACTGGGTATTGAACCAAGGGGTGCTTAACCACTGAGACACATCACCAGCCTTTTTTTTATATTTCATTTAGAGACAGGGTCTCACTAAGATATTTAGGGCCTCGATAAATTGCTGACCCTGGCTTTGAACTATCAATCCTCCTGCCTCAGCCTCCTGAAAAAATATGCATTGTTGAAACCAGTAATTTATAAAGTTCTACACAGTTATAAAGGAGAATGAAGCTATGACATTTGCTGGTAAATGGATGAAACTGCAGAACATCATGCTAAGTGAAATAAGCCAGACTCAGAAAGTCAAGAGTTTAGTGTTTTCTCTAACAAGCAAAAACTAGAGGGAAAAAGGGAATTAAAGAAAGAAAGAATCTAACAAAATTAGAAGTCAGAATAATAGAGGAAGGGAATAGAGGGGGAGAAAGGAAGACAGGGACAGGATAAGTAACAGGGAATAAATTTCACTATGTGCATATATGAATTTACCATGATGAATCTCATGTTATATAATTACAATTCACCAATGAAAAAATAAATAAATAGAAGAAAGATCAATAAAGTAGAAAAAGGGAAGGGGGACAGGAAAGAAGGAAATACGAGGGAATCAAATGGAGCAAATAATGTGATGAATGTCATAATGAAACCCAATATTATGTATGATTATAACACACTAATAAAAGTATGAAAAGAATTATAAATAAGTAAAAATAAGCAATAAAGAGCAATTCTCTCAATTAAAAATAGGTTAAATTATATTGATATCATTTATTCTTCAAGACTGAAACATAATTTTATTTTAAACTAATTAGAGAGGCAAAAGAGAATTGTCTAGTAAGATTAATCCATAATCTTATTTTCAAACATGTTACTTTCCATATTTAGTCTAATTTAAATTATTGTCCTTAAGTTACTCCAATAAAATCCCTCTCCTTGTTAATATTTGCAAATAATATAAAGCATCTACTCTAAGAAAAGTGAATATTTACTTGCTAGTATATATATGTGTGAATTGCCCTTTAATAATTAAAAACTAAGACATGCGAGAGGTGTGGATCCTCCTGCAAAAGCAGCTACACAGCCGGAGGCGGTGGCACATGCCTGTAATCCCAGCACTTTGGGAGGCTGAGACAGAAGGATCCCAAGTTCAAAGCCAGCCTCAGCAACGGCAAGGTGCTAAGCAACTCAGTGAGACCCTGTCTCTAAATAAAACACAAAATAGGGCTGCAAATGTGGCTAAGTGGTTGAGTACCCTGGAGTTCAATCCCTCATATCAAAAATTTAAAAAATTTTCAAAAAATCAGCTACCCATTAGAATACATTTTCATTACCACTTGCCTAGGAAACATGTTTCACATGTATATTTTTTATCATAAATCAGGATAAATTCACATATCTAATTAATAGTCATAATGCTTCTTATTTTAAGCAAATTTCAGTACAGCACATGTGAATAATAGTTGCACGTAAATCATAAAATAATTTTACTAAGTGGTAAGTCAATATATAATTGAACGACTTCAGGAGTTTATAGCACAGACAACCAAATTTGTACTTGGGACCTATAAGAGTTTAGAAACATGACTACAAGAGTTTTCTTCTTCAAAATATGGAAGTTTCACTTAGTTATTAGATGAACTAAAGTGTGCAAACAGTATGAGAATAGCATCCAAGTCCCTTATAGTGCTCATAGGTGTAATACATTTCCTATGACTTGCTCTTTCACAATGATTAGATCTTATTGATCATTCACATCCAGGCCTTATAGTTGACTAGTCTCATAACAACCAGCTTTTATCATTTCCAATAGTTTCTTTCTTAGTTAAGGACTCTCTATCCATCTTTGGTGTGATAACTTAATTTTGGTCTCATATTCTCCTTGATTTCTCTCCAATATATTTCATTAGATGTCTTCTAAAGTTCCAGAGATATAAACACTGAATTAAGAAAACAACTATTCAAAATGGAAAAAAAAATGTTTGGATGAATAAGTACTGGGGAAAGTGTAATTTCTATAAACATTCTTATAAAATGTTAGTCATTGTTGAAAATGATCTCATGAACATCACATTAGCTGAATCTGGAGATTTTATAGGGAGACAGATAATGCTGATTTATACACAATGATCAGATACTGCATCATTATACAAATATATAAAATATTTGGTTTGTGTTCACATAGTCTATAAAGATAAGACCATTGAGAATATAACACATAGGCCCTGAGTATCTTTGTGTAAAAAATTAGTTGACATTTATGAAGTATTAATTAAGCATCAGATATTATTTTAAATGTCTTTACCCTTTTATCAACTCTATGAGTAAAAATATTATTAATCTCAGTATACAAATAAAACAACTAGGTAATAAAGTGACTTGTCAAAAGTCACATTGTCAGCAAATGTTGGAAATGACGAGTGAACAGTCTCACTAATACATATTATTCTATCACCACTACTCAACAGAATATGGAGACATGTATCCTCAGAAATATACACAGTATTGATACCAATATAAAATCACCATTATCGGTCAAGAAGAGTGCACTAGAGTAATATTATGTCACATGGTATCAAGTAAATAATTGATATTCAGGTGAGATGGGATTACTTTCAATAGTACTATTGGAGAGTATTATGGTTTGGATCTTTAATGTTCCTGAATAGCTCATGACAGTAAGTGCATTATATTTCAAAACTAATCCTCCATTTTTTAATTAGACCAAACACAATTTCATGTGGACAAATGTTTTGCTAAAACTATACTTCCCAACATTCCTTGCAACTAGGATGGCCAGTGTGACTAAGATCTAGCCAAAAGAATGTGTGTGAAAATGATGTGTTTGCACCCACAAAAGGTAATGTCTTGATACCATTTTCCTCTGAGTATTGTTTGCCATACAGATAACACACTTAGAGGATGGAACACCAATATGTAAGGAAACTGGTCTCAACATACACTTCAAACAGATCCAACCTATCTGCAGAACACATGCTGACAAGAATGTTCACTTCAGAAACAAACAACCTAGCTTGTCAAAGACATTGTTATTTTGGTCCTTGACAAGGCAATGTAAACAATATTTTACCTAAGGTGATGACTGAGAAAGGTGCTTATCACCTACTAGAATGACCTTAATCAAGAGTAATAAACTTCCAAAGTCAAGCAAGTGTATTCCTGGGCCAATGAAGCACATTACAATCCAAATAAAAGAAATCTCACAGTGGAACCAAGCATTCCCTTTGTAAGGGCAAAAAGATCAAAGGCGGCAGCAAATCATGCAAGTCATTTCAGGAAAAGTATTCATCTGCGAAGGTGGTGGTGGTGGACCCATTTTCCTGGTGGAAAATGAGCCACTGAACAAAGAAAGGGACTGGGTTTTTACAGGTTTATGTTGGGGGGTGGCATAGTGGAGACGTGCCGGTTTTCTTGGGCACTTAGGAATTTGGGGCTAGTTCCATAAATCAACGAAGTAGTCAGTTTTAGTGCCCAGGAATTCGGGCTCAGGGGTCAGGGTCCTGCGAGCTGCGGACCGGAGTGTCTCCAGCCTGGCAGAGCACTCTTCCTTTATCTGCAATTAGTCTTAGGGAAACATTCATCAGGGGAGTGAGGGGTGTTAGCATAGAGCTATTTGCCTCTTCCCTCAAGCTACACTGTTTTCAATTCCCATTACCTATTACCCTTCTCCTATCTTAATTTTTGTTTTCTTACACATTCACTACTAACTTCATCTAACTGCAATCTAGCCATACAAGCTTTATCAACAGTGGGTTTCTTGTAGATCCTATCCTCAGCTTTGTTTTGTGGATGCTTTCTTTTCTTCTTTGATTCTGTAATGACACTAGTATCACATCTTATCACACCTAGATACTAGGATCTCCTTTTCTGAATTCTGCCTCAAGCTGACAGTTCAGCTTGCCATATCTTACCATATAGCTTAGACATAGATATATTTTCACAAAGGATTTAGGGACCAGTCTAGCCTTAAAAAGCAAAATTCCTTCTCTTTTAATGTTCTGGCTTATACATGTATGCACACATGCATATATGCATTTGTAGTGACTAGCAATATCATGAGATCAAGCAATGCTAGCTTGTGTTTATAGCCTCTTTCAGGGGTCTTTATCGTAAGCTGCTGGTCTACTGAATATTCTTAATTGGGTTTTTGTTTGTTTTTGTTGTTTCTGGCTTATTGTTAGTTTTTGAGACAAGGTCTTGCTCTGTTGCCTATGCTCACCTTGAATTCCTGAACTGAAGTGATCCTTCTACCTCAGCCTCTAGAATATTAGGATTACATGCCCTGTTTGTATTGAATATTCTTAAAAAATATCAGATTATTTTCTTGTATTCTCTTAAGTTTGCTACTGTCATTGCAACTTGACCCTAGAAAAAACATGTATTCTAAAAACATTACAAATTGTGAAGATTTATTATTTTGGCCAAGGGCTATACTTGATAGTGTTTTATAACAGTCATCAAAAGGTCAAAGAAATTATAATTAAGCAAATAAATTACAGCAACATGGCAAAATGCTTAAGAAGACAACCTCTGTAGGTTTGAGTCCCCGCTTTAGAACTATTGCCAACCAATGTGACATTGAACAATTTATATAATCTTGCTGTGCCTCAATCTCTTCACTTAATGATAATAATAACTTCCTGAAAGGGACAGTAGTATTACTAAATTAGCTGAACTTCATAAAATGTTTAAAATAGTACCTGAGACACAGAGATCTTTTACCTTATAGGTCTAAGGCAAAAGAAAGGACAAGAGAGGAAGGGAGTTTTATAAAAGGAACAAACCTGATTATAGCCTAGTTGAGACTAAGCAAATCTGTAATTATAAAATAATTGTTTTACAAACTACACATTTAGAATAAGGAAAAGAAAAAATAAACAGGAGGAAAAGAAAAAAATCATCAGGTTGGTGGGGGTGCTTTCCCTGTGCTTGTCTCTGAAGGTGACTTTCTGGGAAAATGTATGTTATTTGTTCCCTGAGCTGTGTATGATTAGTTTCTTCATCATACACAGACAAATTAGGAATGCTGCTGTGGTGCCCAGAAATCGTCCGTTAAACAAAGTCAAAATTAATGATAAAATTGAGTTCCCTTTGTGTTTGATTTTCATCTATCTGCACTCAATTATAAACGAGCTATCAAAGAAAGCTACCCATTAGCTGTTAATTCATAATGACTTCAGAAAGCAATCCCTATACTACCACTGATATCTCACTGACAACCTCCTACTTTCTATAGAGCTTTAGTAGAAAATCAAAACAGAAAACTAAACTACATACAAGCCACTCCTCATTCTGAGCTTTGCCATGAAAAACTCCAAGCCACAGAAATCAGTTTTAAATAGAAACGAGCTATAATATGATTAGACCTATATATTTAAAAGACAACGGAACTATATTTATTGTATCTTAAGAGTAGATATATATGTAGTAAGCACATTCTAGATTTCTATTTCATTGTGTCCAAGTGATTATTCTTCAAAGTTTGAGAAAGTTTTCAGTGAGAAAAATGTTTGAAACCGAACTGATGTGTGTGGTTCGCCCAATAAGAAATAACATCTAATTATTAATTTGAAATAAGAGTGATGTCATCCCATAATTGGAACCTTTCTCTCCTGGTAGGACTAATATAAATGACTAAACATTCTGACTTTTGGCACATATATGCGTAAATTTATTTTGTAGTCCTCTAATGAACTGACTCTGAACTATAAAGTAAATGAATTAGCACTAATATAAACAGGTGTTTTAAAGAAATACTAAAACAACTTTGGGTTTTGATTTAACTTATTATGATCCACAGATTTGTATATACTGCCTTTACTCCATTCTTCTTACAAAAATAAAGGATTTTTAATAAAAAAAAAGTCATGTGATATTTAAAAATAAAATAAGAAAAGGTAAGGAGACAAGATAACAGTACAAAATTAGGGGGGTCAAGTAGTTATTCTAATTGTACAATTTACTTACTGTTTAGCTTTCTAATAGACAAAAGAAAATAGGAAACCATGAGATAAAAATAAGTATTTCAAATCTTCAGGATAATGGCAAACTCTTTATTAGAAGTAAGTTCTAACTGACAATAATAACATTACATAGAAAATTACAATACTCCTTAAAACAAACCACTTTCCAAACCAGTATTTATTTGGATTTTTTCTTACGTTGATGCTAACAGGACTCTGCCAATGAACAGCAATTCTACACAAGCCTAAATTCTAGGAATTCAAAATTCCCAATAAATGGTTTTATAAATTTCTTTTACTTTCTATACAATGTGCCCATACAAAAATGTTTCCAACAGTGAAGCGTACTTACCTGATTGTCTCTATTCTTTCCACTCATGCATACAATAAAAAACACTGAGTAACTCCTATGAATGAGACATTTCTTGGTCCCAGGGACACAAAGATGATTAAAACTCTGACTCTGTCTTCAAAAATTTAGCCTAAAAAGTGATCAACTGATAACTGACCAACTATAGGCATAATAATAGATTGCTCTATAATTGATATACATAATGGTCACAGCAAGTGAGAAGTAAATAGGCTCTAAGAGATCAAAGGGAGAAAGAAATAATCAGTGAGAAGAAAGGAGAGGTTAAGATTATGAAAAACTTCACCAAAATTATTTGCACATGAGTTCTATATCAAACATTTAGAGTCTGTTAACCAGTAAAATAGGAGAAAAAAATAGCCATTCCAATTATAGGACATTTCTTGGCATCTGCTGAGACAGGAACAGAGTTATGTTTGCAAACCTATGAGTAACTCAATGTGGACAGTATACAGGATAAAGACTAGATGGAGACATATCCAAAGGCCAGAGCACGGAGGGCTCTGTATGGCAAGCCAAGAGGTATGGAATTCATAAGTGTCAGTGTTGTTCATTTTTATTTTTTAAAACAGATACATGTTTAGGTATAATCATACATGAGAAGACAAATCATCAAATATGACAAAGAATCTGCTTTATTTCAAGTGTTAGGAAATTTGAAAACTGACCAAGCTACCGTTTTGTCACATATTTTGAAAACCTCAGCTATAACCAAAAGGTTAGGGGAAATTCAGCACAAAAGGTTTAAAGCAGATGAATAACATAAGCAGATTTTCAGTCTTAGAATGATGACCTAAGCTATAACATGAAAATGGCCCAGGGTATGTAGAAGGTGAGAACCAGCAAGAAGAGCTAAAAAGATACAGCCACTTCAGGAAGAGAAAGAAATGAAATCCTGTGTTAGGGCAAATGGTAGTCAAATTTTTAGAAGACCAAGGATAATGATGAAATTCAAGTGACTACCTGGAAAAAAGGCCAACTAAATGCAAAAGAATGAGATTCAAATCAACATCAGGATTTTTATCTGCAACACAATCAAAAATAGAGCATTTCCTTAAAGATACTGAGAGTAAACAACAGTGAATCTAGATGTCTATAATAAATAAACTTTAACACTAGATTTAAAATAAAATGTAGAATGTTTCAAGCTATCTGAAAGAAATTCAACAGTATATGCATTAGGAAAAAATACTAATATTAAACTGCCAAAAGAATGACTTATGACAAGTTGGAGGCAGCAGCTAGTATAGAGCAACATATTAAACTTTACCTGTGGCACAATTAGAAATGATAACTGAGAACTGCAGAAGACTGAGACTCTACCATAGGCCACGATGCAAATGGACTCATTTATGAACTTCTATGAAATAGTGAAGTGAATATGTGGATTCAAATGATTCATAATGGTATTGTTTAATAGATATATCTTCAATTAAAGTTTTTTCATCAGTTATTTGGGCTAGTTTATTTCCTCTTTTATCATTAAGTAAGAGTAGAAGAGGATTAAAAAACAATAAATAGGAGGTGAAGATATGGAAAAAATGTATGTGATAATATATTTTTCTTTCTAGGCATGTTGACCATATAAAAGGAGATTAGAACGGATTCATGAACCATTTAATTAGCTAATTTTTGTTTATTGAAAATGAGAACACTTCACTATATTTATACACTCTAGAAGAAAGAGTCTAAATATCTATGAGAAAAAAATAAGTCATTAAGCATCCAAAGCCTGAATAAAACAAAATAGCCCAGGTTAAAGAATAATTGGTCATTATTAAAAATTATAAAGTGGTTTTTGTTTGTTTGTTTGTTTTTGTTTTTTTAACTAAGAAATGTAGAAATTAAGAAAAAACAAGCTGGGCGCAGTGGCACACACCTATAATCTCAGCAGCTCAGGAGGCTAAAGCAGGAGGATAGTGAGTTCAAAGCTAGCCTCAGCAACTCAGCAAAGCCCTAAACAAATCAGCAAGATCTTATCTCTAAATAAAATACAAAAAAGGCCTGGGGATGTGGCTCAGTGGTTAAATGTCCCTGGGTTCAATCCCCAGTACCCAAAAAACAAAAACAACAGCAATAACAATGAAAAAAACCCTCAATTCTGTTGCCTTGCATGTTTTCAGAGTAAAATTTCTTAAAATAGATTCGATTTTATTTAGTCTCATTATACATGTGACATCATTGTAAGTCAATAAAAGCCAAACTGACTATACTGTATGCCATATATTAAGACCTGTACAATCTTGCTTGACTTTATATTCTATCATACCATAATCAACCCCAGAAAACTTCTTGTTAATCAACATCCACCAACTTCTTCAAGACAAAGTTTATAATGCAAACCTCCCCATAAATCCCTAACTAATTTTCAACCTGTATACATTCTTCTTCTTCTTTCTACTCTCCCTCAAATCTCTTATCCATGTCCTCTTTCTCTGAATGCTTCTTTATTGGGTTCTTTCTTGGCCTGCTGAAATTTGCCAAAAATGAAAACAATCAAATCACAAAGAAAAAGCTACAGATTCCATATACTTAGTCTTGCTTTTCTCTCAAATAAAAATAAGCTTCTTCTCCCCTCTTAACCACAGTATGTTTGAAAAACATACTGTTTTTTAACCTGTTTTTATGAAGAATTTTCTTAGAATGAATTATATATTCCAGGGAAATAATTTAGCTTTTCTTTTCTTCATATACATCCAAAATAGTGTAATGCTTCAAGTGTGGAAAATATAAGATTAAATTGTTGACTAAGATATTACGAAAGAAAAAGAGCAAAACTGTAAAGAAATTAATGCAGACTAAGTGGCAGGAGAAAAAAAAAAAGAGGGAGGGAACACTTCCACTTCCTCACTCATTTCTCTAGACAAACAGACTTACTCTACAGACTGGCAAATATGCTGCCTTAGAAATTTACACACTTACAGCTGGGCACGATGGCACACGCCTGTAATCCCGGCACTTTGGGAGGCTGAGACAGGAAAATCATGAGTTCGAAGCCAACCTCAGCAACAGTGAGGCACGAAACAATTCAGTGAGACCCTGCCTCTACATAAAACACAAAATAGGGCTAAGGATGTGGCTCAGTGGTCGAGTACCCTGAGTTCAATCTCCAGTACCCAAAAGAAAAGAAAAGAAAGAAATTCACACATTTTGTTTTCCACCAGTATTCCATCAAGCTTCCAAGGGCTGAGAGGAGGAAGAAATAAAGAAAGAAAAATGAATCAATTAACAAGACTTTATTATCATCTACAGAGGGGAGAAAATTTTCTAATGTTATTTGGGTTCATTAATATTCATATTGTATTTTGCAAATATAAAGAATTATCACCACTGTGGTAAGGAAAAGTGCATCTAATTCTAACTATGCATTCTCCTACAAATTAGATGTTTTTGGGTCTTAAAGGTTGATTAAGTTGAATTACATAACAAATGAAGTAAATAAAGAATTTTCTGTAGGTCATAGAGAAAAATAATTTATCACATATAATAATATGTAAAGACATCACAAGCAAGAAATAATTAGTTTGACCAAAATCTTGTAATCATTATATACTGTGAAAATACAGTGACTCAACTACAGCACCAGAATCATAAAATACTCTCCTACCCAGCAGAGAAACAACTTCTTTCATGAAAACAAGGATATTTTGAAGTTTGAATTAAAAATAATAAATTTCTCCAGGGTTCCTTTTCCCACCCCAGCAAATATCCATTGAAATATGTAACATCAAGATACACAAGGCAGTAACAAAAGACAGAAAAATTTCAATAAATTTGAGGAAGATGAAAAGCAGTTGGAGGAATAAAGAACTAAGTAGAAAGACAAAACCTATAATCTGATATTGTAGAGGAAGAACCTGAAGAGAGCTAGCTAATTTGCTCCTCCCCTCTTAAAAAAATAAAAAACCTGAAAGATTCAGTATCTGGAGATTGCTAGAACCACTGAGGAAGATAAGATTTCATGTTAAAAATAAGGGCAATGGAGACTCTTAAGTAGATGTATCTCTGCAAATCACTACTTCCTATCCCTCAAACTAAAGATAAGAGGTTCATTCTTGGGGGAAAAAAATGAATTAGGAAGTTTTCAGACCCAAAGACAATCAAATGACAGTGGAGAATCACATTGTTGAAAATAGGGGGATTAAGTGTTTGACTGAAAGATGGAGCTCTCATCCACTTTCTCTGTCCTTATCCCAAAATGGTAATAGCAAGTATAAAGCCCTCCATAAAATACCTATTCTACCCACCCGCTGTAGGAGACTAGAAGATTCAGCTACGGAAAAAAAGTAAATTAATTCAGAGAAAAACCTTCACCCTTTGCTATCAATATGAGATCTGGCTCACCTTCTGACAACCCCACAATAAAGCTCACCAGAAACCAGGCAGCATCAATGCACAAGAATTTTAAATTGCTTTTTCCTACCTCATTTTAAAATATGACTCATTATGAAGAAAGAAAATATGAAAGAAATAGAATTAATTGGAGTGGATACAAAAACCTAAAAAAAAAAGTTAAGTAAATATCTATAAAATGTTCAAAGAGATAAAAATGTCTTTGGGCATTTAATTAAAATATAATATATTCAAAAAGAGAGGAAACAAAATATCACTAGAATTTTTTTAAATGATTAATAATATAAAAGCAGTTGGAAATGGGAAAAGTATTCTCTCAAAATGACATAGAAAATTAAAAAAAAATCCTAAAACATCCAACATACAAAATTAGAAATTCCCAAAGAAAAACAAAAGCTAGAACATTCAATATACAAAATTAGAAATCCCCAAAAGAGTGAACAAATAATATGAAGAAAAAGAAATTGGTGAAGATATGACACAAGAAAAATTCTAGAAATGAAGAACAAAGTGTTTATCCCATCAATCTTTTTAGAGAAATAATTAGATACATTTTCAACATGCCTCATCCCTGCCCCAAATCTCTCAAGGGCTTCCTTTTATCTCAACCTCATTCCAGATCTCAATAATTCATTTTGCTTTAGCAATTTTATCTCATTCCCACTGTAATCCAGACTCTCCACAAATCCTCTCTCTCCTTTCTATTCCAGTAAAGTACATTCAGTACACTGTTTCTCAGAACCTTGAAAAATAGGGATGATAGTTTCCACCAAAAGAACTAAAAAATATGGCATAAAATTATATGTTAAATGTAGGACATGGTTCAAGTTCTACTTTGTGTAACTTTCCTCCCTCTATTTTTCCTGTGAATTCTTAGCCTGACAACATAGCATAATGTAGAAAAGCAAGACTGGCTGTCAGAAAAACATGAATTCAGGTCCAGATTCTACTATCTGCTTAATCTCTTTTAATCTTAACATATTCATCTTAGAGACAAAAATAAAATTACAATATCTGTTTTCATAGCGTTATCATAATTAAAACAAATATAAATGCAATCTCTAAATTTTACCTGCATGTTAAATTACAAATACAGGTATTAAGTTTCCTGTTCCTTTTCTATCAATTGTGTATGGTCTAACTACAGGGTATAATCATAATCTGCTATGAAAAAACTCTATCTGATCAAATTCATATATTGAATACTAACCCCTAATATTATCTCTTTGGAGATAAGGCCTTTGGTAGTTACCAGGTTTAGGTGAACTCATGAAGTTGGATACCTCATAACGGGTAAGCTTAGTGCCTTTACAAGACACAGCAGAGAGTTTATACACGTGTAGCACATGCATTCTCTTCCTCCCACACTCCTGCCCTTCTGCCATGACAGAGAGAATGACTACTGTCTAGAAGCCAGGAAAAGAGCCCTTAGAACTCAACCGTGATGAAAACTAGGACTCCCAGCCTCCCAAACTGTGAATAAATAATTTTCTATTATTTAGGCCACCCATTCTATGGTATTTTGCTATGACAACCTGAGTTAATGCAGAAGCCTGTGGAAATGTTAAAGGGCTGGTATCATGAAACTTCTGCTTCAGTGCATTTTTCCTATTGATTGATGAGGTAAAGTTAAAGTACACAAATGTCCTAAACACTAAAAAACAATTCTAAATGTCTTTGCTATTCATTTACAATCATAAAAAACAACAAAATGGAAATTAAAAGAAAACTAACTCTTCATAGTTTGCTTCTGACCTCTAAAAAATGAATTACATTTTTTATTATTAAGACAGGCCTAAGCTGGGCACAGTGGGTCACACCTGTAATCCCAGCACTTTGGGAGGCTGAGACAGGAGAATCGCAAGTTCAAAGCCATGCTAAGCAACTCAGTGAGACCCTGTCTCTAAATAAAACACAAAATAAGGCTGGAGATGTGGCTCAGCAGTCGAGTACCCCTGAGTTCAATCCCTGGTACCAAAAAAAAAAGAAAAGACAGGCCTAGTTTTTCACCCAGCTCTCTGCCCCAGGAGGCTGGACTACATGGACCCTATTTCCAAGAACTCTGGCTTCCCATAGGGCTGGGCCAATACAGAGCCCCAGCAAAAGATCAGAGAGGGAGGGGGAATGAGGGATCAGAATATTTTTCACTCCTCTGCCTCCACCCCTGCAAGGTTACCTTGAGTTAACTATGACTCCCTCTCAGGATAGCCCACTCCTTCTCTCAGTTTATACTTATTAATCTTTTCCCTGTTGATGCTTAGGCATGATTAAAATTTAGATGCCTTCCCACCCTGTCCCTCTGTAAACTCTCTTGTGGTTTCCCCTGCACACTCAACTCTGAAAATAGCCTTTTTGAAAATAATACCTATTCAAACTGTCCTATTTTGAGCTTGCCATTTGCTTCCTATTGGGACCTCGATCAATACACACTTTTACTCAGGCAGCCCTTTCAGGTTAAAATATCGTTTTCCTTCTATTCCTCTGGTCAACTTCTAAACATGTTACCAAGCATGCTGAATGTCACTGCCCCTCTCTAAGTCTCTCTGCTGCCATCACAAAATAAAGAAAAGATTCTTTTTTTAATTTTTTTGCTGATAGCACTTTATGTTTAAAATACACACACAGACACACACACATTACAGTACACTACAAGCGTGACTGATCAAAGGCATCACCTGATACAAACAAAGCAGACATTTAACAATAGTGACAAACAGCTATGAAACTTGGGAAATTTTTTTTAATATAACAACATTATTAAAGCTATACATTTTAAAAGTGACAAAAAATCATTAATTTGTCTTTGTATGTAAAATAGAAGACTATTTCAAGAAACTAGTCTTCTATTCATCCTTATATCTTTATAGCACTGAATGTTTAATTTACCTTATGATATTATTTTGTTTTTTTAAATATTTTGTTTGAAAAATTTATTTCTAAAATTAAAAAGGAGATATTTATATAACTATATAAGCAGTTAAATATCTTTTTTTCAGAATGTTTCATTTAAAATATTAGGTATTTCACTTAGAAAACAGCTATTATCTCAATGGTTGGTGATAGTTCTTTTTTATTAATGGCTACCAGATAAGTCATAAAAGAGAGAGACTCTCAAGTGAGTTATAAAGGTCAATCCCTTGTGGACTGAAACAAATTTTCAGGTTCAATTTAAAATAAGATTTTTAATTACCAAGATAGACTACCTAGGGACAACTTCAGATTGAAATACCAAAAAGCTCAAGTTAGCTGATTTTTTTAAATAGAGCATTTAACTCCTCCCCAAAAGAAAATCTTATATATTACTTTCCATGAGTGGATAACTAATTATATCACTATATTAATATTATAATGGCACCTAAATGTTTCCTTAACATTTAAAATGTCTAGAGACTATGGATATTACTTTAGGTCCATATTTATAGTTCATTTCCTTCAACGTAATTTTGAAAGAATAATAATGATGAAAAATCACAGAACAGTTTATGTGATGTTTACTAAGTGTTTCTCTGCTACTAAACATAGATTTTAAAGGCCAGGTAACAACATAAAAGCCATTTTTTAAAACCATCAAAGTTTTTCATTTCATCAAAGTAAATAATTCTTTTTTAAAAAAGCATAGTATAGTACATAGCATATGTACTTACAAAAACTATAAAATATTTCAGTTGGATTGGAAAAGCAAATGCATAACATAATTCCCAACGTATACCAATAATCACTCATTTCTAATATAGTTTGAGAATCCGTTTTTTGAAATGCTTGGGATAGGAAGTGTTTCAAGTTTCATATTTTGGAGTATGTGCATATAAGTAATGAAGTGTCTTGGGAAGAGGATCCACGACAAAATACCAAATTCTTCTAAGATTCACATACCTGAAAGTAGTTATGTACACTATTTTTAATAATACATGCAGAAACAAAGTTTCATGGTATGGAACTTTCCACTTGCAGCATAATGCCAGCACTCAAACAGTTTCAGATTTTGGACCATTTTAGGTTTCAGACTTTTGGATTAGGGAGGTTCAGTATGTCCTTAATTATTTTACCATTTGTACAGGAAAAAAACATATTGGAACAAATTCATTCAACATTTAAGATAAAAAGTAAGTAAACTTATTAGCGCTCATAAAATTTTCTAACGGAAAAGACAGAAAAAAAATTCTACAACATTTTTGAAAATTAGTAAATTCTGTTTCTAAAATAATAAAACAATAGAAACAAAAATAACTGTTTCATTGCCTGGTAGTTTTTACAAATCAGGTCATATAAACTATAGAACAATAAAGTTATTTGATATGTTCCTTTAAAACTAGGCCTAAAAACGGCTTTAACATTTAATAAATATGTCTTGTCTTCTCTGCCAGGCACTATTCATATAATTGAGAATATATAGGATAGGAAACAAAAAAGCAAGGGCACTGCTCTTGTTAAGCTTACATAGATATGGAAAAGGGATTATTTATATTAAATTTAAATCTCTCATTATATATACTACAACTATTTTTTTTCTCTTTTTTAGTACAGACTTAAAAGAATGCTAGCTGCCATCCCATGTTAAATTGTCTCTTTACTCCATAAAATATGCTCTCCTAGAGACTATATTATGTTTGGCAATGTTTCAGTAATTTTCATATAAACTTATAATTTCATTATTTATAAAAAATTCTTTTAAACCTGCAACACAATGAATGCACTTTGATCTTAAACATACTTTGCAATTATATCAATACTGTTAAATAACAAATGCCAATAAAAATAATTCAATCACAGGATCCATGATGATAATTGTCAAATGAAGGGAAAATGATATACAGACATGAAAATATATAAGCATAAGTTAAAATCAAGTAAATGTAAAAGTATATAGATTCCTATATAACTGAAAGACAGAAATCTGTAATCCAGACTTTGGAACCTGTTAAGCATTACTTTTTTCAGGAAAAAGGGTAAACTCAGTGTTTCTGCTCTATAAACCCTGAATGCAGAACCATATTGCCAGCCAATGTACTGGGAGTGTACAGGATGCTCAGCCTGCCTCTCATACGTAGGCCCATTCGCTGGAAACAAGAACTCCAACTCAAAAGTCAGAAAGAGAAAGAACAAGAAAAAGTAGGTCCCCAAAAGGCAGGGACTCCAAAACAGCAACCCCCTCCCACACCCATGTGACTCATTACAACATCAAATTTACCAAGACTGTCTGTGTAGGTAAAAATCCTTTCTACATTTGATGACTTGAAGCAGTTTCCATCTTTGTATAAAACTTTGTGATTTTTAAGCTATGTTTTTGCAATTACTAAAACTTACTTTTTCTACATCACTTCTTATATATAGTTTCTGAACATCTAATAATACAACTAAATATAGTATCTTAACAGGCAAACAGTTCTAATCTAACACCTTCCAATTTATTGATGCTTGCTCTTAAATTTTCCTCATTAGCCAGTAGACTGTTTATCCCACCATTATCCTATATAAGTTAGATATTCTACTATTTTAAAATGAACTACGCAAACAGGATAAAAGCAAAATGATAAACTTAAGAAAAAGTAGGACAGAGGTGCATACCTTTAATTTGGATCCATGAGGTACCAGTACAGATTTATTCTGCTTTGGTGGTATGTACAGCTCCCATTTTCCATAATCCAGTTTTTTATATGGATATGAAAATGGATTCCAACCATCTAAAAAGATAAAAAAAAAAGATCAGTTAACAGCAGCTTGAAAATTCTAATAATTAATAAATTTTAAGTAAAGCACGAAATACTATTTATACAAAATTAAATTGTCTAAAAAATACAGTTTTCTAAGGCTCTACTAGCAACTTAGAAAAAAGTGGTTATTCTAAATTTATCTGACAGTTTGCCTTTTGCCTCCTAAAATTAAACAGAGATGATGACATTTTCAATTGTACTTTTAACTTTGACACTTCTCAGTAAGTAGGATATAAAAAAAAATAGGTCCTTTTTTAAGTAATACTATCAACAAAGAAAGGTGATATCAACAAAAAGAAATGCATTCTATGAAATTAGATAAGATACAGCCATGGTAGAAAAGAAAAGAAAAAGAACTAACATCATATGTACCCAAAGTCTAGAGTGTGATAGAGCTCAGTTGAAATCTAAAGAAACACTTCAAGTATGAAAGTTGGGAGGTTATATAAACTATAAAAGGTGAAGGAAAGCTGGACTCCAAATCCAAGAAGAAAGCCCAAATAAGCAATGATAAATTCATACCCACAGGAAAACTTATTATGAGTGGCATTAAAAAATAGTGAACAAAGAACACATTATTGAATAAATGGTGATGGGACAGTTGGTTATCATATAAAAATGAAATAGATCCATATTTTATAATATGCCTGAAAAATTTGAATATGGATTATAATTGAATACAATAAATAACACTGTAAAGTGCTTAGAAGATAATACTCAGAATTATATTTACAATCTTGGGTTTTAAAAGGAAATTTTTCAAATCAAGACACAAAAGAACTCTATAAAACGTTTTAAGGAAAAGACTAAGTTTGTCTACTAAAACTATAAGGATATCTTCACAGATAAAGAGATCATCAAGATAATCTATTAATAGGGTGAACACATTGTAAAAAAGTAATAGCATACAAAGTATGCAAAGAATATTACAAGTCGATGAGAAAAAGAAAATAAACCCATAGAAAAATGGACTAAGAATATATTCAGATAAAAGGACACTTGAATGACCAATAAACATATGTAATGATACTCAAGCTCACTTTTAATCAGGAAATCAAAACTAAAACAACAATGAAGTGTCATTTGCCACTCACTGCACTGGCAAAAACTCAGTTCCAAAATATCAAGCAGCCAACAAGGATATAAAACAAAACGGCTGCTGAGTGTGTAAATGGAGAAAAACAATTTAGCATTATATACTGAAGCTGAAATTATGTTAACCCTGTGGGCCAACATTTCTATTCGGAGGTAATAACCTAGAGAATTCTCACAAATGTGCCCAAGAAAGCATTCAAAAGTATCCACTGAAGAATTGTTTGCAATAACAAAAAAACTGTAAGCAATCAAAATTTAAATCACTCGCAAAATGAGTAAATACAGTATAATTAAACAGAATGCTACACAATAGTACAAAATTAATGGATTATAGTGAATATATCAATATATACAAACATATGAAACAAAATTTAATTTGAAAAGGAAACAAAACAGTATCCTTTATATGATGTTCAAGGAATAGCAAAGAGTAATGCTTACAAGGACATATAGTAAAAACATTGAAACATAAATGGGAATTTGAAATATCAAATTCTATAGTGATTCTCTCCAGACAGAGGGAAGAAAACACAAGAAGCTTCAATAAAACGTATGATATTTTATTGCTAAAGGTGAGTGGTGTACACCCATATCCTTATTATATCACTCACCATTTGCGTATGCCTAAAATAGTTTTTTTTATAAGACAGTCTTTTAACACACAGTTACTGACTGACATTAGATGTCTGGCCAAGAGCTATATAAGCATCAGGAAAACCCTTTCATCCTATGTTTTCCTCCTTGACAGCCAACTCTTCCACTTCCTGAGCTCAGTCAATCTGAACAATGGGGGTAAACTGGGAACAAGAAGCAATATTTAAATAAAGATCCTTTTGTACATTTCCTTGCACTCCAGCATGAAGACAACCTGAAAATGTCTAAAAGTAATTTACCTTTAGGAGCAGCCCAACACAATCAGTGTCAATATACATACCTTCGCCTAAAATTTCAAACACATCTTATCTATGTATGCTATAATATTCCTCTACCAAAACAGAATTTAATCCATTGTTAAAGGAAAAAATAAATAAAACAAAAAGTTTGAAACAAGAATATCTGGGCATTGTAACCCTGTATACATTTACTGTATTTTTATGAAGTGTCTTTTTTTATGACGTGTTTATGCTAAATACTTTAGATAATTAATAAACAACACAAGATATTTTCTTGGTTAAACATGAAAGTAAAAGGTACAATCATTAGTTAATTTATTCATTAAAATGGTACTTTGCTCATAATGTAGGTTCTCCTCAACAGAAAACTGAAATTAGTGTTCAAATTAGTGTTCAAAGTAATAATCAGGATTACATTGAGAAAAAGTCCACTAAACTAAGTAAATACTAAAATTTAAAATGAAGTATCCATTAAAAATTGACCTATTAATAAGCTTTTGTTAGCTGGGCAAAATGGTGCTCACCTATAATCCTAATTACTCAGAAAAATGAGATAAGAGGATCTTGAGTTCAAGATCAGTTTTTAGCAAGTTAGCAAGACCCTGTCCCAAGAGAAAAAATAAAAAGGATTCAGGATATAGTTAGTGGCAGAGTGCCATCCTTCATTCAATCCCTAGTACTACCAAAAACGAGAAAGCAAGCACAAGAGAGAGAAAAAGTGAGAGAGACAGAGACAGATTTTGCTACTTTAAAAGAGAAACTTCAATGACATGCTATTTCAGCCATATAAAAATGTTTTTGAGTATCAGTTGGAACAGTTCCTTAACATACCATCATTTGAGTTTCAAGATCTATAAAAACCAATTCTTAATATTTGTGTGAAGAAAAATACTTCCATTATGTCATATTTTCCTTTTATAACATCCATATGTTACAATTTTCATTATAATATTACAATGATTTAAAAATGTAAAAGCACATGTAGATTATTTGTAACTCTACATTGTAACTCCTTATAATCCTCAGGAATTTCATTTAACACCTCTAGTACTCATGGAAACTCAGGTGTTGACTCTCACTACAGATCCTTTTAAACCTAGCCTTCAAAGCAAAACTACGAACATTGTCAACGTGCGCTAAAAGAAAATCCACTCTGCTATTGATCATAAGCAACACAGAACACACTGAAGATTTCAAACAGGTGAGAGGAAGGTGTGCAAGCATACATGCATGAAACTACTTGACATTTCTGCCATAGACAGTTTCTCTCTCACATAAACTGATTTTAATTTTGAATAAAATCTAAGAAGGCAAAATAATAAGTTAATAGACATTTTAGAGAAATGTACATCTGGTAAAATAAGTCACATGGCTACTACTGAATTTTACTGAATAAAACTGAAAATCTGGTAATAATCCTAATAATAAGCAGTTTTAAGACATATCAGAATACATCTAAAAAGCATACATTTTAAAAAGTATGCAAAGCTTTTTTCATTTCCATCTTATCTGATTTATATTATGAGTATGCAAAACAGAATTGATTAACTATATAATGTAAATAGTTTGTTACACTATGCAGGCTTGAGGGCAGAACCAAATATAACTAAAAATAATGGGACAATTATTTACTTCTCTACCAAGCACAGAATTCACTCAAGATTTTCTAGTTCTGTAGTTTTCAAACGTTAGCATCAGACTCACCTGGGGTGGTTAAAACATATTAGTGGATCCTACCTTCCAGAGATTTTGGTTTGGCAGATTTGAGGTAGAGCCTAATAATTTGAATTTCTAACAAATACCCCAGTGATGTTGATGTTGCTGGCCTCTGAACTACACTTTAGGAACAATTTATGAAGTTAAATTGGTGAGTTGGTGTGCTCAGGTGTTCTCTACATAGAGCTTTGTAAATGACTTTCCAAATCAAGTTGAATTTAGACTATCAAATAATATTCTAAATCAACTAGTCAAAGAAACTCTGACATAAAATACATTAATAATTCTTCAAAACAAATACTGTTCACATGAATTTTAGGATTAAGGAGAGTTGTAAAGCCCAGGGATATGACCAGTGAAATACAGATTATAGAAAAGATCTGAGAGATTTCAAACTTAAGTATATTAATATAGGGAAATAAAAATGGACACTTTGAGAATGAAAAGACAAAATATATCAAGACCATCACTTAATATATAGTTACTAGTGTTTATAGATTATGTTTTCTTTAATACTATCACCAAAAGATTACTTGGTTAAAAAGTCTGGGCTGCCGATCACAAAATGAATAAAATTCGAAGGCTTTTACCTAGAAAAAAGATATTAAAGTTTTTAATATATTAACTCATATTTCTTTCTCATTTCTCATCACAACATAGACATTGCTAACTTCAAGGGTAGGTACTCCCAAAGCAACATGTTCTTATGAGCACTAAAAGAAAATCTGCTCCACTTAGTTTTGGTAAAATTTAAAGAACATGTTTCCTGTTAGCATAAATTATTCTACTGCAACATTTTATCAGCTATTTGAGTTTTATCAAGTAAGGATAACCTACATGTTTCTAAAGCAAACAGTATAATAAGCACTTTATTATTAATAGGCTTAAATGCATCATATTTGAAAATGCAAAAGATTCCATTTGTCCAAAATCAAAATCAGCTGACAGCATTTAGATGGAGATATGGAACAGAAATGATGAGTGATGCGTGGTTTAATATAAACTGCAAATATATGTTTGGCACAGGTGATTAAACATTAACCAAGGTTACTGCATCAAGCAAACAAACTGTTGTTTATCACATACCTAACAACCTTTCTTTTTCTAATGTAGTCCTCCTCACACAAATACCTTAGACGTCATTCTCCTTTAAATATCCCTAATCTCTTTCATTACCTACTGGTGATGTACTTTTCAGCAGCCCCTAGTCACCTCATTTCTGTGGAGTTTTTGAGTTTAATATAATATTTTCTTACCCATAATGGAAACAGTTTTAACTTAAGGGCTAGGGATTTAGCTCCAGGTAGAGTGCTGGCTTAGCATGCATGAGGCCCTGGGTTAGAATCCCAGTGCAGAAAAAGGCCAGGGGGTGAGTGCAGAGAGAAAGAACCAACATATATCACCTTAGTATGGAGAATCTTCTCCTACTTTTCAAGATTTCAATGTGCTGAAGAGCATAGTCTACACTGGGCCACTCCCTGCTACAGCCTGGCCCCTCCAAGAAGTGAAGTAAGATGCTTGGTCAATGCAGCAGGCAAGGATAATATAAAACTAGAATGGAGCCATATGGCAGAGACAGATGTCATTTCTATCCTATCTAATAGATGTCCCTCTTGTCATAACATAATATTAGGGGTATCACTTCTTTGAAGCAAGTAAAAACTCTGCATGTTATTTAATTATTTAAAGTGTTCATATCATGTAGAATTTATGAAGGTTATAATGCAGTATGCTTGTAAACATGAAGTTTCAAGACTTTACCATGTCAACAAAGAAAACAATCACAAGTCCAAGACTGGAAATTCCTATGAAAATGCCCTTATCCAGAATCAGAGGACCACCACACTCTTTGGAAGTTAGAGGACAATAGTCCTTTCTGATATACACTCCAGTGATTCATGATCTTTCTCTTTTCTCCTCCAGATAGTTGTTCTTCTCAGTTGTGCACAAGGAAATTATCCTTCTTTAATTCCTGCTAGTCAGCTTGATGATCACATTAAGATTCTTAGGGGAAATTCTTATTAACATATATTAGTTTAGATTAAGTGTGATTTTCAAGATCAATCCTTACAGTATATCAGGAATTTCATAAATTCTGGGGCTGGGGTTGTGGCTCAGTGGTAGAGTGCTCGCCTTGCACATATGAAGCATTGGGTTCAATCCTTAGTACCACATAAAAATGAATGAATAAAATAAAGGTATTGTGTCCATCTACAACTAAAAGATATTTTTTAAAAAAGTTTCATAAATTCAGAATCAATAGGAATATTTCATTATTTTAAAAAACCACAGTGCTTAGTCTTGTAATATATAAATTTCTAGAAATTAGGAAATAATCTAGAGCTTTACTTGCTAAACATGTTTTTCAAGGCATATAAAGAGAAAAGGGACTCCATTATCAAAATAGCTTACTTAAATGAATATAACTATTATAGGAATAGTGTTTATAGTAATTTCAGTAAAACGGGGGTGATAACTATATCTAGTTGCTTAAAATTTCAAAAAAAATGAAAATACAAACCAAAACCTGACAAGAAATAATCATGTATGTGGGGAGGGAAAATATAAATTAGTAATCTTCTAGGAACATACCTTGTTACACTCTAGGACTACAGCAGCAGGTAAGAAATTCATAGAAATAGAAAATTTATTAAGTCAAAGATGGCCAGGCATGATAGCACACACCTATAATCCCAGTGGCTTGGGAGGCTAAGGCAGGAGGATCACAAGTTCAAAGCCAGCCTCAGCAACTTAGTGAGGCCATAAGCAACTTAGCAAGACTGTCTCAAAAGAAAAAGAAAAAAGCTGGGGACATGGCTCAGTGGTTAAGCTACCATAAGTTCCATGCATATCAGCTATGGTGTATTAGAGAAATCAATCTAGATTGAACATAAAGAAAAGTACTGTTATTTTTCTTAAGTATCACAACAGTAATACTTTCTGGATAGGCAGTTTCAATTCATACTCCTACGAGCAGTGTATGAGAATGCTCAACTACCCAGACCCTTATCTATACCAGAGATTATAATTTAATAACAAGACATGCCTGCCTTGCTCAACCTAGGTTCACCAAGAGAATGGATCCAAGTACCCAAAGGATCTATTATATGCAATAAATTATCTTCAGGGCATCTAGAATTGTTATTTGTTATGTACAGTTCTTGGAAGAATTTAGTAAATAGACATTCAGATGCAGAACAAGCATGACAGAAGTTGCCTCTCATTACTGTTCTATCCTTAGCTGATAGCTTCTGACTCTTGGTGTTTTCATTTCTTTTCAAAACAGGCTATAATTTTAATTCTCATTATACTCTTTAACCTTATTATTATTGGGGAGTAATTGAGTAGTAGATATTACATTTTCTTTTAAAATATTTTCATTAATTTCTAGTTGTATTGAAATGATGTTAACAATGTGGATTACTTTGAAGTTTAACAGTGTCCATCAAATCGTGTATTTATTTACAAACCTATTTACTTCTAGTAGTCAAAACCCATTCAATTATCTCAAAGTAGATTTTATAGAGAACTTCAACATAGAAACTACATAAAACATGTAAAAGCAGAGCTGCTCTGCATGAAGTTCCTCCACATGTCTGGGCTTCCTCCTCATCTCTTATCCTCCCTCTCGGAGCTCAATATACACAACTCAGTTGTTGAAAGTTAAGGGTAAATGATGGTTACTAGAGGTCATGGAGGTTAGGATAGGAGATGAATGAGTTGATCAATTGGTACTAAGTCACAGAAGCAAGAAGTTCTGGTGTGCTATTACATAGTAGAGTGACTACAGGTAACACTGAAGTACTGTACCTTCCAAAAAGCTAGAAGAAAGGATTCTGGATGATTTCACCTAAAGAAGTGATATTTCAGTAGATATGTAGGGTTGGCCTGATTTAAACATTACACAATGCATACATGTATTAAATTATTACATGGTATACCATTAATAGGTATTATTTTTATCTTTTTATGTACCAGCTAGAAATTTTTACTACACATTCACAAATTGCTCCAGCATATCTTTTTGTAGCTGTTCCACAGATACTTGAAAATGTGTTATATCATTTTATTTAAATGATTGCTGTTAGTTTAGTTGACTCATCACTAGCTAAGTGTATTAAATTCTATCATGGCAGTTGAGACTAAAAATTCATCCAATTTCAAACAAATCTTGCCATTCTATACTTGACCAAAATGTGTTAAACACTGAGAAATAAGGATACTGATACCTTTAATACAACTTTTACTACAGTATTGATCTGTGCCTTTTCACGTTATGAACGAATGCCTCTCTCCAAAATTCGTATTTTAAATTTTTACCCTACAAGATGATGATATTAAGTAGAGTCTTTTGGAAGGTAATTAGGTCTAAAGGGTGAAGCCCTCATGAATGAGATTAGTGCCCACTTTCATAGTTTGGATATCAAGTGCTTACCAAAAGCTCCTGTGTTAATGCAGGAATGTTCTGAAGTGAAATGACTGGATTATGAAAGCTATAACCTGATCAGTCCATCCTAGTTTGAATGGACTAATTGGGTGGTAACTGTAGGCAGGTGGGGTGTGGCTGGAGATGAGTCACTAGGAACATACTCTGTAAGGGTTATGACTGACCCCTTCACCTTCCTTTCCTCTCCATCTCCCTAAAATTGAGAGGAGATACATTATTTGCTTAGAAAGAACACATGAAAGGGAAAGATTAGAATGATAGAAGTGCTAATGCAATACAGACAATAATCAGAAGCAGCCACAGGCATACAGTGGGCCAAGAATGGCTCTGAGCTGTTTTCACTGATAACTACACTGAATTCTTTCTCTTTATGTCAATGAGTATTTCGAGCCCAGTTGGGAAGATCTCATTAGACAATGCAACATTCCAGTTCACTGTTAATACTCTGTATAGCTACTGATAATAATTAACCCATTGATGACTTCCATGGCTTCAGCATGGATTTGAGTGTAAGAGCTCTTCTCTATACCCTAAATCACAATCATCTATCATAAAATGTTCTACATAAACCACTCCATATTGTGAGACCATAAGAGATTATGGTAATCAGGAAATCAATTACTTAAGTCTCCTCCTAATACTAGAGCCACTTTTAAAAATGTACCAGTGAAGCTAAAATAAGGGTTTCTAACATAGCTAGTAATGTTACAGAAATAAACTCATATCTATGGTCAATTGATTTTCAACAAGAATGGCAAAATCATTCAATGAAGAATGAACAGTCTTTCCACAAATAGTTCTAGGACAACTGAATCTATAAAAGGAAATATATAAGTAGATTTGGACCCATCAGACACATAAAACTAACTCAAAATACATCAAATAGCTCCACATAAAAGATAAAATTATAAAAATTTAGAACAAAACATAAGATAAATCTTTAGAATCTTAAGTTCTTTAACAGAAATAACAAAAAAATTAAATCAGACTCCTTTAAAATTATTAACATTTTTACATCAGAGGATAGTATCAAGAAATAGAAAAAAACTAGAGAATGGGAGAAAATATTTACAAACATATTTGAAAAAGTACTTGAGTCTAGAACAGGCACAGAATATTTACAATTCAACAATAAAAAGAGAAGCCAATTTTTAAAATAGCAAAAAATGTGAATAGACATTTATACAAGGATGATGCAGGAATGATGAATAAGCATACAAAGGAATTTTCAACATCATCTCCTAATGTCAACTCATTAGGAAAATGCTAATCACAGATAGCATTTATGCACACTAGGGTGGTTACAGTCAAAAAGATGAATGAGTATTCCTCAAGTGTGGAGAAACTTGAAACTTCGTATGCTATTAGTGAAAAAATAGAACAGTGCAGCCACTTTTTCGGGGGAGAAGGAGGGGATATCAGGTATTGAACACAGGGGCACTCAACCACTGAGCCACATCCTAAGCCCTCTTTTTTTTTTTTTAATTTTTTTTATTTTGAGACAAGTTCTCACTGAGTTGCTTAGGGCCTTGCTGTGTTGCTGAGGCTGGCTTTCAATGTGTGATCCTCCTGCCTCAGCCTCCCAAGCCACTGGGATTACAGACGTGCACCTGGCCCAGTGTGGCCATTTTTAAAACAATGTGGAGGTTCATAAAAAGGTAAAGACAGAGTTACCATTAGACTTGGCAACTCCACTCTAATTTATATGTGCAAGTTAAATGAAAACATGTCCACAAAAAAACTCATACATAAGTGTTCATAGGAGCATTACTCATAATAAACAAAATGGTAAAAATATAAATATCTAAGTAATAAATGGACAAAAAAAATGTTGCATATCTAATACAGTGGAATATTATTTGGTCATAAAAGGGAATGAATGCATATATAACATACAACCTTTTAAATACATTAGATGAAAGAAACAATCACAAAAGACCATGTATTAATGATACATTTCTATGAAATGTTGAGGACAGGTAAAATTAGACAGGTATTAGTGATTGCCTAGTGCTCAGGACACTGTGTAGCATGATAGTATATGGGGTTTCTTTTGGGGTGGTGAAAATATTCTAAAACTGTGGTGATGGTTGCACAACTCAGCTTCTATTATACTAAAAACCATGGAATTGTATACTTTTGGGTGAACTATATGCTATGTGAATTATATCTCAATGAAGCTGTTAAAAATTAAATTTTTAAAACTTTTAAATTTTTAAATTTTTAAATTTTTAAAATTCAGGTAGTCTTTATTTGTTCATTTCTACTGAGCTTTTGCCCTAGACTAAAATCAAGTTCTCTCAGATATTGTAAAGGAAAAGACCATAAAAATTTAACACTGTGAAGATAGCTTGGTCAATAAATAGAATAAAAAATCAAGTTAGATAGCTGAAAATTTCTTTGAAGAAAAACTGATTAAAAGTTTCAAGGCTTGCAAAGGTCAAACAACTTCACCACATTAGAAGCTGGAAAAAAAGGCTTTTAAATAAACAAAAATACATGTCTTCTATTTCTAGAGCGTAGATTAATAGTGGTTCCATAGGAGGTAACCAATAAAAGCATACAAAGTTAATGATGATCACTGGAGGACTTATCTTGAACTGCTTAAGAAAAAAGAAACTATCAAAAAACATACTCCCCTTTAAAAAATGATTTGAACAGAGTCTATCTAAAAACTAAGGAGAGAGTGAATACAAAGTCTTATTGTGACAGAAGTAATAAAATTATTAGAATAACAAAAAATAGGATGCCTTGCTGAAAGTGATTGCAGCAGCAGTAGCTATAGAGTGTCTTTAGTGTCTGACATTTAATATCTAATTCAATTATCTCAAAATCCTATAAAGTCTTACAATTTTCATTTGCTGAATGAGGAAGCAGGGTCAAAGACAGAGGGTAACAAACCCCAAGCCCAGAGCTATTAAGTGACAGAGCCAAGATATGAATCACACTAGTCTGACTCCTGCTTCTGCCTTTGTGTCCTTACCCTCTATGACATACATAGAACAATCTAGATCCACCCCAGCCTCTGGCTATATTAGAATTACAGATGACATCTGTCAAGTAAACTTGAGATGTTATAACAAATACAAGAGACTGTATCACTTAAATGACAAAGCATTTATTTCTCATGATCCTGGAAGCTTTAGTACAGGATACCAGCATGGCTAGGTTCTCAGTGAGGGCTCTCTTCCCACCTTGCAGAGGGCTGTTTTCATGTTGTCTCCTCTCATGTGTCTTTTCTTATAAGGGCACTAATTCCATTCACAATGTGCCACCCCCCACTCCCCCACCCCAACCCCGTGATCTAATTACCTCCAACAGGCTCCTCCTCCAAATACTATTACATTGAGCAAACACAAACATATGAATTGTGGGGAAACACACTGTCCATAGCAGGCTCTTAACTAGATTTTATATTTTCACGATCACTTACTATAATTTTTCTAAAATCCTATGCTTTAAAAAACCTATTTTTCATGTAGCTTTTTTTAAATTTTCATAGAAAAGCTCAGTGGTACATGTTTTTAGGTATTGGAAACATTTAGGCAATCTATGGCACCTACACTAGAAAAAGAGCTATAAGTCTATCAAAACACAGGGTCCCATGTACCACAGTGCCAAGACAAGTCACCATCCCCACCCAAGTGACACAGCAAGCGATTTAGGATGTTTCTTGGACATTCAACCTTAAAATGTTAACAAGTGCTGCCCAGCATTTACCTTGGCATTTGACCTATGGCTGATAATCACAAAAGTAAGAGTGACAGCTGAGACATTTATAAGTTTCATTTACTATTGAGAAATTACCATTGTGGAGTTTAGAACATAAAAATGCTACCATGGGGATCTTTATACCTTTTACATGCTCACACACACACACACACACATAAATGTTTGATAATGATTTCCAACATTTATCAGCAGTCTCATCCCTTACCAAGAAAATCCCAATTGGTCCTCTATCCACTTCATCATAACCTCTACAAAGTATAGCCACTCTAGCAGATCCACAGATTCATGAATGAGAAACAAATGCTTATTATTGTCACGATGATTCAGATCCACAGATTCATGAATGAGAAACAAATGCTTATTATTGCCACGATGAGTTTGGGAATAGTGTTACACAGGATTATTGTGGCTATAGCTGATTTGTAACCAAGTAAGAGTGACCACTAACCTTGCTGAACTCCCTGCAAAGAACCTAAACCTTTATCTATCATTGCACTTATTGCAGTCACCCATACCAGTTTACTTGTTTTCCCCTGTTTAACTACAAGATATCTGAATGCAATGATCAATTTTTACTTATCTATGAACCACAAAACCTAGTTCAGAACCTCACATATAATAGCTACGCAACAAGTATTTACTGAAATAATAAATTTTCAACTTTTTATACCAAATCACATTAACATAGAAACTGAGAAATTCATAAGAACAGAATTAATGAAATAATCTTTTTTTGCTTTGTAGGTGATCATATATAATATTCTCTTGAGAGTCCATTATACATTAAGATTACAAAAATCATTTGCAAGTAATATAAATGATTAAAAACACAAAGATCTATGTAGGTGCTTTTCTAAATCACCCAACCAATAAGAACTAACCACATGACATATACAAAACTTAAAAACAAAATTATGGTAGTTAAATTTAATAATATAAATGAATTTATTTGTATTTTAAGGTAGATCTTAGTTTTCTTTTGTCATAAATTCCAAAAATATATAATTTATACAATATGTACAAATTAGATATACACTAGTAAGTGTGTGTGTGTGTGTGTATATGTCCATTATGTTCACTCAATATATTAAATATCACCATTTCATAAAGAAATTTTGTAAAATGCTGAATAGACTGTTTAAAGATTCACAAAATGCCTAATTATCCATGTCTAAACATTAGTAATATCTAAAATAAATCTCTATATGTGATTTCTACACATTTAGAACACATATAGGACATAATTCACTAGGCTATGTTCCTTCTTTTTGAAATCCAAAATCCAAGAAAATTGAATCACTTTTAAATGAACCAAAGTGTTTATTAGATCTGTGGGGTGTAAGAAAACTTCAATTGCTACTCTGTGTCATGCTGATATAGGCATAAACTCTCAGGTTAAACTTCTCTCTTTGTAGTACAAGTTTCAATTTGGATTTTAAAAAGCTTGAGGCCATCAATTTTCATATCTTTTCCCACTCCCATTTCGAAAATCAGACCCAATTTCAGGAAAATATTGGCAAAGTAATGTGGAGGTTTAACATGTTCAAGGATAAATCCAACAGTCATTAACGCAACTCGATTAAAACAAAAAAAGTCTAGTGAAACCCTGTCTCTAAATAAAGCACGAAATAGGGCTGGGAATGTGGCTCAGTGATCAAGCACCCCTGAGTTCAATCCCTGGTACCAAAAAAAAAAAAAGTCTTATTTACTATCACCATGTTTTCTCGTATTTAATAGCCATTTATTTAAAGTCAAACAAAGTGATAACTACTCTGCTGATCAAATTCATATACTCTTAAATTTGAAACAAAATCATTAAAATGCTGTTCTCACTAAATTCTACCTCTAACAATCTTTTGGGTTCTGCCTTCTTGTCTCACACACTGTCTTTTCTATATCACTGATGGTCTAGGCCAATCTACTGCTTTTTGAAAAGAATAAGATTCCTCCAACTTGTTTTGACCATTGTCTGTCCACCACACTAACATTATACAGGTTAAGTATTAGTTACCTAGATGCTTGAGACCAGAAATGCTTCCAAAAATGAAATGTCATGCTATAACCCAAGTCTAAATATGAAATTCATTTATCTTTCATTTATACCTTATACACATAGACTGAAGGTAATTTTATACAGTATCTTTAATAATTTTATGCATGAAACAGTTTTTTGGTGTGGAATTTTCCACCTGTTGTATGATGTAGCATTTAAATTTTGGATTTTGGAACATTTCAGATTTCAGATTTTTGGATTAGGAATATTCAACCTATAAACCAAATACTCTAGAGATACAACTATGTGTTTTCACTATCCTAGCCTTTGGTCCCTATTGAATTCAGTGAGATCTCCATGACTATGTGGACTGCTGTCCTACCTAAGCCCATGTGGATTCAAGTTCTCGAATGTTAGAATCACCTTGAAAGGTAACATTCATTTCATAGAAGCAATCTAGTGAAACTATAGGTAATGACTAAATAAGTAGACAAGGCGAAATACAAATGTAATGTTAATGAGATAAATCTGGATTTTTCAGGCACTCTGAAATTAAGAAAAAAGGGAAGTAAATTCATATATGTAATATATATGTAAGTTCTTCTTCATGTCGATCAGTTTTTCAAATTTTCCTATCTTACATCTCAAAAGTTAAAGAATGTAGATTATTATTTATGCATACATGGATAATATATTTGTTATTACACATTTACTCAACACTTTATGTCATATAGTATAGGATGTATAAGTAACCCAAAAGTATAAATTGTCTTCTAGAGACATAAACTTGAGCTTCAGATGAACATCACAGGAGTTTCATACAATTCAAGAGTACAAATTGGAATGTCTATGGTAAACGGGGCCTTATTAGAATGAATACATGTATAGAATGCTTGTAGAAAAAACTTTCAGTTAATATTTACTAGATATTTGGCTTTTGAAAGGTTATGACTTCTTAACTTTGAATTTCTGTATCTATACAATGCAGGAAACAATTACGTATTAATCCTTCTTCTTTAAAAGGAGGGTTTAGAACTGAAGAGAATCTGCAGATGGAATTCATTTTCCTCATGGTCCTCATCCTTTCTCCAACCCAGTGGTTATAGCACAGACTGAAAATGTCTTGAATACAAACATGGCTCTGCAACAAGTTAGCAAGGGTTAGTTCTGTAGTTTAAGTCTCAATTTGCTCATCTACAAAATAAGGACAATAATATTATCTACTTTATCGGACTACTGGGAAGATTTAGTAAAGCAACGGGAATCAAGCATTTATTGCACAGGTTCACCACATTTTAGATATTACATGGACATAAAATAATGTTGCATATTTCACTCTCTACCTTGAGAAGTCCCCTCACTTTCCAAATGTTGTTTCTTCTCTTATGCCTTCATTACCTCATCCTCATCCTATACCCCAAATGTGAATTTTTCTTGGTTCTATTTTCAACTCTCTACTAATATTGTTCCACAAACTGGTAAACAAAATGAAGCAACATTTTGTAAAAGGATGAATCCAAACATCACAAGAAAGAAACACTGAACCCTAGAGAAACTTAGGAATAGGCTTTATCAGGTACAGTACATTTATTCCATGGGAAAACTTTGGTATGATTCCAATTTGGGATACCACAAGTACCCAAATAATCTAGGAGAGAGTCAATACTTTCAAAAGTTACTAGCAACGAAATGTTTTACCAATGCTGACTAAAATATTCATATTATCCATTTAAATTCTAGAAGATACTACAAAAAACGAATGAGCAAACCTTGCTATGAATTTACTTTATATTAGGCACTAAGCTCAAAACTCTTACGTAAAAAATTTCATTTGATCTTACTTGCTATATAATAGTGTACATACATAGCAAGTGTGCCCTACAAGGCTGCTGGTGAAAATGTCAAACAAAGTGAAGACCAGCTGAAGATAATCCATCTGTTTTCAGCAACAATGAATTCTAATTTTCTATATGCCTAACATGAACATGCTTTCTTATTAAGCCTGAGAGAGTGAATGAATCTTGATCTTCATTGAGAAAAGATTAACAACTCTATAATGTTGCAATTACCTTCTGGGTAATGATGGGTTATTTGCAGGAGATTTCAGTTTGTGATTTCTAACCCTGTGGAGAGAAAGAAAAAAGAAAAAAAAACGAACTATTTTCTATAGAAGACTTTCCTTTAAAAATAAAATGAAAGTAATGGTGACTAGATATAGCTTGTGATAGGGTTTGTTTTGATCGAATATGTACAATTAATCTGAGGTACTTCTGTGCTAGTCAGTATGACTTGGCCTTAAAAAAAATGAAGTTTTAATTCCCAAGCTGGATAAAACATCTAAGGTAATATTACTACTCATCTAAGTAGGTCTTAGGAGAAACTAAAGCAGTAAAAGATAAAACTCCATTTAATAACCCTTGGAGAGAGAAATCAGTGATGAGTTGATTGACAAGAACCACAGACTGGAGTTGCAGCGATTGGTTTTAATCTTATCACCCATTTCTACTCCTCTGGCTTTTCTAAGGTGGGAGAATCAACATGGCCCCCACAGTCCCAAACCTCAGCATCTGCTCAGAACAAGGGACCCTAAGATGCACACCAAGGTCTGGAAGTAGATATAGAAGAGGAGGTAGTTGGCTGCATATCTTTCTATATTCACCATATTTTTTAATGCCTCAGATAAAGAGTACATAATTAGATATAATCACCATATTTTTAATTCCTCAGATAAAGAGTACATAATTAGATATGATCACAGAACAAATATGGAGCATTCTAATTTTCTCTAATAAAACTAAAAATGAATATATATAGGAGAGCTTGTAATTCAGCCAATGCATCCGTCAAATATATAATTTCATTTGTTTTTCTACTTTTAATAACTTCATTCTTCATGTGCTTCAACTTTGAGGAGAGTAATATTCATTGGAGAATATTATGAACAATAAACCAGCCCATCAAGTGATAATATTCAAATTTAGGAAATATAAGTAGCTGTGTTAATGAGATGGAGGAGTTGAAGAGGCAGAGTGCTCATTTGTTTTCAAATTTTAGTTAGGTTTGATAAATTTGGTTACTTTCTCCACCAGTAGAAATGTAAACCATATTTTCATCCAACATATTAAGAAATAAAATTATTTCAAAAACTTTCTTTTTTTGTTCACTGTAATAGTTCAATTAAAATGTACCTTTTCCAGGCTAAACTTTGTAAAGAATCCCTATTAAAGGCAAGTCCTGAATACGAGTTAAATACAAACTATAAATTTAATTTAAGATTTTAAACCTATTTCTAACTTACAGAAAGGTTAAAGCAATCTACTTTTTAATTAAATATATCTATGGCAACTTAATTCCAAATCTTAAAGTTCTGCAACCCAATTTTTTATGATAAGAATATTACTAAAACTCATCTGCATTAAATGACAATCTTCCATTCCTTTCAGCTCTCTGAACCCATTATCTCTCTCATGGGAATGAATGCATTGTTATGACTGATGATGAATAAGATATATAGGACAAATGATGCACTTTTTCATTTAAAAGACTAAAAAGGAAATTCACTTTAGTTTCCTTTCTGCCTAGTTTCATTAAAATCTAAATACAGCTATTCTAAGAGATTTTTTTCTAGCTCAGTACAGTTTGACAAAAAACACCTCATGTATCATTTAAATCAAGTGTAGATTCTCTGGAAATATACCACAAAAGTTTCAGTTCAACACTTTTGCTTTAAAAATAAACATATGAAATATCAGCAAAATAAATAATAAAAAAATCCTTACAAAACAGCAATCTGAAAAAGCATATTGTTTATGACAATTATTATATTCCAAGCATTGTTTTGACTATTGAACATAGAAAAATATCTTCAATTATTTACTAAAATATGTTCATAAGATAGTTTATTTAATAATTTATTTTTTACCTAAAAATTGGGGTAGCAATGATCACAAATACTTAGAATACCATCAAAATTTCAATGTGACTTTATTACTACATGAGCTTAGGCAATGACTGCTAGATAAGAGGAGTTCATCTTTTCCACCATTAGATGAGGAAGTCACTGTCCCTTTCTACAGGCCATAATTTCCAAGACTTAGCACAGTATCTGGCACATAAACAATAATAATAAATACTGCTACCTCAGGGAAGGAAAGTTGGAAGGAATAAAGGAGAAGCTACTAAAATTAAATTCTAGATCTTTCATATGTTCTTCTGACTTCAAGAACTAACAGATTTTTGAAATTTAATTTTCATATGTATATACACACAAATATATATTAGTGAGTTAGATGCTAATTATAACATTATTTAGGGGATGCAACAACTTAACAGAATACATGCCTTATTTTAGGATAAAGTTCTGTAACTGGAGGAAAAGATACAATAAATTTCATAATACTTATCTACAGCTTAGATGTATAGGCAATCATACATAAATTGTTTAATGGTATTTTAGAAGCCTCTGATAAATTAATACAAACTTAACTATATGCTTTACATGGATTAAAAAATAGAGTACTTTCTTTTTTTCCTTAAGAATCCAGACCATTTTTGTAAGCCTGAAGCTCTTCCACTTTTTAATATTAGACAGGAGACTTACTGAGGATTAAAAAGAGCAAAGGAATATCTAAGGAAAAGGAAGAAAGAGAGGGAAAAGGAAGCAAAAGGAAGAATAGAGAGAAAAAGGGAAAGACGGAGAAGCAATGAACCAAAAATATTTTCTCCTTCTGAACAGAAATGTAAATAATACACAGATATAACTAAAGAAGGTGGGAGTGATTTCCAAGAAAATAAAGTCAAAATTGTCTCTGGTGATTTGTGTTTCTTTAAACCATGTTAAGAGAAATCTGAGCACTATACTGGTTGTTACTCATTTGCCCATGGTAGGAACCACCCTGAAATCCTCTGAGTTCCTTAGACTGTTCACTCCAGAGGCTGTATAAATCATCCATTTTTGGGTCTACATGGGTTATGTGAAACCTTGTACCTATGCTTTGCCTAATTAAAATTTCTCCCCTTGTGGTTATTTGAGATACAGCCACTTGCTCACTAGGAGAAAAGCAACAGGAACTATAAGACACAGCTGCTGCCAAGAGATACTCCCTCACTCTAAGCAAGAGTGGTGAGGAGTAGGGGGAACTCCCTAGCTTCTCCCCTTTCCTCACCTGCCAGTCTTCCACCAGTGCCCCCCACTAAACTAAGTCAACAGTGGCACAGACCAAGACAGTTTGAAAAATGTGGTGAAAAGTAGGTCAGAGAAGGATAAGAAAAAGGATGATAGGGCAAATAAGCACATGACCAGTATAGCTATTTGAATTTAAGAACAATAACCAAGACAACCTGATAGGATTAAAAACAAACACATTTATACAAATTTCCACATCAGTATTATTCACAAGAGTCAAAAGTAGAAACAAACCAAATGTCCATCCACAGAAATATGGTATATAAGTAGAATATTATTTGGCTATTAAAAGGAGGAAAAGCACAGTGTTTCATCACAAAATGAATGAACAAAATATGTGAAGAATCTAGACACAAAAGGCTCCATGTTGTATGATTCCATTTATACAAAATGTGGAGAATAGGCAAATCATATAAACAAAAATCAGATTAATGACTGTAAAGGATGGAGGAAGAGGGGAATTGATACTATCTGATAATAGGAATGGGGTGGGAGATGCAAGTATCTAAAATTAGTGATAACAGTCACATACCATCACAGTATATTAAAAATCACTAATCCATACACATTGGTTTAGTGTATATGGTTAAAGTGGTTAATTTTATGTTATGTGAATATATTTCTACTTTTAAAATGTTAAAATTTAAAAAGAAATAACATAAATACAGAAAGTGGGAGTGTATTTTAGGAATTCAAGATTTGACTCAAAAGTCATTTGTGTCTCTCTCCATAGTTGTTAGAGAGTCAGTTCTTGTACAATGGTACCAGTATTGGAGGCCATTCATTCTTGCTGAAAAAATGTGGTATCACTGTCAGGTTCCTAATCTTTAAATAATACATTTGAAGTACTTCTGCCACTGCTTTTACAAGCAATTATAATAGTTGAGTCATTTTTCAGCAATCCGTCATGAGAGGAGGGGTTCTGGCTGTCAAAATTGAAATTAACATTTTCACATGAGAAACTGACAAACAATAATGGAGTGAAAGTTTGTTCTCCCTCCTCCAAGATATATACAAGTTTTTAAATGCCTCCAAATGTCTTTAAGAAAACAATGGGGCAGTAATTAAAAATACAAAGAATACAAACCAGTAATACGAAAACAGAGAAAGGATTTAAGATATGCAGAGAGCTATAGATTCAAACCTTGACACTTGAAGGCCAGTGAATTTCAACTGACCTGCTTGGAACAATTGCCTGGATTGGCAAAAAAAGCAATGCTACCCACTTCGGACAAATTTATCATATTTCTTTAAACTGTGCACAATGCATAATGATATTCTGATGTGCTGTGACATTAGAAAATATCAACTTAAATTGGAGTTGCCTTAAATGTTGTCATAGGTTTCAGCTTCTTAGAATAATGCAATTTTAATTTACATAGTTGTGCTGTGATCAAGATACATAAAATGTTAATATACGTTATAATCAATCATACTCTTAGCCACATGGGACTATTCACATCAATGATCTAAGAAACATCAATGATCAATGATCTAAAACATCAATGATCTAAGAAGACATTTAACTTCATATTTAACTTCATAAAGAAATGATACAAAAAGATGCATCTCTGCAAATAAATGGTAAATAAAGTCATTTTAATGGATAAAATTATCCAAATTTCAAGATACCTGCTAAAAAAAAAAAGAGTAATTTTATATATAGTAACAAGTGAAATAATAAAGCTAAATCCTAAAAGAAACCACCATTTTATCCATATAGCATAAATTTTAACATGTTTATTTAAAAAGCAATATGAAGCTAGTTAGAAATTTATTACTTATGTCACACAGTTCAAATTCTGCCTTCTAGCATTAACGTCTTCTAACAGCAATCTCCTAAAGTACCAGGAAGTAAGAATGCTTCTCTATAAAAATAATCCTATTAGACATTAGGAATTATAACAAAGTTCTCTGATCCCACACAACTGGGGCCTGAAGTCAATAAACTTATTGAAAATATTGGTTAAAACAGGGAATGTTAAATTATATACACACATGCATATACACACAAAGTGATAAACATCCTGTTTTAACTTAAAATGTAAACATAAATTCACCCATCTTCTGATATTAGACTGAAGTCTTTGAGTTTAGGTCCTTCGCAAAGACTTTTACCCAGCTTTTTATTTCAGCTCACTTGTGCACACATAATTCAAAATATATCTTCCACTCTTTCTGTCTCTGGCTACCACAGCATAAACACCATTCACCTTGTCCATGCACCTGCAGTGGATGATGGTGGGGAACTGCACCAGTTTCCTGATCAAGAGAAATAGACATGACCAAGCCCCCAAACCAGAAGGCGTGCAACTGCTTCTACTACCACTGCAACCATAAGACTGTGAGTGTGGAGCCCATGATTCAAAGGTGTTATATTTGAATATCATATAAGAAGCGGAGATCCAGCAAGGAAAGCTAGCTACAACCTGTGTGAACCACCAACCACAAGAAGTGCAGGCCACTCTCAGCAGCATCAGTCAAGTGATCCATGAGAACAAGTAGCTCCCCAACCTGAGCATGGTGGCCATCCAAACAGCCAGTGCCATCCTGCACAGACAAAAGCCTGTGATGGGGAAGAGGATGTGGACCCATATCTCTTAAGAGCTCCTGAGCCCCATGCCTCAAAGAGCAATAGTCTGTTGACAAAAAAAAAAAAAATTGTTCCAGGTTGTCCTAACATTTGCCTAATACTCAGTAACTTTGCCATCACACTCATAATTCATTATTATGTTGCAAAATTATAATGAGAAGAATCAGCATTCATTAGTTGGGGGTACTGGCTCGGTATAAGCCCATGATGCAACTGGTAGAAGAACTGTATTCATTTACTAGACAACAGACTACTCTTGGTGCTTAGAAACCCGTGGGAATCATTTTGCATTATTAATATTTGAGTCTGTCAAGCAGAAACTAATCCAGTCTAGTTAATAAATAAAATTGGTGAAAGAACAAACATCAGATTAGAAAGCCAGAGGAAGTACTAAAAATATATCACAGTCTTTCTCAGCCTCAGCACTGGTTTGGTAAATAGCACTAAGGCTTTCCACCTCTGTCATGTAAGTTTGCCACCCCAAAATAAATAACATCAAGAGTCCCTAGACTGTAGAGTGTGGAAAAGGATCAGGGAAAGGAAGGAGAGAGAAATTAGTGGGGACAGAAACAGAGTAAATTATGTTATATGCATTTTGAATATGTCAAAATGAGCCCTACTATTTTGTGTAATTATAATGCATAACAAAAACATAAAAAATTAATCAACAAAAAGAGTCCCCAGACCACTCCTAGAAAGTTGCTTTCTAAAAACAGCACAATCTCCAATAAGCAAACTAAAGGAAAGCCATGTGACAGAAATGCATTCAGAGATCCCACAGGGAGTTGAAAAAGACTACCTGGGAAAAGATTCCTTTGCAGTCTCACTTGAATCCACAAGTTAACAGAAATTCCAAGAAACCTCAGCAATCTAAATATGGAGAGCTATCCCACCTAAACAAACTCTCCTGTCACAGAAAAACACTAAGCTATCTAGAATATGACAAAAACCCGGAAAGTTTATAAAAATGTATTATTTGCCCTTAGGGACATATACTATCATACACTGCATGTACTGTATACTGTCATGTGATGCACAGTGACATTTAAGTAACAAGCCACATACACAATAGTGGTCTCCTAACATTATATAGCCTAGTGACTTTATAGTCATTTCCATTTGTACAAGTACATTCTATAATTTTTCCATAACAAAGAGATTATCTAATGACATCTCTCTCAGAAACATATTCACATCAACAGACATATGACTATTATTTTTCAGAAGCCTCTGCAGAACAGTGCAAATCACATCTGCCACTTCTAAGCTGAAGTCTATAGAGCCATCACAGGATTCCTCCATTCATTCTCTCTCTCATGAGATCATCATGGAGCTTCTCCATTACTCTGGATTCTGCAAAGAATTTGACACATGGGGAAGAGCCACAGCTGACAACGGCAGTCAACATGAGCACAAAAGGAACATTTGTTGTTGCAAGCCTTTAAAATGTTGGAGCTTTTAGTAACTTGCCACACCACAAGGAAAACTGATTAATACAGCCATGATTGATAAGGTAAATAAGAGAATGCAAAAGCAATTGATATCAGAACTACACCTGCCAATCATAAAGAACTTGTAAACCAATAAAAATGATCACTGATTTTCACAAATTTGTAGATCAGCACTTTTCAAACTATCTATAATGATGAACCAATTACCTTTTTAAAACCCCCACTATATTCAATACCAATGTTTATATAAATTGGTAAAATTTTTCAAAAATCTAAAGGAAAAAAAATGACTCAAAAACTAAAACCTAATTTTAGTATCATTATTAGAGTCAATAGAAATAAAAACTATGTCAAATCTCTATTAAAGTCTCTAAATGCTTATTCCCAATTTCTGACATCATTGTAAACAGATTCCAGTTCATAAAACTAAACTGATCCACAGAACATACTTTAAGTAACACTGCTTCAGAACATATGGGGTTAAGAAACACAGTCTCTCATGACCCTGGTAAACTCATTGGCCATGGTATAACTGGAAAAAAAAAAAGTTATGCACAAATCTGGTCTAGAAAACCAAAGTAAAATTCCTTTTGGTATCTTTCCCACTTTGCAAAAATATACATGGTTTCTTTTTGCTACAAGCTTAAAAATCATGGTGTGTGTGTGTGTGTGCATGCATTAGTTCAATCTATTGATGATAGACATTAAGTTATATAAAAAGTGCCTAGCTCCTAGACTTAGTAATTTTAAATGAAATGGTTTCAGTTATTAACAAATAGGAATCCAATTATTTTATATTGACTTATGTAGTTTACTGCCATTCTCTCTTATCACCTAAATTTAGCAACCTGCAATAAACATGATTTAGTACCAAAAGTCCAAGTACATTTCAAATGACACTTAATTTTCTAAAGAATGAGTCTCTTTTACATTGCAGATGATTCAAGGTTTTAGAAATTCATCTCAAACCTTTAAAGTAGTTCACCCAGAAATACTTTCTTGGGTGGTAAGATTTCCAATTCTGATGCATTGTTATTATATGCACAATAATCTTCTGGTTTGCTGACGTAACTGCTAGCCATTTAAAAGGCTGATTCTTTAAAAGTGAATGAAAAAGAAAGAAATGATTGTTTTTGTGCTGTCAAAATTTTAAAAAAGCTATATATTATATTTAATGTAAAGTTGTTTTCTGATTAGTTTTTTAAATGTGTATGGCAAAGTCAGACTGGTTTGGGTAAAACAGACTAAACAATATTATTTTTACAAATGCTCAACTGTCTTTTGAAATTAATAGTTATTTTTAATACAAAAAAATACCTTTGTAAATTACAGTATTTTTTCAATTTTGTCAATAAACATTATATTCATATTCACAAGCTAGTTGGTACCCACAGCAACCCAGTAAGGTAGTTAGGACAAATATAATCACCTTTATCCCCACTGAGATATATGAAGAAAAAGTATGTAGAGAGCTCAATTGTGTTTTCAAACTCTAAATCCCTTTTTTGTTGTTGTTATTATTTTAAACACCAATCCATGGCAATTTCTTTCTTAAAGACCTTTTCTTAAATATCATTTATATTTAACACTATTTATATTTAACACTATGCACTTGTACCTAAAATATTCTTAGGACAATTGACAAAAAGTAAAGAATATACTAAAACAATAAAATTTTACCAGCAATCATATGAGTAAGCCCTGAGAAAAATAAATCTATAGTGAAGTCAATTTCTACTCTGATTAAAAAACAAGACATTCTAACAATATTTTGATTATGTGTAATTTTCCAAAATTCAGAATCCATGTCTAGAAATTCTCTACTTTCCTCTGAAAATTATCATAAATAAATGGTTAATCACTTAGACAAAAAAAAAAAGGGAAATTTCCTTTTTCAGGTAAATTTAAGTAATAGTCAATATATCCATTAGCAAAATAAGATAAATTTCTGCTGCTAGTTTTTGAAAGTATGTTTTATATGATATTTGGATAGAATGGGAAGAGGTCAGTACAAATGCAGTATTTTAAATTTCCATACCAAAAAACACAAAGTTACATTACTTTTTAAATCCCTACTAATAGGTAAAGAAGCAACAGTTTCATAAGTCATATTTATTTTTTTAAATATTTTTTAGTTGTTGATGGACATTTATTTATTTATTTATTTATTTATTTATACGTGGTGCTGAGGATCGAACTCAGTGCCTCACACATGCTAGGCAAGCACTCTACCACTGAGCTACAACTCCAGCCCTCATAAGTCATATTTAAATACATATTTGACAGTTAAGCTTCTGTTACAATGGCTAACAAGGTGAGAAACAGAATTCTTAAAAATGATAAGTGTTACAGTTAGAGTTAATTCTATAGAATTATTTCTCTCTGCTTCAACTCAGCTGAAATGTATACAGTCACATGAACACAGTTAAATGCTTTTAAAAAGATTAATATCATTAGAAAAACCAAATGAATTTTCAAATAAAAAATCTATTGTAATTTGTGAGCTGATTAACATGCATTTACTTTTCCTTTAAGATTGGTACAAATTTAGACATTATTAAGACTTACAGATTTTCCAATCCAGGTAATTCTTGAAAAAAAAAAGTTCAACCAAAAAATGTTAACTTTCTTCTTGTTCAACTATTGTCAGAAAAAAAAACAACAACAACAACAGAATTGATGCAGATAAGGCAAAAAGATACGCAATGCTTTAATTAAAAAAAAATTGTTAGTTAAGCTCCCACTAGGCTTTAAGCTCAAGAAGTCTGGCTTTCTGAACTATTGTGCTTTCTAAATCACTAACTCTGTCAAGTTAACAGTACAGATGACAATGCTGATAAGATATTTCCAATAGTGTTATGGGAACAGGAAAACTAACAATTGAGTGATGAAGGTTACACTATAGACTAAATGTTTACTTTTATTGAAGACTCAAAAAATGGTATAAGGCTAAGGAGTATCCAAGATCTCCGATGCCAACAATTCAGGTGCAAATGCTAGAGGGGCTTATACCAGTATTTTCACCCACATTGCTATTGGTTTTGTCAGACTTGTCAATATATTTGAGTAAATCTGGAGCAGAAATTCTAATACAATTTTTCTTATAAATCTTTTTATTTCTGGTACATGTTATTACAGCACATAAAGTTTTTCAGGATACACGTCATATTATAGTAGACGCAGTTGTACTATACAAAGGTAAATATAAATATTTGATAATTGCACTATCTGCAAAGTCAGACATTTGTTTGTAATTATGAATCTTCATATACTGAATATGTAAAATATACATCTAAGTTTTTAAATAGAGAAATAAAATTTTACTGACTTCAATGATTTCAAAATACTTACTGAAATCTCCCGTAAGAAAAACTCCTTCTGCTCCTGGGGCCCATTCTTTGCAGTATAAGCCACCATCAGCACATCTGTGGACGCCAAATGATTCATAGCCTCTGGAAAATTTATCAATACCACCTTCATTCTTTCCAATGTTGCTCAATATCTCACTAAACTTCTTATACCTGTGAAAAAGTGCAAAAGAAAATAAGTTTAAAAATTAAATACTCTTCCAAAAAAAGAAACCATAATTAAGTTATAGCATTAGCCTTATCAGGAAAAAAAATCACTAAAGAAAAATAATATAGATAATTTATTGGTAGATGTTACCTGGTAGTATAATAAAATAGTTGTCAAATAAACTAAACAAATTCAATTATTTTTTTGTAATTTTAAGCACCTTGATATAAGAAATATAATGGTTATATTATATGAATCTTTTGAAAACCAGCATAATAGCAATTTCTATGTCAAGATACTATAACAAAGAGAATCCCTACTCTCTCTCCCATGACTTCTAAGAAAATGAAAGTAAAATGGACAAAATTCAGCAAGAAAAATAAAATTACTCTATGTCAGAGTTTTATAAACTCTCCTGTTAAAGGCAGAAGGTGAATATTTTAAGCTTTGCCAGCTATATGGTCTCTGTCACAGCTGCTCAACTGTGTCTAAGTAGCATGAAGCAGGCCACAGATAATACACTAATGAGCAGGCATGGTTGTGTTCCAGCAACACTTTGTTTACAAAAATAGGTGGGTCATTTTTGACCTGCAGACTATAGTTTGCCTCACCTTGCCCTAAAGCATCTAAGTATGGCAAGAACATATATCATATTAAACTACAAAAACCAATGACCCTGAGAAGAAATTGAAGATTTCCAAACAAGACCAAGAACAGTACATGGTGCTCCACACCCTATCCCATTTACCCCCATATTCAATATCGATGCATCAAAAAATGTCTATTTTCATTAATCTCCCCCTACATACAGGAAAAAGCAAACTAGGAAGAAACTGTAGAGGTAAACCATGTGGTAAGTGCTCTCTGCCAAAAATGAAGGTGACAAAACCACAGAATGAATTGGGCAATGCCAATAAGCATCTGGGCAGCTCCTCCTCATATCCATGAACTCTATGAAAAGTGCTATGAATCCAGATGGGGATATAGATAGAACAGACAAAATACAAGAAGTTGACTGGTAAAAAAACACACCAACTTAGCTGAACAAAGAGTCTTTCTACAGATATTTCACACTATGCAGCAATTAAAAATGAATTCAATAAAGTCATAGATAAGAGATTATATAACCACACAACAGAATGAGAAGCTCAATGAGACTGCAGACCTAAGAAAATGAGTAGAAGAACAAAATATGTCACTAGAAAATAATAAACAAATTAGAATTGCAATAATAATAAATGTAAAATGAGCAAATATTGGAAATTAACATATGTAAATAAAGAAGGAAAAGACATAAAATTCATTAAAATAGAGATAGCTGGTAACTAAAAAATAAAGACATAGAAGATACAAAATTTGAAATTTTTCTTTAAGAGTTGAATCCTCATATAAAAAAAAACATGCCATGTTTCAAGAAAAGTTAGGGAAATAAACACACCAAATATATCACAATTTAAGCTATTAAAATTTAACATCTAAAGAAATATCTTCATACACAAGTAGGTAGAAAAATAAAAGAGTGCATTAAAAGCAAAAAGATTTAAGCCATAGTCATATAATTCTAAAAAAGAAAAGTAGTAATGTAAGAAGAATGTTATAAAAGACAAATTCCAATCTGAATATAAGAGATTTTAAAAACACAATCAAATAAAGGATGGTTTTAAGACAAGAAGACTAATCATTATTGAAGAAAAACTATTTTTCATGGAAAATTTGACAATCGAAGGATTAAAAACAGACACAGGAATAGATGTTGTAGAAATATGGCTGAGTACTGATTCTTTAAATATAGAACCATGGCTAACCAATTGAGGAACTAAGTGAATGTGATCACAAAATCTGGACACAAATGACAAAGTAAAAATATTATTTTAAAAAAAGGTAGTGAAAGGGAGATAGAATTGTGTAGTAGTCACTTAACACTGACAAAAATTTAAGGCCATCATACTTTTTAATCTCATTAATCTTAGATGGACATTTGGAAAATAACAAATATTAAAGAAAGTTATAGAAGAATTTCAACTGTTTTTTATTTCATTTAGTTTCATTGTTTAAAATAAAATTAAATTTAACACATTTGTTTCACTCATGCTTTACTATATCATTTATATTAGGTTTTTTCTCCATCCACCTATAGATAAGCACAAAAAATATTAACAAGAATAATATTCCTTAATATCAATGACAATTTTACTCTTTTTTTTTTGTAATGAGGTTACTTTATACTTTCTCCATTACATTATTGGAATTATACATAACAAATAAGTATCCTCTTAAGAAAATTAAATCACAGTGTTTCTAAAACTATATTACTTTTTCATTATGGAAATAGCTATATAATCCTATACAACATTCATAAGAATATACTTAGTACGTAAGATCTGTTTGTAAAATTTGAAAAACTTGGACCCTTTGAAATAGATCTATGGAACAAAAATGAGTTTCTGAAATAGTATTGAGGAGACACTATAAAAATTAAGGGCACTATAAAATTAAGGATACTATAAAAGGGCAATTCAAGTCAGTAAGGAAAGAATGGTTTATCCAATACAACCCTGGAATTTACAAGTTTGTCATTAAAAAGTGTAACTTTAAACAATTTCCAGATATCCAAATTGTAAATATTAATTTTTAAAAACTAAAACCAAACATTCACAGAAAACTAAAAAAAAAAAAGGCTGTTCAAATTCTCATAAAACTAAAATTCCACTTCCCACTAAAAGGCCAGTCTGCATAAACAGGGTGCAGTTTGGCCAAAAAGATGTTCTCAAATGTCTTGCTGAAATACAAGTTAGAGAACAATTTGGCATCAGCTATAAAGATTTCAAAGATTTCACTTTTCAAGTAAGGAATTCCTGTTTTAGAAATTTACCCTTTGGATCGATCATATAGAAAGCAACGACATGTGTACAATGACATTCATTACAGTATTATTTGTAATAGCAAACTAGGGAAAATAATCCCCCTATTCACAATGGAAAACTGGCTGAATAAACTTGTGAAATATGCAAACAACAAATACCACAAGAGCCATTAAGAAGAATGAGGTAGAATAAAATGTGTTCATATGAAATCATGCCCAAAATAATCCCAGTCTCATGGATAGACCCTATTCCAGGGTACACAAACTCAGAAGAGCTGGGCAGTTACCATAAATATGAGGTCCTGATCTCCCAAAGAAACACAAAAGTGCTAACCAGAGGACAAAAGAATGACTACTGAGTTTGGCCTTAGAGTATGGGACACAACAGAAAATAAAAAACTGTTAAGATGAACAATGGAAGCCCATTCAAAAGCTACAGCCTCTATTTCATAGCTACAGCTCATTGTTACCAATCGGGTAATAATCCCACAACAGTGGGGTGGGGTGGGGGAGAACCCTCCAATTTTCTATGAACTCTTCTAAATTTAAATATTGGCAACTGTTTCAACATACTAAAATACTGACCTGGACAAACTAAAACTATGGGTCTGGTGGAACACCAATGCAAACTCTTTAAATCCTATGAGAAGTATTTCTTTTCAATCTGTTTCATATATTATTCAGCTATACGTTTCTGTATATGGTAAATCAAAACTATATTAAATTGTATAAATAGTAATAAGCAAATAACGACATGGTATGATTAACAAAATATCTGGACTTAGGGTGAAACACATACACATGCACACGTTGCAACACAAAGAAAATTACTGATTTCTTTAAAAGACATACACTTTGGGAAGTTGAATAAACATGGTAATAATTTTACTGTTGATGTGGTTATAATACTTTAAAAATAGTTTTAGATTTAAATTTTAAAAATTATCGTTCTTAAGAAGTTTCATAAGGTATGTTCAAATGCTCCATTTGGTAAAATTTCAATGGAAATAGGATTATAGCATCATATTACTTTAACTAAATATCTTGACTTCCCTCAAGGTCAGCCCTATAGCTGCTGATAGAGGAATGCACATTCCACTTTGAAATCACTGTGGCTCAAAGAAGAAAATGCCTGAGGATACAGCAAGCTCATCATGCCTGTGTCCTCTCTGGCTACAGTAGTCTCTCTTAATATTTTGTTGAGAATTCATAGATATTTAAAAACTAGGTCAAACTTTTGGTAACCAACAACATAAAATGAAGCTAACATAGGAACAAGTATTTTGGACATATATAAAGAATTGTTATAAATATTATTAGACATGATCTCGTCATTGAAGTGTTTAATCCCCTTTTTGTAATGAAAAAGATAGAGTCACAGATAAATACATAAGTTACCCAAGGTCAAGAAGGTAATAAGTAATAGAGGCATATCATCAATAATCACAATTAAACAAATCTCAAATTAAAAGTCATCTTTTTAAGTCTTATATTTAGGACTATTAATCTTAAAACTAAAATAATGAATGTTGGATAATAATAATAGCTTAGTATCTTTAACGAAAAAGGTCTAGGTTTAAATCATAATGCTGTTACATGCTATATGTGACCTTGAACAAGTCACTTAATTTTTTTCTTATTTTCTTCCCTTCTTAAGTAGGGAGAAAATTCACAAGCCATAAAGAATCAATGAAATAGGGGTGGGAGCTTTACCCAGTGTAGCCAACAAGTGGTCAATAAATGCTATAAATTTTCTCCACCTGGAAGTGGCAATATTTTATTATACTTTAAAATATGTCAGTATTCATTGATTTATAACACTTGTTTATATTTTTAAGGTGTATGTTAATTGTTAGGAAAATTAAGATTTTTCCCCTCAAATTGCAAGTGTTTGAGAATACTTTCCAATTTTTCCTACTATAAAAAAATTATAGAGGAGGCGGTTCCCAGATGGCGGCCTAGACAGTCCACTCTGCGCTAGGCTCTCAGGTACCAAGGCTGGAAGTTGTGGAGGCGCCGTTTTCCAGCCAGCTTCCTGGCATCATTCTGCAGCTCAACATCCCACGCAGGAATTTCGCTCGTGTGTGTGTGTGTGTGTGTGTGTGTGTGTGTGTGTGAGTACAGGATCACCGGGACACAGCAGTAGCCGGGAGGCGTGACTTCAGCTCCGGCCGGAGAAACACAGCTGCAGCCCGGGCCTCGGCCCAGGGCTCCGGCTCTCCGAGACCAAGACTGCAAGTAGCGGGGTGCCATTTTCCAACCAGTTTCTTGGCAGCTCTCTGCGGCTTACCGCCCCACGCAAGAGTCTCGCTCACGTGTGTGAGCACAGGGCCACCGGGAGACAGCAGTAGCTGGGAGGCGTGGCTTCAGCGGCGGCCTGCAGAAAGCAGCTGCAGCCCTGGCCTCAGCCCAGGGCTCAGGCTCTCCAAGACTGAGACTGGAAGTAGCGGGGTACCATCTTCCAACCAGTTTTTTGGCAGCTCTCTGCGGCTTACTGCCCCACGAAAGAGTCTCGCTCGTGTGTGTGAGCACAGGGCCACTAGGAGGCAGCGGTAGCCGGGAGGCATGACTCCGGCGCCGGCCGGAGGAACACAGTTGCAGCCCGGGCCTCAGCCCAGGGCTCAGGCTCTCCGAGATTGAGACTGGAGGTAGTGGGGTGCCATTTTCCAGCCAGTTTCTTAGCGGGTCTCTGCGCCTTGCTGCCCCACGAGAGAGTCTGGCTCGCATGTGTGAGCGCAGAGCCAACGGGAGATAGTGGTAGCCGGGAGGCGTGACTTCGACGCTGGCTCCGAGACGGAGACTGGAGGTAGTGGGGGGCCATTTTCCAACCAGTTTCTTGGCACCTCTCTGCGGCATACCGCCCCAAAAGTCTCGCTCGCGTGTGTGAGTGCAGGGCCACCGGGAGACAGCAGTAGCCCAGGAGGCGTGACTTCGGCGCCATCTGGCGGAAAGCAGTTGCAGCCTGGGGCCTCAGCAAAGGGCTCAGGCTCTCCGAGACCGAGACTGGAAGTGGCAGGGTGCCATTTTTCAACCAGCTTCTTCGCAGCTCTCTGTGGCTTGCCACCCCACACAGGAGTCTCACTTGCGTGTGTGAGCACAGGGCCACCGGGGGACAGCGGTGACTGGAAGGTGTGACATCGGCGCCAACCGGAGGAGTGCAGTTGTGGTGGGGGATCCAGCGCAGGGCTCCAGCCCGGAGTTTGCCCCGGGCGTGCCGGGCCTGCTTCCGCGCGGGGTGCCTGGCCCCAGCGCCCACCCAGCCATGGGAGACCGCTAGCAGTTGCTACTGTGGACTGACTGTCTCCTGAGCGGAACACCAGCTATTGTTCTTTGTGGACCACCTTCTAACATGGCAGAACTTCCTACACACCAGGGGGCGCAGGTGAACACCTGGGAGCAAACCTTGGACACGGTGGAACAGCGACTCCACCAGCTGCCCAGAGTTTCACCTTGGCCTGGGACCAGTACGAAGGATACCAGCCGGGAAAGTCCAGCAAACAAAGGACAACGCCACCTACTGGAGGAGAGGTCACAAAACCCTGCAGGGAAACTATAACCATATAGGAGTTAAAACTGTAACACCTTGGATCAGCAGAGCTAGAAGGAAAGACACACAGACATCATGAGAAAACAAGGGATGAAAGTGACTGAAACAAACCACGATACTACACTACTAGAATCCATGGTCTGTACAACAGGAGGAAAGACAGAACAGGAATTCAGGATGTACATAATTAAAATGGTCAGTGACTTAAAGAATGATATAAGAGAGCAAACCAAGGAAGCAATAGATCATTTTGATAAAGAGATTCATAGGCAAATACAGGAAGTAAAAGATCACTTTGATAAAGAGATAAACAGGCAAATACTGGAAGTAAAAAATCACTTCAATAAGGAGATAGAGATTCTGAAAAGGAACCAAACAGAAATCCTTGAAATGAAAACAATAAACCAAATCAAAAACTCAATAGAAAGCATCACCAGTAGATTAGACCACTTGGAAGACAGAACCTCAGATACTGAAGATAAAATATTTAACCTGGAGAATAGAGTTGATCACACAGTG
>CM053409.1:90652884-90723645 GCA_028644305.1 Xerus rutilus | reverse complement strand
TATATATATATATATATATACATACTGTTCATTGAAAGTACATATAAAGGTGTTTAATATGAAGAATTTAATCTGCTTATAATTTTGTGCAAAGTTAGAAAAATTGTGATTGTAACAATTTTTTCTATTTGCCTCAACAAATGTTTTCAGTGAACAGTGTGTACAGCTTCTGAAAATTTGTTTTTTTCTGTTATGTTTGATAACATGTATTAAAATGCAATTTTTGAGAAAAAAAATTATAGATATAAGCGTACTAATATAATACATCCTAAGTACTCCATATTGACTTAAATGTATAGTTATGGGATGTCTGGGAAAATGTTAAGTCGATTTATGCAGGGGGGTACGTAAGGAAGTAAGAGATGAGGATAAGCAAGAAAAAATAAAACAGGCTAAACTCTGTGTTCTCCTGGAAAATGATTCATCCTAGATCAGCACTGAGACTCTAATATCAGACAGGGCTGTGAACACCACAGGAGATATGTCAGGGAAGATGGATCATGCCTTATCTAGAAATGTCTTGGATGCAGAATTCATTCTCAAGTACTTCTGAGTGGACCTAAAATTCACAAAACCCCTCAGGGAAATCCATTCTTTGCTAGCTTAATTTTTGAGATTTCATTTTGTTGTCTACTTCCTATGAGAGACGTAGTTTACAGGCAAGAAAAAGCATAGAAATAAAAACTGAAGAGGAAATTTGAATAGCTAAAATGGAGGGAAACAAGATTAAAATAAAGGGAAGAAGCATTTTGATTTGTTTTAGTTTTAAGAAAAACAAGTTTTTAAATCAGTCTTTAAAAAGTCTTTGGGAATCTGGCAAAAACTTTCTTCTTTAAGCAAAAAATATCCAGAATATACAAAATTATTCATATATTAAGGCTGACAAATGAGACCTTAAAGTTAATATTTTGTTTTCCAAACAGAAGCAATTATTTAACCAAAAACAAAATGTTTCTTGCAGTATAAAGATATTTATTCTATGCTTATAATTTGGTTACCAACAAGATCCTTGTATCAAGATGTTCATCAGTCCAGTGGCAAACATTGTTCAATCCATGCATGTCAGGTTGAAGCAGAGACAAGTGAGAGAGTTAACAGGATAAAAAGTAAGACAACAGGAAGGAATTAGTGGTTCTAACTAAGAGAAGAGGAGATAACAGAAGGCTTTAGGAAGCAGCTAGCTCTTAGAGTTACATTTTGAAGAATGAATAATATATTTTGACAGCTGGAGAAAAGACAAAGAAGAGTATTACATGTGTAAAAATTAGGTGGTTCTTGCCCACATGACAACTAGCTGCCTGTAGTCAAGGCAGAAGAATTTGGAGGGATCCAGTGGCCTACAAAAGATGATTTTCAGCCAGATAATAAATTGAATAAAAAATAGAAACCTTTAAAAGACTTATAGATGAGATAACTGATAAAATCAGAGACATGTTTTAAAGAATTTATTAGTTTTAATGATGAATTTTGGTAGGGAGAATCCATAGATTAATGGAGTCTTTATTAAAGAAATTATTAAAAACACCAGTATTCTTCTGTTACACAAGATTGAGCAATGGAAAGAGTTTTAAAATTCCTATCACAATATTCGTGTGTTTTGGTCAGTTTTGTTAACACAATGAAATACTTGAGGCAATTAACTTTTTAAATAGAAAAGCCTTATTTAGATTGCAGCGTTTGAGGTACAAATCCAAGATTGGGTTGCAATCTTGTTAATGTAAAAGATGATAATAAAGTACCAAACTATAGCAATGTGGTTTCTTATTTTTAAATATTATACTTTATTATTAATGTTCAAATGTCATTACACCAAAATACATGAATCAATTTTCAAAATTCCATTTAAAGTTTTAGTATCATTTCCTATCTGCAACCAGCGTAGCATTATACTCTTGACTTCATCTGTCAGGCAACAGTAAAAATGAGAACACTTAGGAACATGTGACAAACAAGTAGTGAAATCCACCTATGTATACACAAACATTAGTGAGCATCTACTGTTTATCTAGAACTTACCTATTCACTGAGGAAAGAGATCAAATACAAAGTTCATGCCTTTCAAGACATCCTTTATTATATGTGGGAGACAGAGGAGCAGAAGACATTTTATAGGGCATTGATAAAGCTTTAACATATGAAGAAGTAGCCAGAATATTAATTTCACAAAGACAAGGAAAATTATCTGTTGTGGATCCTGACATATCCTAAGCACCAGAAATATTGGCACCTAGTATGTAATTAGTGACCACCTATTTTTACCAGATTGTCTCTAGATAATGGTGATATAATGAAGAGATTTAGGTTTCAGATTAGATTGTTATGCCTGAATGTGAATACCAATCCTGCCTTTTAATAGCTGTAACTAAAACTAAATTTTCTAATCTGAAATGACAATAATAAAACCTACTTCATAAGGTTACTTTGATAATCAAATAAAATAATGTACCTAAATTTAACATAACATCTTTCACATAAAATAACAACTATGTACACTATTAGAAAAATAAATGTTTTGAATAAGATTTCTGGATTTGAGATCAACACAGAAAATTCAATAGCCTATTAATATATAAGAAGAATAAAATTCACTATAATTCCCACTGGTCCTCCAAACTCTGGTTTGACTGAACTTACAAAGGTTGTGATTTGTAAACAACTCAGATACTTTAGTATCTGAAAGATACCTTGAAGAGATCAGATACTGAAAGTCTGTGAGTTCAGGCTATTCTAACCAACTACAATGACAATGGTTTAGACAACAAGCCGTTATTTCTCACAGTTATAGAAACTGTGAAATCCAAGATCAAGGTTCCAGCAGATCTGTGTCTGGAGAGGGCACTCCTCATCCTGGTTTGCAGATGTCTGTCTTTCCCTTGGATCCTCATGTTAGAGAACAGAAAACAAGCTCCCATCTGTCTTCTTACAATGATCCTAATCCTATCATGAAGACTCCACCCTCATGGCCTAATTACCTACCAAAGGCTCCATCTCCAAACAAAATTACATTGGGTATTAGGGTTTCAACATATGGGGATACAAAAATCAATCAATAGCAGTACAAAATGGATGTGTGGGGAAATAAAGGCCCCATGGGACAAATTTTGCCTACTAAGAAATAGAAAATAGAAAGGAGTCTTCAAATGAATTCTTTATCCTCCCTCCTTAATGTCCTGTATGATCAAGCAATCAGCTATGATTAAGATCCAGAATAAAGAACTCAAAAAATTTAACACCAAAACCCCAAATAACCCAATTAATAAATGAGCAAAAGAACTAAAAAGACACTTCTCAAAAGAAGAAATACAAATGGCAAACAAATATATGAAAATGTTCAACATACTTAACAATCAAGGAAATACAAATCAAAACTACATTGAGATTTCATCTCACACCAATCAAAATGGTAAGTAATCATCAAGAATACAAGTAATAATAAATGATGAAGAGGATATGGGTAAAAGGCATAGTCATACCTTGTAGGTGAGACTACAAATCAGTACAACTTCTCTGGAAAGCAAATTTTTGGAAATTCCTCAAAAGACTGGAAACAGAACTTCCAAATAACACAGCTATCCCACTCTGTGTGTGAAAAAAAAATGAAGAAGAAAAAAAGAAAAGAAATAGAAAATAGGAAGGAGTCTTCAAATCAATTCCTCATCCTTCCTCCTTAATGTCCTATGTGACCAAGCAATCAGCTATGTAAGAAAATATTTTAATCTTAAGAATTTATTTCACCAACATGAGTGTACATCAAGACCAACTATATGACTCTACACAAGTAAGTAACAAATGATTACGTATATTTTTTTTTAATTTAGGGAATGGGAGGAAATGAGGTCAATTCAAAACTATTTTCTTTTAAAAGAGTTGATACTACATAAAATAGTGTCCTCAAAGTAGACAGTGGCTATTGTTTATTAAATGTTCTTTCCTTATTCTGGTACTGAGTGACAGATTTAACTAGGTCAGGGGAAATTACTGCTGAAATCTTTCTACACCTAAATCCCACAATTTTTCAAAATATGTTCCTATTCAATTCATTAATTGATATAGTCTACTTAGTGAATGTTATGTGACTCCTTTTTTCTTTTAATAATAAAGCACTTATTTCTAGAAGTCTATATTAGCAATAATGGAAATATTATAAGGTTAAAGACAACTTAAAGAATCTACTATATAGCCATTAATGTAAACATATTTTGACTTCTTAACAGATTAATTAATTATAATAAATTAACAAAATGTAGCTAGAAATTAATTTTAATCACTGTGCTTTGTCTCATGGTTGCAAGCAAATTAATAATATATTGCCCTTGCAGTTTACTCAGGTATGATTAATGGTCAATATTAAAATTTCTGGGGTCTTCTGGCAAAGTGAAAACCTGACTGCCTAACTAGAAAAAAAAATCATCTGAATGCAATAAATCAGAATTACTGAAGGTAAGCCCTGTGAGATGGCCCATCTGGTCAGGCCTAGAAGTGTCAAGCATTGTCCCAAGCACTTGAAGCTGCCAGCCTCTTTATCAGCCTCTCTCTTTCCAGTCACGCTCCTGTTCACGTCTTTGCTACATGCTCTGCTGATTACCTTGGAAAAGGGCAATGCTGTAACTGTTCAACTGACCTTTCAGTTTATTTTCTCTTGTGTAATATGAAACATGAGCTAACACAGTCTTAGTCTACTGATTTCTAGGAAGAATTCTGACTTAATGTTTCAACGGTCTTGGCTCAAATAACAGTCTGCTCTTCTGGGTTCAGGTTTCTCTTTTGGAAAAATTACATGGAAAAGACCAGAAGTATGGGCTAGACAGAAGCTTTGGGTCCTCTACACTGACCACAATCTGCAACAACAGTGTGCTCCTGAAAATGTATAGTCAACTAACATGTTAAGAAGCAATTTCAAATTTTTTAAGTCACTACTACAATCTTGCTTTCAATATGACTTACACTGTATCAAGAGATTTAAAAACAATGATGTTCAGGTCTCTTCCATGTTTTGAGAGAAAAACTGTTACTAAGACACTGTCAAAGATTCTATGCTCAACAAAAAGTAGGAAATTTAAGTATTCCAAAGATACACATTCTAGATCTGAATCTAAGATACTAGCCATGTGACCTTTGAGAAGATAAGCACACAAAAGTTTGGATTCCTTTACCATAAAATTAAGAAGCTGAATTGAAATGCCCCATACAAATCCAAGAACCTATAATTCATATTCTCAACTTCTCTGATGTTCTGCCTGCCCATAAGCCTGAAAGCAAGGGAAGCAGCTGACCACAGACTAAAACTATGAGTCAAAATAAATCTTCTCTCCTTTTAATTTATGTCAAGTATTCTTCACAAAAACAAAACAACCAGAAAACTGACACCAAGAAAGGCGGGTCATTAATCTGACTATGGATGACACTGTGTGGTTCAGAAGCCTTTGGAACTGGTTTGCAGAAGGAGTTTGTAAAAGTGAGCTAGAAAAGCTTTAATCAGAGCTTAATTGACATTTCTGATGAGAGCTCAGAGGATCAGAATGCTGATAGGAATTTGGACCATTAAAAAGCCAAGTATTTTGCTCCAAGGGAATAGGAAAAATGCCTTGATGGCATCTCGGGAATTGGCAAGACTCTACACATTGCAAGCTCGAGAGTACAAACATGAAAACTCCTTTGAAAAGAAAGCACTCAGGATGCCCTCCTCACACAGGACCAACTAGGGAACTGATTCCCCAGGATTCACACACCTTACCCCATTCAGCTGTAAAAAAGCACTCAAGAGTTCACTGCATCTAAAGTCCAAGGGGGACCATGTACTGCTTCAACTAGCTGCAGACATTGATATTATCCATGAGGTACTGAATTTGCAAGCATGCAGAATGCAAGAATTTTGGAGTCATAAAGTCAGCCAAGATTTAAAAGGAAAACCTGGGAAGCCAGGTAGCATATGGCATGAAACAGAATTCCCACAAGAAGCTCCTGACAAGATGATAATGAGCTGTGAAAGTGAAACTGGGGCAACAGCGGAGACCCCAGAAGTTTGAGGTGTCAGGAACACGGAACACCTGAAAAGAGAAGCCACAAGTAACAAGCAGAGTTGGCCCAAGAGAGAGGCCATTTGGGACTATAGTACGCAAGGTGACAGGGGGAGGCTCACCCAAGCAATTTGGAGCTCATGTCAAGCCACAATGTGACAAGGGTATTGGATAGGCAGCTTAAGGATTTAATATTTGCCCTGCTGGGTTTCAGTCTTGCTTGGGTCTGATTTCTCTTTGCTATTTTCCTACTCCTGCCTTTTGGAAAGGAGATGTTTGCCTTGTGCCATTGAGTTTTAGAAGTATGCAGTTTTATTGATTTTATAAGGAGTCACAGCCAAGTCTGCCATGAGTTTCACAGATAACACTGGACTTGGACTTTTGAGCAATGCTGGAACTGTTAAGACTAGAGTACTCCTGGGAGATGAACTGAATGCATTTTGCATTGTGAGATGGACATGAGCAAGGACTAAATCAAAATATATTGTTTGGATTTTAAATGTCCCCTGACAGTTCATGTGTTAAAGGCCTGATTGCTAGCTGATGGCACTACTAGGAAGTGGTGGAAACTATAGGAGGGAAGGCCAAGTTGGATGAATTAGGTCATTGAAAGCATGCCCTTACAGGATACGTTGAAATCTAAGCCTCTTCTTCCCCTTCTCTCACTCTCTCTTTCTCCCTACATTTCTCTGCTTCCCAGCTGCCATGAGGTAAGCCATTTTGCTCCATCATATGCTACCCATCACAGTATCCTTCCTCATCACTGGCCCAAAAACAATGTAGCCACTTGACCATATACAGAAACCAATAAAACTCTGAGCCAAAATAAATAATCTTTCCTTCTTTTAATTTGCTTATCTCAGATAGTTTGTTACAGCAATGCAAAGCTAAAAACTGGATGAGTAAATCAATTTTCATTTTGACAATCACATGACTCACTAAATAAACACATCAAAAAATCCACAAAGATGAAGATAGATAGATAGATAGATAGATAGATAGATAGATAGATAGATAGATGCTAAGTGAAGTAAGCCACTCCCAAAAAACCAAAGGCCAAATGTTTTCTCTGATTAGTGGATGCTGATCCATAATGGGGATGGGGGTGTGGAGCATGGGAGAAATGGAGGAACTATGGATAGGGCAAAGGGGAAGGGAGGAGGCATGAAGGTAGCAAAGATGATGGAATGAGATGGACATCACTACCCTAGATACATGTATGAAGACACGAATGGTGTGACTATCTTTTTTACATCCAGACTATCTTCTTTACACAATGGAAAATTGTGTTCCATATGTGTACTCTGACTTGAAATGCACTCATTTTTTAAAAAAAGACAAATTTAAAAAGAGAGAAAAAGATATATCCACCCCCCACAAATATTCAAGTTTTATATCTATGTCAATAAAAATCACATTATATCACAAATGCATGTTTATATATGTAACATATATAAGCATGCATGTATATGTCTGTCTGTAAACAGATGCACACACACATAATTTTTTTTACAACTAACAACCTAGCACACACCAAAGAGAATAGCTCTGAAATTACAACAATCTGCAAGTACAGTAGTCTTCCATACTGCTTTTGTGTTTCATAATTTATTAAAATTTCTCCTAAACTATATATTTTAATCTCCTAAATAAAGAATTGGGAATGAGATAAGGTATTTAAATATTATTGAACAACATTTTTCTGTGGGTTGTAAAATGAAGTATAGACATAAAATAATATTTATGAATATCACCATATAATCAAGAGTCCTACACCAAATTAAACTACTATAACCCTGACTATAATGCTATAAGCAGACTTTAACAAATATCCAAAATAAAATTCCATGAAAATACAACCAAATCTATTTGCTAATAATGTCACCTTGACTCTAATGTAGTAACCTATTCAACATCAGTAAAATAGAAATCTTGAATTCACTCAGATTTTCTATTGCTCATAGGCAACAGTTTCGCATTTTTGTATTTCCAGTGTTCTGGCCAGATCACATACTAAACTGATCATAAACGTGGCCTATTCATAATCAAAGCAAGTGAAAACATGAACTCACACAGGCTTCTCATTGCTTACAGACAGGGTTCACAAAAAGCTTTCACTGAATTTCCAAAAGAGCACAATCAGAGTATTACAAATTTCTCTGCTAACATTTTTTCTCTACTAGATAAGTGCAATGAAAACAAGGATCTTTTTTGTTTTTTTTTTAAATTTTATGTGCTTATCCTTTTGTACAGTATAGATTCTCTCAGCATGTGTGACCATGAGTTGCTTGTAAAAGGAGAAACATCTCTTAATATGGAGTGATTTTAATATTTGCTACCTATTATTTGGTATTTAATATGCACTTATCAATATGCAAAGTAATCTGCTAAACATATCTCATGTAATTCTTTCAATTTTATATGTTAAAAATTCTGTACCATTGCACATGTAAGAAACACAAGGATCAGAAAGGTTAAGTTATTGGGCCAAGGTTACTCAGCAAGTTACTGGCAGAACCAAAAATTAAAAAGATCTTTTTATGTTAAAGTACCTTAAAATTAATAATAATGACTTATACAGTGACTAATTCAACTTAATTTCAAAAAAATTTTAATAAATTCTCAAAGTTCTTATGGGAAATTCTAACTGTTAGAATTAACAATTCTATATAATATTTTCTAATTACTGAGCACTGTCCATGGATATCACATGATATGATTTTACTGAATATGATTTTATTGAATACATATGGAATATTTATATATGAACTATTATGATGTTAGATCTATATTTATTGACATAAAAAATGGTTCACAGCTTACTCCACAATGTGAAAAGGGAAGTAAGTTTAAAAGAGTTTTTTGTTGTCCATTTAGTTATGGACATATACTAATATATAGAAAAATTATCTCAAACATTATATATCACAATGTAACTATGATCTCTTCAAAATAGAGTTGATTTTTTTCTAATTTTTATTTTTCTCATAGTTAAAAATATAAAGAAATGAAGTAAATTATAAAAAGAATCAATATTATTTTAAAGCTTGTTTCAAAAATAATTTTAAAGTTTTATGGTAGGACATGTTTAATCCAACTGTCTACTTTAACAAAAGTTAAAAAGAATATTTACTGAATAGAAGATGAAAGGATACGAAATAAATAATAAACACATCTTATTAGCAATTCTGTTATTCAAGTCAATGTCATAACTTTCCTAAATCAGTAACATTACTTACTAACCCCGACTATATTGCTAAAATCCAAAATACGAGACCCTTTAAGGCTTCAAGCTGATCGATTTTGCCTATGTTCACTTCTCCCACCTGCTTTAGCCCACTTATCAATTCATTCAAAAAATGCTTAGGCTTTAGGGCAGGTGCCTGGACACCCATGTTCGTGTTTTCTCTCTCTCTTACCCACACACCCACGATATCATACACACATACATGTAATATTACCTAATCTGGTACCTAATCAACTACTGTTAATGCTCCTGTTAGTTCAAGAGAATAAAATTTGTCAAAAAAGAAAGAGAGAGAGAGAGAGAGAGAGAGAGAGAGAGAGAGGGAAGGAGGGAGAAGAAAACAAAGAAAAGAGAAAAGGGAAGGAAAGACAGACTGACTTGGCATCTTTCTTTAGAAAGTGACAGTCTGGTAGGGATTCCTAGTGATATTTGCCGATACCATAATTTCCTCAAAGATATAACATTGCAAGTTCCGAGGTATGTCCTTACTCATTCTCCAACTGTCAACCCATCCCATGACAGACACTGACACATATCTTTAGTTTTAAATCAATCTTTTTATTTAAAAAAAAATACAATATCAAAGATGCAATATTTAAATAAAAAACTACCTCTGAGAGGACAACAGAATAAACCATTCAATTTTTTTGATCTTTTATTTTTTCTTTAAAAAAAAAGTAATACATCTTAAATTACTTCACTGCCTGTTGTGCAGATAGTCACAGTGATAGATCTATTTTATTATTGTTTTCTTCAAGACCTATTTCCCTTCTTTCTTCTTACTTCCAGCAACATTCTTGAAACCACGCTTACAAACAATAAATACTAAAAGCAGTGGCATTGAAGCATGACATACTCATTCTCTTCTAAGACTGGTTACCACCAGAGCACAAAACTCCAGCTCTGCACTCTCAAGAGTAACATTATTTCTATTTAAAAAGTCCCAGAGAAGACAGAGGCAGCCATGTAATTATGCATCTGCAGCCACTCTATCTGCTCTGCTCCTGCTTGCAGCCAGTGTGCAGTATTATGAAAAGCATTAGTCTTTCAGCCTCACAAATCAACTCCAAAATCAAAGCTTGATCTTTTGCTGTGTTTTGGTTTTACTTTGTTTTTATTTCTAATCCTTGGAAAACACTAGGTTTCAAATTCCCTCCTTTTAACTTGTTGCTAGAATCAACACCTAAGTAATAATTGTACCCCATCAAGAACAGGGCAGCTCAAGGACTGCACAGAAAAGTGTGTTTGACATTTTTCTCCACAAGCCTCCATTCTCAGTTCCTTACTGGTTCAGTGAACATAGTTTTAATTGAGAGATGTCAGAATGCAACAAAAGACTCAAACTACAGGAAATATATATGTGGATCTTTAAAATACTCACTTCAAATAGAATTAGATTTATTTCCAAATTCACATGAAAACAAAACTATTTGCCAGGATTTTCTTATTAACATTCTATATTTAAAAGAAGAAAATGCTTCCAAGTATGATAATAATAAGTTCATTAAGCTACTGTTTCCCAATTTCCTGTATCAAGATATATATTAAAATTATGATTTTCAACCATACTCACCTACTCTGCAATATCATGCTAGTTAATTAAAAAAAACACAGATTCTCAGCACTTAAGGAGGCTGAGACAGGAGAATCACAAGTTCAAAGCCAGCCTCAGCAATGGCGAGGCGCTAAACAACTCAGTGAGACCCTGTCTCTACATAAAACACAAAATAGGGCTCGGGCTCAGTGGTTGGGTACCCTGAGTTCAATCCCCAGTACCAAAAAAAAAAAAAAAAAAACCTACCACAGATGTTTCAGGACAGGAAAAAAAAAAAAAGTGTCTTCTGTCCTGAAAAAAAACGAAACGGTAAAATCCCTGAATGATTATGATGTAAATGTTGCAAAATTTCTTTCTAGCTTCCACAACTCCTCCACAGAGTTCTAAAAACTCTTTGGGGTCATAATGAAATCAAAGATTGAAATGAAACTAGATTTTCCACTTCTGCTGCTAGGTGAAGTATGCCTAAGTTGCAGGCCTTTACAGTAAACAAAGTCTGTTTTAGCATTAATAACTAATCACAGTAGGTAATGCCTGGTGTCATCTCGGAAGGGTGCAGCTAGCAAAGCAGGATTCTTCTCCACTGCTATCAAGCAAACTGTTGCAGCATTAAACGTTGAGCTATGCCCTCCAGTGCCATAGCAGACCCCAGTAGTTCACCAAAATTTCTTTTTGGGTTCTTACCTCACAAATTCAAAGAATGAAATTCATAGACAATAATGGAAGAAAAGAGTGAAAGAAGTAGGATTTATTCAAGTAAGACAAAAAGAAAACTCTCATAGGATAGGAGTTGCCCCCTAAGTGTATTGGTTCAGGGGTTTATATAGCTCTTGGGTCAAAACTATTAGTCAAAATTTATGCTAATCAGGTCTTGGAAAAGTACCAATACTATTGGTTAGCCCTTGAATCAAGAACTTTCCTGTAACCTCCATTAGGTTCTGCCCCAACTTCTGTTTTCCCAAAGCAACGAGAAAAGAGGTTCTGCCCCAACTTCTGCTTTCCCGCAGCTCCAGGATAAAGGTTTGGATTCAGTAATACCTTAGGTTGACAAACAGTGATTTAATGATTTAATCTATACACATAAACATGTGGTGTCTTCTATTGAAAGAAAAAAATTCTCATTCATCAGAAACAAAAATTAATTTTCCCAAAATAAGAAATGCAAATCTAAAATTCTAAAATAACTGAAAATGCCTACAATTCCAAATACTATAAGACCAAATGCTAATACTAATTTTAGACTTTGAGTCATATAAATCTTCCAAAATCAATGATCATAATTCAACATATGTTATTATTTAAAAGTATGTATCTGTGAGTGCAGTCCCTCTGCATTTGACCCAGCTGAGATGCTTACAAAAACCAAAGTTCCTGATGTATTCACAAAAATGCCTGTTACTGGACTCAATTTAGGAGATATGGATAACATTCAAGAAATTACACAAAAAAATTTGGACATCCCTATAATATACACTATTTTAAATGTCTATTGGTGGATATGCTGCTTATTAATAAAGGTTAGTTGAATGGATAATCATGAGGAACTTTTAAAGCCTTTTTAAGGGAATAAGATAAATCACATCAAAAATTCACTTTTACCAAATGTTCCACTTTTGGTAAACTCAAGTATATTTATTTTTCATACAATCATATTTTTCCTACCAATTTTATTTTCTACTGATACATCCTCCTTCAGGATTTTTCTTTTTTAAATAGTAAGTAATCTTATGGTTCTTCAAAGTCACATCAGTATTGGGCTATATATGAGAAATACTGTTTCTCTAAACTAGGTCTTTGGTTTCATTTTAAGAACAATGAAATGTTTGTTTCATGACAAGTAAAGTCACAGACCACTCAAAGAGTTATATATAGAAGAGTTAAATAAAGAACTCAGTGATGCTAAGCAATACTAGGGCATTACATGAGCTACTTCAAGTCTGTGCCAACACAGGGATTATTCCAAATGCCCAGGGGGTCACTACTCAGAGCTAATGATGTTTACTTGGCTGTCAGCACCAAAATGGCATAGCCCAGCTAGGCTGTGGCTATACCTTAGTGACTTATGTAAAGTTTAGCAGTAAGAGGTAATATGAGTGAGGGGGAGGATGTTGCCAGGGGAATGGGGGTCTTGGTTCCTTTTGTTCTCTAAGGCAGAAATGATGGCCATGGTAACATCCAATCAACAAAACTCCCAAATTGTGGTAGATGAATGGTCAGAATACTTGATATTCTATAATAAAATTTTAAAAATGCCTAATTTGGGGGCAAAATTCCTTTGTAACAGAAATTGTGCAAGTAGCTCACATTCTCTTCCCTTAACACAATATGTATAACATCTTTCTAAAAGAGAACCAACGATCTTATCATTATTTGATAACTATTCATAGATGACTTAATCTACCATGAAAAGAGGGTAAATCATTAATTATGTGATTAATTACAGGATATTTTAGCCAACAGAATGAGAATTTGACCAAGGCATTAACAAAATAAACTACTTTTTAAGAAGTATTGTCAATCTAGATTTGTTACATTTCAAAATTTAAATATTTACAGATTAATTTTTACTCAGTTGCCATTTAACAATCATTATTTAATATAAAGTCAAATGTCTTCAATGCAACTTTTCAAATTATGATGAGAAATTTTAACAAATTTTAAGCTAAAGCATAAGAGAATATGGATGTCAATATAAAATGAGACTCCTAGCAAAAATAGGAAAAAGTAGGCAGTATATTTTAAGCTTCTTTTGGAAGATAGATTCATGCTGAATAAATTGAAGTGACATTTGGTTTCTCATAATTCCAGCCTGTACTGATGGCCTCCTAAGTAACAGATTCTTAATGTAGCCTTTTTTCAACTGACACCCAGCCAGAATTGTCAAGGCAAAGATTATTTTTAAAAATGCTCACATAATGATTATTTAGAATCATATCATCTAATTGCATAGAATATCAAATAACCCTCTCAAATATCAGAGTTACCAATAAATATTAGTTTCTTGGTGTACCTCTTTTATTGGTATATAAATTAGCTGCTAAATCATAAATATTATAAAACTTTACAAATTAGCCAAAAGATATAATACTACTGAAGGAGAAAGAGGGTGATGTCAAACTTTCTGAATTTAAAATGTATCTCTGAGCAAGAATTTGGTTCACATACATATTACAGAAACAAAAATGTCTGTCATCCTAAATATAATTGAATGTACTCAAAGTAATTTGAACTTTGTTTTAAAAAAGTAATTTCTGAGGAAATATAATAATTCTAGAGAAATGAACTTATTCCAATTATATTCATAAGCCTTCTAATTACCCTGGCCATAGATTTATTCGAATAAAGATAGATAAAAGAAATAAAATGAAATCACATCAGCCAATTTTTCTTCTAAGAGCAAAGACAGACAGGTATTAACAGAAAAAAAACTGGACAGAGTAAATGTGGCTAGCAGTTAATAACTACTCTAGTCTAGAACCAAGGGACTGTTACTTCAGACATTCATTGCAGGAGAATACATTCTAGTCACTGCTTAGCCTAAAAGGAGGGAGAGAAGGGACTTGCCTATTAAACATCAAGTGACTATTTGAAGTGTCCACATTGAACTGGGTATTGTTCGATCTGCCAAACCTTCCAAATGGACATGCAAAATTAAGTTCCTTGGAAAAGTGGAATTAGTATATATAAACCCAAGCAGTTTTGGAAGGCACAAGTAATTAAACCTACATTAACAAGTGACTCAGACTCCCAAGGCACTTGTCCCTACTCTGCTGCTATCTTTCTCTCAACCCACAAGGTTAGCATCATGGAGAGGTCCCAATGGCCAAGAAACAGAGAATGAAAAGCATGGAAATACCCTCATTGCCACACCTGCACAGTATGCCTGCGCAAGTTAGGACTGAAATACAAATTCACTCAGTGGTAGCTTTCCCATTGTGTAGAACTTGGTTTTTCCTGGAAGTTTGCACTCTGGAATAAGAAGTAAGTAGAAGTACAGTTCTACATTGACTTACAGGCTAGGACAGCAAGGCATAAACTTGGAAAGAAGCGAATTCTAAATCAGTGAGGGAGAAGTATGTTGTTTGATCTCTAGGACTAGGAAGAATAAGATGTTATTCAAGCCTCAGGTAAATATCCATTATAGAACTTGTGAAAGATTAATCCCTTAAACACCAAGTAAACAACAAGACCCCTTCGGTAGATTTTAGTCAGACATTTTCCCTGTGTAATACAGCTCATGCTCATATACAAAGTTGTTAGGATGGCCAGGATTAATGCTATATATGGGCTCACAGTATTCTCTCACCAAGGTTAATCTGGTCACCACCATAAGCTAAACATATAACCAACAAAAAGTAGGATGCTCCTATAAACCCTCAGAATGTCAGTATTCTGTTTGGACTCAATCAAACATCCAGTAGTGAGTTGATTATTTTGGATCCCTTGGATCAACCAGGGAAGCATTTTTGTCCTCACAAAGAAAACATAGGGTTTATCTTTGTCAACTACAGCACTTCTAATAGTATCATCATTAATGGGCTTGCCTTAAGCTTTACCCATTGCCAGGCTGGATAACACAACAATGAGTGTGACCAGAGAACATGCTGCATAGATAATGAGCAGGAAATTCACTGGTATTACTACATGCTCCATTACCCAGAAACAGCTGGCTTTATAAAATGATAGAATTAAATTTAGTAGACAACAGTCTGAGAGGTTGAGGTACTGTTCTATAAGATACATTATATGCTGCAAACTAGCAGCCAATATATTGTGTTACCCACCTACAGGCAGAATCAAATGGAGGAAGTAAGAGCATCCCCTTTCACTGTTAAAATTGATAAGGTATTATACAATTGTGCTTCACATGCCCAGTTCAGTCTTGTTGAGTGTGAAGGTCCTATGTTCAAGGGGGAATTCTTCTACCAAGAAACATGGTCATATTTTTGATTCATTAAAAGTTAAGACAACTCTGTGGCATTTTGTCCTCCTTATGCCACTGAACCATGGAAATAGTAAAAGGAAACTGGGTTGTAGTTTCACAATGGAGGCCAGAAGGAATAGGGAAATTTACTGGGAAACCTTAATCCCACTAAAGGAAATAATGTAGCAAGCTAGTAAAAAGAGGAACAGGGATCTACAGGAATTAACCTTTAAAGGTTCCTCATCAAAGTTCATTTCACAGAGAACCCTATGTAAATGTGGCTGCAGCAATAATTACAATTATATGAACTGTCTCTCCCTATTTTTTCAGTCCTAGAGGTGGTAGCAATTCAGAAGCTAAACCCCTGGAATTACTTACTATGATTCCCCTATTACTATATCTTTGTATATACTCACTTCATAAATAAATATGCCTTAGAGGATATTATTTTGATCAGCATCTGTTTACTCTTAAAGTGCTGCAGTTTATTACAAACATATCTTATCTCCAAATAAACGCGAATTTTTGTTTCTAAATTCTAAAGGAACAAATGGGGAAAACATAACAAAACAACAATAAAAATTTTAATTACAGCCCCATGAAGACAATTATTTGCTTTATTTATTCCTATAGCCCAGTACCTAACACAACGCCTGACATAAGTATGCATTTATAATTGTTAAACCAAAAAATATACATAAACAATGTAAGAATTGCATTGAATTAGATCAATAAGTAAAATGAAACAAAGTCTGCCATTTATAGAGATAATCATTCACAAATAGGACAAAATAGACTGACATATAGCATATTTTATATCACACAAACATGCACAGCAAGTCCCTTTCCTTGTAAAATAACTAAAATGAAAGTCAACTACACACACACAAAAAAAAAAATTCCTAATGTTTTCATTATTCTCAGGATCTATAAGAGTTAAGCTCTTAAATCTTCAAGCTGTGTATACTGAAATACAAGTTCTAGTATTATTCCTCTAAATAACTGGATGATAACCTCTGCACAGATGATTTAAATTTTTTCTTAATGTTCATTCCAAAAACCTTAAAGTCATCCTTAATTCTTCTCTTTCACTCATATCCATCAAGAGGTCCTTTTGACTCAATTTTTATAACAGATCCAGAATCCTATTACTTTTACATCCTTCATAGCTAAGACACTTATGCAGGTCACCATCACTCTCTTCTGGATTATGCATTGGCCATTATTAATCTTCCCCTTACATCCTTGTCTCTTGTAATATATTTTCAACACAGTCACTGACAGTAATCATTTTAAATTATAAGTAATGTCATTCCTCCCCTCAAAACTCTCCAGTGGCTCCCCATGTCATTCATAGTATAACACAAAGTCTTTACAATAGCCTACAAGAACTTTATGATCTGAGCCTTACTTCCCTTTTTTACGTCCTTTCTTACTACTCTGCCTCTAAATTATTCTGTCCTAAACTTTTCTACTTGCTATTTCCTAAATACTCCAGATCTGCCTAGGGACCCTTACACTGACCATTCCCCAGGTCTGGGATACTTTTAAACCAGATACTTACTTGAGTAATTTAGCTCCAGGTCATTCCACAAATGCCAGCCTCTCTAACCTGGAACATGCCTATTTAGAATTGGTTCTCCACTCCTAATCCCTATTTCTTTTATATCTTCTATGTTTTCTTTTTGCCACAGTATTCATCATTCAATATTTATTATGCTTACTGTCTATCACTTATCTCCTGCTGCTTGAAAGTAAGTTCCTCAAATATATGGAATTTGGTTTCTTTTGTTCATTCTTATATTCTAAGTGTCTATACAGTAGTTGGCCCATAGTACACATCCTATAAATTGCTGGCATAAATTTTATCTCTTCACTTGAACAAAACCTAAGAGTTGGACAAAATTGCCTCTTTCCTATAAAAGTTTCTATTTTCTATAGTCATCTGTTATAGTCAAAGTAAATACAAATAAGGGTTTATTTACTTAAGAGCATTAAGTATAATGCTTAATCAGAAACAACTTCAGGATAGACACACAATGACTTATTTCTAAAAATTTTCTAAATGACTTTTTTTGTCCTCCAGTGCTAGGGATCAAACTCAGGTCCTTGCACATGCTAGATAATGATCTATGATGGAGCTATATCCCCAACTCCCAAAATTACTTTTGATTCTTAGTTCTATATAGAAATCATTAAGCTAGAATTATATTTTTAAATGTCTTGTTAATTTTCATGTATAAAACATAGAATACATTAAATTTCATAAATTTATTTTCTGGTTGACATGCTTCAATAAAAAAATAATAACACTTCAAAGTTACAGTCATAAAGCTATGGAGAAATTTTTATTTCAAAAGTTTGATAGTAAGTTGTTTAAGGAGGGTATATTCTTTTATTTTATCCTGAAAATAAATTTGAAAACACTCAGAAGTGTTGACCTAATATTTGAACATTGCATTGATTTAAGATTTCCAAGATAGCCAGCTTTAAAGCACAGAGTTGAGCATTTATCATCTGGCTTGTATGAGTCCTACAAAACCATCTGGGCACTATTTCCTGTTCATCAGAGTCAAAAGTATGATTGCTTTAGTTTACTGGCCCAGGACAATATTCTCTATGTATCCAGTTGATTATGGTCCCTCGGGACCATATTTTGTTGAAGATCAAGGAAACTATTATCACCATAAAACTAGGAAGGTGTTAGGCTTCCCTGTCAGTTGCAAGCAATCTGCCTTAGAATGTCCCTACCAATTGGTATGAAGAAAAAAATAAAGTGCCCCATCAATTGCTGCAAAGGATTATGCGGATACCACAATTGGGAAAACAAAGCAATTACAGTCACTCTCTGGTTAGGTTTTCTTTAATACATAGTTGTTCTCTAAGATCCATCCATCTATCAATTCAGCAAATGGAAAAGGATGTTACAGAAACTTCCACAGCTGCTTCTTTCAAGTCTTTCAAGGTAGCCCTACTCTCTGCAATTTTTCCAGGGATGTACCACTATTTAGGGTTTTCTCTTTTGTTAATGATGAGCAGTTTCAGGGACTTCCATCCGTCTTCCTAAGCAGCCCTCACTCCACAAGGAATCAGTATAAAACTTCTGCAAATTCTCAAACCTGTTTCAACCATGCAATCAGGAAATGGGAAGGTAACCACAGGATTATTCTGCTAAGTCACTGGACTCAAAGTGATGCAGATTCAGCCAAAAGTAAATCAATCAAGCGACTCCCATAAATCTCAATTCTGCCTGATCTGCCAATGTGGCATTTAGGTCCCCCAAAGGATTAACCCAGAATCCATTTGTACTAATTTTTGTAAGTCTTGGTTTATTCTTGGTAAGCATTAGGTATCTTTAGGAAAGTCTTGGAAGATGTAAAGTATTTATCTGTGGTAGTATTTCACATGGTTTCTCAAGGGAAATTAGTCTCTTCTTTAACCAAGGGGTTCCTATAACTGCAACACAAGTCAAATTTTTGCTCAACATACCTAGAATTGTCCAGTTCAAGTAAAAAATGTAGTAAATTGTCAATTATATTCCCAAGAATATTATGATCAATTAGCTGCCACTCCCACAAGACTGCATTTGAAAATACTGACTGCCACATCATACTTGAAGACTCTTATGAAAATTATAGCTACTTTATACATGAAGCATATGTAATGCCAAGGCCCCCTCCAGAATCACATGATCCCCGCAGAAATCAATGTGTTCAGTTCAGTGGTAGTATATCCCAGTGACATTCCTAGCCTAGAGGTACCACTGAGGTCTGCTCCCCTCATCAACACATTTCTCAAGTCTTAATCAAGAGTGTGCCTTACAACCCCTCACAGCAGAGGGAGGCAGTACAGGAGAGTCCTGAACATTATAAACCTACTCTATAACTTTCATTTCCCAATGACTTCCTCTTCCCAGAGATAGAGATGTTCAGGGATATTAATCAAACTGAAGGTTGGTCATTATTGAACCCCAGTTTCAGTCAAATAACCAAGCAAACTACTGTTGCTATCTCCAGATGCTTAGGTTAACACAGTCAATGCAGACTCCTGTTAAAAACCCTACAGATAAATTTGGCTCAGTCTATATGAGTGTTATGTTGCATTCTCCTCAGCAGACTGTTACTTACAATCTGTTACCTGTATGTTACTTACAGGTTGCTGCTGGCACAAATTAGCTTATTCCCTGATATGTCAATCATCCCTATGAAAGCTGGGACCTGGCTAACTTATGAGGCTGAAGAAATTGAGAGGAATAAAGTTAGAAAATGAAACGAATAGTATCCTTTTGCCTATAGGACTTCCTAAATGTTCTCTAGGCACTGGTTTCCTCCCTGTTCAACTTAATACCTACCAATCTCTCAAATAAACACCCTTTTGTTCATTTACATAGCCACACCCACCTGGGGTACTACAATTGCCTGTTAAACCTTTGAAAATGTAATTATTACATACCATTCAGCCAAGGAAACTATAAATTAAAACACAAAGCCATTAAAAGTTTATAAACTGACTTGATTTTTTAGAAAGGTATTGTGTCAGTAGAAACAGGAACGCTAAGAGTAGGTTAGAACAGACATGATGATGGCTATAGATTAAAGTGTAGGCAACAAAGACTGTAAAATAATAGCCAGATTCAACAGAATACTGATGATGGACTGGCTGGAAGGGTGGAGGGGAAAAGAGGTAATAGTGACAGCTTTCTACGGAGTAGACACCGTGCCATTTACTAAGAACACAGAGATAGTCATCTCCAAGTTTAAAAGTCACAGAAATTATTTAGGATATAGTATGAATTTTGAAGTAAAAAAAATATACATGATATTTAAAACAATACCACTCAAAATAATATATGCACCAGTGCTAAGTTGCCACATGTTTATCATTAGTCCATGATGAGATCAACACTGACATTGAGAGTAGCCATTTAGAAACATTTATAATAGTTGTATCAAGTATTTTTACATTTAAAAACTGGTGCCTTTATTTTTATCTTGCATGTCCTTTTTTAATCAAACTTTTCTAGTAACGCTTTTTTACTGAATTTTGTAAAAGTATAAATCTCTGGTAGATTAGAAGTTTAAAGAAAAAAAAAAAACTGACCCATCACCATAGGTTTGAAAGCACTGATTTCAAACTACGATAATTGGATATAATCACTTGGGGAATTAGGTATGATTATGTGTTTAGTCCTTATTCCCCTCACCAGCACCATAAAAATTACACACCCTGGGATGTAATTTCTTGGATCACTTTATTGTCCATCTCTCCTAATCACCATTAATGATATTTATAGAGCATTTAGTTCTTGTCAGTCAGTCTTTACATGGATTATCTCATTTAATCCTCACAAAATCATGACAAAGCTGGTACTATTAGCCTCAAATTATAGATTTTAAAATTGAGTGTTAGGGAAGTGAAATAACTTATCCATGTCACATAGTATCTTAGTCCCTTTGGAATGCTGTAACAAATGTCTTAGACTAGGTAACTTATAAACAACAGAAAATTATTGCTCACCTGTCTAAAGGATGGGAAGTTTAAAATCAGGGTAAAAGTAGATTCAAAGTCTGCCAAGGCATCTCTGCTTCATACTTGGCATCCTGCTGCCTTGTCTTCCCATGGCAGAAAGTGCAAGCAAGCTCCTGCAGGACTCTTATAAAGTCACTAATCCCATTCACTGGGGCAAAGAGCTAATGACATATTTCCACACAAAGCCCCACCACTTAATACTGTCCTTGGGAACTAGGATATAAACATATGAAATATAGGATAACACATACACTCGGGCCATAGGAAAGGTATAATATGAAGGCAGAATTTGAACACAAGCCATCAGATCAAATCCTCAACTTTTAACCACAGCAATATACACTGACAGCCAGTTGATATATTTTCAGCAAGATATTTCATGTGAAGCTCACCAAAACTTCAGGGCATCTAATTTCAAAGCTCAGAAATTTATTTTGGATATATATATATCTAAGTTATCAAGCAAGTTTTATATAATATCATTTGTCAGCTATTTCTAACTAGCTATTAAACTCATGAACAAAAGATGGAGGCACACATCTAGAACATAATATATCATCTGGAAAATACTGAGATAATTACTGTCTCAGAAGACTCTGGATCTAAGACTAACTTTCCATAACAGAAAAATAAAGATATACCCTATCCATTAACTTTGGCAAGACATTCTCTGGATATCTGGGATGCCTTTACATTGTTCAAGAAAAATCAGATGTTAAAAAGAATGATTTTTTAATTAAAAACTAAATCATCATTCATTCTTCACAAAATCCTGACATGTTGCATTAGCTTCTCATCACTATGACCACAGTGCCTGACAACAACTTAGAGGAAGAGATGTTTATTTTGGCTCACAGAGGTTCAGTCCATGACTAACTAAATCCACTGCCCTGGGCCCAAGGTCAGGTAGAAGGTCATGACAAAAAGGAAAGGCATAGAAGGGCTGCTCCACTCACAGAGGCCAGGAAGCAGAGAAGAAGGGGTCACAGGGAAGATGAACTCTTCCAGGGTACACCCCCAGTGATCCAGCTCTTCCAACCACACCCCTTCTGCTTAAGTTACAACTCAATCCATTCAAACTATGATGGACTGATTAGGTTACAGACCTCATAATTTAATCATTGTACCTCTGATTATTCCTTCATTAACACAGGGGTTTTGGGGGGACACCCAATATCACCATAGCAAAAGATCATGTCCTTTTCACAATGCAAAATGCATTTAGTTTGTTCCCGTAGTCTTAATAGTTCCCACATTTGCCCAAATTTCAACTCCAAAATCTCTTCTGACACTCAAGGCAAACTCTTGGCTGTAAGCCCTTATAAAAATCACAAGTTACACATATCCAATATACAGTGGCACAAAATAAGCATTCCCATTCCAAAAGAGAGAAATGAATAAGGTCATAGAAAGAAGGGATGGAACCAAAACAAGATCTAAACAGAGGGACAAACATTTCCTGTAACTCCACCTCTAGCACCTGGGGCACATGGTGGCAAGATGTTCTCTCCAAGGGACTTTGGCAGTCCTGACCCTTTGTCCTTGCCAGTTGCAGTGCTCATGGCCTTGCTCTAATCCTCTCTCCACAGCCAGCAGCATTACTCAGCAAACAGTCCACTTTACTGGCATCTCCTAATTCCTTGGTCTCCATTTCAGTTTTGGCTTCACCTTCAGAGCTTTATTCATTGTCCTCTCAGGGAAGCCTGCATTCTACCCCCGCTACATTTTGCCTGGCCTCCTAGGCCTTCCACTGAAATTTTAATAGAAGCCTTCATGACCCTCTTAACTCTAGCATCCTGCATTCCTACAAAACCAGCTCTTAGATGGAAGATAACAAGGTCTGCCACCAGCTCAAGCAGTAGCTGAGTCCCCAGGACCATGGCTGCAGCATCTTTTGAAAGCCTAGGTGGCTGAGCACAGAGAAACAAACCCTAGGGGAACAAAACAGCTTTCTATGCCCCCTGTGGGAGTAGAGTACCCTAAGATCTCTTAAATGAGGTTTTACTTCTACACCCTTGGGCCTGCAATGGTCTTGAAAACTTCTGAGATGCCCCATCTGTCCTACTGTGTTTGTGCAACACAAAAGTGGTAGTAATGTCTTCGAATACCACACATTCCTTGGCCCCAATTTTGCATGCCCTTTTCCGGCCAAACTGCCCAAGTTTTTAAAATCCTTCAGCTCTGTTTTCTGCTCCTGATTCTCGCAGTAAATCTGGTTAAAAGCTTCCAGCAAAATCTGTGCCACTGCCTGAATGCTGTGCTGCCTTGACATTTCCTCCAACAGATTAATTAGTATATCATTTTAAAATGCAGTCTTACACATGGTCTCAGAACATAGACAAAATGTAGCCAATTTCTTTGCAAGGATGTAATGCAAATAGCTTCTAGCCTAATTCCCAATAGAGACTTCATTTCCCTCTGAAACCTCATGAGCACAGTCTTTACTGTTCACATTCCTATTAGCATGCTGGTCTTCTGAGCATCCACTAGAACTACCTATTAAGTCTTGCTTACAAAAATTCTAAATCTTCTCCAGCTTCCATCTCCAAATATTTCCAAACTCCTCCCACAAACTACATTGAAAAGCTTCAAAACAACATGGTCAGATTAGTCACAGCACATAACTCCATTCCTGACATCATTTCTGTTTTAGCTTTTCATTGCTATGAACAAAATAATAGACTAGAACAACTTAGAGGGAAAAAAATTTTATTTTGGCTCACAGTTTCAGAGGTTCAGTCCATGGTCAGCTGACTCCATTGCTTAAGACATAAGGTGAATCAAAACATTAAGGCAGAGGAGCAGTCCTCTGCTCATGGCAGCCAGGAAGTAGGGGGTGGATGGGTGGGACTGCAGGGGAAAAACAACACTCCAGGGCATATCCCCAGAACCCTCCTCCTCAAGCCATGCCCCACCTGCCTACAATTACCATCCAGTTAGTCCATTCAAACTAAGATAGACTGATTAGGTTATAGCTCTCATAATCTAATAATTTACTCTGAATATCCCTACATTAAGATAGGAGCTTTTTTGGGGGGAGGAGGGGGCAACCTCATTTCCAAATCATAAAAGATGTAAATTCTCAACCACAGTCAAAAAGAAAAAACAAACTCTGAGACATAGTATGAAATGTGCTTTGAAGCAAGCAATGCATTAAAAAGATCATATAATCATTAAAATACCAGCTTTTTAAAAAATGGAATGTTTTAGCACAATGTGAAGATTACTAGACTGAGTTAATATAGAGAAAAATTCTTCCATCTTGGATAAGCCACTCAAATTAGCAACAGCAAGTTCCCCTTAATTGTAAATTAAGAAAGAGGAAGAAGTTAATTTGAGCTGAAAATTTTTTTTTTTTTTTTTTTTTTGGTACTGGGGATTAAATTCAGGGGCACTCGACCACTGAGCCACATCCCCAGCCCTATTTTGTGTTTTATGTAGAGACAGGGTCTCACTGAGTTGCTTAGCGCCTCGCCATTGCTGAAGCTGGCTTTGAACTCGCAATTCTCCTGTCTCAGCCTCCCTAAGTGCTGGGATTACAAGCGTGAGCCACCGCGCCCGGCTTGAAAATTTTTTGAAAAATTGGTTTATAGTAATGTTTTTATGTAGCATAAGCACTGCAGTAAAAAAAAATAAGATATATTTAATAAATTAAAAATATATGACTTTATTTAAAACATAGGTAAATATGTTTTAGCAAACAAGGCCCACCTCTCCCCACCAAAGAAAAAGATAATATGACTTAGGAAAAAAGTGGACAATCAATGTTATCAATAATTTCATGCACTCTTTGTCCTTACTACTCAATATCACCTGGTTACTTGTTAAAAATGCAAATTCACAGGCCTCCAACATAGATCTACTCAATCTTAATTTTAACAAGACTCAGAGGTGATCCACAGGAACTATTCTGAGAAATATGTATTGTTAGAAAAAAACTAAATTTCCATTAGCTTTAGCTATTTCATATTCTCCATTTTCAATTCTGGGCCTTATTGCACAGCCTTTGACTAGTTACTGCAGCAGTTATTCTCAACTTTTCTTTTGCCTTGTGAATTTGTAAGAAAAATTAGATTAGGAGTCAGATGGTCTCCAACATGTGACCAAGTAGTGCATGATTATTTTATATGTTTTGTTTGGATTGTTTTAAAGACCAGCATTTCTTATTAGCAGATACCAGTTAAAACAAAAATAAAAATGAATATCCTTTCATGAACATTTAAAAGTTTTATAAATTCTCAAAAGGTTGATCTTGAATTTGCCAGCACACACCATCACATTCAAATACATAAGGGTATAATATTAAGCTATTATCAGCTATTATCACTTTACCTCTAATATGGTTGACCAGCTGGAAAATCAACTAAAGGTCAAGAACATAAGTGGAACTGGGAGAAAGCAATGAGGAGGAAAGGCCCTGACAAAAGGACAGCTACCACACAAATATTGCTAATATCTAATAATATTCACTCTGAAATTACCAATTACCTTTTTATTAAGATTATATTAAAATTATGTCATGAGGTTAAAAACAAATACAGCTAAGACATTCACTAACCCACACCAATCCTAATACATCTCACTACACAAAACACCATGATACAATACAAAGATATCCCATATAAATTAGTTGTTTTTTTTTATCTACTGTAAGTGTTCCTGTGGACTTCTCATCACTAGACAAGAAGGAAGGTGAAAACAATGACTCAAAGTCTTGTCAAAAACATTATTACAACTATTGACATGACAACCACCTGTATCTGTTTGGTCCAGAGTTAACATTGTATATATTGTCATTTTATTTAAGAAAATCTAAAATGCAGTAAATTACCTTAAAATATATTTCCTCACATCTTACATAAACTTCAAATAAACCTTATTTTTCGCCCCTCCCGCAAAAAAAAAAACTCAATGATAATTATTTCTACTTAAGGAAATAAATAGCTTTTTTATTGCTTCCCATGATTCCTACAGAATGAATTATATATGCCCATAACTAGTCCACTAGTCCTCTGGCCTTGCTTCCCAACAACACTGAAACTAAAATTTAATGGTTCAACCTTTCCAGTTTGAAACTGCTAAATTTGGGGAGATTTACGCCACTTGCTTTTTAGCCTTTGACATTACTTAAATTTAGTAGCCCCAAATAACCATCACTCCTTAATTTCAGTCATGTAAACTTCATTATTACGGGTAGTTACTCTATCAAGTAATCAATAATCTCATGGCTCCATTAGGATATTACAACTAACTTCTACTGTAGTGTCAGAAAACACACATACAAACTTTAACACAATTTGTTTAAAACGTAAAACCTAATGCTTCTTTAAAAACAAAAATCCATCATAAACATAAAATGATTGAAAAGAGTCTTAGAGAACCAACCAGCCAAACCAGTCAATAACTAGACTGAGGTTCAAGACTAATTAATTATTCATCCCAAGATCTAACACACATAGAGAGAGAGAGAAAAAGAGAGTGCAATAGAGACAAAGACAAAGGGAGAAACTGCCTACTGACTGGGATTGAAAATGTTTAAAAAAAAAAAAATGGCACAGAGCCAACATAAGTCATACAAATCATACAGCACCAAATCTGGCTATTTGTGGTTTATTCATATTTATATTATTTCCTAGGTTATTATCTGCACCTTACTTAAAAATTAAAATAAAACGACAATGAAATTAACAAATACCAATTGACTAACAATAACATCCATATAAAACATCTGATGCCATACAATATTAAGTGCCTAAAACTTTAATATTTATCATTGTATTTTCAGTCAGAGTGTTACATTAATGCAAACATAGCTGTTAATAATGTACAATAATCAATAGTACTATAAGCTTGAGAATATTTAGTTCAACAAAATGTCTGATATTTTTTAAAGCCAAAGAAAAAACATTCAAACCTGAAGAGAGTCACGATGTGATAGAACTTCAGTTGTATTTAAAAGTGTAAATTCTGTTTTAAGCTTTTCCACTCTACTTGAGAAAGAGCAATGACAAAATTCCCAAATGTCAACACAGATGGAAGTTGAGAGGAACAGCAATAAAATTTAAAATGCAAACTATAACCCAAAAAAGAATTTTTCCTTATTCCTTCTTAACAGTATTGTGACTACTCCCCAAAGATGGGAAAATTCCCATTTCTCCCATGTTTGTACACAGAAACCAGTACAATGAATTATAAGAACATTTGTTTCAACTAAGACAAGGCATGATATAAAAGACATTTATACACACACATAAGATATATACAAATGTATACTACATATTTAAATATACCCAGAATTCTAATTTTACTTGAGCCCTAGTTCTCTCCATGCATATTCCCTAAATTCTCTTTAAAATCTTAACAGATATTTCAAAATCTACCTCAGTATAAGCCAAAAGTGTTTATAATAAGAGGACAAAGGCTTTGTCCTATATCCTTTTGTTTAATCAGACTTTTTCCATTAAAACCAGAATACCTCTAGATTGTGTCATTATTACTAAATGTAGACCCAAAGAGCAGCTACAAGTCTCAACTTAGAATGCATGTCATCCCAAGCCAAAATCAAACCTAATTCATGATCACTTTGGAGGGCAATTCAGGTAACTTACTATTAAGTACAATCTGAAAAAGAGAATTTACTATGTATTGAATGAACTTAAATATTTTATTTTAAATCAATAAGTCAATCTTATTATACTGTGAACAATGTTATTCAAGAAAACTATTTATGGCTGTAAAATTTCAGATAGAAGATTAAAACTCCATTCAGAAAACAAAAGTACGGTTTATTATTACACGAACTAAAACAGATCTGAAATAAAAATAAAAACTAGGCATGTCTTTCACTTAGTAATCAAAATGATATAATATTTTTAGGAACCAAAGTAATATCAACAAATAAAAGATAGAAGCATCTCAGCAATTGCTATACCATAAACACAAACGTAGATGTTCCTAGGAAACCCACATAGAATTTTAACAGTGAAGGTGAGTGAAGCCGGCAAGGTTAGAAATTACTACTGGCCTGACTGGAAAAGCATGTTAGGCCTGAGGCAAAAGAAGTGTTTTTTAAATAGGAGAATGTTCTGAAATAGAAAGCATGTTAAACAGAATTGCCGGAGGACTGTTAGGAAATGAAAAATTACACTAACTGCATTGGGAACAGCAACCTGATAAAAGTACAATGCACAAATTACAATCTTCTTTATGAGTAGTATTAGACACGAGAAAGGTTAAGCTGTATACGGAAGAGGTTTTGCCCACCACAGGCCACTACATGATAGAAGAATTACATTCAAGCGTTCCTAGGGACCCTCCAACAACTACAGTAATAAGTTTTTCTAGATTTCTAATATTACAAAACAAGCTGGACCAGACCCCAGTCAATACATATTTGCAAAACACCTCTGGAGTGCAAACCTCTATTTGAAGTTCTACAGAAAATACCAAAAGAACAATAATAGGTTCCCTAACTATATTCTTCTCTTCTTAAATTCAAGACACACATCCCGAATCCCAGGATGCTTAGTGAGTCAGCATGTACTGGGCAGCTGTATTACAGAAAACACAATACTGAAGAAAGCAGGAAAACAGATTTCAAGAAAGAATCTGACTGATGGCTGATGAGGGAAAACTTTTCTAAACAGCAATATTTTCATTATAATTACAAGGTTAACAATTAGGTATTCGAAATAAATAGGTGCAAACTAAATAAAAATCATAAACACTGAAGGAACTACCATCTTGGGGATGTAAAAAAAGCAAGTCATGAAAGAAAACACAAAAACATGGCACACGTGTTTATGCAGGCACGTATCCACAACACTGTCACTAGTTTTGAGTGACAGAGAAGCAAAGCAGTCTTTGAAACCCTTCTCTCTTACAAGCAGAGATCAACTCTGGAATAATGCAAGTCATAATGAGTCACAGCACATAAGCAAGATTCTTAGGACAACTAAGTTAGGAACAGCTGTCATTTGGGCTAGATCCAAGTGAAGTTGGCACATCCAGAAAGGTCTAGGGCTATTAAGGACGAGAGTGGTCACCTGATCTCAATCACTTTATCAAGAAGTAAATCTTTATCAGATTTATTTTGTCTGGCCCATGTTTTGTTTCATATTATTTTTATTGTTGCCTTATTGGACCTACATAATGCATTTAACATGGGAAAATGTGACATAAGTAAGAATCACCTAAATGAAAAGAGCAATGTGAACTAGCCATGCCAAATACTTAGGGAAAACATGGCTACCTAACTGACCCCAGTCAATTTGGATGTAAAAAACCTCCCTGTTTACATTTAAGATACCATTCATTTATTTCTCTTTAAGTATAAAAAAAAGTTACCAGTCAATAACTAGAGAGTCACTTTCCTATATGGGTTTTAATTACCTCTGATATGAACATAGAGTTGATTAAACCTTTCTCCCTCCTAATATTCCCCTTCAGTCTCTTTGTAGGAGATGTGTTCCTCTTTCAAAAACATCATCGAAACCTATCCTGTATCATACAACAGCCACTAGCTACACATTGTTGTTAAGTACTAGAAGTATGGGTAGTCTCGGATGTGCTGTAAGTGTAAAATACACATCGAATTTCAAAGACCTAATACTAAAAATAAGTACACTACCTGATTGGAATTATTAATTACATGTTGAAATATTTTTTAAAACAATGAGTTAAATAATATGTACCATTAAAAATCACTTAATCTATTTCTTTTTTGTTTTTTTATATGAATACTAGAAATTTTTAAATTACAAAGTATTATATTTCCACTGAATAATGCCATTCTAAGCAAAATATGTAAGGTAGGATCAGGTAAAGGCAGGCAGCACTCATTTTCTTTTCTGGAACACCTTCTAATCAAATTATACTCATTATAACTTGACTCACTCAGGAATGGAGCCCCTTTACTTACTTAGGATTTACTTCATTTCTTCTAAAACTAATACCAACTATCCTGTCCAAAAACAGTCCTGTTATAAAAGAAATAGGTTGAGGTGCTTTCAGATATGATTTACAAATTATTTCACAGGATTCAATTCTTACACAATGTGGCATTCTTACACAAGTGTATTTTGCAAATGAATCATTTTTGCAAGGAAATTTTAGCTGTAACAAGGTCACATGATATCTTCACTAACTGCTTTAATTAAGATTAATGTCTTAACCAGTACATTCTTTGACTCTTGCAAAAAGGCTCAGCCTGTCCATATTCTTAAAGACTCAGTTCTCCTCAGTGTAGAGAACTAATTTTAAAAAATTTAAAGCCATTCAAATGAACTATTATTCTGCCTTTGCTCAACAGGAGGGAGTATCTTTTCATCAGTACTACACTGAACTCTCCAAAATTATCTACTGTAACTGTATTTGCAAGTCTATTTGAGCTCCAGTAAGGTAGCAAGCCTATCTTACATGTATTTGTTCTGCTATCACATAGAAACATACATATAACAAAGAGGATGTTGAAAATAAACTGTAAAACAAACTGTGACTCAGATGCCTATACATACCCTGGAGCATCCATTATGGGGAATAATTTTCTCTGTGTAATCACCTTCCATATTTTAGTCTCAAGACCCATTTGCAACAGTGAAAGTTATAGTGCAGATTTAATAAAAGGCAACTCTGATATCACTAATAAAACCAACCTCTTTTACTTACAGGAAGAGTTATAAAACTTATAGTGACCATCAAAAAATTAAATCACTTGGTTAACTACATTAGTATAGATGGATTATTTTCAGAAATTGGACTATACACTTAAACTTTAAATATTTATAGGAAACAATTTAGCCCTTTATTAACTCATTTTTTATGTTCTTTTTAGTTATATATGACAGTAGAGTATATTTTGACATATTTATATAAGCACAGAGTATATCTTATTCTAATTAGGATTCCAGTCTTGTGGTTATACATGATGTGGAGATTCACTGTGATATATTCATATATGTACATAAGAAAGTTATGTCAGATTCATTCCACTATCTTTCCTGTTCCTGTACTCTTTCCTTCCCTTCATTCCCCTTTGTCTAATTCAATGAACTATTCTTCCCCTCTTCCGCCCCTTGTGTGTTAGCATCCACATATCAGAAAGAACATTCAACCTTTGTTTTTTGGGGATTGACTTATTTTGCTAAGCATAATAGTCTCTATATCCATCCATTTACCAGCAAAAGTCATAAAGTCATTAATTTGTATGGCTGAGTAATATTCCATTGTGTATATATACCACATTTTCTTAATCATCTGTTGAAGGGCACCTGAGTTGGTTCCATAGCTTAGCTATTGTGAACTGAGCTGTTAAGTATTAAACTGAGGTCTGAGACCATGCTATCTGTGCCTTGCTGCACACAAATATCTACCAAATGGCATCACCTGGAGGTGTTCTGAGAAAAGCAGAATCTTAGACTCCTATGCACATAGCATGATGTATATATAAATTATAACAAGTTATGTGATGATGATGATGATTATCACAATCCATTATCTGTAGAGTTGGTAGAAAGCACTTTTTGATGTTGAGTGCCTCATATTCATCAGAGTGAGCTATAATTGTAGATATCCTCAAAATCTCCACTTTTCCTTTCCATCTAAAGGTAGATATATGCTTACCTATTTTATTCATAAGTTTTCCAGACTGTGTCAAATAAATGTACTCAGCACTTTCATATTTCAACATCTGACAAACTAGATTTAGAAAACAACATGCTCTGATTTCTCGTGTATTTATAGCACAATAAACCCAATTAAACATCAAAGTAAATATTAAGATTTGGAAAAAAACAAAGTCTAATTTCAGTGACCTAAAAAGAAACTAATTTTGGAAAATATTGACATTACCTTAGTTAAGATTTAACAAGTCCATTCCTACAAATGAAAAAACCACACAAAATTTGAGATCTATTTGTCTTTAACAGGGCAGAAAAAGTAAATGAAACTTGTATTTTGAAAAAAAAATTTTTATAATATAGAACAGAAGAGTATCTGAGAGTATCAAATGAAAGCATTCTAAGTATATGACATAATTTTTAAAAATCAAATTACAATTATAACATGAAGTCTATACAAATTCATATGAAAAACTGTTTGGAATAAAAATCAATAAAGCAATATTATGCCATGAAAGAAAAAAAGAAAGACAAGCTATCTACCTGAGATTAAATTATTATGTATTTCACACATTTCCCCTGCTTCTTAAAGTTTTGCAGCTCCCTTAATGTAATAACCTGAAGTTAAAATAAGACATTACAAATAACAAAACTGACAGATTATTTCATTCCTATACTTTCAAAAATCTATATTACACATAAAAATTGTCATTGTTTATATATTTCAATGAGACCTAAAATACACTAAAGACTAGTGTGTTTTTATTTAGGTAGCTTCTCAATAAAAGTAGTAAGTTCATAACCGTAGAAGAGAATCATACACATAGGCAGTAAAATAAATCTTAACTGAAACATCAAACATTATATAAAAATTAAGTCAAGATGGATCACAATATGAAACAAAAAATTTACAAGAAAACATTAGGAAAAAATCTGCCAATATCAGAGTCAGGCAAAGGGCTCTGAGATATGGCAACAAATACATAATCCACCCAAGAAGAGAACTCAAAAAATTAGACTTCAATAAAATTAAAAACATTTATTCTGTAAAAGAACTTGTTCAGAAGATGAAAAAAACAAGCTAGAATCTAGGAGTAAATATCTGCAAGCCACATATCTGACAAAGGACTTAGAATATATAAAGAACTCTCAAATCTCAAAGGTTAAGAAAAGATAAGTAAATCCAGTTAGAAAATGGGTAAAAGACACAGACATTTCACAAAAAGGGTATACAGATAGCAAATAACATGTTAAACAATTTTCAACACAGTTATAAGAACAATGCATATGAAAACCATGATGGCAAATCACTACACACCTATTAGAGGAGCTTAAAAAAAAAAAAGTGATGACAGGGATGCAGATAAACTGGGTCCCTCATCTATTGCTTGTGGTATATAAAACAGTGCAGATACTGTAGTATTGACAATTTCTTATAAAACTAAACATGTTGCCATATAACCCAGCCATTATTTATTTCCTGGGCATTTATTTTAGAGAAGATGTATGCATAAATATTCATGTCTAAGCTTTACCGAAATACTCCTGATAGCCAAAAACTGGAAACAATCCAAATTTCCTTTAACAGGTAAATGAACAAATTAGACAGATAGTACATCCATACAATGGAATTTTACTCAGTGACAGAAAGGAACATATTATTGTTATGTGTAACTTACATAGACCTCAAGGACATTATGCTGAAAAGGAAAACAAAATCAATCTCAAAAGCTTACATATGATTTAATGTATATAATACCTGCAAGATGAAAAAATTACAGAGATGGAAACCAAGTCAGCAGTTATCAAAGTTAGGGACTGGGGTAGAGTGGTAGTGTGAATAGTGGTGAGTCATGTTAATATATACATGGAATAAAACTATAAAGAAGTGTTGACACTTTACTAAAAACTGAAGACATCTGAATGAGGTCTGTAAATTGTACAAATATCAATTTCCTGATTTTGATACCACACTACAGTTATGCAAGGTATTACCACAGGGGCAAGCTTGATGAAGGGTACAGGAGCCTTCTCTGTACTTTTTGTGACTCCTGTGACTCTATAACTATTTCAAAATGTTGTTTTTAAACAGAATTTACAATTCTCAAAACAATCTCCACCATGTTTTTTAAAAGGTCTCTGACTTGAAAGGCACTTTAAAACTGCTACAACCAACCCTCAATTTTGGTACACTTTTATTTCTATGCATGTACTTCTGCTTATGTGTTATATTTGTGGGTAGACCTCTGCTTAATAGTGCATAGATAGTATATTACTTTTAGTAAAAGTCATGTTGAAGAAAGGAAGCAAAAAGAGACCTGCTAGTTGCACTACATGTCTATCACTTATAATTTAAACACTCAAAACAGGACTGCCAACTGAAAAAGGTCAAGAGGATGGAAAAAGAGTCAGGCATGAACAAAAAACAAATATGCAAACAAAAGTGCCAAGAGTTTTTTAATACAGAAAAATTAAAGCTGAAAAAGAAAAAAATCAAATCACTACCTTTTATTCATTTGTGAAACATCAGAATCCTGGAATAAGAACCAGTCCTCTTCATAAAAGAGTTATAAAACAATTAAAAAACAATAGTAACTCAGATATTACTCAAAACCTCTAAATAGTAATACAGAATGATACTGGATAATAGACCCATTACCTCTTAGGGAAAAAAATCTAATATGATTCCAGACACAACATTAATCTTCTGGACATCAAAAACGCTTTTCATAGTATGGCCATTTTGACAATATGAATTCTGCCTATCCAAGAGCATGGGAGATCCTTCCATCTTCTAAGGTCTTCTTCAATTTCTTTCTGTAGTTTTTTTTAGATTGATTCCCAATTTTTTTTTTTGAGGCTATTGTGAATAGGGTAGTTTTCCTAATTTCATTTTCAGTGAATTTATCACTGATGTATAGAAATACATTTGATTTAAGAGTACTGATTTTATATTCTGCTAACTTTACTGATTCATTTATTAATTCTAGAAGTTTTCTGGTGAAATTTTTTGGATCTTCTAAATACAGAATCATGTTTTTGGCAAACAGTGATAATTTGAGTTCTTCTTTTCCTATTCATATCCCTTTAATTTCTTTCATCTTTCTGACTGCTCTAGCTACAGTTTCAAGGACTATGTCGAAAAGAAGTGGTGAAAGACGTCATCCTTGACTTGTTCCAGTTTTTAGAGGGAATGCTTTCAATTTTTCTCCATTTAGAATGATGCTGACCTTGGATTTAACAGCTTTTACAATGTTGAGGTATGTTCCTACTATCCTTTGTTTTTCTAGTGTTTTGAATATGAAGGGGTGCTGTATTTTGTCCAATGCAAAATAAATAAATATATTAAACTTGCTCTTATAAAAAATAAAGTGTTTATTTTGTCAACTGCTAAAAGAGATTACTAATATGTGTAAATACATGGGGTAAAATATGCATTATTGGCATGCAGTAGGTACTCAATAGGTATTAGTTTTCTAGTCAGATACCTTGTAATTAGCTGTGAAATCACTTGCAATTTCATTATTTGGAACTATTCAAATGTGAACTATTTACCTATAAAATATGAATACATTTTCTTCCAAGGAAGAAAAAAAAAAACGACATTCTTCCACAAATTGCCCTTAGTCCTAACTGTCAAAGACAAAACCCAACTTGCCTATAATGATAATCCTATATTTGTATGAAAAGTTTGTGGTGGGCATATTCTGAAGAGTGACAGTTCTAACTGTATCAACAGAAAGAGAAATCACCGAAAAGTATAATGTTAAAGTCTCAAAAGCTTGCATGTAATTAGATAACAAAACACCGTTTACGTTTTAAAGTCTAAGCGTAAATTAATTGACGTCTTTAATTTAGTTCTCTTTTTCTTTTTAATACCACAAAGATTCTATTCTCCAAATAACTTAAATGCTGCTTTTCATGAGTCCAAGATACATGGAAAAATTATTAGAAATTAACAAATTGATTTCTTGTCAAAATATTAAGTGTAAACCATCTATGAAACTAAAAAAATAGATAAATAAGACAATGGAGCTCCCTAAGACATGGTGTCAACCAGAGATCAGATCAGCTCATTTTGGGACAGCACAGCCAAAAGCCTCTGTACTTCCCCCAAGAAAGGAATCTAGAAAAACAAATCAGATCTAGCAAAGTGAAAGCAATGACTTAGGGGTTAGAGATATTAAGTAATATGGCTGTGGACTTTGCTCAGAAAAAGTGGGAGTGCCTGGACTCTGCTCAGAAAAACCTGTACATACATGTGACATTGAAGGTCTATTATATGGTCTTGCTGGAACTTTTCATCTTTAGCCAAATGTAGCCTCCTCTTTGATGCAAGGCAAACAGCCCTGCAAAGCAGTGATGAAGGAGACAGAAGGACGTTCTCAGGAAGATGTGTCAACCATGGTAATCCAGGTAAATGGTAATCCAGGTAATCCAGGTAATTTTCTTCAAAGGAAGAAAAAAAAAAAACGACATTTTTCCACAAATTGCCCTTAGTCCTAACTGTCAAAGACAAAACTCAACTTGCCTATAATGATAATCCTATGTTTGTATGAAAAGTTTGTGTTGGGCATATTCTGAAGAGTGACAGTTATTAACCATGTTATTAACCATGTTATTAACCATGGTAATCCAGGCTCACTTTCAGTTAGGAATGACCATGGGACACTTTTGATTAATAATCTTTAATCAGAAAGAACTAGGTGCTGTTTGTGAGAAAACTAACATGCTTTGCACAGTCTAGTAAATTCACAAATGTTCCTGCTAGGAACATGGATGTGGTGTCAAGCTGTGTTCAGTTATCCTCTTGTCTTAACAATAGAGACTGCATGCTAAGAATAATAGAGAATAATAAAGAAGTATGGATCCATGCTACAGCCCAAACCACTCACCTTCACTTCATTCAAAAAGTGAACAATACAAACTTTTCTTTGACAAATTCAGTCTGTAAGATTTCCTGTTAAGAGTGTGTTGGAATCTAAATATAAAACTGATGTTTTTTTAACAACATTTATGGGTATTATGCACCCATTCATAACTAAATATAAACTGTGGCCAGGAACTTATTATGAAATGAAAATAAATTGGGTATACTGAGTAACATTATTGATAAAACAAATTGCTAATTCTTATTTGTTTAATATTTAGAAAACTTAAAATTTACCTATGCAAGAAGCACATTTACAGATTTGGATTCTAAGTATCATACTTTGGATTGTAGAACTAGTCTATCTCTCCAAAGATTGTGTCTCATTTTACTTTATTATTCAATAGATCTATTAAAATAATATGAATATGCCATTACTTTGCTCTATGCTTCTTATGGCAAAAATCAAATCCACTGAAAATAAATCATCAAATATCAAAAGAGGAAAAGACAGATTTCATTTTTTCTTATTAATATATCATATGTCACAAGATCACACTATACTGAAATAATTCATTCATGGTCAAGCTTTTAAGTTGATATTATATATTTTTTCTTCTTCCACATTAAGTTTTATTTTCAAGTTATTCCTGTTATTAGTAAACTCAGTATGACCATTCCTCTAACCATTCAGAGTTAAGGAAGAAGAAAATCCCTGTTTGATGCTCAAGAATATGAACATTTAGCAATTAGATGAAAGAAGAGAAAAGACAGAAAAGGAAGATCAAGAGAAAGTGATTTTAAATTTCTGCAGGCTAGTATTTACCTTTCTCAATAAAAAGAGCGTTGCGCTCATTATATCCCAGGACTTATTTTGCCTTCAGCTTATAGTAAACTGACAATTGCCTTATCATTTTTACTCCAAATTGAGGATCAAAGTTTAAGCTTATTCTTTTCCTTCTCTATTAGATTATGATTAAAATTACCACCTGCATCAACTCATTCAATCATTTCTACAGGAAAAAGAAGGAACCCTCTGAAATTAAGGACATAGTTAACCAACAAAACAAAGAGTTGTGAGGATTTGTAGTCATAGTATTTAGCACATGTTTGATTTCAGTATACAGCATTAAAGAAAATAATAAAATGTTCTGAAAAGTAAATTCTAGTAAATATTCAAAATGGAAAGTTAACCATTCATTAGTACTATCATCAAATTATTATTTACTGAGCATCTTTACATGTAGTTAATAGTTTTCAAGATATCCTACAAAGTTCTATCCGTCTTTTACCATGGAAAAAACTGAACTTCACAGAAGTTGATTAATTTGTCCTTGAACTCAAAGCTATTTGACAGTTATAAGAGCTAAAATTCAAGCCTTGTCCTGCTGTTATACTTTGTAACAGAACCATTCAGCAATATTTTTTCAATTATATATGATCAAACTAATAACTAAGTTATTCTAACCATTTAAACATGAAAAAATAAGTTTTATAAGGTTAGTCATCATAACTTAAACAATGTTAAATAATCTGCAATGAAATCATGTAATAAATCAATGAATTTAAGTTATACAATAAAGTGAGTTTAATGTGGACTTTTCCTTTTGTCATGGTACTAGGTTCCTGTTGCCCTAAACACAAAAGTGAATGGGGCTCTTTTTTAAAACTAAAGGAACCCTGGGTTAAAAACAGTGGTGAAAATATAATGATGAGAGACATCACCACAAGAAGAGAATCTATTCTTTAGTTAAAAAAAAAAAAGCTGACTTTAGAATAAAAGTATGTGGTTGCAGCAGTTCTTTCAGAAGAACACATTTTCATGTTTTTCTTTAATACGTATAAATGCATAATCGAGGCTTAATGCATGCTTCCAAATAACAACAGCATGATACACCTATCAGTCTAAAACACATTTTACAGGGACTATATGATCATCTCACTGACTAACAGGGATCCAGCATGGTGAGAGCTGAAAAGAACCCTTTAAGAAGTTACCACCTAAACATCACCTCTCCACAGGTGGCACAGAAGGCTCCAGAGCTAAAACTAGACCAAAATGTTCCATAAAGTCATTTTAAGGCACTTTGAAAATGAGAAGAGGTCCAGCCTTTTGACCATTGCTGCAGAGAATCTAGGACTGACTCTGGAATTAGTACAGAAGTCAGCTGCAAAAGGCAAAGAATTTACAGTACAGTACAGAAGAGCAGGTCACATACATCTCAATCTTCAGATTCTTCCCTGCCTTATGAAATCACTGACATCTGAGCTTCTACAGAGCCTACAACCTAGCCTGGTGCTAAGAAAAATGTGCACCACTTTTTGCACTCAGCTACCATTTAAAACTTTTATGCAGTGAGAACCAATTGTTGGTATAGTTACTGACACACCAAATCCAAATTACTTTCCAATTCGAATTAAATATCAATGTAAAACTTATTCTTATTTCTAACCAAGTACAGAGGCTCACTGTAACTGTAACACTTAACAGGCTTGAGCTCACAAAACCTGTTTGCCCATTTTAAATCTTATGGATGGAGAGAAGTCAAGGAAGGCATACAACATATCTCCAAGCCGTGTATAGAAAGCATATATAGGAACTTAGCATGGGATAGAAGCAATGAATACATCAAGCAGAAATCACAGTATCTACAAAAGCAAGACTATCTAGACCTTCGGTACACCTTCAACCTGATATTTTTCACATATTTATTAAAGATGTATTTTATAGGGCAAATTATTTTATATTAACAAAAATCAAATACAGGAAAAGGTTCATTTATTAATTCACTCCTAAGCTGAAACACAGTCACTGTTTTGATAAAGACCAGAATATTTCTCTAAGTCTTGTTCTGCCTTGACTTTTATTCAGTGATTTTTTTCCTGGACTTCTCCCAACCTCTTATGTATATACATAAGAAATGAAAATTGGCAATATTCAAGGATAAAGATTACACATGGAAAATGGATATCACGTTTCTGATTTATTTTAGTGCATCTTTCAGCATGGCCCCCAGCTCATCTCTGGTTAGATAGTATAGAATATGAGGGAAGATGCAAAGATGAAGCTGAAAAGTTCCACTAGATTATAGACCCTTGGAAGTCATGAGGAGGAGTATGGACTGTACCCAAAAGGAAATGAGGAACTGAAAGGATTTAAGCAGAAGAGCATCAGGATCAGCTTTACCTATTTGTTTATTTTAATTACTGTTTTTGAGTAAAGATGGGTGGAGTGAGTAGGGCAGAGTAAAGAGTTGAAAATGAAGTAATAGCTATGAGGCTGTTTTTGTAAACCAGGCTAGATATGCTAGCTACTTCGAACAGGATAACAGTAGGAACGCAGAATAGTATATACTTGAAAGAAGGGCTAGGACAGAATAGTCTCAGATGGAGAGAAAGGAATAATTAAGAATATGTCTTCATGTTCAGGCTTGATCCACTGGTAATTGAGGAATAGCAAGAGAGGGTACAAAGGGACAAACATGTTTGGGATGAAAGACTTTAAGTTCAATTTTATACATACTGAGCTTTGTACTTACAGAACATTGAAATAAAGGTGTTAATATTTCTGAGATTAGAAGAAAGATCTGAAACAAAAACAGATGTAGAGTATCTTCAGGAAATGGACTCCACTGCATAGTAAAAATTTCTAGGGAAAATACATTAAGCAGAAATACTCAAAAGACCTAGGGAAGAGCCCTTGAGCATCTCACACTAATAGGTCTGAAAAGCTGAAGAGAAACTCCAAAGATAATGGAAGAAAAGCAAGACCATGGCTTCAAGGAACCAAGAAGCAGTCCACAATGTACAGTGCTAAAGAGAAACAGAGAGGTATCCATTAAACTATCAAGAAGTTATTTGTGAACTTGTTGAGGAAGGTTTTAATAAAGATGAATCCCAGTTGAAGCACTTACAAGCCATATGAACTCACGCCAGGCACCTGATCAAATCTCATTTTCTTCATCTGTGAAAAAAGAAAAATGCCTATCCTGACTACCTCATAGTTTTGTTATGAGTATTAAATATTATAATATGTATGAAAGTACTATATAAACTTTAAACAAAGCATACAGATTAGCATTATTGCAACCATATTGTTCTGAATAGTGTTCCCCAAAATCAGTCCTCTGTTCCACTCATATAGGAAGCCAACCTGCACCAGCCAATGTAATTTATCAACAGAAAGTGTTCACTGTTAAGGAAAAGCTGTAAGAAAAAATGCACGGTTCAACCTATTCTGTATTTCCTGCCACTACTCACTGTAGAAGCATGTTCAAAACAAACCGTTCATAAGACTAGCTCTTTGTCTACTGTGAGAAGAGCCCTCTGGCTAACTCATGATGGCTTGTAATATGGGAAAAATTAAATGTTGCTTTAAAGCGCAAGGATTTTGAAATTTTGACAACAAGAAACTGCAGCATAAACAGCAGGTTAAAAAACAAAAGCAAAAGAGCCAAGTGGAAATGTCATCTTAAAAAGGCAATCCATGGGCTGGGGTTGTGGCTCAGTGGTAGAGCACTTGCCTAGCATGTGTGAGGCACTGGGTTTGATTCTCAGCACCACATATAAATAAATAAAATAAAGACAATTGACAACTAAAAAAATATTTTAGAAAAAAAGGCAATCCATGAGACAATCATGGAGGTGGTCATAGCGCTAATGTACTAAATTTTTATTTTATAGCACAGAGTAAGTAACTCACTAATCCTCCACATTTCAGAATTCTTAACATACAGAAGGTGAAAAGAACAACAAACAGATTTAACCCAATTTCAAAAGAACAAATTCTGGCTAGACAAGGATGATGATCCATCAATGAGAAGAAATTGCCCACCCCTTCACCATTCTTACATACTGTTGTGTGTATCTCAATTTTTCTTTATTCCTTGGTAAGCAAATATTGTACCTAAATGGTCAATTGGTTGTATATCTGTGTTAAGCCAAAAACACACTTCCCAAGCAAATTACTAGAAATGAAGAGGAAATGCAACAAATGTTTAGTCTATCTGTACTGCCACAACGAAATACCTGGAACTTGATAATTTATTAAAAAACAGAAATTTATTTTCTCATAGTTCTGGAGACTGGAACATTTAAGAACAAGAGATCAGCAGGTTCTGATGTCTGGGAAGTACTGTTCTCTGCTTCCAAGATGGCACCTTGTTGCTGCATCCTCCAAAGGAAAAGAATGCTGTGTCCTCACATGATTGAAGGGCAAAAGGAGGAAAAGCTGGAGAAAACCTTTTTTTTTTGAAAAAAGTCCTTAATCCCATTCACAAGCGAAGAGTCCTCATGACTTCATCATATCTTAATAAAAGTCCCACCTATTTTTACATTACATTGGCAACTCTGAATTTTGGAAGGGACACATTCTAACAGAGCAACAAATACAAGGTCCAGACTATGAAGAAGGAATTTTCTTATTCTTTCATTATTAACAATAACAGTTACCAATGCCAAATTGCTATTTGCTATGCCTAAATGGAACAAGTGTGCTGGAAAATGGCAATTACTCAACCTAAGACAAAAGCAGAATCCAGGTCAGAGTGAGGCTTAGTAAGGATCCATTGGACCAGTTCTTTTTTTACCAAGAACACTTATTTATTTTGGCCTTTGTCCTCCTCATTAGTTATGACAAACCATGCGAGATGATTATAATTACTTCAGTCCCCAAGGAGTTAAAAGTACATGAAAGAAACACTTAACAAAAGAAGTTTGCTCCTGACCATTTAAAATGGGAGGACAGAGAGGAAAGACATTTCCACAAGTTTTCTTTTAGGAAAAAAAATATAATCCCTGCCAGTGCTGGGTATTAAACCAAGTGCCTTAGGCATGCCAGGCCAACACTCCATCCCTGAGCTATACCTCAGCCCCTAGAATGCCTTAAGGAATATTTTATAAAACAGTCTACTTTTTAAAATCATCTTCTTTTACTTTTTTTTTTAACTATTTGTAAACTAAAAACAGTCTTGAACTCTAAAGATTGTAGGTGCTCTTTGAGAGCCTATACTGCATATTCTGAAAGCAATTTCAGGAGGCTGCTCCCCATTGCTTTATATAAGGGCATAATCATCTGACTAGGCTACCTTGAAGAGGGCTTATTCATTAGGATAGATAAACTCCACAATGAAGTGTACAACTTCAGTCTCTTTACAATCTCTACAGTAGCATTTTTGCTCATGAGTTTCTTACTTAGAGTAGTTAGACTGAACTCGGGTAATATGGTGGCGATGCTAGGACATGAGCTTGTTAAAATTCCAAATCAACCCATTTTTATTGTCAATGCTGCTTCATGTCATCAACTTGCTAGATGTTTCCTATGACTTAAATTGCCTGTGTATATTCTGTTCCAAGTTTTCAACTTGCAATGGCTCTGCTTAAAAAGCAGAAAGTACTAAATCACATTAAGCTTACCTCAGGAATGAACGTATCTAATTTTACAAACTAGACCTTTTGATTTAGGCTGATTAGAATTATTAAATTCTAGTTATTCGTGGTAAACCAAATGAAATATGATGGGCATGAAGCTATATTAAAGTATCCTGAGTCGACCCCAATAAGTTTGGCGGCAGCGTGAGGCACGACGAGTGCTGTACAGTCACTCATCAATGTGGATTCAAGGAAGTTAAAAAGTGATCAAGATAGGTTTGATCTTCCCTAAGAAATGGAGTAGTAATAAGAAAATTTAAGGTATAGTATCTCCCTTTAATAAAAAATCCTGTTGGGGATAAAAATCACAATATTGCTATGAAATGAGCTTGGTTTTAAATGTGCAATTACACAAATCGCGTGTCCGGTCCGCACTCATTCGGCGCACCAAGCTGGCGGTTACGAAAATGAGGAAACTAAAGCACCAAGGGAAAGAAGCGCTGGAAGCCAAACACGTCCGCTATGGCGCAAGCCGCTGGCTGGAAGCGGGGAGACAGGTGAAGTTCATTCGGAGCTTCGGCGTCCACTCCCAGGCCCAGGACCGTCATGCACAACTTGGAAAACCACAGAACTCAACTACCACGCCCTCCGGGCTTCCCGCCCGCCAAAGACCTTCAGAGACAGCGGGAGGGAGGGGCGGGGAGCGGCGACCGTGGGAGCAAGGAGGGGCGGCGTGCGCGCGCGAGCGCACGAGCGCGCCAGAGATAACGGCGTTCGGAGCGCCGAGGCGGTTCCCGGAAGGCGGGCTGCCGGGTGGGTGGGTGTTACCTGCGCTGGAAGTCCACGGCGAAGGGCTTCAGGTACGGGTCAACCTCCAGGAGTCGGGCCAGTTCGGGCACGTCCGCTAAGGCAGCGGCCAGTGCTGCTTCGGAGCACTTGGCCGGAGCCGCTGGTGGTGCCGGAGCCGCGGATGGTGCCGGAGCCGCTGGAGCCGCCATCTTCCGCCGCAGCCCGAGTAGCCGAGGCCCGAGAAGGTCGAGTGGGGCCTGCGCGGACGCGCGAGCTCAAGCCGAGATAAAGGTTACGAGGGCGGAGCTGGAGGCGAGCCTAGGCGAGCTGTAGCGGCCCAGGGCCCTTTATAGCTGCAGCGTGCGACCGCCTGCCCCGTCCCCTCCACCCCCGGTCGGCGGGGAGGAGCTGGGCCCGGGGTGGTCTCTGGACGCTCGCCCCGAGCGGATAGGAGGCGCCCAGGCTCTCCGCCCACTCACGCGGCTCGCACCTGGAACCCGCGCGGGCATGCCCTTTCCTCCCGAAACTCTTCCCCGCTGACCGATGCCACCCCAGAAGGCGGATCCCGCGTCGACTTGGCTAGGCCGTGCCCTACCTTACTCTGACCCGTTCTTGGATCCGAAGCAGGCTCTCCGCTTTTTTTTTTTTTTTTTTTTTGCCCACTTTAAGGGCCACAACTGACTGCCCCCTTGAAGTAGATAATGTGTATATGGTTTTCTTTAAAGAGATCTTCTCTAATTTCTGAGAATTTCTTGTTGAGGCAGTGTTTCAAACAAATCAGCTAAATTCACTGGGAGAGGAACAGTCAAGTGGAGATAAAGTAGTGCTGTTACTACCCAGGGCTGTCATAAGTTTGTCCTGTCTCATGAATTTAACAAGAGAAGGTATTTTAGAATCCTCCTGATAATTTGGTGGTCTAATGCTATTGTCTGATAACGTGGCAAGAACTTTTCTCATTCCCGATATGGCCAAAATAGAAAAAGGAATTTGTCTTTGATAGTAGATGTACAAGATTTTCAGTGATTAATATTTGATGAGACATGACATAGAGAAGATCATTAAATTGGAATTCCTCTCTGCCACTTAACAGTGATAAGGCAAGAAATCTCTCTTTTGACTTGAGTTTGTTAGTGGGGAGTTCCTTCTGTTTTTTTTCTTTCCTATTAAGTGACTGGCTTTTAGTTCAGTGATCCTTTTTTAAGAATACAGAATTGGACCCAGCAACTCAGGAAGTTTTACCTGAAAACTGGACAGACTTTCTCAGCCAATGGAAAATTCTAGAGAGTTGTGTGGACAAGAAACAGTATTGCTGAGCCTTAGGCCTCAAGTTTTAAAACATCCAAAATGAGTTTTTGTGAAAATTAATAAAGACTTGAAAAATACAGGTAGTAACAGAGGACCTCAATGTGAATGATTGGAGGCCTTGGACAACCTTAAAGCATATCTTATTTTCCATAAAGAAGACAAAGAATATGCAAATGTTTGTGAAACATAAAACACACAAGTTAAAGTTTGTAAAATACAAACTTAGCACCCCTTAACAAGGCTTGCTTAATCTGAACCAACTATCTCCAAAATAACCTAAAGTCTGTCTTATCCTTTCTGCCATCCTCACTACCTTTCTAGACAATTTTCTTATCATTCTCCAGCTTCCCTATGGTGTGGTCACACTGACTTTTCTGGAATTCGTGGAACTCTGCAGCCTCTGAGATCATTTACTTACTATTCTTTCTATTGGGGAAACTTCCCTGAGATCTGTTCCTTCCTAACCTTCATTCTGGTCAAATAACAAATGTCAATTTATCACTGAGAATCTTTTCATTCTGTTGTCTAAATAGATTCCACAAAATCCTCTATTTCAACTAATTCTTTTCTGTACAACTGTTAACAAAATTTAGGTGTTTTTCATGTATTAATCTACTTTAGAACATAAGCTCCACAAGAGCAGAAAGCTAGTCTGTTTTATTCACCAGTGAGCACAATTTTTGAAGTTCTGTGTGCCAGTCACCTACTTAGGTACTGTAGATAAGCAATGAACACAAGTCCCAGTTGTCATAAAGTTAAATTTCTGGTGGTAGATGGAACACCAGCATTAATATCGAGCAAATTGTTCTAGTTTAGGCCTGAAGCTCAAGGAAGATGATTCAGAACTGACTTTTAAATTGAAATGTAGTGACAAGAAGGAACTAGCCATAAAAGGAAGAAATTTCAGGCAAAAAAAAAAAAAGTTGCATAATGAGGAAATTGAGTTGATCTAATCAGAAAGAAAAGAATAAATGGAAAAGAGGGAAAGAAAAAAACTAGTTACCTGGTATATAGTGAGAAATGTGAAAATCAAGAATTGCACAAGAGATATATACTTGTTTGATCCTATTGGCCCCAAATTTATTGGAGAGTTTTGAGCAGGAAACTAATAAGATCCGATTTATATTCTTTTAAATATTCTCTGTAGGACAAATGGATTATGATGGTAGAAGAATGGAAGTTGAAAATTAGGAAGCTACTATAATGTCTACAGGAAAAGATGATGGCTTGGTCTAGGGTAGTAGAGAAAAAGATGAAGTAAGAGTTTGAGCTGGGCAGGGTGGCACATGCCTGTAATCCCAGTAGCTTGGAAGGCTGAGGAAGGAGGATGGAAAATTCAAAGCCAGCCTCAGCACATCATCAAAGCCCTATGCAACTTCATGAGACCCTATCTCTAGATAAAATATTTAAAAAGGGCTGATGCTGGGGCTTAATGGTAAAGTGCCCGTGGGTTCAATCCCTGGTCCAAAAAATAAAGCTTGAATGTATGATATGATGAATGCTTAAACTATTGTGTAGTCATTTAGCATTTGTGTTAGCTTCCTAAGGGTGGAGCAATAAAGCACTACCAACTTATGGCTTAATTCAACAGAAAAATACATCCTTTCACTTTAGTTCTGAAAGATAAAAGTATGAAGTCACAGTGTCAGCATTTCAGCAGGTTTGTTTCCTTCTGGGTACCCTAAAGGAGAATTGTTGTCTGCTTCTCTCCCAGCTTCTGATAATGGCCTTCTCTCTCAGCTTCTGATAATGGTCTGGCACGCAATTATATCATTCCAATCTCTGCTTCTGTCTTCAAGTGTCATTCTCTCTGTATCCCCCATCTTTGCATGTGGTGTTCATTAAAGTTTGTATCTGCAAAGTCTCCCAAGGCCCAAGTTTGACCCTCAACATGGCACTATGGGGAAGTGATGGTCAGTTTAAGAAGTGAGGCCTAATTGGAAGTCTGGGTCATTGAGAGCGTGCCCTTGAAAAGTATAGTGAGATCCAGTACCAGCTTTCTCTCTTTTGCTTCCCATCCATTAGATGAGTGATTTTATTCCATCACATGCTGCCAAAATGTGCAGGCTCACCACAGTCCTAAAAACAACAGGGCCAACTGACCATGGACTGAAACCTTGAAAACTGACACCAAAACAAACATTTTCTCTTTATGAGAAGATTATCTCAGGTATTTGTTATAGTGGCAGCTGCCTAACATAGTGTACCTTTTTATAAGATCACTGGCTGCATTACATTAGGAACCTGCCTTATTCCAATATGGCCTCATCTTAACTCTGTACATTCAGTGATCTTTATTTCCAAAGGTCATAATCTGAAATACTGAAGATTAGGGTTTCAGTATATCTTTGAGGAAACTGCTGCTTTTTAAAGTACATATTTCCCCAGTTGAGCATCATTCAGAAAAATAAAGGAAAATGAAGGGGCTCAGAACAAAGTCTGGAAAGACAAATGAAAAAGGAAGTAATTTTTAAAAACGAGTGGTCAAGAATGAAAAAGTGGCATCTGAAAACACAAAGGAAAATTTCAGAAAGAATGTGATCAGTAAGCCTTCATATCTTTAATAATGTCATTGAGAATCCACGTCCTGTGGTTTCTTCATCTCTTCATTGACCTCATGTTTTGTCTTCCCATGGTCCTGAAATGGCTACCGTAGATCTAAGCATCATTCTCTCATAAGGCCATATGTAAAGGATAGAAAAATGAGTGTTTATCCCATATGTGTTTACCAAGAGAAAAACTTCCCATATGTTGGATCATACATCCCTTCTATCTCTTTAGCCACCACTAGGTCAGATGCCTATCACAAAACCACTGCCATAAAAGACTATAACATAGTTTAAGGTTTACTAATTGTGATTTACTGCCTAAATTGTGCTCCCATTCCTTTAACAAATTATATTCAATATATTATTAAAACAGTGATTCTATTCACATGCAAGGAAAAGGATAGTTAATCAACATAACTGCCACATCTTTCTTTACTATTCCTTCTAGGATCTCAGTACCCATGAAACCTGTCAATGCCATTAACTAGCAAGTCTCCTTGTGATTTTGCCATTTTGTATAGCAGAATTCCATCCTGGAATCAACACCATTAATTATGGAGACTTTCACTACAGATTTCTCCCATCTTTAAAAATTCCTTCCTTGAGCAAGGCCACCACACTTTTATGGGCCTACATAAAGTGTGCCAAACCAAGAGGACAATTTAGAGCATTCACTGAGGACAGGGAGCCTTTTCCTTTTTACAAAGGTGCATGCCTCTCCTCATCTATGAGTCGTTGGGAGTGTGTGCACCAAGGGAAGACATCTTTTTTTTAATCCTCACAAGGACAGTATAGGTGAGTAGTAGCCCTGCCCTCAGTTTGTCCCCCCGCACTACTACCCCATTAATAATACTCCTCAGTATTCATTGCTAAGTTCTTGAGATATTTCCTGCTTTATGCACTGTGGGCTATGTGAGCCATGGTGGGATAAGAAAAAAAAAATAAGCACAAGAAGATTCCTGGCTAATGGGGAAAGCACAGCTGAGACTGGACATCAAACACCTGAAATAGTGGTACATGTCCCAATCACTAGTTTTTGCTTGGGATTGCTTAATAATCTGAGTGTGTAAGCTCAAAGAATAAATATTTGAATGAAGTTAAGATTGGAGATTTATAGGATAAGTATAGGTCAGTAGGACTGAAAACTTCTGGTGCTAGTGAGGATATCACAGAGTTGCTTATTAGCCATGTAATTCAGTTAATAAGGAAATACAGGTTTTTAATCATGATATCCATAATGCACATCATATTTCCCTGTATCTTTATTTGTAGTTTTTTAGTGATTCTAGATATGGAATACTTAAATATGAAAGACACATGAAGAAATGGATTTTATTATTTTAATATTAAATACTTATCATGTAAAAGCAAATATTTAAGTGCATACCATATATATGGCATTATGTCAAACCATAATGGTGATGGTATACTGAAAGACATTGGATATGATTTATTAAGGTATTCATAGCATTAGACTGTAAATTAAAACTAACAATGACAGCTCCAAATGGTACAGAATTGTATCAAAATTATATTTTAAGTAATTATATTTTAAAATCCTACTATTTCTGTTCTCCTCTCCCCCCAACCCATTAATAACATCTTATTTAAGAAAAGGAATTTAATTGAATATTTATTCCTTTAAATTCCTCCATGAAAAATACTAAAACTGGACGAAGCAGTGATTGCACAATTTTGTAAACTTACCAAAAATCATTGAATTATGCATTTAAGACAGACAAATTTTAGGGTGTGTAAATTATACCATATAAAGTTATTTTTAAGATTTTCTTAAAAGACTAACTCAGGATCTCATTGTTATGGTTTAGATCTAGGATACTTCCTCATGTGTTAGGCAGTGCAGCAATCTTCAGAGGTAAAAATATTGTATTATGAGAACTGTAATCTCATAAAAGGATTAATAAATTTGATGAATTAATAATTTGAATAAACTACTGGTATTAACTGTAGGTTACTAGGCATGGCTGGAGAACATATTTCACTGGGGTTTTACTCTTAGGGATTAGACTTCCTGACTCCTCAGCTTCCTGGCTGCCATGAGCTGAGTATCTTTCCTTGATCATACCTTTCTGCCATGATATTCTACCTCACCTAATCCAGAGTAGTGGAGTTGGCCCACCATGGGCTGAACCTCTGAAACCCTAAGCCCAAAATAAACTTTTCCTCCCATAAGTTATTGTTGCCAGGTATTTTGATCACAGTGACAGAAAACTGACACAACCATTGAAAAGTAGAGCAATGTTGTTGATTTCCCACCTTCCAAACTGATACCCACTTTTTTTCTGTATTAAATTCAACAAAGGCAGAGGCTTGATATTCTTCCCCTTCAATACCTGCCAAACTTCTCAGGGTATGCTGGGAAAAGAGAAGGTCTTTCTGTCTTGAAACCTTTTCAACCCTTCTAACCTTTCTACTTAGGTGACCACATGGTGAGTGGTGAGTGTTCAATGTGATGGGAATTTTGCCATCTGGAAATCAGAGTTCTGAGGCAAACAACTTTTTCCTGAGATGGTACTGAATAGTTTTTAAAGGACAATGATTTTCAATTACTTCTGTCATAAGCTGAACAAGAACCAGTGACCTAAAGGTGAATGCATCCTCTGAGTAACTGGTTGTCTCCCTTAGAACTGAAACAATTTCCCTGAGTCTCAGACCCATCCAAGCAAAATGGCAATTTTTATTTCACTCAAAGTTATAGGCTTGCTTTATGCCTTTATGTTAGCTCTGATGATTATTTTATATCTGAAATTTTCAGTTATCCTAGATTGTTCCTTGAATTTTTTACAGACCTTTAGGCAAAAAATCTTATAAGAATAGATTGGATAACTGAGTTTGTCAATAAAGTTTTTGCAAAAGAAGACTTCAATGATTATTCAGAATTAAGCTGATAATATACAGTACTTTCTTCAGTATATGTAGTGTTCAACTAGTTGTGTGTGTGTGAGAGAGTGTAAAATTCTTAGTAACTAAGAGAAAGTTACACAGAGTGGGAAAACACTGTATACAGTATGCATGTAGTGGGAGTCAGGATTTGAACCCAGGTAAACCCTTTGCAGAGTCATTAAGAATTATTTTATATTTATTCATAAAGATGAATATGAAGGATAATATAGAGGTGTGTTTTTTATTTTTAAAAAAATTTAAGACAAAAATCAAATGTACAAAATATTGAACACTCTGTATCCAGGCACATTAACTGAGTGAACCCCAGTTTCCTGACAAATTTAACCAATCTAGAACAAACCAAAGAAACCTGGAAATAGGGTCAGGGAAAGGTTGGGGAAATTACCACATAAAATTTTAGTCAAGAAACCCAGATTTAAAAGCCTTATGTAATGCACTTGAATGAGATGAAAACATCTCCAACTGCCATCACCTATGTTAGTAGCTTAAAAGGTCATCCACCAAAAGATATGTCTGTGTCTTGATTCCAGAACCTGTGGTTATTACCTTTTTTCTAATAAGGATATAATTAAGTTAATGATCTTGAGATGAGGCTCTCTTCCTTGATTGGCTAGGTTAGTCCTAAATCAATGGCAGTTGCCCTATAGAGAGACATTCAGAGGGGACAAAAGGGGAGATAGCAATGTGACCATGAATCAGTAATTGGAGTGATGCAGGCACAAGTCAAGAAGTGTCTGCAGGCACCAGCCCCTGGAAAAGGCAAATAACAGGTTCTCCTCTAGAGCCTTACAGGAAGTGTAGCCTTGACAACATTTGATTTCAGTCTTTGGACCTCCACAGTGTGAGATAATATCTTCTATTGTTCTAAGCCATTTAATTTGTGACATTTTATTTTGGCAGCCTCAATAAACTAGCACATGAATTCATAGTCCATTTTAAATAAGGTCTCTATGATTACAAGTCTGTCACTAGAAGGGTACTAGCTCAAGGCAACTTACTAATTTAGAAAGGAGGCAGCAGATTTGCCCTATTTTGCCTGTATCTAATAAAAGTCTCAGGAGGTGGCTACTGTAGTTTGGATTTTGAATGTCCCTGAAACACCATATGTTGAAGGTGTTGTTGTCAGCCTGTGGCACTAGTAGGAGGTGATAGAACCTTTAGGAGGTAGGGTCTGGTGGAAGGGAGCTAAGTCACTGTGGCTCTGCCTTTAAGAGGATACTGAGAACGCAGCCCCTTCTCTCCCGTTTCTAAAATTTCCTTCCCAGTCACCATGAGATTTATAGACATCCTCTGTCACACATTCCCGCCATAATGTACTGTGTGTGCCATCGCAGGCCCAAAGTAATAGAGCCAAGTAACCATGGACTGAAAGCATGAGTCAATATAAATCATTCCTACTTAAGTTGATTATCTCAGATGTTTGTTATAGTGACAGAAAACTGACCAACACAGTAGCCTTCCTGACTCTTACTTCACCACAATAGGATGATTTGATGCAATACTGCAATTGCCCAACTCAAAGAACAAGTAACCCTGATAATATTGAGCTAAATTATATGAGGGATTAAAATACTTTGGAATACTGCTTCTGTGAAAAACAAACAACAGGGCTGGAATTGTGGCTCAGTGGTAGAATGCTCACCTTGCATATGTGAAGCACTGGGTTCAATCCTTAGTACCCCATAAAGATATAAAAAAAAATTAAAAAAACAAACAAACAATATTCTTCAAAATGAAACTTGGCAACACTATATTCCTAAATTCCTAATAATCTATGTTGCATATTTTGCTCTAGAGAAATATCTTTAAAACTACATTATTATTGTGGGGCATGGTGATGCACACATGTGATCCCAGATACTCAGGAGGCTAATGCAGGAAGATTGCAAGTTCAAGACCATTTTGGGAATTTAGCAAGACCTTCTGAAATAAAAAATAAAAAGGACTGGAGATATAACTGAGTGGTAAAACAATCCTGGGCTTGATCCCCAGAACCACTTCAAAAAAATTTTACCATTATTATTATGGTTTGGATATGAGGTGTCTGGTCAAATCCCTTGCGTTAATGCAGGATTGTTCAGAGATGAAATGATTGGACAGTGAAAGCTATAACCTAATTAGTCCACCCTTGTTTGAATAGAGGAACTGGGTGCTAACTATATGCAGGTGGGGCATAACTGGAGAAGATGGATCATCAAGGCCATGCCCTAGAATTAATCTCCCATGCAGCCTCTTCCCCTTTCACTCCCTACTTCCTGGCCACCATGAACAACAGAATAACGTTCCTCCACCACACCCTGCAGCTATTGTGTCCTATTTCATCTTGGGCCAGAAAAATGGAGTTGACTTATGATGGACTGAAACTCTGAAACCATAAGCCAAAATAAACTTTTCCTTCTCTAAGTTGTTGTTGTTGGGCTAATTTGGTCAGCAACAAAAAACTAACAGTGGAAAAATGAAATGACCCAAGTTAGCCTTGGAAAGCAGTGTTTTTCCTGGATCCCTAAGGGTAAAACAGTACAGACCTGCACATAAATATCTTGCTTTAATTAACAGATATATTTTTCACAGGAATATTGGATAGAAATCTGAAATTATTCTGCTATATATTTTTGTTGAACAAACAAATGAATAAACTGTAGATAATCCACCAGATTTCTTACTGTCAAAGACAGAAGTTACAAATAAGCAATGAGAGGAAAATAACCACAACACAATGATGCTGAATTAGAATCAGATAATAATATAAACCTACACAAATAGAAAAATCCAGGAAAAGATTTGTATGTATCTATGCACATTGGTTTGTATAATATATGTCCTTTTTTATTTCTGTCTACTGAAACTGTTTAGAAGTTGCAACACCTTTTAAAAACAAGCCCCTTTTAAAAACAGCTTCCAGATCTTAGTTTCTACATACCATTCCCCAGTCAACAAAAGTACCTGATTCTTGGATTGGGTAGGAAAAATACTAGATAGAGCAGGAGTTTTCTTTAATACATTGAGGCATGTTAAACACATACAGATGCCACATACAGATCTGTATGTTTTATTTATATATTTTATATATTTTTTAATATATTGAGGCATGTTAAACATATACAGATGCCCACTCAAAAGAATCCCCAATGGTGAAAACAGAAATCATTTGAGCAACAAAATAACACTAGTATTGCATTATAATACAAAGAACATTCACAAGTACATCACTAATATAAAAGATTGATTAAATGCATAGATAGGGAAAGAAAGAAAGAAAAAATATTGGTTATAGAAACATTCCAAATAATTTATATAGAGCCTCTAGCATCCAGGAAGTAAAGCTTAAGTCTCCATCACTTGAATGTGGGCTAGACTTGGTCACTTACTTCAAACTAATAGACTATGGAAATACAAAGCCAGTGATTTTAATGAAGAAACCTGTCAGACTTAACCAAGTGATCAAGATTAACACCATCAATGATAGGACAGGTTGTTATGATGTACCCTTTTATATGATGTGATGTGAAATTACACTTTGCCTCTGAGATATTGTTTCCCAAATCCACTGAGAACTCCTAATTATATGAAAATAGACAAAAACAAATTGAGGGAGATTCTACAAAATACCTGACCAGTACTTTTAAAAACTGTCAAGGTCATGCCTAAAAAACAAAGACAGAGAAGATGTCACTGATTGAAGGAGACTAAAAATAGAGGATGACTAAATGGGAAGTGGTGTCCTGAAATGGATCCTGGAAGAAATGAATGCTAATGGTGAAATATGAATAAAGTCTGTAATTTAGTTAATAGTGTTATGTCAATGCTAACTTCTTTGTTTTGATAAATGTGTATATATAAAATGCTAGCATCAGAAGTTGGATTAAAGGTATATACAAACTCTTTGTACTATCTTGAAAAGTTTTTTAAAAATCCAAAATTATTCCAAAATATATTTTAATCTAAATATCAACTATGATAAAATCTTAATACCTATGGATTTTGTGGAGAAAATACATGCATATTTTATACAATTATTCTATGTATATCTAAGTTTTCATTATTGGGGGGAAATTATGGCAATATTTATTTTCCCTTTTTCTCCTGTGATATTCACTCCTTACACAAACTTTAGTCAGTATTTAAATTAAGAACATAGGATGATTTTTAATGTAGTTAATCAAAATTTTCTGTCTCTTCTAGTTGAATTAAGTGTAATGGATTTTCTAAGCTTCTGTGAACTCTTTTGAGTTTATAAGGCTGCCACTTAGTTATCTTGTGGCATAGTGTTCTGAGAAATTTAAAGGAACTTCTACAAGTACCTAATTAATCCTTACAAAGTTGAGATAATCTGATTCATTAAAAGAACAATGTGTGCCTGGCACTGAACTAGAAATTTTTAATTACCATTTTGTACTTTGCAGATAACTTGATCTTAGTGAAAAAAAAAAAAGTGTCTCTAGGTGACATCAAAAAGTTTAAAACAGAGTTGTAAGAAATATAGGAAATAAGTGAAAGACCTGTATTTTAAGAATTTATTTTTCTCATTTTGAGATTATATTTTAGACTAAATTTTGTGATTCTTAAAACAGTTTTAGTAGAAATTCCTTATTTTATCTATCTTTATAACCAGTTATATTTTATTCTAGTAGCTATACAAATTTTCATGACACTGACTTACTTAAACCATTGAATAGCTTAAAATTGCTTTCCAATATGAATAAATTTTCCTCCTGTTTGCTTTCAACTATTTTTTATTTATCTTTCTTTCATCTAGACGTTTCCTATTTTTCAAGATTATTACTTTTAAATTAACAGTTGCAATAATGTATTTTAAATTTGAAATAATTTAGTGTTTATAGAGAATGAAGTGAAATAGAATATTGGACTTGATACTGATTATTAAATTCTTCTTTCACAAAGTTTCTGTACTTATATAAAATTCATACTTCAAGTGTGAGTTTACATATATCAGATCTTTTTTTGACAACTTTTTCAGAGATAACTAATCTTGCAGATATTCCTATATATCCCATATTTATTAATACCTGCTAAATTAATGATCATGTGGGATGGTAGTATTTCCCTGGGCCAAACATACTAAATTATATAATGAGAGGGTTTATCATTTAGTTGGATTCAATAGTCTATTAGTTACACTGTATTTTTAATCTGAAAAATTATTTGACAGAGAAAGATTGAAACTTTTCCATAGGATAAGGTAAATTTTTTTTAAGATCGAAGAATAGTGCTGATATAAAAGGATCATAAAGACTGAAGATACATTTGGGTGTGTGTGTTCGTGTGTGTGTGTGTGTGTGTGAGAAAGAGAGTAGTAAGAAACCTGATTCAGTATTTTACCCTAAATCAGATTTTCCATAATACTATAGAGTTTCTCAATCTTCTTAAGGCCCATTTCCATTATAAAGATTAGCTTAGACTTAGCTCCTAGTCAAAATGGAATAATAGGGTCTGTATTTACCCTCATGCATGAAACAACAAAAATATCAAATCCAGCTACTGGATATCAGGGAATCCCAAATAGCGATTTCTAAGAGATGGAAAACAAATGAGATGGATCCTCTAAATATTTTAGCTTCCTGCTATGAGAGAATGTGGAGAGCAGTGATCTAAATCACAGCCTGTCTGACTCTCCTGTCTGCATTGTGCTGGGAGTTGCCTGTGCAAAGTGCAGGTCAAGATGCCCCAGTTAACTATGGTAATGCCAGCCAGTTCCAGCACCTTCTCCCAGGGATAGTGAATTCTGAGCAAAACAAGATGACCCTAATGTCTCACCAGTCCTGCATCCTTCAGATTGCCTGCTCTACTGAAACCTCCCACAATTAACTTTTTGATGTTGAAACCTATATAATAAACTGGCTAAGCTAGCTCTGGAGTCAGTCAAGCCTCACCAGGGCTTGGCTACCCACCTGGTCCCAGCTTTTTCTCCCTGTGTGTGTCTGTTTGTCTTTTCTTTATCCCTCATCTCCTCTCCTCATCCAGCATCCCCTTAATTAACAGCTTGGGCCAACAGAGATGAGAGGGTCATGATGAGAGAAGTTTCAAGTTGTTTTTCAGGGAAAGGAATAGGGAAGAGGCCTGTGTTAGTCAAGTTTTTGTCACTGTGACCAAAATATATGACAAGAGCAACTTAAAAGAGGAAAAACTAAATTGTGACTCATGGTTTTAGACTTTCACTCTATGGTGGGCTGACACCAGTGCTCTGGGGCCAAGATGGTGTGGAACATATTAGTGGACAGGTATAGTGGAGAAAAATTGTTCACTTCATGGTGTCCAGAAAGCAGACAGAGAGAGAAAGGGAAGGGACTGCAGGAAGATGAACTCTTCCAGGGCACTCCCCCAGTGGCCCACCTCCTTCAGGCATGCCCCACCTGCTATAGATACCACTCAGTCAAAAACAGATAGAATAATTAGGTTACAGCTCTCACAATCAAATAATTTTACCTCCAAATATTCCTGCATTAACATAAGGGCTTTTGGAGGATTCTTCAAAAGCCATAACAAGACCCAAGGAGATGGAAGCTAAAACACTAGAAATAACAAGCTGGCTAGAGATTATAGGAAAGAGTATCAAATACAAGGGAACTGAAGAGAAGAAAACCTCAGCCATGCTGAAGTCCTCAACTTACTATTTAACAGAACAATAATTGGCACATATATTTGAAGAGATTGCCATGACTAGGAAAAAAAAATCATCCAAAAGAACTAAAGGGAACAATGCTTACCATTTGCACAAGACTATGAAAAGTACCTAGTCCTTATAGCCAAAGAGGAAAAACTCATGTAGCGCTATGTAAAGTACTCCGGCAAGTCTTGTCTTAACATTTGGAATAATTAGCCCCTAACTGGACCCACCTAACAAGTCATAAAATTTAAGACTCTAAACTGTTTACAAGGAACTGCATATAAGAACAAAACTTGAGAATATTCATGGGAGTATGAAAACATTCACTCAACCAGTAAAATCTGTAAGGTCTGGCATTTAATCATGCAATGAAGCAAGAAGGCACAATTGAGGAGAACAATCAATCAAACCTGACTTAAAACTGACAATGGCATAAGAATTAGCAAACTCAAGGACATAGAGACTGTTATGCCTACATTCCATATGTATAAAAAGTTAACTAGAAATATTGATGATAACAGGGGGAAAGCCCTCATCAAACTTATAGAAAGGAAATCTACACTGTTTGAAGTGAAAATTTGGGGAATTAAAGAAAGAGCTACAGAAAATATCTAAAATTTAAAAGGGAAAAAATAATCTTAATAAAATAATATAAACATTACTCAGCAATAAAAAAGAATAAAATTATGGCATTTGCAGGTAAATGGATGGAGTTGGAGAATATCATGCTAAGTGAAGTAAGCCAATCCCAAAAAACCAAAGGCCAAATGTTCTCTCTGATAAGTGGATGTTGATCCATAATAGGGAAGGGGACATGTGAAGAATGGAGGAAATTTGGTCAAAAAGGATGGAGGGGGAGAGAGGAGATGGGGGTAGGAAAGATGATAGAATGAGATGGACATCATTGCCCTAGCTTCATGTATGACTGCATATATGATGTGATTCTACATCATGTACAACCAGAGAAATGAAAAGTTGTACTCCATTTGTGTACAATGAGTCAAAATGCATTCTGCTATCATGTATAGCTAAGTAGAATAAACAAATTTTAAAAAATAAATTTGTGGCAGGTTCTTACTAAATTTCTCAGACTGGACTTGAACTTGCAAATAATAATAATTATAATAATATAAACAATATTAGGAAGCTATGGAACAAATTCAAGTAATTGTGTGTGTGTGTGTGTGTGTGTGTGTGTGTGTGTGTGTGTGTGTGTTTGTGTGTAATTATATCCCTAAGGGACAGAAGAGAGAGAGTACATAAAAAAATTTGAAGAAATGAGGGCCAATATTTTCTAGTTTATAAAAATTAAAACCTTCGCATTCCAAAGAGCTAAATGAGCGCTAGTGCAAAAGTCCTCAAAAAAAAAACTACACTGATGCACTTCATAATTAAGTTATTCAAAGTCTATTATAAAGACACTTAAAAGTGGCCAGAGGAAAAAAGTTAATAAATAGTGGCAAGCAGATAAGAGGAAAAGCAAAATTTTCCCTGAAAAACCCAGGACAGTGGAGCAACATCTTTAAAGTTGCAAAGGAAAAGATTGACAATATAGAGTTTAATGCTTAGTGAATATAACTGTTCAAAATAAATGTGAAATAAAGATGCTTCAGACATACAAATGTCAAAAAAATTCCCCTTCAGGAAACCTACACTACCAGAAAATTTAAAGGAAATCTGTCAGATGCATGAAAAATATCAGCTGAAAATATACTTCTAAAGGAATGAAGAAAGAACACCAGGAAAGATAACTACCAGAGTTTACAAAAAAAAAAGGAAAATCTTTCTTATAATTGAAAATTTTTCAAAAGATAAATTGCAGGACCAACTGGGAGAGATGCTCCTGCCCAGGAATTTGGAAGGGCCATGGCAAGAAAGATTGAGTTTGTGAGATTGAACCTGAGACCAGAAAACATGGAGTCCATAGGTGATTTAGTGGACTAAAAATTGGCACCTCTACCACAGGAGTAGAACCCAGAGAGTACCCATGAGGTGCAGTCTTTGAGCATGGACTGGCAATTGCTGGACACTGGAGGTGTGCTGATTTAAAATATCCAGACCAATTGGCATTCACTGAAGAGCCTGGAGTCCATCTAAGCCTGAGCCCAACTTCCAGGAATTCCACTGGTCGAATTACCTCTCTCACTCCAGCAATCCAGAAGTTACAGTACCATGCTACAGATGATCCCACCTAGCACTACTGAGAAGTTGAGAATCTTTTGAACTCCAATAGAAACAATTCTTTTACTTTTCATCAAAATTTTTTCTTTTTTCTTTTGGTGTGGGGGGGTTCCTCTTCTCTGTCTCATTGTAAAGTTAATGGTTCATGGATATTTATACATACTCATATTTGGTTTTCCCCTCATTTCTAGCATTTTTGAAGGCAGTTATTTTTCATGGATCAAGTTTCATGGATCAAGGATTAGGTTGTTTGATTAGTATATTTCAGTTTTGTTTTGTATTCTTTTATTTTTATTAGTAATTTTTTTTAAATTTTACTTTAAATATATATATTTTTCTCTCACTTATTTCCCTCAATTCTCTCTCCTTTCTTCCACTCACAGCTAATCTCTATAGTTCTCTCTTTCACTCTTCCTTTATCTTTTAACTTCTGTCTTCTCTCCTCCTTCCTCATAATCATCACATCCTATATCACCTCTGTTCCCTCTTTGTTCACCATTCAAAATTGCAAACACTTTTGCAAACTTACTGTTTTATTGTAGGCAATAACTGGTCATATCATTACTGTTTATTGTGAAAATTAACATTGCAGATGTCATAGCAGGAATGATTTGGTTTTATGCTGTATATTGTTTGAATTGGTTGTTGTTACTATTTGTTTCCCCCTAACTAGTAAGGCACTGGAAACCTTCAAAGACACTGTAAGTCCACAAGGTAGGTAGCTCCACTGACTCAGACCCATACTGTTAGATGGGTAGACACACAAACAAGATGAAAACAAGGGAAAAAATTGCCCCAAATGAACCAAGATAATCCAATAACAGAATTCTTTAACACCACAGTGGAAGAAATGTCAGAGAAAGAGTTTAGAATGTACATAGTTAAATTGATCTATGAAGTAAAGGACAGCATAAGAGGCGAAATCAGAGAGAAAATACAGGAAGTGAAAACTCACTTTAATAAAGACAAGAGATTCTGCAGGAAAAAAGCACAAAAATCCTCAAAGTAAGGAATCAATAGAGAAATTTTAAAATCTATTTGAAAGCATCACTAACAGACTAGATCACATGGAAGACAGTTTCAGGCAATGAACAAAAAATATATCATCTTGAAAACAAAGTTGAATGTAGAGAAAAAATGTTAAGAGATCATGAACAGAACTCTCAAGAAATATGGGATAACCTCAAATATAAGACCCCAAATGTACAAAATTACAACACACTTACACCAAGGCACATGATTATGAAAATGCCTAAGATACAGAGTAAGGATAGAATTTTAAAGGCTGCCAGAGAAAAATATAAGATTACATTTAGAGGAAAACCAATTCAGATTTCAACTGTTTTCCCAAAAAAAGACCCCCAACCATCGGAGGTTTTGAAATTATATATACAAAGCTCTGAAAGAAAATGGATTATAAACAAGAATATTATAGCCAGAAAAATTAAGCTTCAGATTTGAAGATGAAATAATAACTTTCCATAATAAACAAAAGTTAGAATTCACTACTAGAAAGCCTGTAGTACAGAACATTTTCAGCCAAATATTCTGTGAAGAAGAAATGAAAAATAAAAGTGAAAACCAGCAAAGAGGAAAATTACACTAAAGGAAAAGTCAACCAAAGGAGAAACAAATTCAAATTAGAAATGAAAAATAAATTAAAATGACAGGAAATATAAATCGTATCTCAATAATAACTTTAAATGTACTGGCCTAAACTCATCAATCAAAAGACATAGACTAGCTAGAAGTGGTGGCACACACCTGTAATTCTAGTGGCTCAGGAGCCTGAGGCAGGAGGATATTGAGTTCAAAGCCCACCTCAGCAACTTAGTGAGGTAGTAAACAACTCAGCAAGACCATGTCTCTAAATTAAATATAAAAAAGGCCCGGGGGTGTGGTGTAGTGGTTAAGTGACTCTGGATTCAATCCCTAGTACCAAAAAAAGAAAAAAAAGAAAAGAAAAGAAAGAAAGAAAGAAAGAAAGAAAGAAAGAAAGAAAGAAAGAAAGAAAGAAAAGACAAGACATAGAATGGGAGATTTGATTAAAAAACAAAGCCCAGCAATATGCTGTCTCCAGGAGTCTCACCTCATAGGCAAAGATATCCATAGACTAAAGGTAAAAGGATGGGAAAAAACATATCATTCACATGGAGCTCATAAACATAGCTTATAGGCATAGGTTTCTATCCTCATATCAGATAAAGTGGACTTCAAGCCAAAATTAATCAGAAGGGACAAAGATGGACATAGTGCTTAAGGGAATTATATATCAACAAGACAAAATAATCACAACGATTTATGCCCCAAACAATGGAACATGTATGTACATCAAAAAAACCTTATCAATTTCAAGAATCACATAGACCACAACATAATAATATGAGGTGACTTTAACATACTTCTCTCATTACTGGATAGATCCTCCAAACAATAACTAAATAAAAAGGCAATAGAACTAAAAAATACACTTAATAAGTTAGACTTAACAGACACATACAGAATATTTCATCTATGACTAACTAAATACACTGTCTTCTAAGCATCACATGAATCCTTCTCTAAAATAGACCATATTTTAGGGCACAAAGCAACTCATCAACCAGAAAAAATAGAGATGACACCTTTCATTCTATTAGATCATACTGGAATGAAATTAAAAATCAATGACAAAATAAAAGATAGAAGCTACTCTAACACTTGGAGACTAAAGAGTATGCTATTGAATGACCAGTGGATAGCAGAAGAAAAACTAATAACAATCCTCAGATTATTCCAGGAAATAGAAAAGTAGGGAAAATTACTAATAGAAAATTATTAGTAATTAATAACTAATAATACTAATAATTATTAGTAACTAATAGAAAATTATTAGTAATTTTGCTAGTAGAAAATTATTAGCAAAATTCATTTAGCTAATATCACCCTGATACCAAAACCAGAAAAGGACACTTGAAGGAAAGAAAATTTCAGACCAATATCAATGATAAACATTGATGCATAAATTCTTAACAAAATACTGACAAAATGCATACAAAAACATATTAAAACCTAGTGCACAATGATCAAGTGTGGTTCATCCCAGGGATGCAAGGTTAGTACAACATGTGGAAATCAATAAACATAATTCATCACATCAATAGACTTAAAACCAATAATCATATGATTATCTCAATAGATGCAGAAAAAACATTTGAAAAAATACAGGATCTATTCATGCTGAAAACACTAGAAAAACTAGGGATAGTAGGAACTACCTCAACATTGTAAAAGCTATATATGCTAAACCCAAGGTCAACATCATTATAAATGGATAAAAATTGAAAATATTCCATCTAAAACTGGAACAAGGCAGGGATGTCCTCTTTTGTCACACCTATTCAACATAGTCCTGAAAAACTTAGCTAGAGCAATTAAATAGAATAAAGAAATTAAAGGAATATGAATAGGAAAAGAAGAACTCAAATTATCCCTATTTGCTGATGACATGATTGTATGCTTGTATATTTAGAAGACCTAAAAAATTCCACCAGAAAACTTCTGGAACTCATAAATGAATTCAGTAAAGTAGTAGGATATAAAATTAACACCCATAAATTGATTGTGTTTCTATGTATCAGTGATGAATCAACTGAATGAGATATTAAGAAAACTACCCCATTTACAATAGTTTCAAAAATTTTTTTGAGGAATCAATCTAACAAAAGAGATGAAAGATCTCTCCAGAAACTACAGAAAACTACAGAACTCTAATGAAAGAAATTGAAGAAGACCTTAGATGATGGAAATATCTCTCATGTTCTTGGATGGGCAGAATTAATATTATCAAAATGGCCATACTACCAAAAGTACTATACAGATTCAATGCTATTTCTATTCAGGTTCTGATGACATTCTTCATAGAAATAGAAAAAGCAGTCGTGAAATTCATTTGGAAAAATAAGAGGCCCAGAATAGCAAACGCAATCCTCAGTGAGAAAAATTAAGCAGGAAGAATCACAATACCAGAATTTAAATTATACTACAGAGCTACAGTAACAAAAATGGCATGCCTAAATAGACATGAAGACCAAAGGAACAGAATGGAAGACACAGAGACAAACCCACATAAACACAATTATCTTATACTAGACAAAGGAGCTATAAACATACATTGGAGAAAATATAGCCTCTTCAATAAATGGTGTTGGGAAAACTGGAAAACCATATACAACCAAATGGAATAAGAACCCTATCTCTCACTCTGCACAAACTCAATTCAAATTTGGATCAAGGACCTAGGCATTAGACCAGAGATCCTATGCCTACTAGAAGAAAAAGTAGGCCCAAATCTCCATCATGTCAGCTTAGGAACTGATTTCCTCAACAAGACTACTAATGTGCAAGAAGTAAAATCAAGAATCAATAAATGAGGTGGTATCAAACTAAAAAGCTTCTGCACAGCAAAGGAAACAATCAAGAATGTGAACGCACAGAATGGGAGAAAGTCTTTGTCACCCACATCTCAGATAGAGCATTAATCTCCAGGACATACAAAGAACTCAAAAACCTTAACAGCAAAAAAACAACTAATTTAATTAATAAATGGGCAAAGGAACTGAACAGACACTTCACAGAAGAGGAAATACAGTCAACAAATACCTGAAAAAATATTGATTATCACTAGCAATTAGAGAAATGCAAATTTAAACTTACACTGAATTTTTTTTTCTATCACTCCAGTCAGAATGGGAATTACCAAGAATGCAAGCAACAGTAAATGTTGGTGAGGATGTGGGGAAAAAAATATACTCATACATTACTGGTGGGATTGCAAATTGCTCGGCCACTCTGGAAGCAGTATGGAGATTCCTTAGAAAACTTGGAATGAACTCAACATTTGACCCAGTTATCCCACTCCTCATTTATACCCAGAGGACTAAAAATCAGCATGCTATAGTGACTTGGCCACATCAAAGTTTATAGCAGTTCAATTCACAATAGCCAAGCTATGAAACTAATCTAGGTGCCTTCAACAGACAAATAAATAAAGAAAATGTGGTTCATACACAATGGAAATTACTCAGCCATAAGGCAGAATGAAATTATGGTATTTGCTGGTAAATGGATGAAACTGGAGACTGTCATGCTAGGTGAAATAAGCCAATCCCAAAGAACCAAAGACCTAAGATTCTCTCTGATATGCAAATACTGACTCACAATAGGTGGGGGGAGAGAAGTGTGCAGGTTCACCACAATGGATAGGGAAAATGGGTGAAGGGATGGGGGATAGAAATGGAAAAGACAGTAGAATGAATTGTACATAATTTTTCGGTGTTCATAAATATATGACCAGTGTAACTCCATGTCATGTACAACCACAAAAATGTAAAGTTTTACATATTTCATGTATGTGTGATATATCAAAATACATTCTGTTATGTATAACTAAAAGGAACAAATAAAAATTTTTTTAAAAAAAGAAAAAGGTTTACTTCCAAATTCATTCTGTTAGCCTGGCATTACCATGGTTTCAAAATATACATACATACCTACACACACACACATACATACATATACACACATAAATATGTATATATGCATAGAGTGTGTGTGTGTGTGTATATATATATATATATATATATATATATATATATATATATATATATAAAAGTACAGGCCAATAGCCTTTGTAAACCTACATGCAAAAATTTCAAAAAAAGTTAGCAAATCAATTACAACAATATACAAATAGGATAATACTTCCATGAACATGTTTTGCTTATCTACATAATGCATTTATAAATCAATACAATTCAACATATTAAAATCTAAAATGAAAAATTACATTATCATCTTTATAAACACAAAATGAATATATCAAAATCCAATCTCCATTCCTGATAAGATAAGGGGGACCTCCCTAAACTTGACTACAATCATCTGCAAAAATTTTTTAGCTAATCTCATACTTAATGACAAAAGGCTAAATAATTTCTTTCTAAAATCAGGAAGCATGCAAAGATGTTCTTTTTCTCATCTTTTTCATTTAATATTTTACTGGAAGTTATAAACTATAATCAGGGAAGAAAAATAAATAAAAGGCATCTAAATTGGAAAAGAGGAAAAAAATTCTGTCTTTGTGTTAGGTCCGATTGCCTATGTTAAACATTGAATGGAGCCTGACCTCCCCCACCAAAATAAATAAATAAAAAGCTACTAGGACCATGAAATGAGTTTAGTGAAGTTATAGAATATAAAATCAACATTTCTATGTTCTAATAATCAAGAAGAGAAAATGGATTTTTTAAAAAAAATTGCAACTATAATAACATCAAAAATAATGAAAAACTCACAGATAAATCTGAAGAAACCTATAAAACCTATATATCAAAAACTATAAAATACTGCTTTAACAACTTACAGAATGCTTAAAGGTAGAGACACACGTATTCTTTGATAGAAAGACTCAATATTGTTAAGATGTCAATTCTCCTATACAATAAATAAATAAATAATATATAGATGCAATAAATCCCAATTAAATTCCCAGAAAGTTTTTTTTTTTAGAATTGTGCAAATGTACAGAACTAATATTATCTGATTTCAGTTCTTACTGTAAATCTAATGAAGAGAGTATGTTATTGGGTAAAGACAGACAAACTAATGAAACAGAAGTGACTGTCCAGTATTAAACAAACATCTTTGTGGATTGTTGATTTTTGACAAACACCAAAGCAAGTCAGTGAATAAAGGATGATTTTCAACATGTGCAAGTGGAACAATTGGATAAACATATCTAAGGGATGTGGTCTTTCATCTATACCTCTCACTATATACAAAAATCATCAAATGTTAAACAAATTGTGGTGTAGCCATACAATGGACTACTACTCAGCAATAAAGAACAAACTAGTGCTGAGCAAGACAACACAGATGGGTCTCAAAATCATTATTCTGATCAAAAAGAGCTGACTATAACACTATTGTTTCAAGAATAGGCAAACAATCTATAGAGACAGAAACCAATTCAATGGTGACCTAGAACTGAGGGGAAAATAGACTACAAAAGAGTGGGAAGTTTTCCTAGCTGATGAAAATGTTTTATGTCCAGAATCTGGTGGTGATTGTAGAGGCACAGTTTTCAAAACCAATTGATCTGTACATTTAAAATGAGTTTATTTTATTGCATGTAAATAAACCTCAATAAAGTTGATTTTTTATAAAAGTAAGTCAATAGGAGTAACTTTGTAGTCTACAGACCTAAATTTTAAACCCAAGAAAACATAGGAGAAACCCCTTATGACCTTAGGTTAGGCTGAGATTTCTTCAATACAAAACTAAAATCATGATGCATAAATAAGCATATTGATAAATTTAAATAAAATCAAAGATTTCTATTCTTTTTTTAAACATTTTTTTGTTGTTGATAGATCTTTATTTTATTCATTTATTATTTATATGTGGTGCTGAGGATTGAACCCAGTGTCTTACACATTCTAGGCAAGTGCTCTACCACTGAGCTATAGCCCCAGCCCCAAGATTTCTATTCTTTAAAAGATACTTGCAAGAAAATAAAATGACAAGACATGGGCTGAGAAAAAATATTTGCAAACCATATATCTGATAGAAGACTATATGCAACACCTATAAAGAACTTTAAAAACTCAGTAATAAGGACCTCTGAGTCCACTGTACTTCCACAGTACAAAGAGTATTAAGTAGGCTAACGAAGTTACCATAGTAAGTTCGTATAGGAAAACGAAGCTACAACATTAAATTAAAGCAATAATAACCCAACCGAATTGGGGCATGAAGCATGCTAAAACAAGAAAGTAACACTGGAAATGGCAGAGAAAAGTGATCCAGGATCAGATGGGACTGAGAAGAGTAATCTAGTTAAATTGTGTAAACAGCTTTGACTAGTCAAGCAGGGTTGTCCAAGGAACAGGGTCTATATATAGTTTATAGCACATACAATTGTTTCAATCTTGGTTATGAGTGAGAGAAGTACTGTCCAATAAACAATGAGAGATTGCCTATGAAGATTGTCAGTGTAGAGTTAATCAGAGGTGCATCAGAACTAAGGGAGATTATGTGTTCATTGTCAAATCTGAGTCTGTGTCTAGAATCTAAGTTACAGTATGTAGCTCTTCAAGGGTACCAAGATCTTTGCTCAGTGAATTTTTGTTTACAGGTCTATACCTAAAGGAGACTAAAGTACTATCTAAAGATTTGGGCTCAAGTTTGAAGACATGAGAAAAACTCACCTTTGGGAGGCAGATACAGAAAAGAGCCAATAAAGCAAACATATAGGTATTTAAAAAGGTAGAAAAACAAGAACATTTACAGATATTAAGAAAAGAGAGGGGGCAGTTCCAAGATGGGGACCTAGACGGATGCCGTGGTCAGTCTCTCCAGAACCAGTGATTGAAGCTATGGAATTACCATCTCCCAGCCAGCTTCTGGACATCATACTACAGTGGTCCCTGCAGGAAGTCCACTTGCGCGTGTACACAGAGCCACCAGGCAGCAGCATTTGCCACAAGCAGTGTTGGTTACAAGCAGCGTGACTTCAGCAGCAACTGCGGAAGAGCGCCGCTGCCAGCACCTCCGCTGGGGGCGGTTCGGAGCCCCAGCCCAGTGCCCCGCACTGGGCACGGCCTGCTTCTACACGATGGGGCGTGGGACAGCTCATGAGAACAAACTGAACTCAACACAGAACACCATAAAAAGACAGCAATTTCACCAGCGGCCTGACCCAGAGTTACACCCTGCTGTGAAACCCACACCCAGGACACCAGCGGGGAAAGCCCAGCAAGCAATGGACAATGCCACCTACTGCAGGTGAAAGGAACCATACCTGTTTATTTACATTGAGGTTTTTTTTTTTTTTTTACTTTTTTTATTCTTATTTTTTATTTTATCGTTTATCTTTTTCTCCTAGTATTTCTATTGTTTGAATTTTTTGTTTTATTTCACAGCTCTTTTCTTCATTCCCTTCTTTCCTCTTTCACTTTTTTCTTACACGCTATTCCCCAACAGTTGTGAAACCAAATATTTGTTATACAGTGGGACATGGTAAATTGGGATTTCTGAACTGTATACTAGAGTGGTATTATATAGTTTTATAACTCCCACTTGCATATGTTTTATTTTTCTTGCTATCTTCTCTCCTCACTGTATTCCCTTTTCTTCCTCCTTACTGGTCTTCCCCAACTCTCGGTTGCTCTTTCTAGTAATATCCAACTTCTCTTGGATTCCTTTTTCATACTTTCTAAGATCTAATAACCATATCCTCTCTTCCTACTACCGCAAAAATCTATCCTACACCCCACCCTCAAGTTTCCCTAGCCCAACAACAGAAAATATAGACCCTTGTGCAAACTTATTGTTTACATAATAGATTGTAAAGGAACCCATAATTGTTGTATATCATGACTAAACTGTAAATGTATTTGAGAGCTATTAGGAACTACTTGGTTTGAAACTATATATTGCTTGTATTGCGATCAATCAATATTGGTCTCCCCTTTAAAAGAGAGGTTTTGAAACCCTTCAGGGAAGCTATACCCGTATAGGAGTAAAAATTATAACAACTTGGATCAGCAGAGATAGAAGGAAAGACACGCAATCACCATGAAAAAACAAGGAAAGAAAGTGACTCAAACAAACCAAGATAACACACTACTAGAATCCACAGTCAGTACAGCAGAAAAAATGACAGAACAAGAATTCAGGATGTACATAATTAAAATGCTCTGTGACATAAAAAATGATACAAGAGAGGAAGCCCAGTCAGCAAAAGACAATTTTGATAAAGAGATACAGAGGCAAATACAGGAAGTAAAAGACCACTTCAATAAGGAGATAGAGAATCTGAAAAGGAACCAAACAGAAATCCTTGAAATGGAAGAAACAATAAAACAAATTAAAAACTCAATAGAAAGCATCATCAACAGATTAGACCACTTGGAAGACAGAACCTCAGATACTGAAGACAAAATATTTAAACTTCAGAATAGAATTGACCACACAGTGAAGACAGTAAGAAGCCATGAACAGAATATCCAAGAGCTTTGGGATAACATTAAAAGACCAAACATCAGAATTATTGGGATAAAAGAAGGCATAGAACTCCAAACCAAAGGAATGAGCAATCTGTTCAATGAAATAATATCAAAACAATCCAAATATGAAGAATGTATTGGATAATCAAATTCAAGTGGCTTACAGGACACCAAATGTACAAAATCACAACAGACATACACCAAGGCACATCATAATGAAAATGCCTAACATTCAGAATAAGGAGAGAATCTTAAAAGCCACAAGAGAAACAAATCAGATTACATATAGAGGGAAGCCAATTAGGATCACTGCAGACTTCTCTACCCAGACCCTGAGAGCAAGAAGATCATGGCAAAGCATATACCAAGTGCTAAAAGACAGCAGATGCCAACCAAGAATCTTATATCCAGCAAAATTAAGTTCTAGGTTTGAAGGTGAAATAAAAACCTTCCAAGATAAACAAAAATTAAAAGAATTCATAACAAGAAAGCCAGCACTACAGAACATTCTTGGAAAATATTCCATGAGGAGGAAATCAAAAACAACAATGAAAACTTACAGAGAGAAGAGCTACACTAAAGGCCAATCAAAGGAGAAACCCAGTCAAGTAAAAAACTAAGAATAAACCAAAATGTTGCAAAATACAAACCATGTCTCCATAATAACATTGAATGTCAATGGCCTAAACTCAGCAATTAAAAGACACAGAATGGCAGATTGGATTTTAAAAAAAGACCCAACAGTATGCTGCCTCCAAGAGACTCATCTCATAGAAAGAGACACTCACAGATTGAAGGTGAAAGGATGGAAAAAAATTTATCACTCACATGGACTGCATAAACAAGCAGGAGTTTCCATCCTCATTTCACATAAAGTAGACGTCAAACCAAAGTTAGTGAAAAGGGATAAAGAAGGTCATTTCATACTGCTCAAGGGAATCATACATCAACAAGACATAACAATCTTAAATACCTATGCCCCAAACAATGGGGCAGCCATGTTTGTCAAAGAAACCCTTCTCAAACTTAAGAACCAAATAGACCCCAACACAATAGTATTGGGTGAATTTAACACAACTCTCTCATCACTGGACAGATCTTCCAAACAAAAACTAAACAAAGAATCTACAAGGCTTAATAGAAAAATCAATGGTCTAGACTTAACAGATATATATAGAATATTCCATCCTTCAACAAGCAAATACACTTTT